>JAWUZG010000045.1:5000-1205000 GCA_036785705.1 Acanthornis magna | reverse complement strand
TACGAAAAAGGAGTTTTGATTGAACGCTTTGATCCAAATGAACCACACTGTGAAAAGACAAGTGGGGGTGTTTCAAAGCTGAGGAAAGCATTGAGCTGTTCAGGGCTGGAATGGATGATCTCTAATGTCCCTTGTGACCCAAATCTGTGATTCTCAGAATATCCAGGATGGGCAATCCAAAGCTGTGGCCACAGAGACAGAGGAATGTTGCTCTGATTTTCTGATATTTGTGGAGGTTCACAGAAGCTCACAGGGAGGTCAGGCAGGCAGCACACAAAATGGCGAAAAGAGAGATTTTATTTACAAAAACTTCTTTATATATTCATTAATGATCTAATAATTATTGGTCAATAGTTTTTCCACCCCCTGTAACAATTGGTTACAATGCTAGAGCATCCAGTACCAAAACAAAGAGATTAGAAAGCACAAGAATGCAACTTATCTCTATTCTCCATGAGAAAGAAGAGAAAGAATTTAAAACAGTGCAACTACAGAGGAAGACAGCACATTCCCTAAAAGCTCCACACCTCAAAAAGCCAAGCCCTCGGCCTCTGGCACAGTGTGGGCACACAGCTCTCGCTGCAGACGAGAGCTCCATTCCACTGATTTAAAAATGGAATCATAATCTAGTTCAGCTGCACAAAAATATTCAGCAGTTGATACATGAGGTTATGTATCTTACTTAGCGATCTCACTTACTTTGAAAAATGTGCAGAGAAATCTGCTGAGTCCATCAAATTCTTGCTTATTTTGAAACTTTCCAACACTGCCTGTGAATTTCCCTCCCTCTCCCATTCACCTTTCCCTTTGCTTCAAAAATCACCCAGCAGTAACCTGTGCCACACTTTGTACAAAGAGTCATTTGTGCAGAGTCGAGGATGTAGGAAATTTTGTCATTGCTGAATCTGATAGGAAAGAAGAGAAATACCAAATGCCTCTGGCACTGCTCTATTTCATCCAATCAATCACTTGGGTTTTTTGGTTTAAAATGAATGTTTTTCATTTTCTACCCTATCGGGAACCTGCAGATTAAAGGGCAGACACATATTTCATTCTTTTCATATCAAAAGGAAATATGTATTTTTTAGTGCTGGGCAGAGGTGCCTACAAAAGCTTAAGGAAAACCTCAACCTGACAAGGGCAACGCTGCTCAGTAAAATGTTCTATTAGTGCTGCTCTTCCTAATTACCTCAATCACTGCAGGAATTGCAGGTCAGCATCCTCCAGGTAGAGCACAAACCAAGGATGATAGCAAAACCCGAATTAACTCGTGTGGTTTAGATCAGAACAGAGTATTTCAAAAGAAAACAAGGACAACACAACAGAGGCACTGCAGAGAAAGGAGCCAGGCACTCTTATGCAAAATAAAAATCATTATTTAGGAGTAGCAAGACATTGTTCCATCATCCTGCCTCAAATGCTGCAGACTTTAGTAAACACTACAAACAAGAATCTTTTAAATACACATTTTTGTTAGGAAAAGTGGCTACACAGCATGCCAAAGTCCTTTCAGCAAAAAGAAGGAAAGCCATTATTTTTTGAACTAATTTAATTAAACATAACACTCTGCTTACAACTTGAAAACAATTCTAATTCCCAGAAAGGCAATGACAAAAAGCTCAGTTTGACAACCAAAGCTCCATGTTCGTTTCTACACAATATTCAGACTGAAGATATTTTTATTTTTAATATTCAGTCTGAAGATGGGACTCAACTCCTGTGTGCACTTCGTTAAAGAAAAGAACACTCCACTTCTGTGGTCCAACTGACAGTGTGGTAACAAGACAGTCACACGGCTCAGAATAACACAAAGTGCATCTGTTAATAACTTCTATTCACACTTTTTAGTTTTACTTCTCTGTGCCATTTCTGCAATCACATGATGCCAGCCCTTCTTGAAAAATATTGACTGAACAGCTTCTTTCAGCATGCTAAACTGACTCGAGGCAAAGTGATTATTGATTGAGCAGTATGAAGTAACAAATGTGTCTCAAATTCCAAATTCTGATGGATCAGGGAAGGATGGGTATTTCTGCTGGGCTTGCAGGAATGTTTCTGTTTTAATACAAGAACTTCGGGCATGGGGATTTAGAAGCTTTCTTCACAGGTCAGACTTGGCCACTGAAGGATAAAGAAACTCTGAGACTCTTTGGCCACTGAAGGATAAAGAAACTCTGAGATTCTTTGGCCACTGAAGGATAAAGAAACTCTGAGACTCTTTGGCCACTGAAGGATAAAGAAACTCTGAGACTCTTTGGCCACTGAAGGATAAATGGAAGCAGCGAGAGTTACCTGAATCCCTCAGAACAGGTGTGAACTCCACGCTGTTGGTGTGACAGAACCTCTGGGGTGAGCATCCTGCTCCTAACGCCCAAAGCACCACTGAACATCCCAGAATTGCTGTGCAATGCTGATTAATTCCCATTCCAGCTACAGAAAATGTACTTTTCCCTGGTTGTGCTCTGCTTACCGTGTGGATGGAGTTGGTGTCGTTTGATATCTCAGGAATTTTCAGATGGAGACTCTGCAGTACATACGTTGTCTGCATCTAGAATTAGGAAAGAGCAGTTGAGATTATTTGGATGAGGATTGCTAAGAGCAAAATCTTTTTCAGTTAATAACAATTAACAAAGGTTATACCAGAGGTGAAGTGCTAACATAGCAAACTGAAAAGAATTATTGTTAGAACATCACAAGACGTTTTTAAATTTACGGTTATTTTTACTAAAAGCACAAAGAATCGTTTATGTGTCTGTGGAAACAATTTCTGCATAGTTTTTTTTTCCCAAAATGTATCTAAGAATCTGAATCATCTCAATAAGACAAAACCAGAAAATTTAAATGAGGTCTAGACCACTTACCCTAACCTATGTGAAACAAGTGCAAGATGAAACACAGCACAGCATTTAAGAGATGTGATTTTAAAGATATGTGATATGTGACTCACAACTGTCAGTCTTATCTACAATTGTGATGATTTTCTTTTCTATTATTGAGTCAAAGTATTATTTGAGACTATTCTTAGTAATCATTTTTCATCTCTCTACTTCAAGGTAAGTTTCATATTAATGAGAGAACCCCCCCAAAAAAAAAGTTAAATTAGAAATTATGTAAAATATAAGTGTAACCATCTGGAACTACTCACTTGAAAATACACTGTCCAGTAAGGAATTAAAGCCAAAAAGACAGGGATGATCTTGACAAGAGCTTTTACATCTTCCACTTTGTCTTCTCTGAAGGGGCCCCCCCGAGACAGCTTGGCCATCTCGAAGAGACTCTGCTTGCGAGGCTGCTGGAGCACTCCCTGGCCCTCGCTTCGGAAAGAATTGGGAATGTTCAGTCACAGGTAAGTGGCAATCTTGTCCTCCTTATCAAAAATTAATCTATTTGCAAAACAAGTCCCTCGTGTCAGCTACAGCAGCACAGCTAGGGCAGAAGGGATCCCCACAGGTGGAGCACAAGAAGAGTTTCAAGAAACTCAAACTTCCACCATGAAGGCTTCCTTATTTCCCATCCTCCCCGCACAGCCCAGCCCTAAACACCTGGCAGAGCTCAGAACGACCTGGATTTTGTGACAGGGCTTGCTCAGTCACTGAATTGGTTCACAATCTGAAACCTCTCTGCAGAGGAGGCACCTGCCATCTCTGGCAGAGATTAAATTCAGCCACCGCTGCTCCACGGGCAACTCTTGGAGTGGAAAATTCTGGCTCCCCAAAAAGCTACTTACAGCATTAAATGCAGGTGCTTTTCAAATCAGAGGGCATCCCCAAAATATCTAACAGAGAAGAAAGTTAACTAATGCTTAGAAGCAGCACAGGTTACATTGCACTTTCAGAAACTCGGAACTGGCAGGACAGAGCTCAGCTGAAAGGGAGAGCAGTGAGCTCAGAGTGTGCCTCTCTTCCATCCCTGCACTCCCAGAAAGGATCTCCAATTCTCCAATTCTCAGAGCAAACCCTCACACTGTTCTCAGAGTGCCTCTCTTCCATCTCTGAACTCCCAGAAAGGATCTCCAATTCTCCAATTCTCAGAGCAAACCTGCACACTGTTCTCAGAGTGCCTCTCTTCCATCTCTGAACTCCCAGAAAGGATCTCCAATTCTCCAATTCTCAGAGCAAACCTGCACACTGTTCTCAGAGTGCCTCTCTTCCATCTCTGAACTCCCAGAAAGGATCTCCAATTCTCCAATTCTCAGAGCAAACCTTCACACTGTTCTCAGTGTGCTTCTCTTCCATCCCTGAACTCCCAAAAAGGATCTCCAGGACTGCAATTCTCAGAGCAAACCTTCACACTGTCCTCAGAGTGCCTCTCTTACACCCCTGCACTCCCAGAAAGGCTCTCCAATTCCCCAATTCTCAGAGCAAACCTGCACTGTCCTCAGTGTGCCTCTCTTCCATCCCTGGACTCCCAGAAAGGATCTCCAATTCCCCAATTCTCAGAGCAAACCTGCACTGTCCTCAGTGTGCCTCTCTTCCATCCCTGCACTCCCAGAAAGGATCTCCAATTCTCCAATTCTCAGAGCAAACCTGCACACTGTTCTCAGTGTGCTTCTCTTCCATCCCTGAACTCCCAAAAAGGATCTCCAGGACTGCAATTCTCAGAGCAAACCTTCACACTGTCCTCAGAGTGCCTCTCTTCCACCCCTGCACTCCCAGAAAGGATCTCCAATTCTCCAACTCTCAGAGCAAACCTGCACTGCCCTCAGTGTGCCTCTCTTCCATCCCTGGACTCCCAGAAAGGATCTCCAATTCCCCAGCTCCCAGAGCAAACCTTCACACTGTCCTCAGAGTGCCTCTCTTCCATCCCTGCACTCCCAGAAAGGATCTCCAATTCTCAGAGCAAACCTGCACTGTCCTCAGTGTGCCTCTCTTACACCCCTGCACTCCCAGAAAGGATCTCCAATTCCCCAATTCTCAGAGCAAACCTGCACTGTCCTCAGTGTGCCTCTCTTCCATCCCTGGACTCCCAGAAAGGATCTCCAATTCTCCAATTCTCAGAGCAAACCTGCACACTGTTCTCAGAGTGCCTCTCTTCCATCTCTGAACTCCCAGAAAGGATCTCCAATTCTCAGAGCAAACCTGCACTGCCCTCAGTGTGCCTCTCTTCCATCCCTGAACTCCCAAAAAGGATCTCCAGGACTGCAATTCTCAGAGCAAACCTTCACACTGTCCTCAGAGTGCCTCTCTTACACCCCTGCACTCCCAGAAAGGCTCTCCAATTCCCCAATTCTCAGAGCAAACCTGCACTGTCCTTAGTGTGCCTCTCTTCCATCCCTGGACTCCCAGAAAGGCTCTCCAATTCTCCAATTCTCAGAGCAAACCTTCACACTGTCCTCAGAGTGCCTCTCTTCCATCCCTCAACTCCCAAAAAGGCTCTCCAATTCCCCAATTCTCAGAGCAAACCTGCACTGCCCTCAGTGTGCCTCTCCTTTATCCCTGCACTCCCAGAAAGGCTCTCCAATTCCCCAGCTCCCAGAGCAAACCTGCACATTATCCTGCAGCCTCTGGGACTCTCTAGAGGCAGTCTGAGCTGAGCTCAGCCCCAGGCTGACTCTGACCGAGGCTGATCACAAACCTGCTGGCTGAACGCTCCAGGTGAGCCTTCTTGGAGCAGCAGGAGTAGGTGAGAATCCTGAACATGTCTGTGAAGGCACTGCCATCAGGAGGTTTGGTGATGAAGAAGCTCTGGCCACACAAGAAAACCATGAACGAAATCCCAATGCAAACCGTTGGGATGCTGTATCCGATCACAAAGCTCACGTTCTGCTGGATGTATGCGATGCCTCCCAGAGACAGCAGAGCTCCCAAATTAATGCTCCAATAAAACCAATTAAAAAATCTTCTGGTGGCTTCTGGACCCCGGTCCTTGACCTGGAAAAGATTAAAAGCAACTCGTTCGGTTTGTGAAGAAAATAAGGCTAAACAGAATTAGAATCTTTGAATTAGAATTCAAACAAGTTCAGTGCACCGAAGAGCTTGGGTTTCATTTAGAGTCACAGTGAATTAGAATCTTTGAATTAGAATTCAAACAAGTTCAGTGCACCGAAGAGCTCAGATTTCATTTGGAGTCACAGTGAATTAGAATCTTTGAATTAGAATTCAAACAAGTTCAGTGCACCGAAGAGCTCAGGTTTCATTTAGAGTCACAGTGAATTAGAATCTTTGAATTAGAATTCAAACAAGTTCAGTGCACCGAAGAGCTCAGGTTTCATTTGGAGTCACAGTGAATTAGAATCTTTGAATTAGAATTCAAACAAGTTCAGTGCACCGAAGAGCTCGGGTTTCATTTGGAGTCTCAGTGAGATGATTTCAGGGTTCTGGGCCTCTCCTGGTGTTTGATGAAATGACACCTCAGTGAGCCACACCATTATGTGAGTAACCCTCTGGAAGCTCAGCACAGCGATAAAAAGCCACACACTCCCTGAGAGGTCATTATTATTTCTATTATTTCTATTATTTCTATTTCTCATTGGGTCATTTCTCTACACAGCTCACATTAACATTGCATAGACCCACAGGAGTTTAAATAACTCCTGTTAACAGGAGTTAATAACAAAAATTAATTACAAATAACAACAAAAATAATAACAAAATAACAATAATATTAATAACAAAAAGTTAAGCTACCTAAAAACTCATGTATTGCCACAAGTGCTTCTTCTGTGTACACATAATACTTAACTCTATTCCATTTCTAAGCCTCAAATGAATACTTCGTAATTAAACAACACATTTAAATTTTAACCTAATACCTCTCCTAAAATAAGAGTCCTAATACCTCTCATCAGAACACAAACTGAGGACTTATCATTCTGACCTTTAAAAAAAAATTAATTAAGTTTGGGTTGCCTGAGGATCACAAGGCCCCAGTAAATTTTTATCCCTCCAAGTCAATGCTGTTCACAGTGTTCTTTTTCTGCTTGAAGCTCTCAGTGTCTCTGCACTGAAAGTAAAGACACCCCTGGTTTACAGAATTACCCTGCACAGTGTTCACCATCACTCTTTATTACTGCCTCCTGTAAGTTACACCACGTTTTGGAATTAAGTCCCAGCACCAGCATCACCCGTAAGAGGTGACGTAAGACAAATGACGCAAATGAAAATTTGAAATTCAATAAAAAGAATCCATAACACTGCATTTGTCAGTGGTTCATGACTGCAAGGCCATTAACAGCGACTAGCAAGTCAGTGCCACGCACCGCTCTTGCTGAGTCAGTTATTTTTCATTTCTAATTGCAAATTTCCCCTCCTCGTTTGCCAGACCTTCACAAGATCCATGGTTAATGTGCAGAATGAAAAGCAAGCTGGGTCTTGAAATGAGTTTTTAACACTGTCAGTTCTGATTAACAGCTCAGGTTCCCCAGTGGGGCACAAGCCCATCTGCAGCATTTAGCCAAGGAAAGGATAATGGTACAGCTTCCCAACAAAGGAAATATTGAGGGATCTTTTCCTGTGCATAGTTAATAGAATTGTTTGGCATTCAGGGACGTCTGTCAGAATGCCAAATGCCATCCTGGAGACTGAACCCAAGGAATTCTCCCTCTCCAACTTCAAATTTCCTAATTTTAACAGTCATCAGCTGCAGCAGTGTATCAATGGAGGAATTCCTTCTAAATCCCAGCGAGCAGCAGGACATTAGCCAACAATTACACGAACACAGCGCTCCAACTTGTGCAAAGTGTTAGCAATCCGTTTGATGAAGTTTCCATTTCTTCATCAGAACCTCTCAGTTCTCTTATTTCTGCAAGGAACATGACTTCTCATCCTCCCTCTCACACATGACCTCGCTGACATCTCTGCAAAGAAGAGCTGAGGGAAGAAAGCAAACTTTGATGCAGGTGGGAACAGGGAAGCACAGCGTGATGCTTCTGTCGGGATTATCCCAGCCTCCAGCCATTAGCTCCTGAGAACTTCCTGAGCCGAGGATGCCTTCTCTCTGCGAAATCCATGCAGCACTCTGCTCTCACAGAGCTCTGGAACCTCCTCTGCACCTGAGCAGCTGGCAGAATGCACAATACCACAGAGCTCTGGAACCTGCCTCTGCACCTGAGCAGCTGTCAGAATGCACAATACCACAGAGCTGTGGAACCTGCCTCTGCACCCGAGCAGCTGTCAGAATGCACAGAGCTCTGGAACCTGCCTCTGCACCTGAGCAGCTGTCAGAATGTACAACAGCCACAGAGCTCTGGAACCTCCTCTGCACCCGAGCAGCTGTCAGAATCCTCAGCAGCCACAGAGCTCTGGAACCTCCTCTGCACCTGAGCAGCTGTCAGAATGTACAACAGCCACAGAGCTGTGGAACCTGCCTCTGCACTGGGCAGATGTCAGAATGTACAGAGCTCTGGAACCTGCCTCTGCACCTGAGCAGCTGTCAGGACCTACAGCAGCCACAGAGCTCTGGAAGCTGCCTCTGCACCAGGCAGCTGTCAGAATGTACAATACCACAGAGCTCTGGAACCTGCCTCTGCACCTGAGCAGCTGGCAGAATGCACAGAGCTCTGGAACCTCCTCTGCACCAGGCAGATGTCAGAATGCTCAGCAGCCACAGAGCTCTGGAACCTCCTCTGTACCAGGCAGCTGTCAGAATGCACAGAGCTCTGGAACCTGCCTCTGCACGGAGCAGCTGGCAGAACCCACAGCAGCCCTGGCCAAGAGCTCCCCAGGTAATCACAGAGGGAAGAACCAGCTCCATGTGCCTGTGCTGAACCCACGCTGGCCAAGAGCTCCCCAGGTAATCACACAGAGGGAAGAACCAGCTCCACGTGCCTGCTCTGAACCTGCTCTGAACCCATCCTGGCCAAAAGCTCCCCAGGTAATCAATCACACAATGGGAGGAACCAGCTCCAGGTGCCTGCTCTGAACCCATCCTGGCCGAGCCTCACTCCTTGTGCCGTGTTCAGGACACAGCACGGACAGCTGAGCTCCAGCCCATTCCTGTCCATGTTTGCACAAACCATTGTTTCATCTTCCTTTCATTCCCTTTTCAGAGGCAGGAATTCCAGACTGATTCAGGATTCCTCATCACTGACTATGTCCGTGGCCCTTCCTGGAACTTCCTTCAGCATCTCCAGTGTCCTTCTGGAAACACAGTGACCAAAAGGAAGGGACAGACACACCACAGACTTACAGTGCAAGGAATCCATTTTCTCTTTCTTTATCAAAGTATGTGTTTGCACTAAAAATCTGAACACAGCCACGCCTGAAATGACACCAAGGCATTTAACTGACAAACATTAATAACTGAATAAAAATCCCACTGGACTACCTGGCGGAATATCTTCTCAAAGACAAAGAACTATGAAGATGTCTTGTCAAAACCAAAAAACACGGTAGAGTTAGAAGGCAATTCAATTTCAAACATCTCGCTGGCTGCCCAGAATATCAGCAATATTCCATTTACAGCAGATCACTAAAGTTTCCCCTCCTGGCTGTTACCTGAGCTGTGTGACAGCACAAAACATCTTCATCACTAAACACTACATTTTAATAAGGAACTAAGAAGAAAACCATGTCAGAATTTTATTATTTCACTTTTATCGAGCACAAGTTTTTTCTACACAACTGCAGGAGCTCTCCTCTCCCCCTTACGCTGGCATTATTCCCAATCACCCAAGCAGAAAGGAAAATCTCTCACTCCCTCTGCTCAATTTCATCTGTGCTCAAGCATGGCACACTCTGCTCACTCTCCTGTGCTCCCAGCAGCACAGCTTCATTCCAGCCCCACCATCCCACCCAGGGCAGCAGGAAAAGGCTGTGCCCTGTGCACACACTCCTCTCAGCTCGGGACTCAAGGTTCCCCTGCCATCAGAACAGGAATTGAAGCTCCTGGCAGCAGGGGACACGGCAGCTGTCACTGCACACACTCCTCTCGGCTCAGGACTCAAGGATCCCATCTTGCCATCAGAACAGAAATTGAAGCTCCTGGCAGCAGGGGACACGGCAGCTGTCACTGCACACACTCCTCTCGGCTCAGGACTCAAGGCTCCCCTGCAATCAGAACAGGAATTGAAGCTCCTGGCACAGGGGACACGGCTGCTGTCACTGCACACACTCCTCTCAGCTTGGGACACAAGGCTCCCCTGCAATAAGTACAGAAATTGAAGCTCCTGGCACAGGGGACACGGCTGCTGTCACTGCACACACTCCTCTCAACTTGGGACACAAGGCTCCCCTGCAATCAGAACAGGAATTTAAGCTCCTGGCACAGGGGGACACGGCTGCTGTCACTGCACACACTCCTCTCCACTTGGGACTCAAGGTTCCCCTGCAATAAGTACAGAAATTGAAGCTCCTGGCACAGGGGACACGGCTGCTGTCACTGCACACACTCCTCTCAACTTGGGACTCAAGGTTCCCCTGCAGTAAGTACAGAAATTGAAGCTCCTGGCACAGGGGACACGGCTGCTGTCACTGCACACACTCCTCTCAACTTGGGACACAAGGCTCCCCTGCAATCAGAACAGGAATTTAGGCACAACTAGAGCAAAGAATGGGAGCAAGAGTAACTGGATGGTTATTTACAGCCCCTGATGAAAATGCCTTACAAATTTGTGACTGAGAGCAACTTTCACAGCACAGCTGTCCCGAGGTTCGCACTCACACCTCGCTCAGACTCAGAACAAAGATCATCACTTGCTCAATTATCCCTCCCCTGGATTTTTCAACACCAACATTTCTTAGGAGATGATCCGAGTGCTAGCCAAAGCAGTTTGTACAGCTTGAAAACAACAATATTATACAGCTCAAATACTAAGATTCTATTAGATTATTCTGATTTTTACGTAGAGAGTCAGAATGCAAACGAACATCATTGCTTTTGCACAGTTCCTTGCTTTGTCACAAGGTCATTTCCCACAGGCAGGTCGGTTTCCAGGGACTGGTTATCCACAAGATTTGTTATTTTTGCAGCAGCTTGTGTCCATCTGGTGCCCAGCATTCCACCACAACACCTCACTTCTCTCATCATCTGCTAATGATTTCAAGTGTTCCCCAAACCCCAACGTTTCAGAGTTCCACATCATGACAGATCCAAAGCTGGGACCTTCCATAGCTCATGTGAAAGGAAGAAGATCATTCAGATTTCCTGACAGCAGCAGTTCTCATTTGTTCCTGCACTCAACTGACAGTCACAAGTGACAGATGTCAGGAACACCCCAAACTCATCTCTGCGAGCAGCCACACAGCAGAGCGAGGATGGGACACAGAATATTGTCCTTGTCCTCAGCCCACAAATAAAGTACAGTGACAGGAGATCTGTGCAGTCCAATCACAGAATCCTGGCCCTCTGATCCATCTCCAAAACACCACTTACTGAAATCATCTGAAAGAGCTCAGTACCACTCTGCTGCTACATAATTCCAAATTTTTATACTAAAATTCATCAAGTCTGCTTCCTCTCCCACCTATTCTGTTCCTGGCAGAAACAAACAAATTCTTTCTGGCCATGTGAATGCCACAACTTGTTTCAAACTTTCTCTGCAGAGCTGCAATGTCCACAGGCTCCTAAGAAGTTCAACAGCAGCAACAACAAAATTAGCTGCAGTTGGGGACCTTCAAATCTTTATATCTTCAGATCTTCGAAGGTATATATATATATACCTTCAAATCTGGTTCTCCATCCTTATCCAGAGGCTGGAAAACCTAAGCTCTGCAAATAAATAAAGGCTGAAAATCACTCTAGAGCCATCTTTACAGCAGCAATTTCCAACAGCCACACAGCAGAGCGAGGATGGGACACAGAATATTGTCCTTTTCCTCAGCCCACAAATAAAGTACAGTGACAGGAGATCTGTGCAGTCCAATCACAGAATCCTGGCCCTCTGATCCATCTCCAAGACACCACTTATTGAAATCACCTGAAAGAGCTCAGTATCACTCCGCTGCTACATAATTCCAAATTTTTATACTAAAATTCATCAAGTCTGCTTCCTCTCCCACCTATTCTGTTCCTGGCAGAAGCAAACAAATTCTTTCTGGCCATGTGAATGCCACAACTTGTTTCAAACTTTCTCTGCAGTGCCTGCAATGTCCACAGGCTCCTAAGAAGTTCAACAGCAGCAACAACAAAATTAGCTGTAGTTGGGGACCTTCAAATCTTTATATCTTCAAATCTTCGAAGGTGTATATATATCTATATATCTTCAAATATATATATCTTCAAATCTGGTTCTCCAGCCTTATCCAGAGGCTGGAAAACCTAAGCTCTGCAAATAAATAAAGGCTGAAAATCACTCTAGAGCCATCTTTACAGCAGCAATTTCCAACAGCCACACAGCAGAGCGAGGATGGGACACAGAATATTGTCCTTGTCCTCAGCCTACCAAAGAAGGTACAGTGACAGGAGATCTGTGCAGTCAGAATCACAGAATCCTGGCCCTCTGATCCATCTCCAAAACACCACTTATTGAAATCATCTGAAAGAGCTCGGTACCACTCCGCTGCTACATAATTCCAAATTTTTATACTAAAATTCATCAAGTCTGCTTCCTCTCCCACCTATTCTGTTTCTGGCAGAAACAAACAAATTCTTTCTGGCCATGTGAATGCCACAACTTGTTTCAAACTGTTCTCTGCAGAGCTGCAATGTCCACAGGCTCCTAAGAAGGTCAACAGCAGCAACAACAAAATTAGCTGCAGTTGGGGACCTTCAAATCTTTATATCTTCAGATGTTCGAAGGTGTATATATATATATATACCTTCAAATCTGGTTCTCCATCCTTATCCAGAGGCTGGAAAACCTAAGCTCTGCAAATAAATAAAGGCTGAAAATCGCTCTAGAGCCATCTTTACAGCAGCAATTTCCAACAGCCACACAGCAGAGCGAGGATGGGACACAGAATATTGTCCTTTTCCTCAGCCCACAAATAAAGTACAGTGACAGGAGATCTGTGCAGTCAGAATCACAGAATCCTGGCCCTCTGATCCATCTCCAAAACACCACTTATTGAAATCATCTGAAAGAGCTCGGTACCACTCTGCTGCTACATAATTCCAAATTTTTATACTAAAATTCATCAAGTCTGCTTCCTCTCCCACCTATTCTGTTTCTGGCAGAAACAAACAAATTCTTTCTGGCCATGTGAATGCCACAACTTGTTTCAAACTTTCTCTGCAGTGCCTGCAATGTCCACAGGCTCCTAAGAAGTTCAACAGCAGCAACAACAAAATTAGCTGTAGTTGGGGACCTTCAAATCTTTATATCTTCAAATCTTCGAAGGTGTATATATATCTATATATCTTCAAATATATATATCTTCAAATCTGGTTCTCCAGCCTTATCCAGAGGCTGGAAAACCTAAGCTCTGCAAATAAATAAAGGCTGAAAATCGCTCTAGAGCCATCTTTACAGCAGCAATTTCCAACAGCCACACAGCAGAGCGAGAATGGGACACAGAATATTGTCCTTTTCCTCAGCCCACAAATAAAGTACAGTGACAGGAGATCTGTGCAGTCAGAATCACAGAATCCTGGCCCTCTGATCCATCTCCAAGACACCACTTATTGAAATCATCTGAAAGAGCTCAGTACCACTCTGCTGCTACACAATTCCAAATTTTTATACTACAATTCATCAAGTCTGCTTCCTCTCCCATCTATTCTGTTCCTGGCAGAAGCAAACAAATTATTTCTGGCCATGTGAATGCCACAACTTGTTTCAAACTTTCTCTGCAGAGCTGCAATGTCCACAGGCTCCTAAGAAGGTCAACAGCAGCAACAACAAAATTAGCTGCAGTTGAGGACCTTCAAATCTTTGTATCTTCAAATCTTCGAAGGTATATATATATATATATATATCTATATATATATATATATCTATCTTCAAATATATATACCTTCAAATCTGGTTCTCCAGCCTTATCCAGAGGCTGGAAAACCTAAGCTCTGCAAATAAATAAAGGCTGAAAATCACTCTAAAGCCATCTTTACAGCAGCAATTTCCAACAAGTGTAAAACAACAATTTTAGCAGAGCTGGAAGATTTCTGGCAGTCATGACCTGATAGATTTATTGGCCATGAAGGCACAGTGTGGGTGAAGCCAGGTCTCTAATCGCCACAGCCCCAAAGAAATCCAGCTATAATTAGCACAATCATTACGGCTGATACTAGATTAGCAGTCTGTTATTATTCTGGCTTTGGAGCTGAATCTAAACCAGCTTTCACAATCATGACAAACACTCCTCTTGTTTCCTCAGGCCAGAAAGTCACCGAGCGCTGCGTGGGACAGGAAGTGACAGCAACGCTCGCGCTCGAAAGGGGAACTGGAAAGTGCCAGGCTGGAGATCACATGGCTGGAAACGCTATTCTGAGAAGCAGCAGCTCAGATTTAGAGCAGCACGATGGATCAGGCTGCACCTTCTAGAAAAACTGCTCATTTAGAATTCCGTCCCAGCTCCGCAGAACTTTTTTTTGCTAAGCTGGCTGGCAGAAGTTAGTGATAACTCTGCTGGGTCCCTTTAACAGCACTTCTAAAAACATGGATTGAACAGAAATTTTAGAGATATTTTAGAGAAAAGTAAGTATTGCAATTCAGCTTCTGATTTTCCACAAAGTGAGTCTCTTAAATTTAAAAAAACCCTCATTATATTAGAATTCTCCACTCAAATTCTAGTTAAAGCTGAAAAATTCACACGGCAATTTGTAAGTGATCTGGAATGAAATATAATTAACATTCTGAAAGGTGAATTCATCGACTGAAGTACAACATACAATTCCTATTCTGGTACTGAAGGGAAAGAGGACTTCTAAAAGTATGCATTGAACAGAAATTTTAGAGACATTTTAGAGAAAAGTAAGTATTGCAATTCAGCTTCTGATTTTCCACAAAGTGAGTCTCTTAAATTAAAAAAACCCCTCATTATATTAGAATTCTCCACTCAAATTCTATACACACGTTAAAGCTGAAAAATTCACACGGCAATTTGTAAGAGATCTGGAACGAAATATAATTAACATTCTGAAAGGTGAATTCATCGACTGAAGTATGTGGTATACAATTCCTACTCTGGTACTGAAGGGAAAGAGGACTTCTAAAAGCATGGATTGAACAGAAATTTTAGAGACATTTTAGAGAAAAGTAAGTATTGCAATTCAGCTTCCGATTTTCCACAAAGCGATTCTCCTAAATTTAAAAAAAACACCCTCATTATATTAGAATTCTCCACTCAAATTCTATACACACGTTAAAAGCTGAAAAATTCACACAGCAATTTTTAAGCGATCTGCAATGAAATGTAATTAACATTCTGAAAGGTGAATTCATCGACTGAAGTACAACATACAATTCCTACTCTGGTACTGAAGGGAAAGAGGACTTCTAAAAGCATGCATTGAACAGAAATTTTAGAGAAATTTTAGAGAAAAGTAAGTATTGCAATTCAGCTTCTGATTTTCCACACAGCAATTCTCCCAAATTTAAAAAAAAACCCTCATTATATTAGAATTCTCCACTCAAATTCTAGTTAAAGCTGAAAAATTCACACGGCAATTTGTAAGAGATCTGGAACGAAATGTAATTAACATTCTGAAAGGTGAATTCATCGACTGAAGTACATGATATACAATTCCTGCTCTCCTCTGGTACTGAAGGGAAAGAGGACAAATGTTATCAGCACACATCCAGGCAAAATATGTTTGCACTGTGCTCTGGCCTCCCAAGAATGTGGCTCCAGGAGACTGACTTTATTCTAATTAATTAATTAATTAATTAATTTAGTTAGTTATACTTATACATATATATAATATATATTTATATATATATTATATAAAATATATATTTTAATTATATAGTATATATATTTTTAATATATTTTATATATACACACACACATATATATGTGTGTCTGTGTATATATTTATACATATGTATTTATACATATATATTTCTACATATTTATATACACATCTCCCCAGCAGGTTTCGACATTCCTGTGCAGGGAGAAGACCTCCAAGAGGGCCCCAAACTGCACACCAAGGTGAGTGCCACGCTGAAATATATTTAACAAGAGAAAAGCCAGAAAAAGAGGGAAGGGGAAAAATTCAGTCCTCGGCAGAGCTCCAGTGATTATTATGGACCAGAAAGGAGTATTTCTTTTGCTTCACCCAACATAAATCACTGTGAATTATCTGCAAACCCAGCCAAAACCTGCTTTCCTTGAAATCCTGGGGGAAAAGCCTCTACAAAATCCAGCTACACTTCCACTGGCAATGGTTCTTCTTTGCTCTGTTCCTGCCATTATTTATCTCTCATATTTAACTTTCATACAGCGTTCTGGGGACGAGCAGTCAGTTTTGAAAAACACCTTACAAGATAAAGTCATACTGAAGCTATTTCACTTGATGGGCTCAGGCTGGATTAAACAGAACTAATGCACGGGGGACACCCAATCCTGGGCTATAATAATGTTTTACATTTATACACTGCCTTTCACCCAGGACTCCAGGATTTAGAATACATGAAGTGCCAAAGAATGACAAATGCAAACTGCACAGCGGAGAACAAGAGGTACATTTGGGAAAGTTATTGTGGAAGATCCTGCCTCTTACAAAGAATTCATGGCATTTCTGGTACCTGCTCTAACCAGAACTCGGTGAGCCAGTGAACAGACATGCAGCTGGATTTTCAGTTTAGTTAGAAAAGCTGCTCAGTGCCTGATCATACTGAAATTCTCAACTTGAAAAGCAGAAATTACATTTCAACATCCACAGTCAGCACACCACCTCAGCACAGAACTGTAAAAAAAGTACAAGCAACGGAGCATTCCAGCTGCTACTGAACTCTAAGATTCCTCTCGGATGTTTTCTGTAACGCCATGTGGCTCTGCAGTATGATCCAATCAATGAATGATATCACCGGGGCAGATTCGGGTAAGGTCATTTGACAGGCCGTGTTCTTATGAGAACAGCCCAGGTGATGTTTACCACACCGAGAGCAGCTCTCACCCATCATGTGATGCAGCATTAGCCTGCACAAAAATGGCACTCAAGGGCAGTGCAGTGCTCAAACACCTAAAGAATAAAAATTGTTTGTTCTGTAGCCTTCGCTTATCGCAGGATGGTAAAAGCCTCTGACACTGCGGCAGAAGGCTCGTGCCATCCTTGTCAAAGCTAAAATGTCTATCCTGTACTTCTGAGGAGTTCTGAGCTCAGATTCACTGGGTATAGACTCACCAAGGAGGATAATTAACAGTGCACTTAATGGCCCAAGCCAAGTCCTCAGGATGGCGATGGCTTAGCCAACTCAGATCCCACAGCTAAGGAGGATAACCAGGAAACCAAAGGCCATGAGGGATCTAACACCCCAGGGGTACCAAAATTATACCAAAGAGGGCACAACTTCATAACTTGCATTACACAAGGAACAGAGCTGCAGGATCCGATCCCTCCAAGGCTTAGGGAACAGAGCTGCACGATCTGATCCCTCCAAGGCCAAAGAACAGAGCTGCATGATCTGATTCCCTACAAGACCAAAGGAACAGAGCTGCACGATCTGATCCCTCCAAGACCAAAGGGAACAGAGCTGCACGATCTGATTCCCTACAAGACCAAAGGGAACAGAGCTGGGCGATCTGATTCCTCCAAGACCAAAGGGAACAGAGCTGCAGGATCTGATTCCCTACAAGACCAAAGGGAACAGAGCTGCACCATCTGATCCCTCCAAGACCAAAGGGAACAGAGCTGGGCGATCTGATCCCTCCAAGGCCGAAGGGAACAGAGCTGCACAATCTGATCCCTCCAAGGCTGAAGGGAACAGAGCTGCAGGATCTGATCCCTCCAAGGCTGCAGGAACAGAGCTGCAGGATCTGATCCCTCCAAGGCTGCAGGAACAGACCTGCACCATCTGATCCCTCCAAGGCCGAACACCTACAGAGAGCTCTACACTCCACCCACCAAGGCAAGCCCTGCTGCCTCCCCCGGGGCTCCCACAAGCGCTTGGGCAGCTCCAAACCATACTTGACCTGGTCCGCCCCGAACGGGGTGATGTTGGCCTTGACCGAGCCGACGCCCAGCCCCACGAGGACCAGTCCCACGAAGGTGGCGGTGGCGCAGTAGCGAGTGGCTCCCACCTGCGAGCAGGGCGCCAGGGTGGCGTTGGCCGCCGGCGAGGAGCAGTTCTCCACGGGGAACAGGGGGATGTCCCCGCACAGGCCCTGGCGCGTGTGCGGCGCGGCGATGACGGGGAAGGCCAGCATGCCCAGCAGGTAGAGCGCCATGCTGAGCAGGATGGTGCCGAACTTGCCCAGCAGGGCGTCAGCCAGCCAGCCCCCGAACGGCGACACCAGGTAGGTGATGCCCATGAAGAGCAGCAGCGCCTGGCTGGCCTGCGCGCCCTCCCAGCCATAGGGCGGCCCGTTGAGGAACAGCACCAGGTTGGACGTGATGCCGTAGAAGGCCACCCGCTCCAGCAGCTCGGCCAGCAGCACGGCGGCGCAGGCCAGCCGCCGGCCCTGGAAGGCGCTGATCGCCGCCCGGCCGCGCTCGCCGCTGCTCAGCAGAGGGCTGCGCTCGCTCGGCTCGGCCTCGTCCACGGCCCCGTCCATGGCCCCGCGTCCCCCCGGCCCCGCCGCGGCCCGGCCCGGCCGCGCTCCCGGCCCGCCCGCAGGGAGCCGCGCCCACCGCCAGCCCCGGCCCCGCCCCCGGCAGCGGCGCCGCGCCATTGGCCGAGGGAGCCGTCACTCTGCTGGCGCCCGGCCCCGCCCCTGGAAATGCTGCGGCGCCATTGGCTGAGAGCGCTGGCGCTCCGCCCACCGCGCCGTCACGTGGTGGGGCGGGGCCCGGCGGGGCGGAAGCGGCGGGGCTGGGTCAGTTCTGAGGGAGCCTCGGCTGCTGAGGGAGCGCTGATGGACAGCCCGAGGGACACTCCGAGGGACACTCCGAGGGACACTCCGAGGGACAGCCCGAGGGACAGCCCGAGGGACGCTCCGAGGGACGCTCCGAGGGACAGCCCGAGGGACACTCCGAGGGACACTCCGAGGCACAGCCCGCCCCGCCCGGCCGGGCAGGGCACCCCTCGCTGTGCCGCGTCTCTGCCCGCTGGTGTCCTCTCCCCTCTCTGAGCTGGATGCCGGGCGGGGGAGCTGCGGCAGGGAAATGGGTTTTCCCAGAATCCCAGAACGGTTCGTGTTGGAAGGGAGCTCTGGAGACCATGCAGTCCAACCTCCCTGCCAAGGCAGGGACACCTGGAGCAGGTGGGACAGAACGCGTCCGAGGGGATTTGGAATGTCTCCGCAGAGGCAGAATCACGGTCCCCTTGGGCAGCGTGTCCAGTGCTCTGCCACCCTCAGTGTAAGGAAGCTCTTCGTGCAGAGCTGGAGCTTACTGTGTTTTTGTTTATGGCCAGTGCTCCTTCACCTGTTGCTGGGCACCACAGAGCGGCACCATCCCCTTGGCACCCTCCTTCGAGATATTTATATGCATTAACGAGATCCCTTCTCAGTCTTCTCGAGACTGAACAGGCCCAGCTCCCACAGTCTCTCAAAAGAGAGATGTTCTGGACCCCAAATCATCTTCGGGGGCTTTTCCATGGTTATTTAACACTATAGATCTAGACTGCCCCACAACGAGGCCTTTCAGCAGGAAAAGGTGGTAGATGCAAGCTGTAAAAGCTGTTTTTGTGTGTGTTTGGAAGCAGGAAAAGGTAACCGTGTGCTGTAAAAGCTGTTTTTGGGTGTGTTTGGAAGCAGGAAAAGGTAACCGTGTGCTGTAAAACTGTTTTTGTGTGTGTTTGGAAGCAGGAAAAGGTAACTGTGTGCTGTAAAAGCTGTTTTTGTGTGTGTTTGGAAGCAGGAAAAGGTAACCGTGTGCTGTAAAAGCTGTTTTTGTGTGTGTTTGGAAGCAGGAAAAGGTGGTAACTGTGCTGTAAAAGCTGTTTTTGTGTGTGTTTGGAAGCAGGAAAAGGTAACCGTGTGCTGTAAAAGCTGTTTTTGTGTGTGTTTGGAAGCAGGAAAAGGTAACCGTGTGCTGTAAAAGCTGTTTTTGTGTGTGTTTGGAAGCAGGAAAAGGTAACCGTGTGCTGTAAAAGCTGTTTTTGTGTGTGTTTGGAAGCAGGAAAAGGTAACCGTGTGCTGTAAAAGCTGTTTTTGTGTGTGTTTGGAAGCACTGGGTGTGCCTGGTGACTCAGGTGGGAGCAGCAGCTGGCCTGTGCCGCAGCTCTGTGTGGGACATGAGGAATTACAGAGCTGCACGTGGAGAATGAGCACTCTGAACGAAGGGGACAAAGCGTGTGACTGAAATGAGAAACCAGAAATTAGTGGTTGCACGATTAGAACCCTGAGATGTACTTCTGCCATCACACATGTTGAAGTAAAGATCGTAAAAGTATTAAATTGTCTTCAGCAAACCTAAAAGTCTTATTTTTGCCCAGCACAAAGTGGGGAAGACACTCCTGTTTGTTTTCCGTGAAAAAGTGAAATTGATTGGCATCACACAGTTACATACTAAACATCTAGGCATGACTTTGGAGCTGCATTGGTAATGGAGCAAGGGGTGCTTGTAAAAGTAAATATATTCGTTTAACAATGGGCCTTTGTAAATAACATATGCCGTAAAAATGACTCATTAAATACATTTGCTCTCTTAACTAGTTAGCAAATTTCATGACAAAGGACAATGAGGAAAAGGCAACCAGCTGTACAGACATCTCTGTGCACTTCTGTAACACGACTGATTCTGTAATAAAATTACATTTCAGCTTTTCCTGGCTGAATGCAGTATGTCATGTTAACTGTGATTACATTTTCTGTAATTTCTAGAGTCTCAAAGTAATGAAGCACACTTTGTATTATTGTGTGTTATTTTCATGTTCTAGGCCCTTCATAATTTACCTTGGTGAGTGAGGTGAGATTTCTATATTGACCTGTCCCACAGTTGGTACAAACACCTAACAATGCTGGGCAGTATTGGAAATGCACATTAAAAACATTATTTAACTCTTCAGGCATTGGGGCAGAGGTACTCTCACTAAAATTCAGAAGTTACTGCTGGAACCCATTCTCTCTGGCAGTGTAGCAGCCCAGGAAGGAGGTTTTCATTTTCCTCCAAACATCACTTAGCTACAATATATTTAAAACTGCATTATGATAAATCCATGACCCTTTCTCTGGACACAGTGAATGCACCTGTGTCTGTCCAGTGATACATTAATGCATGTAAATGTTTTCAAGACACAATGCTGAACAATTCCGGATTGTTATTTTTTTCAGTCAAGCCCTATACAGCATAGAACCAGACTTACCATAAGCAGTAATAAAATGTTAAGGTCCCTTTGAGTGTTTATTTTCTCTTATTTCTCAGACGACTGGTTGAGTTTCCTCATTTAAGATACAATGCTGCACAATTCCAGATCTTAATTTTTTTCAGTCAAGGCCTATACAGCATAGAACCAAAGTCACCATAAACAGTAATAAAATGTAAAGGTCCCTTTGAATGTTTTCTTTATTTTCTCTTTATTTCTCAGACGACTGGTTGAGTTTCCTCATTTAAGATACAATGCTGCACAATTCCAGATTGTTATTTTTTTCAGTCAAGGCCTATACAGCATAGAACCAGAGTCACCGTAAATAGTAATAAAATGTAAAGGTCCCTTTGAATGTTTTCTTTATTTTCTCTTTATTTCTCAGACGACTGGTTGAGTTTCCTCATTTCTCAAGGAGCAGGCCTTGTCTTACTTTGATGTTTGCATTTCTGTCTTCTTTGTGCTGCACACTAACCGTGTTGGACAGCTGTTGTTAACCCAAGAGGTGACTTTCTGAGCAGCTCAGGTATCACAGCTGGAGAATATCCCCATTTTTGTTTGTTCTGGGTGCAGGGCCCAGGTGTTTCCTGGCTGGCACACACTGCCAGACCTTCCTGGGTGTTGTGTGGGGGAGGTCTGGAACCAGGAGGGTCTGCTGGGGAAGGATTTGGAGCAGAAGGATTTGGAGCAGAAGGATTTGGAGCAGAAGGATTTAGAGTAGAAGGATTTAGAGTAGAAGGATTTGGAGCAGAAGGATTTAGAGTAGAAGGATTTAGGGTAGAGCAGCCTGTGTGACACCTTGCAGGTCTGTCTGACAATTGGCCAGTGTTGGTGACCAACTCTCAGAATCCCAAATGTGCCTCACATGGGCCACATCAGGGCTGGAGTCCTGACCAGAGGGACAAAAGTTCCCTGCATTTCCACAGGAGAGTTTCTCATGCCAGAAACACTTTTGAAAATGGTGTTGAGTTTGGTTCTGCCTACCCTTAGATTAGCATTTTCCCTATTTTAGCATTTTTTGCAAGATTTGTTGCTCTTCTAGGTTGTAGCCAAGTTTTAGTTCAGTTGGAGTTTGGTCTAAATAATGTGCTGAATCTCAGTGGTAATTCAATGAGATTTTATTTCACTCCAGTGTGTTTTTGTCACTTTTAAACTCTCAATTCCAGAATTCCTGTTATCCTCAGAAATCCACACAAATCATTGGAAAAAGTACTGTTTCAAAAACAATTAAATTTAATATTCCTCTGCATGTGGCATACTTTTCTCCCTCGCCATTGACATTTGAAGAGTAATTTAGGCCACAATAACCAGGCACTGCAGTTTTTGAAGACTACTCTTCCCTGTCTCCTCCAGTCTTTGGGAAGGCAAGCATCCGTGTGGCCTGTGATGAATTACATCAGGCAATCAGAGCAGATGATGAGCAAAAAGGTGAGTTTTCTGTCCCATCAGCCCCCTTCTCATCCTTCACTGAACACACCTGCAGGCCACCAATGTCCTGCAGGTGCTGTCAATATTTTTAGAGGATGTTGAAACAAGTTCAGGGTGGGTATCCACATCAGCCACCTGTTTTGTATCAATCCCCCAAGGGCTCCCTAAACTGGCCTCTCATCTTGGTGTCCGCCCCCCACCCTGTGTGCTGATTACACCTGGGGTCAGCCCCTTTTTCCTGAGGACTGCCGTGGTGCTTTGGGAGATGCTTTTCTCGGTGCTCAGTTCAGGTTAGTTCTTCTTCTCTACCCTGTTTTGTTGCATATTTGGATTCTGCTTGCTGCTGTGGGGCTGTGCTTCCTCACCAGAGCTTTCCCCAGTCTCACACACCTTTGGCTCTGCTTCATCGTATGGCCCTCCTCGTGTTTGGAGTGGTCTTTGGCCATCCTGCTGCCTTGTTCTTTGGCCGTCCTGCTGCCTTGTTCTTTGGACCTGGACATTTCTCATGTTTGGAGTGGTCTTTGGCCTTGGACATTTCTCGTGTTTGGAGTGGTCTTTGGCCGTCCTGCTGCCTTGTTCTTTGGACCTGGACATTTCTCATGTTTGGAGTGGTCTTTGGCCGTCCTGCTGCCTTGTTCTTTGTACCTGGACATTTCTCATGTTTGGAGTGGTCTTTGGCCGTCCTGCTGCCTTGTTCTTTGTACCTGGACATTTCTTGTGTTTGGAGTGGTCTTTGGCCTTGGGCATTTCTCGTGTTTGGAGTGGTCTTTGGCCATCCTGCTGCCTTGTTCTTTGGTCCTGTACATTTCTCATGTTTGAGTGGTCTTTGGCCATCCTGCTGCCTTGTTCTTTGTACCTGGACATTTCTCGTGTTTGGAGTGGTCTTTGGCCATCCTGCTGCCTTGCTCTTTGGACCCGTACATTTCTCCGGCTGCTCTGGTGGTTAGCATCTCACCCACCCTTGTTTATTTCTGACTGCACAGCTGCACCGAGCACGAAGCACCTCATGGGAGGCACATGGCAGCACGGGGAGCTGCTTCAGGGCGCGGCGGCTGCTGCCAACCTTCTGTGTCCTTCTCAGGAGGCCTTCGGCTTAATGTTTCCCCATGGCGATGATCCCAGCGCGTCATCCCCGTGGCTGCGTAATGAACACACAGGGCGCTATTCAGAGGTGTGGGAAGGCACCCAAACCGTCCGGCTCGGTGGCCAAGTGGCCTCTGGCCGGGAGCAGCGGCACGGCTGTCCCCGCAGAGCCAGGCCGGGCCGGGCAGGGCCGCGCTCCGCAGCGCCGTTTCCGGGAGCGCGGGCAGGTGAGGAGGCGGCGGCCGCGGGCGGAGCGGAGCGGAACGGAACGGAACGGAGCGGAACGGAGAGGAGCGGAACGGAGCGGAACGGAGCGGCCGCGATGAGGCTGCTGCTGCTGGCGAGCCTGCGGCCACACACCGGCAACGCCACCACGGCCGCCAGGATCCAGTGAGTGCCGCGGCGCGGGGAGGGATGCGCCGGGCGCTGCGCTGAGCTGAGCTCCGGGCGCGCTCCCCGCGGCACCCGCACCGTACCGCACCGCGCCGCCGGGAACGGGGATGGGGACGGGAATAGGGAGAGGGACAGGGATGGGGAGGCGGTCCCGGCCCTCGCCCGGCGCTGCCCCTCGCAGCCCCCGGCCGCAGGGCCTGCCCGCCATGCGCTGCCCGCGCCGGCGCACGGAGCCGCGGCTGTGCGGGGGGCGGCGGCCGAGCGTCCGCAGGTTCGGGGACAGCCCGGGACCGCCCGGGACCGCCCGGGACCGCCCCTGCCGCGGCGCTGCCCGGGCACCGCGCCCGCCTGCCGCTCCGGAGCTTCCCCGAGCCCGCCCGCTGCTCCCGGTGTTCCCCGAGTGTAGCCGCCGGTGTTAGCCGAGCCCGGCCGCCGTTCCCGGTGTTCCCGAGCCCTTCTCCCGGTGTCCCCCGGCTCTCCCGGTGTTCCCCAGCTCTCCCGGTATTCCCGGGCCCCTCTGCCGGTGTTCCCCCAGCCCCTCTGCCGGTGTTCCCCCAGCCCCTCTGCCGGTGTTCCCCCAGCCCCTCTGCCGGTGTCCCCCGAGCCTCTCTCCCGGTGTCCCCGAGCTCCTCTCCCGGTGTCCCCGAGCTCCTCTCCCGGTGTCCCCGAGCTCCTCTCCCGGTGTCCCCCAGCTCTCCCGGTGTCCCCTAGCCCGGCCGCCGTTCCCGGTGTTCCCCAGCCCCTCTCCCGGTGTTCCCCAGCCCCTCTCCGGTGTCCCCGAGCCCCTCTCCGGTGTCCCCGAGCCCCTCTCCCGGTGTCCCCGAGCTCCTCTCCCGGTGTCCCCGAGCTCCTCTCCCGGTGTCCCCGAGCTCCTCTCCCGGTGTTCCCCAGCCCCTCTCCCGGTGTTCCCCAGCCCCTCTCCGGTGTCCCCGAGCCCCTCTGCCGGTGTCCCCAGCCCTCCCGGTGTCCCCGAGCTCCTCTCCCGGTGTCCCCGAGCCCCTCTCCCGGTGTCCCCGAACCCTCCCGGTGTCCCCAGCTCTCCCGGTGTCCCCGAACCCTCCCGGTGTCCCCAGCTCTCCCGGTGTCCCCGAACCCTCCCGGTGTCCCCCGAGCCCCTCTCCCGGTGTCCCCAGCTCTCCCGGTGTCCCCAGCTCTCCCGGTGTCCCCTAGCCCGGCCGCCGTTCCCGGTGTCCCCCAGCCCTCCCGGTGTCCCCAGCCCTCCCGGTGTCCCCGGGCCCGGCCGCCGTTCCCGGTGTCCCCAGCCCTCCCGGTGTCCCCAGCCCTCCCGGTGTCCCCGGGCCCGGCCGCCGTTCCCGGTGTCCCCAGCCCTCCCGGTGTCCCCAGCCCTCCCGGTGTCCCCAGCTCTCCCGGTGTCCCCAGCTCTCCCGGTGTCCCCTAGCCCGGCCGCCGTTCCCGGTGTCCCCCAGCCCTCCCGGTGTCCCCAGCTCTCCCGGTGTCCCCGGGCCCGGCGCCGCTCGGGGTCACGGCTGTCGTGTCGCGGCTCCCCGCAGGCTCGCCCAGCACAGCCCCGCGCTCCGTGCGCTGGGCAGGGCAGGGGCCGGGGGGCACAGACGGCGTGCGGGGACAGGAGCAGCTCCCCCCGAGCGCTACTGCCCGAGCCATCCCTCCCTCGGCAGCCACAGCTGTGCCGCGGCCGCTCCGCTGCTGCCCTTGCTGCGGGGCTCCGCCGGCTCCCGGGGGCTCACGGTGGGCACGGGGCTGGCAGAACGGCGGAAATATTCCTCGTGTCCCCATTTCACTTCTCCTGTGACGTGGGGAAAGGATGTGGCTAATGGCACCGCCGAGGGCCTCGCTGTGCACGTGAGCTTAAAAAAAAAATAGTATAAAAACGAAATAATTTCCCAGTGGCTTTGTCCTCTTGAGGCCCGAGATAACAATTTGGTTTCCTCTTATCTAAGTTGTTTCTCTTAGGATGAATCTCTTGGGATGGCCTTCTGCTATTTACAAGTTCTCCCTGACCTTGGTCTGGGTGTTGTCACACGTGTCATGTTTGCGTAGGAACATCCTCTGACACTGAATTTTCGCCCTGCTTGTGTCAGACCCAGGGCAGCCTTGGACTTCTGCAGGGCTCCTCTCTTGTGTGAGGTACAGGTAGAGCATACCTGCTGCTCCTCTAAGGCACGTGGGGTATAAAGACCAGAGAAAGCTGAAATCTTTGGTGTTTTCAAACAGTAATTGTTACTAAAATTTCGAGACAAAACAAATTCTTATGTTTATGAGACGTGTTTTTACGCCTGGATGTGTCAGCAGAGTTCCTGTGTGGTGGTTTCTGTGGCATTCTGCATTTCCTTCCATGTCTTGCCCTTTGCTCTCATTGGATAACACAAAACTGGTTATTCTTGGGACCATCACTACTCATTTTTCCTCTATAAGGTTACTTACCCTACCTTTACAAATTAAATATTTCCTTACCTTCTTCTTCTGTTTCAACTTTGAGGAAAGTCAGGCAAACATTTAGACTGTGGCGCTGTTCCGAGCTAATCTAGAGGAAAGCAGGTTTTGCATTGTTTCTGGTTAAAATAAGTCTGAATAGGCCAGAAAAACAAATGTTCATGTATTTTATCAAACAGTGTTTCATTTTTCTGGGGCTGACAGTGACTGTGTGAGCACTCTGCAGCCAGGTACAGGGGATGGCAAGGTGCCTCTGCTCAGGCCATGACAAGCAGCACTTTTGGTGAACGCATTTGGAACGTGAATTAAGTTGATATTTCACGCGTTATTTTCTTTCTGTTTGAAGGTCCACGTGCGTGAGAAAACAGCATCCGCTTTGTGTAAGATATTTCTGTGCTTTGTGTAAGGAATTCCCACAGTTCCTGTAAGGAATTCCTATACTGTGTGTAAGGAATTTCTACATTTGTGTAAGGAATTCCCACAGTTCACGTAAGGAATTCCTATACTGTGTGTAAGGAATTCCCACAGTTCCTGTAAGGAATTCCCACAGTTCCTGTAAGGAATTCCCACGTTCGTGCGAGGAATTCCCACGTTCGTGTGAGGAATTTCTACAGTTTGTGCAAGGAATTCCCACACTTGTGCAAGGAATTCCCACATTCCTGTAAGGAATTCCCACACTTGTGCAAGGTGCCTTTGCTCGAGCCGTGGCAGGCAGCACTTTTGGTGGCTCCAGCTGTGCCGTGCGAGGGTGCCCTAAAATAACTCGTTTTGGGATGGAAGGCACGGATCTGGCGAGCAGCAGCTCTGCTGACAGATGGTGTAACTCAGAACCACATGAAGGCATCTCTGGGAGCACATCTGCAGTGACCTGCGCAGGGCACAGCAGCTCGGCAGCTGCCCAGGGCTCCTGACACGAATGTGGGAATTCCTGGGACAAATGGGGGAGTTAGGAGCTGTGGGAATTCCTTACACAAATGTAGGAATTCCTTACATGAACTCTGGGAATTCCTTGCACAAAGTATAGGAATTCCTTGCACAAAGTATAGGAATTTCTTGCACAAACTGTAGGAATTCCTTACACAAATGTAGGAATTCCTTACACGAAGTGTGGGAATTCCTTACACGAAGTGTGGGAATTCCTTACACGAAGTGTGGGAATTCCTTACACGAACGTGGGAATTCCTTACACGAACTGTGTGAATTCCCTACACAAACTGTGTGAATTCCTTACACGAACTATGGGAAATCCTTCCACAAATGTGGGAATTCCTTACGTGAACTGTGGGAATTCCTTACACAAATGTGGAAATTCCTTGCACAAGTGTGGGAATTCCTGACACAAAGTATAGGAATTCCTTTCACAAATATAGGAATTCCTTACACAAAGCACAGGAATATCTTACACAAAGCGGATGCTGTTTTCTCATGCACATAGACCTCCCAACAGAAAGAAAATAATGAGTGAAAGATCAACTTAATTCACATTCCCAATAAAGCTGGATAAAGGAGTCTAACAGAAATAGTGTCTTATGTTCGGTTCGTACCTTATCGCGTGTTGTAAAATGTTATTTATTGAAATAATGTAGATGAGCCTGTGCAGGCAAAGAAAGCAATTCTGGTCAGGGAAAAGGCAAGAGTATTAACTAGCAATTAAGTCCATCTTCGTGACTGAAAGGCAAGTCATGTGTCAGCTATCACTAAAACCATCCTGTGCAGATATTTCCATCCAATATTGCTTTTCTTGAGCCTTTATGCCTTTGAAAAATCCCCAAAAATATATGTGTGACCAAAGGCTTGGGTGTGTCACTTTTGACACTAATCTGCCACACCTCAGGTGATGTGCACGTGGTAAACTTCATATCATGGATGTTAATACACATAAAATCCATATTCCAATTAATTTTGGCTTCAGCTGTATCTGCATAGCTGCTTAGGAATTTATTTGTTCGATCTTTTTTTGATATTGGACTATGGCAACTTTGGGTTAAACATAAATGAAACAATGGTGTTGTCTCCGGGTTGGGCACGTGCCTGCATAGATTAATTTTATGGTTTCGTAAACTTTATATCATGGGTGTTAACACACATAAAATCCATATTGCAATTAATATTTGGCTTCAGCTGTATCTGCATAGGTGCTTAGGAATTTATTTGTTCAATTTTTTTTACTATTGAGCCACGACAACTTTGGGTTAAACATAAATGAAACAATGGCACTGTCTCCGGGTTGGACACGTGCCAGCATAGATTAATTTTATGGTTTTGTAAACTTTATATCATGTATGTTAACACACGCAAAATCCATATTCCAATTAATATTTGACTTCCGTTGTATCTGAAGCATAAGTGCTTAGGAATTTATTTGTTCAATTTTTTTTTTTAATGTTGGACTGTGGCAACTTTGGGTTAAACATAAATGAAACAATGGCACTGTCTCCGGGTTGGACACGTGCCAGCATAGATTAATTTTATGGTTTTGTAAACTTTATATCATGGATGTTAACACACATAAAATCCATATTGCAATTAATATTTGACTTCCGTTGTATCTGAAGCATAGGTGCTTAGGAATTTATTTGTTCGAATTTTTTTTAAAATTTTTTTTTTTTTTTAATGTTGGACCGTGGCAACTTTGGGTTAAACATAAATGAAACAGTGGCACTGTCTCCGCGTTGAGCACTTGCCATCGCAGGTTAATTTTATGGCTTCGTATCTCAATGTATACTCTGTTTGTGATATTACAGCTCTTCCAATAACTGCTTCATCTTTTCATAAATAAGATATTCATTTCCTGAGTTTAAAGTAAGTGGTGACAAAGGTACCACAATCTAATTTGGCTAAAAATCAACCTGCTAGAACAAGTGGCATAATGAATGACTCTGGGCTTTATTCCTGTTGGTGTGCATGGTCTTTAATCACCTTAAAAAACATGAGCGATGAATAAAGAATACAACACTGAGCAAAAGTCTTTGCCTAGGCTGCCATTGTTCAGCCTTGGAAATGAGATCAGAGGGTGTCAAGAAAGAAAATAAATTAATCTTCCCTGCCCCCTCGATGTGTTTTCTTCATCTTTTATTACTTGGTAGTAAGGAGGAATAGGAATCTAGAATTAATAGGTTAATTAGAAAGATTTAGATTAAGTATTTTGCCAATAGGTAAACATTTTTTGGAGAGGGGGAAGTGTTGCTGGCTCTCATTAAACAGCCAGGTGAGAGAGCCGCTCTGTAAATCTCCAGGTAATCAACCGCGAGAGAATTAAACCCACAAATTCAGTGACGCTTACCATTCCTCCTGACCACTGTTTTTCAGCTGCAGGAACATTTATAACGCAGGTTTAAACTTTGCAGAGCTCTTTGGTCCTTCCAGAGCTCAGTTAGTGACCTCAGAACATGGGGGCAGCAGGAGTTCGTGCCTGCTCTGCTCTCATTTTTGATTTCTTCTCTGATTCACGGTGAATTTTATTCATTCTTCATTCACCCCCATGCAATTTGTCTGTGTTTGACAGGGAAATAAAACGAAGGACGTGTTTCTTTAAGTATGCAAAGATAAGGTGATTTACAAAGAAAACAGAAGCTCGAGCAGGGTTCCAGCTCCTGTAATTTGATCAGTTCCAGAGGGAATTGTGAGTATTTGGGTCTGGCCGAGTTGGTAAGAGGAATGGCATGGCTCTGCTCCCTCCAGAAGCTCTGTGCTGTGCCGTATACATTCAAAAGTGCTTTGCAGAGCAGACAGCTGAGGGAAAGAGAAAATTAATATTTTTGGATGAAGCCTACTCTGTGCCGTTCAGAAGTGTCAGCGTCTCCACCCACCAGGAACTTTTTGGAAATCAAACGTTCTCTGTCTGCGAGTAATTCCATTAGGTCGGTATCAGTTGAAGTTGAGAACATAAATGTTTCTGAGAGGAAGACATCGCAGGAAACAGAGCAGGTTTCAGAACCGTAATGCTTTGGAAAAAAGCACATTTTTAACTCCTGTGCCTTCTCCTCAGCCAGGCTGTGCTTGGAGCTCTGAAAGTTTCCTCATATGAGAATCTGCGAGCTGCAGGTTCGTGTGGAAGGAGGGAAGACTGCGAGCCAGGAAAAGTGAGAAGTAGCGATCAATAATGCAGGGAATAAAAAATTAAACGTCGTAAAACATCGCTGGGTGTTTCACAGATGTGTTGGAGAAAAACGTGGTTTCTGTAGAAATCTCCAAGTGAAAATGTGTCAGGAAAGGGCTGTACCTTTTAGCAGATTATCTCTGAGCACAGTATGGAGCCAGAGAGCACAATTGTGCATTACCTCCATTACTTCCATTTTATTTTTAACAGATTTTTACTCAGGAGCACGTAAAAAAATCTGCATACGTCTTCAGAAGGAAAAAAATTACCAAATATCCCCAGAATAATTCCAATTCCCAGATTTAAAGAGGCCTTAGTCCCCTAAACATTCCATTGAGCTCAATATCATTAGTCACAGGCTTCAAATCATGCATATATGGAAATACATATGTGCAGGAACAGAGCTACTGGGCAGTATTGAAGAACTGAAATTTGCGGCGTTATTTTCGTAGTTCCTAAATGACTTTTCATCTTTACAACCAAAAAAAGCAGACTATGATTTGCACCCATCTGCTGCTCCCCAGGAACGCGATTAGAGGAGTTACTGCAAACAAGAGAGAAATTAATTTCCTGAATACTAAAATGAGTGGGAGTGGGAAACACTTTGTCCAATACTGAGATGTGTATAAATGTCATGTATTTAGCTAAATAATCTTACCTAAATTCATCTCCCTGGTGGTTTCTGCCTAGGAAAACACCCAGAATCTGCGATTTGACAAAATATTAGCTAAATAATCTTACCTAAATTCAGCTCCCTGATGGTTTCTGCCTAGGAAAACACCCAGAATCTGCGATCTGATAAAATATTAGCTAAATAATCTTACCTAAATTCAGCTCCCTGATGGTTTCTGCCTAGGAAAACACCCAGAATCTGCGATCTGATAAAATATTAGCTAAATAATCTTACCTAAATTCAGCTCCCTGATGGTTTCTGCCTAGGAAAACACCCAGAATCTGCGATCTGATAAAATATTAGCTAAATAATCTTACCTAAATTCAGCTCCCTGGTGGTTTCTGCCTAGGAAAACACCCAGAATCTGCGATCTGATAAAATATTAGCTAAATAATCTTACCTAAATTCATCTCCCTGGTGGTTTCTGCCTAGGAAAACACCCAGAATCTGCGATCTGACAAAATATTAGCTAAATAATCTTACCTAAATTCATCTCCCTGGTGGTTTCTGCCTAGGAAAACACCCAGAATCTGCGATTTGACAAAATATTAGCTAAATAATCTTACCTAAATTCATCTCCCTGATGGTTTCTGCCTAGGAAAACACCCAGAATCTGCGATCTGACAAAATATTAGCTAAATAATCTTACCTAAATTCATCTCCCTGGTGGTTTCTGCCTAGGAAAACACCCAGAATCTGCGATCTGACAAAATGTTATCTAAATCATATTTTAGAAATATTATTCTCCCTGTGTCATGGCATTGGCTTCCGTGAGAGGTTCAGCAGAAGGGAAAAATATGTCAAGGCCAATTCCAGATCCAGCACTGGATTTGCTTTGTTAGAGCTCTTTTTCGGCAGTTTGTCTCTTATCTCAGGAGCTGTGATGAAGCGTAGCCTTGAGATTCGGCATTTTCAGGGCTGTGTTTGATTCCCAGGCAGCAGGAGCTGCGTTCGTTTGGATTTTTCACTCAGAAAGTATTTGTTGATGAAATGGCAAAATCATGTGAGTAGACAGTTGCCAGGAGGAGAAGAGATATGGATGATGTGTGTGCTCAGCCCTGGCTTGGCTCGGGGACGTCTGTGACTTCACAGACAGATCAATCTCCAGAAAAACATCTCCTGCAGTAACTCCTCTAATCGCGTTCCTGGGGAGCAGCAGATGGGTGCAAATCACAGTCTGCTTTTTTTTGGTTGTAAAGATGAAAAGTCATGTAGGAACTACGAAAATAACGCCGCAAATTTCAGTTCTTAAATACTGCCCTGTAACTCTGCTCCTGCACATATGTATTTCCATATATGCAAGATTTGAAGCCTGTGACTAATGATATTGAGCTCAATGGAATGTTTAGGGGACTAAGGCCTCTTTAAATCTGGGAATTGGAATTATTCTGGGGATATTTGGTAATTTTTTCCTTCTGAAGACGTATGCAGATTTTTTTTACGTGCTCCTGAGTAAAAATCTGTTAAAAATAAAATGGAAGTAATGGAGGTAATGCACAATTTGTGAGCCTCGGAACACTTGAGGGAGTCCCTCTCTATTTACTGCAGAAACAGCTGTCGTTCCCCAGGGAGTTTGGAGCTGTGGAAACTGCAGGAAAAGTAGTCATTCCTAATGTATTTTAAAAAAGAAGACACTTCCGATTGAAATTCCTAGCTGAGTTCCTTGATTCCTGATGTCCTGAGAGAGTTATTTTCAAATTAATTGTGATATGCAAACATATTGCTCGTACGTGATAGTGATTTATGGTAATTGGAACGCTGATGGGAAAAAATCCTTTTGGACTATTTAATGAGCACCTGTGAATTATGGAATGCACGCAGGAGCATCCCGAGTGTTTGCCCGAGAGATTTTCCTTCCACAGCTGTGCGATTTGGGCATCGTTCTCCAGATATAAATTGAGAATGTCTTTCAAGAGGAGAGCTCTTGGAACGAGTTCATGGGCCAAGGTGGTAATAATTGCTCTGCAGCGTAAATAAGGAACTCAAAGGTGGCTGTGTTTGATAATTTATTAGTATTTATTATGATTTATTGGTCTTGTTTCAGACAGTGGAGTTCAAAGGAGTTCCTTTTAGGATAAGGAAGAATTACGGCGCCATATGTTGTGCCAGTGGAGCTCTCTGCTAACACATTCCTTCCAAGGCCTCGAGACATTTTACAGCACTTTTAGCACCAATTTCTGCAGTAATGACGAACTTCTGCAGGACAGAAAATTGCGTTCCTTGGGAGGATGTGAAATAATCAGGGAATGGAAGCCGGCGTTACCCAGGAAGCCGATGAGTTAGCAGGGCTTTAATGGCAGAACAATTAATGCACGAGGAGGAATAGATCAGCTGGAACAATATGGAATGAGCAGAAAACATTCTCGTGGTCTTTTTGTGATGCTGCAAATGTAAACACCGCGTGTCAGCAGCCACAGCGTGCTCGTTTTATCAAAACTCCGATCTTCTCCTCTGTGCTTTTGGCTGCTGCTCGTGGGAATTCTGAGAACTGATTCTTGCTCAGTGAGGGGAGTGAATCTGTAATCAATCAGATTCTTGATTTTGGCACTCCTTCCGTCAGTGTTTTAATGGGAGGAACCATTGTAAATCACGATGAATGGGTGAGCTGACCCTGAGCGCGGTTTGTTGTTGGATTTGGGGTTCTTTTTCTTCTTGGCAACTGAGGTTTTTAACGCAGGCTCTGAAGGTGTTTGTGCCATTACTTTGGGGTAGGTTTTTGGTTACACTTGGGTTATCCTTTGCCTGGTTTATAAATGGGGGAGCTGAGCCGAGAAGATGCTAAGCTCACAGTCAAACAGAAAGGGAACACAATTCAGCTCTCTGGCTTTGATGTATTATTTTCTGATGTTCTGGATTTTTAGTAGTATTGTCTAGCTGGAGATATTTGTGCTTTCTTCACGTGGTGTCCTCTCTCCCCAGCAAGGCTCTGAGAGTCTCTCGGAGCGAGGTCTGCCCCACTCAGCTCAGACCGAGGGCTCCAGCAGAGCGAGGTGGGGCTCGGTCGGGAGGGATCCTGCTCCTTCTTCATTCCTGCTCATTCCTCCTCCTCCTCCTTCCTCCTCCTCCTTCCTCCTCCTCCTTCCTCCTCCTCCTTCCTCCTCCTCCTTCCTCCTCCTCCTTCCTCCTCCTCCTTCCTCCTCCTCCTTCCTCCTCCTCCTTCCTCCTCCTCCTTCCTCCTCCTCCTTCCTCCTCCTCCTTCCTCCTCCTCCTTCCTCCTCCTCCTTCCTCCTCCATTCCTCCTCCATTCCTCCTCCATTCCTCCTCCATTCCTCCTCCATTCCTCCTCCATTCCTCCTCCATTCCTCCTCCATTCCTCCTCCATTCCTCCTCCATTCCTCCTCCATTCCTCCTGATTTTCAGAAGTTTTCTTGGGCCATGCAGTGTTGCATTGCTCAGAGCTGTGCCTGTGGCTTCACTGTGGTGAAGGTAACAAATACCTTCCAAAAAAACAAAAAAACCCAGTCCTGTAAATAGCTCCTGGTTGCTTGAAAAAAAATTACACAAAATTGAATGTCAGAGCAAAGTTTATTAAGGAAAAACATTTTGATTGAACTTACTTAACATCCTGCCGTGCCTATGACATTAACAGTGACTTTTTTTATTCTTTCTCTGTTTGTCCAACGCTGAAGGAGTCACCTGCAGGCCGCAGGTCACATCTGTGTGCTCAAAGATGCCTTCGTGTGTGAGAGCCCCGCGGAAATAGCAAACCTGACCTCCGGTGACAAGTTTGATGCAGCCCTGGCCATCCATCTCTATAAAGGAGGCCGACTTCTGCAAGGTGAGCCTCTTTTACTTTGCAATAAAAAAAAATTACTGCGAGGGGAGAGAATGAATCCTACCTGTGACAAACGGCTGTCAATATATAAACCCACGCACAGTGCCGTTATTCTGTTTATCCACTTCAGCAAACGCTCAGAAATGCTGAAAATCATTCTCCATGGGAGCTCTGATACAGAGAGAACTAAAGAAATGTGCTTTTAAACCACATTGTGCTTTTTGTAATTTAAGTGCATCGAGGTAAGAGCATTATATGAACATTAGGAAACTTTGAGCAAATGTGTTCTTTCAGAGGACAATGCCTTGGCTAATTGGAGCTGGGGTCAAATGGAACAAGGCAGGGAGGCTAACTTGGTTTTTCTGCTCAAAAATGAGACGAGGTTTTTCAACATGAAATAGCATTCCTGTCGGCTAAACTGTTGGTTTAGATTTCCTGGGATTCATGGAAGCTGGCAGAGGAAGCAGGCAGATGGACCCAAGATGGCGAAAAGAGAAACTTTATTTACAGAAACTTCTTTATATCTCCATTAATATTCTAGCAGCTATTGGTCAGCAGGGAATCCACCTCCTAAAACCATTGGTCACAGCTATACAACACCTAGTGCCAAACACAGAGATTGAGAAAGTACAAAAATGCAGCTTATCTCTATTCTCCCTGAGAAAGAAGAGAAAGATTTCTAAAACAGTGCAACTACACTAAACTACAGGAGACAAGGTGTTATCAGACAAATCATAAAATTTTCTATTCTCTGTAGCCAGAACAGCCATTTCAGCCTGCCGTTAATGATACACCAGCAGCAGAAATTCCGAAATTCTGAATTGCTGTCAGAATGGCAGGCACTGTCACCTGCTGCAGTTGCGAGTGCTGTGTCTGTGACACCTTGGTGTGCAGGAAGGAATATTTTAATATTGAGCTGTGGCAACTTTGGGTTAAACATAAATGAAACAATGGCGGTGTCTCCGGGTTGGACACTTGCCAGCATAGATTAATTTTGTGGCTTCGTAAACTTTATATCATGGCTGTTAACACACGCAAAATCCATATTGCAATTAATATTTGGCTTCAGCTGTATCTGCATAGGTGCTTAGGAATTTATTTGTTCGATCTTTTTTTGATATTGGACCGTGGCAACTTTGGGTTAAACATAAATGAAACAATGGCACTGTCTCCGGGTTGGGCACGTGCCAGCATAGATTAATTTTGTGGCTTCTTAAACTTTATATCATGTATACATATATATATATAACAGAGGCACACAATCCATTCCATCTTTGGTCAGGCTGGGGGAGCTCTGCTGGGTTGGTTTGGGGATTTTGGGAGGCACTCCCTGGCTTTGCAGAGAGCCTGAGTTCTGTCTGGGGCTCCTTTTGGTGCAGCTGAGGAGCACAGGAGCTTGAACGAGCACTGACAGACTCAGACTCTTCTTTTTGGGGCAGAATCAGGAAAAACGGTGATTCTGCTGCAGGTTCACATCCTGCACTCTGAACTGTGCAGTTGTTGAGTGTGCGGTTTCAGTGCCAAAAAAAACAACTTTGGGTTTCAGTGCCATAAAACCAACTTGGGGTTTCAGTGCCATAAAACCAACTTTGGGTTTCAGTGCCGAAAAACCAACTTGGGGTTTCAGTGCCAAAAAAACCAACTTTGGGTTTCAGTGCCGAAAAAACCAACTTGGGGTTTCAGTGCCGAAAAAACCAACTTTGGGTTTCAGTGCCGAAAAAAACAACTTGGGGTTTCAGTGCCGAAAAAACCAACTTTGGGTTTCAGTGCCGAAAAAATGAAGCTTTGGGTTTCAGTGCCAAAAAAATGAAGCTTTGGGTTTCAGTGCCAAAAAAATGAAGCTTTGGGTTTCAGTGCCAAAAAAATGAAGCTTTGGGTTTCAGTGCCAAAAAAATAAAACTTCAGGTCTCAGTGCCGAAAAAACCAACTTCAGGCTTCTTCAGGTTTCCTTTTCAAAGATTGGTGCTTAGCTGTGTGATTCAGTATTATCAAGGTAATTTTGACATTTAAATTTTCCATTTTAATGACTCCTGGTCATCACCTCGGTGCCTTGGCCAGCTCCTCATGGAATTCCTTGCTTTGCAGGGAGCAGAATTCCCTTCGGAATCATCTTTGGTGGCACGGACGTGAACGAAGACATCAAATGTCAAGAGAAGCGTCAGGTGATGGGAGCGGTGCTGGAGGAGGCCAGGTGAGAGCTCGAGTGGAGCTTTGTGACAGGCAACTGCGTTTTTGTGACGGCAGATCTTTCCAGAAGTGTTCCACAAACGCTTGGAATCGCTGGAGGATGTGTAGGTCCTGGTGCATCACAGGCTCAGACCTCTTCTCAGAGGCCTCACGAGTGCTTGACTGAAGAGCAGATCACTCAACTACAAGCAGATTTTGTTCTTTTGTTTTGTTTTGTTGGTTTTTTTGGTTTGGTTTTTTTTTTTTTTTTTGCCGTTGTTGTTTTGTTTGGGGTTTTTTGTTGTTGGGGTTTGTTCTCTTTTTTTTCTTTCCCTGCTAATGTGATCCTTTCTCTGGTCCCATGAGCAAAGAGGCAGAGACTGAAAAAAATCTTTAAGCAAATTCTGTCATTTTTAATGTGAAATGCCAAAGGATTGTTTTCGGGGCGTTTCAAAGTCTGGAAAGTTCTGGTGACATATCAGTGCCGTCATCAAACGTAGCTCAAGAACTGATCACAAACCAGAGGAAATCATTAAAAACTAAAAAGAATTCTGAGCGTTTTTCATAGTTCCAGCATCCCCAGGAGAGTTTTCTCCTGATGGATCCAAAGGTTTGTTGACTTCAGCGCTGTTTGGTGGTGGGGGAGGAAACATTTTCCTGCTGGAAGCTGCAGTTGTGGATGGAATTTGGGCACACAGGATGGATTTTGGGGTGAGCAGGATGGATTTTGGGGGGGCAGGATGGATTTTGGGGGGCAGGATGGATTTTGGGGCACACAGGATGGATTTTGGGGGGACAGGATGGATTTTGGGGTGAATAGAATGGATTTTGGGGTGAATAGAATGGATTTTGGGGTGAGCAGGATGGATTTTGGGGTGAATCCACTCAGGAAAAGATTTATATACTTGTTTATTTTGTTATCAAATAATCAGAATTTCCTCTTTAAGTGGGTCTGAAGGAAAACAAAAAGGTGTCTAATGTGTCAGATAGACTTCAGCCCTGTGCAAAATGAAAAATAAATTAAAACAATCTCTGTTTTAATTAATAATGAAATTATTTATTTATATAAATATATATGTATATATTTATATATAATACATATTTTTATTTATATATAATATATTTTATTTATTATTATATATATTATATATGTAATACATATATAACAATATATATAAATAGATATATAAATAATAATTAAATTATTTCATTAATAAATTAAAACAGACTCTCTGAGTGCGTCCATTGGATGCAGTTCTGTGTTTAAAATATTATCTGTCCCAAGTACAGCTAATACAAAACCTGTGTTTTTTTTAATGGTAGTGAGTTGGGAAGCTGAAGTATACCTTAATATCTTGAATTTTCTATGAGATTTCAAAATATATTTCTGCATCCTGATGCAGTTTACGGTATTTTTTCTGCCACAGGAAAAATAACTCAGTTTTCCAGGAGTTATTCCGAATGTACCTCCCCTCCTGTAGCATCACCGCTGTTATTCATTGCACAGTTATTAAAAGAAACATTGATTTTTTTTTTTCTTTACATTGACTTTTTTTCTTTACATTGATTTTTTTTTTTTTCTTTTCCCTGTATTGATTGCAGGCTCCTAAGCAGAAACATCATGAATTGTAGATTGCTTGTCCAGTACAATACACCCCCACGTGCCAGAAAACAAATATTGAACACTGCCTGGCCTTTAGGAGCATTTCATTTTTAATCACATTCCTCTAAATGGTGGTTGTACTCCTCCAGGGGATTTTTTTTTCCTATTGAACACTATTTTGTAGACTTAGGAGCAACATCTTTTTATGCTTGTTAATGTGATGTATTGAAAGTATAATTGCAGAATCTGGGAAGGGAGCGTGTGCAACTTGACAAAACAAGCGTTTGCAGAGGTTTTAATAACCTGAAAGCTGTCAAGTTGTGCTGTGGAATTCATCGTGGTACGAAATTCATTATTGTGTGAAATTCATCGCGGTACGAAATTCATTGTGTGAAATTCATCGTGGTACAAAATTCATTATTGTGTGAAATTCATCGTGGTACGAAATTCATGGTGCTGTGAAATTCATCATGGTACGAAATTCATTGTGTGAAATTCATCGTGGTATGAAATTCATGGTGCTGTGAAATTCATCATGGTACGAAATTCATTATTGTGTGAAATTCATCGTGGTACGAAATTGATTGTGCTGTGAAATTCATCGTGGTACGAAATTCATTGTCTGAAATTCATCGTGGTACGAAATTGATTGTGTGAAATTCATCGTGGTACGAAATTTATGGTGCTGTGAAATTCATCGTGGTGCCATAAAGCAGACACTGCAAGACAAACGCAGGGAAATAAGGTTTGTTTCCACAAACCAAAGTAGGATTTATAATTCAGCATTTGGGGGAATTCTGATGAGTGATTGTGATTTTGAGTCCCGGAATTACAACGTCACCTGTGCAGCGGGGAAGGACTGTTCTGCTTGTGGCTGTGCTGTGCTCTGTCTCTGACCTTTGAGGGTTGGCTCAGGTCAGAAACATTTCATAAATTAGCTGAAAAAGAAACCCTGAACCTCACAGGGTTGGCTCAGGACAGAAACATTTTATAAATTAGCTGAAAAAGAAACCCTGAACCTCACAGGGTTGGCTCAGGACAGAAATGTTTCATAAATTACCTGAGAAGGAAACCTTGAATCAGCAGTGCAATGTGTGATGACCTCTTTAATATTCAATATCTCTACGAGTAATGAAAAAACTCACAAGTAATGAAACAATGAAGTCCAGCGTGTTAAGGTTTCCCCTGAACAGGGATTCTTTATGAACTCTGTATAAAAATACCTCATGGCTTTCAGAGTTACACCGAGGGCTGAGTTAGAATGAGGTGTTCATAGTGTGTTTGGCCATCAGCCTCTTTGGCTGTGATGGGACACTCGGGAGAGGACTGAGTGTCCTCTGTGAGGGTCTCTGTCCTGCTGTTGGGGTCTCTGTCCTGCTGTTGGGGTCTCTGTCCTGCTGTTGGGGTCTCTGTCCTGTTTTTGGGGTCTCTGTCCTGTTTTTGGGGTCTCTGTCCTGTTTTTAGGGTCTCTGTCCTGCTGTTGGGGTTTCTGATGTCCTCTGCTCCATGCAGTGTCAGCCACTATGTACATTTCTCAAAGACCCTCAGTTTGTCACTGTCACTGACTGTCACTGCCCAGACCCTCAGTTTGTCACTCACTGTCACTGCTCAGACCCTCAGTTTGTCGCTGTCACTGACAGTCACTGCTCAGTTTGTCACTGCACACACTGCCCTGACCCTCAGTTTGTCACTGTGACCGCACACACTGCCCAGACCCTCAGTTTGTCACTGTCACTGCACACACTGCCCAGACCCTCAGTTTGTCACTGTCACTGCACACACTGCACACACTGCTCAGTTTGTCACTGTCACTGCACACACTGCCCAGACCCTCAGTTTGTCACTGTCACTGCACACACTGCTCAGTTTGTCACTCACTGATGGCTGTGAGCGCTCAGAGGAAAGGTGAGAGCGCTGGGGAAAGGTTTCAATCCCTGTCTGAATTAAATTCCACTGCAAACAGAGGCTCTGGGTACTGCCAGAGCAGAGTGGAATGAGGTTCGGTTCAGTCCCTCCTCACTCCGCGTTTGGTCGTGACAAAGTTCCTGCAGGAAATTCCGATTTTCTGTGCGTTAATCAGGATAAACTCGTGGCTCTTCCATTATTTGGGTTTCTCTCACTCGGAGAAGTCCTCACTTCACCTCCCCAGGGCTGAGTTGTAAAGCCTCCGGAGCTGCCGTTGGTTTAGCGCTGCTTTCTGTGAAGCAAATGGAAATCCTTCTCTCTGCCTTTCATCTGGGATCATTTTTATAAGCCTCTGAGCTCAGTCCTTATAAAGAGTTTTTTCTGAAGTACTTTTTTAAAAATGTTTAAACACTCTAAGCAGATGATGCCAACTATTTTTGTCTGTTTCTCCAGGTTTGCAGTGGCTTTCACCGTGAGGATGAAGGAGCTGGCGGCAGCACAGTGGGTACGTTTGTGATGGTGGTGCTGCTCAGAGTATTAGCAGCCGTGCATCCTCTAAAATGTTTCTAAATAATGCCAGAGAATTGCAATAATCCTCGTTGTTCTCCAGTCCTGTTTTTCCTTTCAGAGAAAGCATTTCGTGTTTATGGACTCGGACAGGTCAAACAGATCTGGCGTTTAAAAGCTGTTTGGAATTAGAGGAGAGCGTAGAACAGTTTAGATCTGCGGCTCTGTAACATTTAAATCCATTGCTGCTGTTACTGACTCTCTCCTGGTGCCAAATTGGGTGAATAATAATAATAATATAATGATGTATGAAACTATTTTTATTATTTTTCAATCCCTTGAACACGAAAGCTCATCGAGGTTCTGAAAGACGAAGTCCACAGAATATCCTCAGGCTCCCACTGGAGCACAGAGTTTGCACCATTTCCTAAACTTCGTGTCGACAAAATTCCTCCAGACAGCGTTAGTTACGATAAAGAATTTTGAAGTATAATTGGAAAACACAAGTTTTGCCAACACTGGAAACAGAATTAATTTTTCAGGTGCAGTGCAGAGAGGAATTAGATTTTCCGTGCTGAGCCAGGGAGGAGTGCCACGAGCAGGAACCGTGTGCGGGATGGGAATAGCAGGGCAGACCTCCCCTGGAATGAGGTGTGGGCTCTGCTCGTCTCCCCTTGGGAAACATCAGCTGAAACTGAAGAATAAACCCAAAAAATCAAAACTCAGTGCTTGGTATCTCCTCAGTTCTAATTTGCATCTTAATGTAATCATTAATGCACTCTTGCCTAAACAATGATCACTGGGAGTGGAGCACAGCACTGCAGAATATACAAAACCTTATTCCAGTGTTAATTGATTATTCGAATCAATTTGCATGAAAAGGATACATGAGCAGACACAGGATTTGGTATTTTATTTCGCAAATGTAACTTGATTTTAATCGTTGCTACAATGAACTTCACGATGAGTGCATGGGAAAGGGCACAGCTTCTGTCACAGAGCTTCAGCAAGAAAAGGACAAAAGTTACAGACTAGGGAGAAAAAACAAAAATGAACCTTGGAATCATTTCAAAGTCAGGATCTCAAATGCTTTTAAGTACCAGGCTTGGATTTTACCTGAGCAGTTTTGTGCTCTGGGCCTTCCTGCTCTTGGTTAGTGCAGTCAGTTCAGAATTTCAATCACAAACTTGTCAGCAATTGCACTGCACTCCAAGGCTGTCTCTCCCTACAATTTTTTTTCTATTACGTGGGATAAATTACCCTTAATTACGAAGTGTGTAATCCAGCACTTGTGATAATCTGCATTCCGAGTAAGTTTAAAGTGCCGTAAAAGATCCTGTGCTTATGGTCAGGGTTTTATTTCAGTAGCATAAAACCAATGAGAAGAATTACCTAAGCCACTTTTATTAGCCTCCAATTTCATTTCCCATTCTCCTCAAGCCCATTTAAAACAAAGAACATAAGGAAAAATTGATCTATAAAGTGTGGACGCATCTCTGCTGTTCCACAGAATTCCCATTTTCCCTTTGCTGATCCCGTTCCACTGAATTCCTGTTTTTCCCTTTGCTGATCCCGTTCCACAGAATTCCCATTTTCCCTTTGCTGATCCCGTTCCACTGAATTCCTGTTTTTCCCTTTGCTGATCCTGTTCTGTTCCACAGAATTCCCGTTTTCCCTGCGGTGATTTTGTTCCACAGAATTCCCGTTTTCCTTGCGCTGATCCCATTCCACAGAATTCCCGTTTTCCCTGTAATGATCCTGTTCCACAGAATTCCCATTTTCCCTGCAATGGTCCCGTTCCACAGAATTCCCGTTTTCCCTGCGTTGATCCCATTCTGTTCCACAGAATTCTCATTTTCCCTGCGGTGGTTTTGTTCCACAGAGTTCCCATTTTCCCTTTGCTGATCCCGTTCCACAGAATTCCCATTTTCCCTGCGCTGATCCCATTCTGTTCCACAGAATTCCCATTTTCCCTGCGCTGATCCCATTCCACAGAATTCCCGTTTTCCCTGCACTGATCGTGTTCCACAGAATTCCTGTTTTCCCTGCTCTGGTCCCAGCCCTGCCCGGAGGGAATTCACTCACCCTGAGCCCCCGAGGTGCAGCAGCACAGGGACCAAGGTGCTAAACTTGAATTTTTCGGGAGCTCGGTGGTTTTGGGGCAGGGGGAGGGCCCTGCCCCTGCTTTTCTCACCTTCTGTTTTCTGTTTTTCTGCCCTGCTCAGTCTCAGCTCTCCCACTCCTACTGAAAAGTTAAATTCTGGGGCTGGCCTGCAGTTTGCTGTGCTGTCCCTGTTGTTTTCAAGGGTTTTTCACAATTGGAATATGCGATATAACTCAAAATGTTGTTTATTCACGGGGAAGAGAAGGCCCAGTATTAAATAATAATATAATGATGTATGAAACTATTTTTATTATTTTTCAATCCCTTGAACATCGAGGTTCTGGAAGGTGAAGTGCACAGAATATCCTCAGGCCCCCACGGGAGCACAGAGTTGTTTTTCCACCGTTCCCGCGTGGATTTTCTGCTTTTTGCCGTGGTTTTTGTGCCACAGTTCTCTGAGTCTCAGAACCGCCTCCTCCCCATCTGTGAGCTGCTCGGAGATGACTTTCTCAATGACCTCTTTCCTTTCAATTTCTTTTTCCAGTTCGTATTTAGTAACTGCAGCGCCTGGGCAGGGGACTGAGGGCAGCACATAAGAGCGCTAAAAAATTAAAAATGAAAACCAAAATGTCTGTAATTAAAAAAAAAAAAAATCACTTCTGTGGCTTCCTATCTCCTGAGCTGACTGGTTCAAGGATCGGTTGCTTAGAAGTTTGTTTCTGAATTAATTCTCTTTTCATTAAAGAAAAATGTATTCCACAAATTCGCAGTTGGAGTTTACAGAAAGATATTGAAATAGGAAATTGCTTCTTTAATCACCTAAATTAAATAACTGGCGGAGTAGCACTTCAGGAGTGATTTTGGAAGTGTAGTAATTGCCTCTTTTACTGCAGCTATTTTAAAATAATTTATTTTGCAGTTTTTATTTGTGAACGCTCTGCAGTAACTACCAGTTGCCAGTTTCCCTCTGTAGGCAAGTCTGGATATTTGACAGCAGTTATCGAAACTGATACTTCTATAAATTTTATTATGGATAAATGTAAACTGGATTTTCAAAACCAGTCTTTCAAGACCAACAGGTTTCTTTAGGAACTAGAAGTGATTTTCCAGTAGATAGTACAAATATATTTTTTTTAGTTTGTATCCTTTCTTATCATTATCCTATTTTCCTGGAATAAAACCTTTTGCAACTAACTTGGAAATTGTGCTAATTGCAAAATTGATTCATTGATAGTGTAAATAGTCACAGTAAATGTGAATTACATTGCTAACTGTTGGCTTTTGGTGCTGGTTAATGCATCTTTCTAATATTTGTTTTGATTTTTAATAGTCAAAAGAAAATCGCACTGACGTGTATTTCGTTATTTAGTTGGGGTTTTTTTTGAAGATAGATATTTTACGTTGAGCTATGAAAGTTATTTTTCTTCTCCTTCTCTTCAAAGCCAGATTCGAGGAAGAAAATACACGTCCAGACTCAAGGTGAGAGCTCTGCAATGGTGACGGAGATATTGGATTGGTTTGATTCGTGTTCATTTGGTTTTTTTGTTTGTTTATGTGCTGCCTGCGCCCGCGGTGTTCGCTGGAACGGGATGGGTTTGAAGTCAGTTGCACTTTTTGTCACTGACATTAATTGGGGCAATATTTCAGTCTCTCGGCCGACGTTTTCCGCTCATTTGGTGATTTTATGGAGCTTTCCCCGGGTGCCTTCCAGCAGGAGTCTGAGAGCTCAGGTTACACCGAGGGCCACACCGAGATTTCCGCACAGGAGTTTTGGTGCAGAATGATTATTTTCTGGAACTCCGAATTCCTTTGGAGGCTCTCGGTGAATTCCCAGCCACCCGAGGGACATCACCGAGCGAGCCCAGGGGACACTCGGCTCAGTGTTTGAGGCCTGATTGCTTCAGCTCCGAATTTTATTGGTTTAAAAATAACTGCCTGCGGATTCCGGAGCTCATTCCATTTTGCGTATTTCGCTTTCAGAGGAAATAACACTCTCTTCAGAGCTCTGCCCTTGGAATAACTCACTGGGAAGTCTGCTTAGCCCATATTTAGTTTGTGTTTATGCCTCTTGTGAGGGAAAGGTTATCTAAGATGAAATAATTTAATAAAATAGTTTCATTATGAAAATAATTAATCTTTAACATAAGGTAAGACAAATACATTAATATCCAGGATAGATTAATATTTAATTTGTATATAGATTTAATTTCCTTCCTTTTATGTGAAGGGCTCAGGGTCTGGGCTGCCCTGGCTCAGTTCTGGAAGGATGCGCTCCCTCAGATAACAGATCTGCTGTGGAGTTTTAAACAGCCAAATTCAGTGCAGTTTTGTTGCTGCAGGAGCTCAAACTCTGTGTGATTGTGCAGTTTCCCACTGAATTCCACTGCTGGGGTGGGAAAAGCCAAAAGCCGCAGGTGGGAGAGCAGGGAGGGAATTCCGTGTGCGGAATCGCTGAATTCCAGACCCGTCAGCCCTCCGGGGACACCAAACTCAGGATTCTCTTTCTTTCAACGCAGGGATTAAGACAACGCCCAGTGAGACGTTTGACTGGATCACATTTCTACAAAATGCAGGTAAAACTATTTTTTTTTTCCTGTGTTTACTGTATTTATTCATAATAGGTGTCAAGGATGAAAGAAACTTCGAATGCAGAGTTTAACTCATTGTGTGATATTTATTTGTGATAGGAGTCAAGGATGAAAGAAACTTCGAATGCGGAGTTTAACTCATTATGTGATATTTATTTGTGATAGGAGTCAAGGATGAAAGAAACTTCGAATGCGGAGTTTAATTATGTGATAAAGTGCCTTAATTATATGAAAAAGGGCAGAATGTCAATCAGATCAGCCTGGTCAGTAGAGTACCCAGAGTGCCTCCAAATTCCTGCTCTGGCCAGGCCTGAACTGCCCCAAAAGCTGTCCCGGTGTGTGGTCAGTGTCCCTAAAGGTCAGCCAGACGCCAGCAGCGATTCCTGAGCGCCGTGCGTTGTTGTGGGGAGCTGTAGAGGAGGAGAAATCCGAGCTGTGTTCTCCTTTTTGGGCTGGGCCTGGAGCCTCTCGGCTGTCACCGTGAATTATTAAAATGTGGATATAGATCTGATATCGATATCCACCTGAGATGGACAGAGACTCTCTAAGTTAAGGTTAGAAAGTGTGTGTTTATTGGAGCTGCAGGGATAGCTCCCAAAGGTACAGCTCCAAAGTGACAATGCAACACAGAACTTATTTATCTATAACAATAATGCATATTTAGCATAAGCGCCTCCCATTCCCTGCTTCGGATGGAAATTACCAAAAAGTCATTAAGCATGCGCAGTTAATTGAGTCGGTGGTCATTAATTGGGTCTGAGGGCTGATTTTGAGGAAGTAATATGAGTCTTCCTCACTTTGACCTTCTTACCTCTCTGGTTTTTGACAATACATTTGACCCTGGAAAACTCCCAATGCTCTCTGCTATTGCTTCTGAGTAGGTTGCAGAATTTGGGCAAAATTTGTAACTGTCTAGGCTCTCCTTTGAACCTCTTTTCTTAAGATTATTAATTGTCTATTCTAAGCCCAGCCGAATAAATATCAAATAATCAAAGGCTACTGTGCATTTAATCGTTAATTTCTTTCTAGCTGAGTTCTGCGTCTTTTCCTATTCTAGTTGATTTTAACAGAACTAACTTTTATCTAAAATCTCTACATTTAAATATCTAAAAAACCTCCCTATGTTTCAACCAGAGCGGGGCAGGTACGGCAGGTGAGCTCATTCCAAGTCACCTGATCTCGGCAATGCTTCCATCACCTCACCTTTCCCCAAAAAAATTATTTATAGGCGTTTTATTTTACCCTGGGAAAAATGTTCCAATATAATATTCATATTATATATTCATATTATTATTCATATATATTCTATATTAACATATATTATTAATATATATTATTCATATTTATTATATATTCATATATCCATATTATTATGATATAATAAATATAATTATTCATATTAATAATGTTCCAATTATAATATATAATAATATATATTATATATTATATATTATGATTGATTATATATTGATATTGATGTATCAATTATGAGTGATTATATATTGATATATATATTATGATTGATAATATTATGATATATATATTATGATATTATGATATATATATTATGATTATATAATATTATGGCTATTATATATCCATAATAATGGATATAATAAAATCCAATGTATTATCCAATTATAATATATATAATATATATATAAAATAGATGCATATTTTATTATATAAAATATAATATTCCTCGCGCTGATCTCTGATAGCACAGCTGTTCCCTCGTTCCAAACGAATCCTCAGCAGTCAATGGCATTATCACATCAGGAAATGTGTGCCATTAGTCAAAGCCAGTGTCAATTTTAAATTGAGCATTGTGAGGTTATTTTGCTCTCCGTAAATCACAGCGCCGCTGAGATTAATAATTTTCTGAAGTGAAATGATTTGTCACTGGCCAGCACAGCCTCAGTGTTGATTTGATCTCTTACCCAACCATTTTGTGATTAAATGAGCAGTCAGCAGATTGAGGAGGGGGAAGCTCCCCCTGAAGTGGATTTCTAATAAATTAGAGACAGTTTTTTGCCTAATGCAAAAGTGCAAAATAATTCGTAATGTCCACGAAAAGCAAACTAAAATGTGCCTCTAACATCTGTGCCTTATTAAATAATAACTTGGGAACTGGGATCAGATTATTCGGTATTGTTTTTATGACTGTTTGATCTGATTTATCCTCTCAGCCCTGTGCCTGTGTCCATCTCTGGTGGCAGCCCTCAGTTCCCAGATTTTTAATATCGCACGTGGACTGAGTCTCTCTGGTCGTTCCTCGGTGCTTTCCAGGGGCTCATTAGGAGTTCCTGCTGAACTGGTTTTTTGGGCATTTGCGGTTTCACAGTGTTTAAAATTCTACTAAAGAATTTGATAGGAATTTGATAGAAAGCTATCAAATCCCAGAGGAGGATTTTGGCAGTGTGGGCTCGCTCAGAGCTGTGCACTCAAGGAGATCTGAGCTTTTCTGCAGAAGACGCTGTCCAGTCTCCTTTGGCTCACGGCATTTGCGATCCTTTTTCCCAAGACTTTTTCCATGAGGTTCTATTCCACGTCTGAAGGCATTTCGTGATTTTTTGGGGGAAATCTTTCCCCAGCTAACTCCTGCCTGTGTCTTTGGCGGTACCCTCGAGCCTTTGGCAAATTCAGGTTCCCAGGACAGAACGCAAGGAGCAGCACAGGCCCTGCAGTGCAGATCTGAATTTATCGGAGGCACCCTTGGTGTTCAGGCCGTGCATTGTCAAATTGGTTTGTTTTGCGTGAGTTTGTCATAAATTGAAACCATTGCTGCATGGCTAAGGCACTTTTTGGTAACACTTTTTAGTGGGTTTTTTTGTGTGAGTTTGCCATAAATCAAAACCATTGCTGCATGGCTAAGGCACTTTTTGGTAATGCTTTTTGTAGTTTATTTTGTGTGAGTTTGCCATAAATTGAAACCATTGCTGCATGGCTAAGGCACTTTTTGGTAACACTTTTGGTAACACTTTTTGTAGTTTATTTTGTGTGAATTTGCCATAAATCAAAACCATTGCTGCATGGCTAAGGCACTTTTTGGTAATGCTTTTTGTAGTTTATTTTGTGTGAGTTTGCCATAAATCGAAACCATTGCTGGGTGGCTAAGGCCAAACGCTATTAATGGCCTGTTGCAGCAAAGAATGGCTTTTCCAATCCATGTGTTTGTGTGTTATGAACTACAGATTATTTCTAGGTGCAATAAGCAGTGAAATGTTATTTACCGTGCCTGCTGCAGCCACTTCTGACAGCGCGAGTTGTTTTGGGTTGGATGAAACACTCAGCGATGAACCCTGGGACAGGGAGAGGTTAAAGGCTCCTGAAGTGGATTTTAGTTTTGAAAGCAATGGATTTGTGACCCTGCAGAGGCTTGGTGTGTCCCCGTGCCCTGCTGTCCCCAGAGCCCTGCAGTAGATTTGTGACTGTGCAGACACAGCCTTGGTGTGTCCCCATGCCCTGCTGTCCCCAGAGCCCTGCAATAATTTGTGACTGTGCAGACACAGCCTTGGTGTGTCCCCATGCCCTGCTGTCCCCAGAGCCCTGCAATAATTTGTGACCCTGCAGACACAGCCTTGGGGTGTCCCCGTGCCCTGCTGTCCCCAGGGAGCCCTGCAATGCATTTGTGACCATGGGGAGCCTTGGTGTGGCCCTGTGCCCTGCTGTCCCCAGGGTGCCCTGCAGTAGATTTGTGACCCTGCAGACACAGCCTTGGTGTGTCCCTGTGCCCTGCTGTCCCCAGAGCCCTGCAATGGATTTGTGACCCTGCAGACACAGCCTTGGTGTGTCCCTGTGCCCTGCTGTCCCCAGAGCCCTGCAATGGATTTGTGACCCTGCAGACACAGCCTTGGTGTGTCCCTGTGCCCTGCTGTCCCCAGAGCCCTGCAGTAGATTTGTGACCATACAGACACAGCCTTGGTGTGTCCCCGTGCCCTGCTGTCCCCAGAGGGCACAGACCATGCCCTGCTGTCCCCAGAGAGCCCTGCAATGTGCTTGTGACCCTGCAGACACAGCCTTGGTGTGGCCGTGTGCCCTGCTGTCCCCAGGGAGCCCTGCAATAGATCTGTGACTATGCAGAGCCTTGGTGTGTCCCCATGCCCTACTGTCCCCAGAGGGCACACAGACCGTGTCCTGCTGTCCCCAGAGAGCCCTGCAATGTGCTTGTGACCCTGCAGAGCCTTGGTGTGGCCCCGTGCCCTGCTGTCCCCAGAGGGCACAGACCATGCCCTGCTGTCCCCAGGGTGCCCTGCAGTGCATTTGTGACCCTGCAGACACAGCCTTGGTGTGTCCCTGTGCCCTGCTGTCCCCAGAGGGCACAGACCGTGTCCTGCTGTCCCCAGAGAGCCCTGCAATAGATTTGTGACTGTGCAGACACAGACCTGGTGTGTCCCTGTGCCCTGCTGTCCCCAGGGTGCCCTGCTGTCCCCAGGGTGCCCTGCAGTGCATTTGTGACCCTGCAGACACAGCCTTGGTGTGGCCCCGTGCCCTGCTGTCCCCAGAGCCCTGCAGAGCCGCTGGCTGTCCCTGTCACCGTCCTTGCCTCGAGCTCCACAGTGACCAAAGCGATCTGTTCAGAACAGCAAACCCAATCTGAACCTTTCGAGCCCTCCGGTGTTTATTCAATTATTTGTGTTCATTCGGAAGGTTTTGAATTATGTTTTTTTTATCATAAAAAAGGTCATCACGCGGTGTGACCCTCGTCCAGAACGTTCTGCATTAATTGTCCTGCACAGAGCCAATGGAAAGTGCAATATCCTCAGATCTTTTTTTAATAAAGCCCACGCAATTATCTTTATCAGTTGTTGCCGTGTATCTGCAAGAGATTTTCCATGTTAAAAGCTCCCAGGTTGAGTTTTCCCCCGAGTTATTTTTCACCTGTGTTGTAGCAGCCAGTGTGAAATGAAGGCTTTGCAAGGATTTCATTTCCAGTTAACCATCCCGTGGCCGTGCTGGGGTGCAGGGACTGAGAGCTGTGGGGCTTTTGCTGATCTTTAACAGCACAGAGTGTCAGACGAGAGCTCTGTGTGCCGCAGCCTCCCATGGACCAAACCTCGCATCTCCGGAAGCTGTGGGGAGTTATTGCAGGGATTCAAAGTTATTTTTGTGGGTGCGAACCCCGAGAGGCACAGAGCTGTGGAGCTGTCGGGTCAGTCCCTGGGTTCTGGTGTGTAGTTGCACTGTTTTAAAATCTTTCTCTTCTTTCTCAGGGAGAATAGAGATAAGCTGCATTCTTGTACTTTCTCAATCTCTGTGTTTGGTACTAGGTGTTGCATAGCTGTGACCAATGGTTTTAGGAGGTGGATTCCCTGCTGGCCAATAGTTGCTAGATTATTAATGGATATAGAAAGAGGTTTTTGTAAATAAAGTTTCTCCTTTCGCCATCTTGGGTTCGTCTGCCTGCTTTCTCTGCCAGCTCCTGTGAATCTCAGGAAATCTAAACCCACACGGGTGGCCAAGAACCTTTAAATTTTCTCCAGCTCCTGCCCATTCCCTGCCTCTGCAAATCAACCCCCGGGCCCTGTAAAGCGATGTGAATCCTCAGTGCGAGGGTTGGTGTGAGAGTGCGAAACAGAGGGAAAAATAATAATAAAAATAATGACTTTGGTGTAAGTCCTCAGTCCGAGAGTTGGTGTGAGAGTGAGAAACAGAGGGAAAAATGATAATAAAAATAATGACTTTGGTGTCAATCCTCAGTCCGAGGGTTAGTGCAAGAGAGGAAAACAGAGGAAAAAATAATAATAAAAATAATGACTTTAATGTGAATCCTCAGTCCGAGGGTTGGTGTGAGAGTGCAAAACAGAGGGAAAAAATGATAATAAAAAATAATGCCTTTGGTGTAAATCCTCAGTCCGAGGGTTGGTGCAAGAGAGAGAAACGGAGGGAAAAATGATAATAAAAAATGCCTTTGGTGTCAATCCACAGTCTGGGTTGGTGCAAGAGCAGGAAACAGAGGGAATAAGGATAATAAAAATACTGAGTTTCATTGTTTGTTGCAGACATTCCTGCAGACACAGAGAGTTTGCATCTGTTCCTTCTGATATGTGGACTCCGCCGAGTCAAAGACCCTCTGTATTTGGTCGAAGTTTTCTCAGGTGAGCTGTGGCTATCTGAATATTCTCGCTTTGTCACTCGACGCGTTCTCTAATAAGTTTGGCGTGAGCTGTTTCATTCATCGCAGAAAACGTCACCGTGTGTTTACATTTGAAAAAAGAGATTCTTATGGAACATTGATCTGTCCAACAATTATCTCTGTGCCCTGCCTCTCCATCCTGCTGGGAGCAGCAGGGCATGGAAATCAAAGCAATATTTGATGGTTTAACTGTTTTGCTGTCACATGCAATATTGACGGCAGGCGAAATCCAAGATCACCCACTTCAAAATAACTTTCTTCTCTCGCTGTCCCATGGCTGTTGCACTGTTTTAAAATCTTTCTCTTCTTTCTCATGGAGAACAGAGATAAGTTGCATTCTTGTGCTTTCTAATCTCTTTGTTTTGGTACTGGATGCTCTAGAGTTGTAACCAATCGTTACAGGGGATGGAAAAACTATCGACCAATAATTATTAGATCATTAATGAATATATAAAGAAAGTTCTGTAAATAAACTCTCTCTTTTCGCCATCTTGCTGCTGCCTGCCTGACTTCCTGCGAGCTTCCGCGAATCTCCACAAATATCAGAAAATCAGAGCAACAGCATCCCATGGCTGCTGCATTGATTTGCATGTGTGCTAATTACAATTTCATTGAAGTCGCAAACGAATTTCACCACCGTTGTTGTGGCTCAGCGCTCAGACCAGGCTGAAGGTTCCCCCCAGTCACAGAAAGGGAATATTTTGTCAGGTTCTGTTTGTGTCTGTGAAAGCTTTGAGTATTCCAGGCTGGAAATTCTATTAGTTCCTATTAATTCCCATTAATTCCCATTCATTCCCATTCATTCCTATTAATTTTTTTAACTGTGCTTTAACAGCTTGGGCTTATTTCTTTATAAACTCAAGTAGGGAGAAATAGCTCAACAGCATAAAAAAACATCTCTTTAATTTTTTTCTTTTTAAGAATGAAGTTGCAGATGATCGTTGCTATTTTATAGCTGAGTAATGTTCAGAGTAATAAACAAAGATGCAGGGGAAGGAAAAACCCCTGTTGTTGTTACTCTGCCTTGACCTCTGTTGTTAATAAAAATTTTGCAGTTCGTTTAAAGACTAATTTTAAAAGCTTGAAATAGGAGTTTCCACAATTTTTTTTTCTAGTTAATTTGTTCTATAGCTTATCAGATCTCAATTTCAAAAATGGGAAATTCTGTGTAAATTTTCAAATCTGTGTTTTCCTTAAATTTGCCTTGACTTTACCTTAATCTTTTTTCAACCTTTCCTTGACAAAATTCTGTTCTTGATCCCAAACGGCTGAACCTTTCTATTCCTTTTTACTCTTTCGGTTTCTAAAAAGCCATCGCTGTTTCCCTGCACCGCTCACCTGATTTTGTAACCCTTCAAACCTTGCCAGGCTGAGTAACAAATGCATTTTGCAGTGAACTGCCTTGTGATATTCTGCTGTTCGAAGAGCAGCGGATTTCTCCTGTGCATGTAATTGAGAAATCATTGTGGTGGTTGCGGTTACCTCCACATAATATTTTATTTACATAAAATATTTATGTAGATTTATTTATTTATTTAAATAAATATTGTTTATGTAATAAATTTATTTATTTATTTATTTATTTATTTATTTATTTATTTATTAAAAATGTATTTATTTAAATAATTCCTTGACAGAGGAAAATATTCAAGTGATTGTGGCCTGGTGGCCACAGCCACTGAGTTATACAGAGCACTGTTCTCTGGAGTGATTCAGAATTAATATCTGATGGTTGTGGTTACTTCCACATAATATTTTATTTATATAAAATATTTATGTAAATTTATTTATTTCTTTAAATAAATAAATATTTATATATTTATTTATTTAAACATTATTTATATAATAAATCAATTTATTCATTTATTTATTACATATTTATTTATTTAAATAATTCCTTGACAGAGGAAAATATTCAAGTGATTGTGGCCTGGTGGCCAGAGCCACTGCATTACACAGAGCACTGTTCTCTGGAGTGATTCAAAATTAATATCTGATGGTTGCTTCCACATAATATTTTATTTATATAAAATATTTATGTAAATTTATTTATTTAAATAAATAAATATTTATATATTTTTTAATTTAAATATTATTTATGTAATAAATCAATTTATTTATTTATTTATTGCATATTTATTTATTTAAATAATTCCTTGACAGAGGAAAATATTCCAGTGATTGTGGCTCGGTGGCCAGAGCCACTGCGTTGTACAGAGCACTGTTCTCTGGAGTGATTCAGAATTAATATCTGAGCTTAATTAAATAATCCTCGAGTCACAAGAGATGGCACGAAGCAGAAAGGCTAAACACTGAGTTTAAGATGTGCTAATATTTGAGTTCTGAGGAGCAGTGCGAGGGCTGAGCCTGGAATCTGGTGCACGTCCAGTCTGGTAAGGAGCAATACAATATTTGTCTAATTCTTCTTTAATCGTGGAGCTATTTACATTTAAATAAAATTAATAATTTTGATTAATAAAAAAGCCGTTCCTCTTCTGTTTCAGATTGGCACAGAAAGGATCCCAGTGTCCGTCTGGGCATTATCGGACCTGCAGTAAGTGGCTGTTGTGGTTTTTATTTGCTCCACTGCTTAGGCAGCCTGGAGCCTGGGTCTGAGCTGGGCTTAGGAAAGGTTTGGAGCCTGGGTCTGAGCTGGGCTTAGGAAAGGTCTGGAGCCTGAGTTTGAGCTGGGCTTAGGAAAGGTCTGGAGCCTGGGTTTGAGCACTGGGAAGGTCTGGGGAGGCAGCCTGGAGCCTGGGTCTGAGCTGGGCTTAAGGAAAGGTCTGGAGCCTGGGTTTGAGCTGGGCTTTGGAAAGGTTTGGAGCCTGGGTCTGAGCTGGGCTTAAGGAAAGGCTTGGAGCCTGGGTTTGAGCTGGGCTTAAGGAAAGGTCTGGAACCTGGGTCTGAGCTGGGTTTAGGAAAGGTCTGCAGCCTGGGTTTGAGCTGGGCTTAGGAAAGGTCTGGAGCCTGGGTTTGGGCTGGGCTTAAGGAAAGGTCTGGATTTGTTCTGGGTTTAAGGAAAGGTCTGGGTTTGGGCTGGGTTTAAGGAAAGCAGAGCTGAGCCCTGTGCAGCAAAGTCTCCTTGTGCTCGAAGGGCACTAAGAGCCTCCCTGCCCCTCTGGTGATGTTCTCTGTGAGGCTCAGCTCAGCTCCATCTCCATATCAGCCTGAGAGCTCACAGACAATTCGCTTTATGGAAAAACAAACAGACTCTCAATAGGCAAATAAGAACAATTTTTCTGTTTCCCCGTTCAGTTTTATTCTCGGCAATTTTTGGGATGCAGGCTTTTATTGTTCAAGCTGTTTTCAGGTTTTTATTTTGTCTGGGGATTTTTCCACGCTGACACACAGGATGGTTTGGAGGTGAGCTGGCGTGGAAGGCAGATCTGGAGCAGGTGTGATGGAGCTGTGCTTTAGAACCCAAAGATGCACTTGCTGCCTCCAGTGAGGATTTTAAACATTTTTAATTTGCTTCACTTTTTCATAAGCTAATGTCTTTACAGACCTGAAATAACCCCGTGGCAGTGCCTGGGCTGGATCAAGCGCTGAACCTCCTTTAAACATTTTAGAGCTTATTTCTCTCACAGAACTAAAATATTGCTGAAGGAAAAAAACACATCTCAGCTCTATTGGTATTTAGCTGTACTTTTCTTATTCACGTTGCTTCTCAAACCACAAAAATCTTAAGAAAACCAGTGCCACCACCTATGAAGCGTGTAATTTTTATTGTGAATATGAAAAGCCCATACAGAAAGATTATATTAATTAAGAATAGAAAGAACAAAGGCTCGCACTCTATTTTCTGCTTTGCTGCCATAAGATTATATATTTGCCGCCGTAAGATTAGATATTATTCCCTGCGTTGTCTGTGCTGATTGTCTCAAAGGTGCAATCGAGGTAATGTTTCAGGATTGGGGCCTGTGTTATGTAAAATTTTCAGCATTTGTCTGCACTCGCAGTTTTCCTTTTGTTCATTTCTGCAGTGAAGTTTGGAACAACACCTAATTTCCAGCAGCTCCACACGCCAAGAATAGGAGCTTACGAAACTTTACAAAAAGTTAAGGCCACAAAACTTTGAATTTCTGTTTAAAGTGCTGAGCTGCTTGGTTTAGAGCTCATTTTGTGTTTTTTAACTGTTTTTGTGGACAGCACAGACCATAACCACTGCGGTGTGGGGTCACCTGCTGCTGAGTGAAGGTTCCCTTCACGGTGCTGCCCAAATCTCAGAAATCTGAGGACCTGAGCAAATTCTCCCTGTCCAGACCGAATATCTCTGCAGATTCCTTGAGCTCCTCGCTCTTGGTACTCTGCATGATATTCTGGCAGGATTTTCAATTTTCCCCTACAAAGGCTAAAGTCTTGGCACTGTAAAGATGTTCCTGGGCCATTATTTCAGTCTGAATTAATATTTATATGGCAGTATTTTAATATGGTGTGTTTACAGAGGATTTGCTAGGTTTTGATCCGTGCTGAGCAGGCCCCTCGGTCTTTGTGCAGCATTTGGTGTGTGCCTGCACCGTCACACACACCTCAGGTGTCCCTGTCCTGTCAGCAGAGGAAAATGTCCCTCCTGGCACAGCTGGGACTGTAAAGTGTGTGCCCAAACAGTGTCACCCTTCCCTCATGGCACAGCTGGATCTGTTGGGTGTGTGCCCAAACAGTGTCACCCTTGTTCATGGCACAGCTGGATCTGTGTGCGTGCCCAAACAGTGTCACCCTTCCTTATGGCACAGCTGGACCTGTCTGGTGGGTGCCCAAACAGTGTCACCCTTCCCTCTGACAGGAGCTGTGGCTGCGGCCGGAGCTGCTCGGGCCTCTGCCCACCCGATGGACGTGTTGCCCTTGCGCTGTGCCCCCTTGGGCTGTGCCCGGGGTGGGATCGGTGCTGTGACCCAGGGCACAACCGATGGGCACTGCAGTGCTGAGCAGTGACAGCACCAACATGCCACAGAACTGCACCATGGAGATCTTTGGTGGCAGCAGTGCTGTTTCTGTGGCATTTTGGGTGCTGTGCTCAGCCCCTGCCACAGTCAGCTGGCTCTGCTCCAAGGGAATTCCCAGCTCAGGGCATTCCCAGCTCAGGACATTCCCAGCTCAGAGAATTCCCAGCTCAGAGAATTCCCAGCTCAGAGCATTCCCAGCTCAGGACATTCCCAGCTCAGAACATTCCCAGCTCAGAGCATTCCCAGCTCAGGACATTCCCAGCTCAGGACATTCCCAGCTCAGGACATTCCCAGCTCAGAGCATTCCCAGCTCAGAGCATTCCCAGCTCAGGACATTCCCAGCTCAGGACATTCCCAGCTCAGAGCATTCCCAGCTCAGGACATTCCCAGCTCAGGACATTCCCAGCTCAGAGCATTCCCAGCTCAGGACATTCCCAGCTCAGGACATTCCCAGCTCAGGGAATTCCCAGCTCAGAGCATTCCCAGCTCAGAGCATTCCCAGCTCAGGGAATTCCCAGCTCAGAGCATTCCCAGCTCAGAGCATTCCCAACTCAGGGAATTCCCAGCTCAGGACATTCCCAGCTCAGAGCATTCCCAGCTCAGGGAATTCCCGGCTCCAGGAGCAGCTTCTCCCAGGGCTCACTGCTGCAGTGCTGAGCTCTGGGGAGGGAGCTGTGCCCTGCAATCCTAAATGCCACTCAGGTCTCTCCTCCAGGGCATTGCTGTGCCCGCTCTGGAAGCAATATTTTAACTGAATTCTCGTGTTCAGGCCTGGATTCCTGGAATGTTTTCCAGCAGAAGAATCCATCTCAAAGGCTTGTTCTGTCTGAGGCAGGTGGTGTCTGCTTGGCTCCCACGGAGGTGGATGGGACAGGAACGAACATCTCACAAATTCCATGAGTTACAGGCTGTGGTTTATTCTGATTATTCCAAAGGGACAAGAACGTGAGACCTTAGCCCTCTGCTCATTACATCACTTGCAAGAACTCCATCGATTTTGAAGGACACAGAGGGTAGTTCCTCGTGAGAGGAACTCACCATCAAAATAGGACTTTCGGGGTAAAGCTGAAAATATATTTATATAGAAACAGCAGTTGGGAAGTTCAGTGTGAAATACCAAAAGTACTTTTTAAAGCACTTAAACAAGGCTTTTGTTTTTTGTATTCAGTAGGAATTCATTCCTAGGAATTCATTCCTAGTGCAAGAGTGATTCGCCTGAATCTTTTAATTGATGAAGCCCAGTTTTCATAAAATAATTAACCTTGTGTTCCAAGCACACAGTCACAGATATAAAATAAACTCTGGCGTTTTCAGACAGAAGCTGTAGTGCTGAAGCAGTCCGTGACCTCTGTGTGTGCTCCTTTCCAGGTGGACCCAGTGTTCACAGGTGAAGTTAAGGAGAAGGTGAAAAGGTAAGAGGTTGGTGTTAACCCTCAGTGTACCGAATGAAAGCGGTGGGGTGTCCCTTGTTAATCATGGACGTACAAATGAAGGTCCCACAGCTCTCTGTGGCACTGACTGTCTGGATTTGTTAAGAGATCTGTTAGGATTCTTTGGCATAGAACACTCCCAGACCAGGCGTTCTAAACGTTTTGAGTTTTAGACTAACCAGTATGTTCATGTTTTGTGTTAAATCACATCGATTCACTCTGATTTGCGTTTATTGTTCGTGGAATCATAGCATGCTCTGGGTTGGCTGAAGAATCATCCATTCCAACCTCAATTAATCTTGCTGTTCCTAATCTCGAGCACAGGATTAATTAGGAACAGCTCCCAGCCCCGTCCAGCCTGGCCGTGAGCATTGCCAGGGTGGAACACTCACAGTTTCCGTGGCCAGAGCCTCACCCCTCACAGGGGAGAATTCCATCAATTCCTGAGGTCCTTCCATGATTTCCTTTGGCTGAGGAGGTTTCCCAGGTGTGTGTTTGCCTTGCAGGGCCCCCGGAGTGCATTTGCTGCCGGAGCTGCCCCAGGATGAGCTCCACGCCGCCGTGAGGAGGAGCTTTGCCGTGGTGAACAGCTCCGTCTCGGAGGGGATGTCAGCTGCAATCCTGGAGGTGATTCCCTCTTCCTGGGGAGGTTATTCAGTGAATCCGAAATCGCTTTTTAGCACTGGAAATGTGTGTCAACATTTTATGTCCGTATTTCAGAGCTGGCGAAGACAAAACTAAAATATTTCTTTTTTGCAAGTGTTAGCAATTAAGTTTTTCTTCCCTTGAACTGACAGTTTTCTGTGCTTTGGCTATTTATTTTTAAAGGACAGAATGTAATTTCATCAATCCTGTTAAATTAACAATGCAGACCTGAGATGCAGAAATCATTCTGATTTACTGGGGTTGTCACTGTGCTTGATTCAACACCCACTTCCTTATAATGTTGCTAGGATGGACTTTCATTTATTTTTACATCCTTTCAAAAAGCAATCTAAGAACTGTATTTGGTTATTTAATTCTGAAGTGATTAATGAATGAATGACACACTCAGTTAATTCTTTTGCCATCGGTATTGAAAATTAATAACCGGTTTTATTTCATACCTGTCAAAGAAGGGCACCGCTTAGTGCGAAAGGCTTTCTCAGAAAAAAATAATTTGCTTGAAGTGGAAGTTCTTTGGGCCTTTTCCTGTTCCATTTATTTTGGCGAGTGCTGAGTGTTGGTTCATGATGACCTCAGAAGATCTCAGGAACTGTTTGTATTCATGAGCCTCTGTTTCTGTTTTTAATGAGTTCATCTCCAGCGTTCTGTTCTTCCACACATCCCAAAGTGGAAGTGAGTAAAACTGAGTGACCGTTGTAAGGATTAGGAAGGTCGGATGATGATGGGACAGCCAGTGGGTGTTTCTGTCCCCAAATGGCCATGCTAGAGCAGCGCTCTGTGACGGTGACATTTCCACAGCCGCTGCTGTGTCAGGCCGGGCACGCTCTGTGGGTATAGCAATATATAATGCTATATATTATTCCCTGCATTGTCTATGCACGATTATCTCAAGTGGCACAATCGAGGTAATGTTCAGGACTGAGGCCTGTGTTATGTAAAATTTTCAGCATTTGTCTCCACTTGCAGTTTTCCTCTTGTTCATTCCTGTGCAGAGCCTCACGGAGGCAGTTCCGTTCCTGTCACCTCCTCCTCACCACTCCTGTGTCCCCTCGGGGCTGCTCGTACAGCAGCTGACCAAACCCAAACCAACCTGATGAATTTCCTGGGGTGCAGGGAGCGGAGGCAGAGCAATCCAGGAGGGCTCTGAGAGGCACAGCACCGCAGGAGCAGTGCCTGAGCGCTTGGGCTGCGAGCTCAGGCTCACGGCGTGTCTCGGTTTGAATGACAGGTGTCTGCTAAGGAAGGTGGGAGCTTTCTTAGAATGGATAATGTGACCCCTTCACTCCAAATTATTATAACTTTGGAATCAAGGGTTTTCAGGCACAGATATGGGAGAAGGAATAACAGTTCTACACTAATAGTTAGAGCAAGGCAATAATACAGAAACAACGGTTTAGACAGACAAAGTCAGAACACAACCTGCACCCTGCTAGGGCGGTGCTGCAGTGCAGTTCAATGGTGCTGCAGTCCCGTTGGAGTGATGGATGTGCTCTTGTTGGAGTGCTGATCTTGTGGAAAGATCTCCTTGGTCTCTGGAGGTCCAGTGGTGGCTCCTGAGCTCTTCTCCTCTGGGAATGCAGTGGGAAAGGTACCCTGGTGTTCCAGGGTCTCAGTTTATGTGCAGGTAGGAATGTTCAGCTCCTCCCCTCTGGGCAGGGCATCTCCCAATGGCTGATGGAATCTGTGAGTCACTCCTGGAGCCCTCGATGGCCATGAGCAGAGATAGCCCCGATGGTGTCATCAGGGCTGGGTCACTCCTGGGGACATTGATGGCATGGGCAGAGATAGCCCCAATGGTGTTAGCAGGGCTGGGTCACTCCTGGGGACATCAATGGCCATGAGCAGAGATAGCCCCGATGGTCACTCATGGGTCACTCCTGGGGACATCGATGGCCATGAGCAGAGACAGCCCCGATGGTGTTAGCAGGGCTGGGTCACTCCTGGGGACATTGATGGCCATGGGCAGAGATAGCCCCGATGGTGTTAGCAGGGCTGGGTCACTCCTGGGGACACTGATGGCCATGAGCAGAGACAGCCCCGATGGTGTTAGCAGGGCTGGGTCACTCATGGTCACTTTGATGGCCATGAGCAGAGATAGCCCCGATGGTGTTAGCAGGGCTGGGTCACTCCTGGGGACATTGATGGCCATAGCAGAGCTAGCCCCGATGGTGTTAGCAGGGCTGGGTCATGCTGAACACAAAGAGCACTGCCCCAGCTGTTTTAACAGCTTCTGGAGATGGGAATAGAATACAGACTTTGGTTACACTTTCCATGGAACCTAAGACACAGGGCAGATGGTGCAGGCTCTCCTCCAGGGGTTTGGGTTTGTGTGTGTTTGCTACTCGCCTGTGCAATGGGATTTCATAAAACATCTGGAAACATCTGACCCTCAAAGGAAGGGTCAGCCTTAGAAAGGGGAGTTCTTTCCGTTGTGGGTTTGTGTGTGTGTGCTGCTCACCTGTGCAGTGGGATTTTATAAAACACCTGCTGAAACATCTGTCTCTCAGAGGAAGGGTCAGCCCCAGAAAGGGAAGTTATTTCCATTGTGGATTTGGGTTTTTTTGTGTGTGTGCTGCTCACCTGTGCAGTGGGGTTTTATAAAACATCTGGAAACATCTGACCCTCAAAGGAAGGGTCAGCCTTAGAAAGGGGAGTTCATTCCATTGTGGGTTTGTGTGTGTGCTGCTCACCTGTGCAGTGGGGTTTTATAAAACACCTTGGTGGAAACATCTGACCCTCAGAGCCAGGGTCAGCTCCAGAAAGGGAAGTTCTTTCCATTGTGGGTTTGGGTTTGTGTGTGTGCTGCTCACCTGTGCAGTGGGGTTTTATAAAACATCTGGAAACATCTCTCTCTCAGAGGAAGGATCAGCCCCAGAAAGGGAAGTTCTTTCCTTTGTGGGTTTGGGTTTTTTTGTGTGTGTGCTGCTCACCTGTGCAGTGGGGTTTTATAAAACATCTGGAAACATCTCTCTCTCAGAGGAAGGATCAGCCCCAGAAAGGGAAGTTCTTTCCTTTGTGGGTTTGGGTTTTTTTGTGTGTGTCTGCTGCTCACCTGTGCAGTGGGATTTCGTAAAACATCTGGAAACGTCTCTCTCTCAGAGGAAGGGTCAGCCCCAGAAAGGGAAGTTATTTCCATTGTGGGTTTGGGTTTGTGTGTGTGCTGCTCACCTGTGCAGTGGGGTTTTATGAAACACCTGCTGGAACATCTCTCTCTCAGAGCCAGGGTCAGCCCCAGAAAGGGAAGCTCTTTCCTGATGTGGCCTGCTGAGATCCTGGTCAATAATAAGGCAGGAGACATTGCATAAAACTCTTCTGGTCCTGGGCTGGAGATGACAGGCTTGAGTTTGGAAATGCAGATTTCATTGTCTGCGAAGTTCAACATTTAACAAGGTCATAAATCTGTAAACAGTGTTTTAGAATGAGATAAATATATAATAGATAAATGAGATAAATGTATCATCGCATCCATCTCAACCTGCCTTAAGGTACGCAGGAGCTAGGAGCCATAACTAATTACTTTGTCAGCTGGTTCTGATAGCTCAGAGATTTTGCCACAGCTGATCTATTTTCTGTTTGGCATTTGAAGAAGAGAAAACAAACGTTACGGCAAACATTAAAAATGCATCTCTGGGAGCTCAGGAGTTCTGCACGTTCCTGGGCACAAGATGGAAAAAGGAACCAGTGCTGGGGAAGTTCTTGTGATCCCTGTGCTCCTGCTAAGGAAAAGGGTTTGGCTCCAGCACCGTTTCACTCTGTGCTCTCAAGAATATTCCAACTCCTGTGAAAATCGTTCGATTGTTGTGCTTTCCCCAAAAATAGGCCAATTAAAAAAACCCAAAACATTGTAGGAAGGAAAGTCGGACAGACTCTGCTGTGCTGTAAGGCACAATGCAGTCTTGGGCAATATGTGGAGCAAAGGCCTCGTAGTTTGGGATAAAAGCCATAGCAAGTGATAAAAATAAAAAAAAAAATAAAGATGAAGGGCTGTTGTAAAGCAGTAAAATTGAAGAGCCAAGGAAAAGATGCATAGGCTGGAGGAAGAAAACGAGGGACAATCCAGAAGACAAAGTAGTAAATAAACCCTGTATTTTTTACTCTCTAAGCTCGGTGTTCCTGGGATAGAGAAGCTTATTGGGTAAGATGTTCCCACAGCTTCAATTTACACCCTGAGTCCATCTGCAAGAGCACTGAAACACATTTGCAGTCAAAATAATGTACCAAAACAGATGGCCAATGGACTAAAATGCTGTTTTATGCTATTATTCCTGGAACCTGGGTCAGTAAATTATACATATTTCCAACAATGCAAATGATTCTTTTTACTGCTTAAAAATAGACTAAGTATCTAAATTAAATTTGAAGCCACTTCGTGCAGTAATTATTTACAGCTCAATCCATTTGGTTAAGGCCAGTGGTGTAAAGGCAGCTCTGCATCTGAAGTTTTTGGCCATCTGCTCTGTCTTTCCGTAGCTATAATTCATTGGTACCTGTGTGTTTTGGGACCTGAAGGTTTTCTCGTGCAGCAGTTTCTGCCCCCCGAGTCCGTGAGACAGAGCAAATGTGTTTCTGTTGAAAAATGGCTTGAGGAGCAGGACCGTGAGATGCTAGAGGCTCTGCTTTTGCAGTATCTGCCACCACAGAATACAGGCTAGGCATTGTGCGAGCAAAACCTTGAGGGTAAGCTGCAAGGACAGTGTCCTTGGTGGTCTGGGAAGCACCGAATTTTATGAAAGAGAAATTGTGGTCAAAAGAATGCAGAACATCAGATTAAGGGACCACGAGCTGGGAGGGAACAAGATGATGTAGCTGTGTGCAAGTAACCAATAATAGTGTGGCAAGTAGTCTGACTAACCAATGCCATAATGACATGTAAAACCTGCTAGCTGCTGGAAAATGTACTTAAGGCTGACAACCTAGAGAAATAGTCAAAATAATGCTTGTATTGATCATATTGATCCTGTATTGCTTATTCTCCTCATCCATTGCAGTGCACAGCCTTAAATGGGATTACCTTAAATGGTGAACACCTTAAATGGTGAATACCTTAAATGGGATTACCTTAAATGGTGAATACCTTAAATGGTGAAATTTTTGTACCGCTTCATGTTTCCCTTTAGAGTATGGAAATGACAGAAAATTAAATACAAACTCAGTGCTTGACTTGGATCAATCCCCAGCTCTGTGGCTTTCAAAAGCAGAAGTGATGAGTGTATCCTGAAGCAGTTTGGAGCTGTTCAGCCCAGGGAAAGCTCCAGCCCAGCCCAGGGCTGCCCCAGGCCACGGTCACTCCTGTGCTGTGGTCACTGGCCAGGGGCTCCTCCCTTGAAGGGACAGTTGTGGTGACAGAGCCAGACCTGAAATATTTTACCTTTTTGGTTTTTGAAAGGAGAAGCGCAGCGAGGGCAGGGGAGGGCCTCGGGCAGGTGACAGCGACACTGCCACCCTCACTGCCGTGACCCAGCTCTGGGCTCTCAGTGCAGAGGGTCAGTGAAATATCTTCACTCCTTACTCACGGAAGGTGCTGAGTGAGGGCAGCAGCCTGAGCGCAGGGCCACGGCAGCTGTCAGAGGAACAGCTCAGGAAGAGCTGAATCAGGAACTCTGTCACCCGTGGAGGTGTTGGCTCTTTGCTGAGGTGCTGGGGCTGGGGCAGGACCTGGGGAATGGGAGCCAGGAGCAGAGTCCTGGAGCTGCAGATGATTCCTGGAGCTGCGGATGAGTCCTGGAGCTGTGGATGATTCCTGGAGCTGCTGGAGATTTCTGGAGCTGCTGGAGATTCCTGGAGCTGCAGATGAGTCCTGGAGCTGGAGATTCCTGGAGCTGGAGATTCCTGGAGCTGCTGGAGATTCCTGGAGCTGCAGATGATTTCTGGAGCTGCAGATTCTTGGAGCTGCAGATGAGTCCTGGAGCTGGAGATTCCTGGAGCTGCAGGAGATTCCTGGAGCTGCAGGAGATTCCTGGAGCTGTGGATGAGTCCTGGAGCTGCAGATGAGTCCTGGAGCTGCAGATGATTTCTGGAGCTGCACATTCCCAGGCTGCCAGGCTGAGTGGGGCCCTGGTGTCCCTCTCGTGTCCTGGCTGAAGGCCCTGGTGTCCCTCTCGTGTCCTGGCTGAAGTCCCTGGTGTCCCTCTCGTGTCCTGGCTGAAGGCCCTGGTGTCCCTCTCATGTCCTGGCTGAAGCTGTGGCAGTGTCACTGTGCTGACAGTCCGTACTGTCACCGTGTGCTTTTGGAACTCCTCCTTCAGAAAACAGTTTTTTCCCAAGTTCCACATAGGAGGTCACATTAGACGTGGTGTTTTTCAGTTAAAAAACTGGAGGGGTGGGAAAGAAGTTTGGTTTGTTGTTTCTGCTTTTCATACTAAAATTGTTGTCGTTAGCACCTCGAAATCCATGAATCCTTTTGAACTGTTGTTTCCTTTTTTTTCTATCCCTCTAGGCAATGGATTTGGATATTCCAGTGCTGGCAAGGAACATTCCCGGGAACGCAGCGATAATTAAACATAAGGAGACAGGACTGCTCTTCTCAAACCCCCAGGTAAGAGAGGCACGGATCCTCAGACCTCAGGGGTCAGGCTCATTCCTGTGACAGCCTCGTGTCTGTCGGGACTCGTGGCTTTCCCTCTGGGCAGTTCTGCTCAGATCCTCCTTTGGGAGCCGTGCTGCTACCTGCGCCCGTTGGCAGTTCGGGGAGCTCAGCCTCGCGGAACGTTTGTTGGGAATGGGAACGGTTCTGCTCTCAGCCTCTGTTCCCCCAGGGCTGAAGGTTCATCGCATGAAAAACGAGGTTCACTCTCCTGTTGAGATTTAAAAGTTTAATAAAGGACAATAGGGGACCAAAAAAAAAAAAAAATAAAGGAAAGGAACAGCGCTGGGTGCTTGGCCCTAAGCCAAAAGCACACCTGCCATTAAGGGAGAGTCTTAAATACTTTTTGTGTTGCATCAGCCTCATGCCTATTCATAAGCATTCATGCATATTCAAACTTTTCTCCAAACTATTTTGCGTGTTCCAAGAGCTGTTTTGCATGGCTCCTCCTTGGTCCTGCCTTTTTAGAGCATGCGTGGTTTTGGCTGTGGTTTCTTCCAGTCTTGGTTATCATCTCCAGTTTGAGCTTTTCTCCATGGTCCTTGCATCTGGTTATGGCTGAGAGTCAGGATCAGTGTTGGGTCTTCTCCGTGCTGTTCTTTGGGTGTTATCACTCAGGCAGGCAGTGTGGTTAGTGAAAGTACAAACTTTTTAAACTTAATTCTATTAGTTATTTCACTGCTGTATCAAAATCTAGTGTGGTTAGTGAAAGTATAAACTTTTAAAACTAACTCAATTAGTTATTTCACTGCTGTATCAAAATCTGGTGTGGTTAGTAAAGGAAATTCTTTTAAACTACCTCTGTTAGTTATTTCACTGCTGTATCAAAATCTAGTGTGGTTAGTAAAGGAAATTCTTTTAAACTAACTCTGTTAGTTATTTCACTACTGTATCAAAATCCAGTGGTGGTTAGTGAAAGTATAAACTTTTTAAACTCACTCTGTTAGTTATGGCACTGCTATATCAAAATCCAGTGTGGTTAGTAAAGGAAAGTCTTTTAAACTAACTCTGTTAGTTATTTCACTGCTATATTGAAATCTAGTGTGGTTAGTGAAAGTATAAACTTTTTAAACTAACTCTGTTAGTTATTGCACTGCTATATCAAAACCTAGTGTGGTTAGTAAAGTCTTTTAAATTAACTCTATTAGTTATTTCACTGCTATATCAAAATCCAGTGTGGTTAGTAGAGGAAATTATTTTAAACTAACTATTAGTTATTTCACTGCTGTATTGAAATCTAGTGTGGTTAGTGAAAGTATAAACTTTTTAAACTACCTCTGTTAGTTATTTCACTACTGTATCAAATCTGGTGTGGTTAGTAAAGGAAATTCTTTTAAACTAACTCTATTAGTTATTTCACTGCTATATCAAAACCTAGTGTGGTTAGTAAAGTCTTTTAAACTCACTCTATTAGTTATTTCACTGCTATATCGAAATCCAGTTAATAACAGAAATTAAGACATTGGTTACACACCTCTATCTTTATAACAAGACTACTTCTGTATGAAAAGAACGAAACCATACACACAGTGACTATTTGCGACAAGCCAATGCTGTATTCTGTATTTATCACAATCAGCTCAGCGCTCAGAGCCGCTCTGGTGTGCCACGTTCCCCTCGAGTGATAACTGAGACAGGAACTGGTGTTGGATGGAGCTCACCAGAAGAGAATGAGCCTCGGGTTTCCAGTGACACATTTTCTGTAATTTCTAGCAGTGTTAATGTAAAGTATTTTTAGATGCGAGATGTTGCTCTGTCAGAGAAATTAATGAGTAAAATGGATTCAAGTGTTAGGAGGAGGTTTCAGTGAAGTTAAATAAGAATGGGGAGAGGGAGCACTGCCCAGATTTAAACGCTGAAAGTTTAATTTCAATGTATTTTCCTGCATTAGGGCTCTGCTGTTCCATATTCATGTGGAAGATGACTCTCAAAAAAGATTCCCTCGATGTTTTATCCAACTCAAGATCTAAAAAAATACCAGACTAGTCCCTTTGATAATTTTGCAAAGTAGAAAACTTATTTATTTACTTTGTGGCGTGTGTGATTAATGCATCCTCTTAAGTCATGTTCCAGGAAGGTGAATCCTCTTGGTTGGTTTGGAGGTTTTTTTGATAGAAAAAGTCATGCAATTCATGCGTTGTTTTGTTTGTTTGTTTCTGGAATGCTGTGGAATGGTTTAATCGCAGCCCCACTTGCATTCTATAAATAATGCACCAACCATGCATTTTGTTCGCGTTATTCTGAGCTGCAGCAGTGATGCAGCTCTTGTAATTGAAGAATTATTCATTCTTTTTACTCAGCGCTCTCATTTCCCATCTTTATCTCCTGCATACCTGCGCTCCTGCGTCTCTGCAAAGCCTTGCACAGGATTTATTTCAGGTGCTATCTAGAGGAGCTGACGTTTTCTTTAAGGATGATTGGCCAATTTACCAGGAGAAAACTGAAAAATGCCTGTGTTTGTGGCGGAGCGCTCCCCGTGAAAAGGGCAGCTGTGAAAGTGCTCCTGCGTGTGCAGGAGATGATTTTCTCCCGTTTTTTCTGGGTTGTGACTCGGTGCCGAGGCTCAGCTTGTACTGAGCTGCGTTTTGCTGCCGCTGTGTATTAATTGTGCCCATTCTGTGTGGGAGTGAAGGTTTGTTAGGAACGCGATGGCCCCGAGGCAGCGTGTGCATCAAATCACCTCCTTCGTTTGCCTGCTGAGGTTCACACCCTCAGGTTTGATAATTGAACAGCAATTTGTGAATTTTCCCCCTTTTTCACCCAAACTGAAGCTTGCTTCCCATCTACCACAAAATCGGGGAGTGCAAAAATATTTGTGCGAACATCCCTTGCAGAAATTGAGCCAACAGCTGCTGGAGCCCTGTCCCCTCCTCGTAATTACTGTCCTGGAGCAGCCAAATGAAACGCTGATTTTCTCAGAGCTCAGAGCGTCTGCGAGTCCAGAACCACAGCTGGAGTGGAAGTCACCTGCAGTTAGGGGAAACACCTGGAAAATGAAATTATTGCTCTGCAGAGCAACCTGAACCTGCAGACACACGCAGCCAGATGCTCCAGGGCCACAGCAAAACCCAAATCCGTCAGACCCAAACCTGCAGACAAACGGAACTGGCTGCTCCAGGGCCACGGCAAAACCCAAATCCATCACTGACCCAAACCTGCAGACACGCACAGCCGGCTGCTCCAGGGGCCGCGGCAAAACCCAAATCCGTCGCTGCGGATCTGCCGTGGCTTCCCCTCGGACTGCAGGGACCCGGGGAAGGTCACATCCGACCAGCAGCAGGCGTGGGGACAAAGCTGAGAGGTCCTTACTCTGCATCTCCTGGTGTTTTTCCGTTTGCTTTTTCTCTCTCCTGCATTTTCTCAGATTCTGTGCTTTGGAATCGGTTTGGAGTTTTTTTCCTGAAATTATCCTCAGCCGTAGGTATTGAGGCTGTGAATGAGGATCTCATTTTCTTCTTTTTTTTTTTTTGGAGTTTGTTTAGGAATACATTGGCTCACAGCGAACAGGTACAGCTGTTTCAGGATCATCAGGACTTTTCCAAGGAACTTTTAATTGATTATTTTCTTGATCTTTTTTAGGAGTTTGTTATTTTCTTCATCTTTTTCAGGAGTTTGTTATTTTGTTTCTCTTTTTTAGGAGTTTGTTTAGGAGCACATTGGCTCACAGTGAACAGCTACAGCAATTTCAGAATCATTAGGACTTTCCCAAGGAACTTTTAATTGATTATTTTCTTCATCTTTTTCAGGAGTTTGTTTAGGAGCACATTGGCTCACAGTGAACAGCTACAGCAATTTCAGAATCACCAGGACTTTCCCAAGGAACTTTTAATTTATTATTTTCTTCGTCTTTTCCAGGAGTTTGTCACACTGTCCAAGAGTTTAATGAACGACCCCGTCATGGAAAAAGAAATCACAGCGAGGGCCAAGGACTACGTGAGGGAGCATCACTCGTGGGAGGACGAAAGGAAAACCTACGAGAATCTGGTGCTGTGGCTGCAGTGAGGTGCAGCGCTCTGAGGAGCTCTTAATGACAGAAATGTGATTAATTTGGGGTTTTTCTTGGCTCTTTTTGGACAATTCTCAGCCGAGCGTGGTCACTCTGCTCACACATTCCGCGGTCACGCTCGCCGCTGCTCCTGCCCCGATTTGGGACATGAACTACCTCTGGGTTTGCTGCTGCCTCGGGCACCTCTTTATTATTTATTAAATGATTTATCAGACCTCTGAAAGGGATGGGGGTTTCAGTTCTCTGTGTTTTGGTACTTCTGTTGTTATTTTCAGGACGGATTGCGATATCGTGCAGCAGTGAGACTCTGCTAAAGTCCGTCCTGCCCATCCCAGTCAGCCCCGAGATTATGGACGGATCTGAGTCCCTAATTGCTCAGCAAAGTCCTTGAAACGAGAAGGAAAAATAAAAAAAAGAGTCACATTTCTAAGTGCTCGTGACAGGACACAGTTTGCTCTGTGCAGTTTGCTCCTGCCCAGGGAGAGGCAGCGAAATGTTTTCTGTTCAGTGCTCGTGTCAGACTTTTCTCTGTCAGAATAAAGTTCTGTGTGCATTTTAACTTTCCTCCTCGTGTTTGGTGTTTTGCAAGAGCGTGGAGCAGCCAAGAGGAGAGTTTGGATGTAAATGTTGTGTGTTGATTTGTGGCGACTTTCCCTCCTCTGGCGCTGGGCGCTGCTGCGATAACAACACTCCCCGGGGCAGAACCCCTGAGGTTTAACCTGAATTGCTGCACCTGGGAGCAGCTCTGAGTATCTCTGGTGAGCAGCTCTGAGTGTCTGCGAGCATCTCTGAGTATCTCTGAATATCTCTGAGTGTCTCTGAGCATCTCTGGTGAGCATGTCTGAGTATCTCTGAGGAGAGTATCTCTGGTGAGTATTGCTGAGTATTTCTGAGTATCTCTGGTGAGTGTCTCTGAGTGTCTCTGAGTATCTCTTCTGAGTATCTCTTCTGAGTATCTCTTCTGAGTATCTCTTCTGAGTGTCTCTGAGTAGAGTATCTCTGGTGAGTATGGCGGTGTATCTCTGAGTATCTGTGGTGAGTATCTCTGCTGAGTGTCTCTGACTGTCTCTGGTGAGTATCTCTGAGTATCTCTGCTGTATTTCTCTGCTGCGTATCTTTGGGCATCTCTGGTGAGTATCTCTGAGTATCTCTGAGTGTCTCTGAGCATCTCTGGTGAGCATCTCTGAGTATCTCTGAGTAGAGTGTCTCTGGTGAGTATTGCTGAGTATCTCTGAGCATCTCTGAGCATCTCAGAGTAGAGTATCTCTGGTGAGTGTTGCTGAGTATCTCTGAGAATCTCTGGTGTGTTTCTCTGAGTGTCTCCGGTGAGTATCTCCAAGCATCTCTGCTGTATTTCTCTGAGCATCTCTGGTGAGTATCTCTGAGTGTCTCTGGGGTGTATCTCTGAGTATCTCATGAGTATCTCAGACTACCTCTGGTGAGTATCTCTGAGTATCTCTGCTGTGTATCTGAGTATCTCTGAGTGTCTGAGTATCTATTTAGAATATCTCTGCTGAGTATCTCTGCTGTGTCTCTGAGTGTCTCTGGTGAGTATCTCTTGAGTATCTCTGGTGAGTATCTGTGAGTATCTCTGCTTTATATCTCTGAGTGCCTCCGGTGTGAATCTCTTGAGTATCTCTTGAGTATCTCTGACTATCTTTGAGTATCTCTTGGTATCTCTGAGTATTTCTTGAGTATCTCTGAGTGTCTCTGAGTATCTCTGGTGAGTATCTCTTGAGTAACTCTGCTTTATCTCTCTGAGTATCTCTGGTGTGTATCTGAGTACCTTTGAGCATCTCTGGTGTTTCTCTGGTATATCTCTGTACATCTCTGAGTATCTCTGCTGTTTATCTCTGAGTATCTCTGGTGAGCAGCTCTGAGTATCTCTGAGCATCTCTGAGTGTCTCTGAGCATCTCTGAGTATCTCTTCTGAGTATCTCTGAGTAGAGTATCTCTGGTGAGTGTTGCTGAGTATCTCTGAGTGTCTCTGCTGTGTATCTCTGAGTATCTCTGGTGAGTATCTCTGCTGAGTATCTCTGACTGTCTCTGGTGAGTATCTCTGAGCATCTCTGCTGTATTTCTCTGCTGCATATCTTTGGGCATCTCTGGTGAGTATCTCTGAGTATCTTTGTGTATCTCTGAATATCTCTGTGTATCTCTGAGTGTCTCTGAGTATCTCTGTGTATCTCTGAGTATCTCTGAGTGCCTCTGAGTATCTCTGAGTGCCTCTGAGTATCTCTTGTGTGTATCTGAGTATCTCTTGTGTGTATCTGAGTATCTCTTGTGAGTATCTCTGAGTATCTCTGAGTGTTTCTGGTGAGCATCTCTGAGTATCTCTGCTGAGTATCTCTGAGTGTCTGAGTGTCTATTTAGAATATCTCTGCTGAGTATCTCTGCTGTGTCTCTGAGTGTCTCTGGTGAGTGTCTCTGAGTACCTTTGAGCATCTCTGAGTGTCTCTGAGTATCTCTTGAGTATCTCTGAGAAACTTTGAGTATCTGTTGAGTATCTCTGAGTATCTCTGTCTCTGAGTATCTCTTGAGCATCTCTGAGTATCTCTGAGTGTCTCTGAGCATCTCTGGTGAGCATGTCTGAATATCTCTGAGTAGAGTATCTCTGGTGAGTATTGCTGAGTATCTCTGAGAATCTCTGGTGTGTTTCTCTGAGTGTCTCCGGTGAGTATCTCTGAGCATCTCTGCTGTATTTCTCTGAGCATCTCTGGTGAGTATCTCTGAGTACCTGAGTATCTCTGAGTGTCTCTGAGTGTCTCTGGGGTGTATCTCTGAGTATCTCACGAGTATCTCTGCTGTGTATCTGAGTGTGTCTGAGTGTCTGTTTAGAATATCTCTGCTGAGTATCTCTGTTTTATATCTCTGAGTGCCTCTGGTGTGTATCTCTTGAGTATCTCTGGTGTGTGTCTCTGTGTATCTCTGCCGAGTATCTCTTGAGTGTCTCTGAGTGTCTCTGAGTGTCTCTGGTGAGTATCTCTTGAGTAACTCTGCTTTATCTCTCTGAGTATCTCTGGTGTGTATCTGAGTACCTTTGAGCATCTCTGGTGTTTCTCTGGTACATCTCTGTGCATCTCTGGTGAGCATCTCTGAGTATCTCTGAGTGTCTCTGAGCGTCTCTGAGTATCTCTTCTGAGTATCTCTGAGTAGAGTATCTCTGGTGAGTGTTGCTGAGTATCTCTGAGTGTCTCTGCTGTGTATCTCTGCTGAGTATCTCTGACTGTCTCTGGTGAGTATCTCTGAGCATCTCTGCTGTATTTCTCTGCTGCGTATCTTTGGGCATCTCTGGTGAGTATCTCTGAGTATCTTTGTGTATCTCTGTGTGTATCTGAGTATCTCTTGTGAGTATCTCTGAGTATCTCTGAGTGTTTCTGGTGAGCGTCTCTGAGTATCTCTGCTGAGTATCTCTGAGTGTCTGAGTGTCTATTTAGAATATCTCTGCTGAGTATCTCTGCTGTGTGTCTCTGAGTGTCTCTGGTGAGTATCTCTGAGTACCTTTGAGCATCTCTGAGTGCCTCTGAGTATCTCTTGAGTATCTCTGACTACCTCTGAGTGTCTGAGTATCTCTTTAGTATCTCTGAGTGTCTCTGAGCATCTCTGGTGAGCAGCTCTGACCATCTCTGACTAGAGTATCTCTGGGGAGTATTGCTGAGTATCTCTGAGTATCTCTGGTGAGTATCTCTGAGTGTGTCTGAGTATTTCTGAGTGTCTCTGCTGAGTATCTCTGAGTACCCTTGAGCACCTCTGAGCATCTCAGAGTATCTCTGAGTATGTCTCAGTGTCTCTGAGTATCTCTGAGTATCTCTGGTGAGCATCTCTGAGTATCTCTGCTTTATACCTCTGAGTGTCTCTTGAGTATCTCTTGGTATCTCTGAGTATCTCTGAGCATCTCCGGTGTGTGTCTCTGCTGAGTATCTCTTGAGTATCTCTGGTGAATATCTCTGAGTATCTCTTGTGTGTATCTCTGAGTATCTCTGAATATCGCTGCTGTGCTGTCTCTGGTGAGTATCTCTTGAGTATCTCTGAGAATCTCTGGTGTGAATCTCTGAGTGTCTGAGTGTCTATTTAGAATATCTCTGCTGAGTATCTCTGCTGTGTGTCTCTGAGTATCTCTGGTGAGTATCTCTTGAGTATCTCTGGTGAGCATCTGTGAGTATCTCTGCTTTATATCTCTGAGTGTCTCTGAGCATCTCTGAGTATCTCTTGAGTATCTCTGAGAACCTTTGAGTATCTCTTGAGTATCTCTGAGCATCTCTTTAGTATCTCTGAGTGTCTCTGAGTATCTCTTGAGTATCTCTGAGTATCTCTGGCCATCTCTGAGTATCTCGGAGTGTCTCTGAGCATCTCTGAGTATCTCTGCTGTGTATCTCTGAGTATCTCAGAGTATCTCTTGAGCATCTCTGAGTATCTCTGAGTGTCTCTGAGTATCTCTTGAGTATCTCTGAGTATCTCTGGCCATCTCTGAGTATCTCAGAGTATCTCTTGAGCATCTCTGAGTATCTCAGTGCTGTGCTGTGCTGTGGTGGTGCCGTGGCTCAGGTGAAGGCCCAGCCCGGCCCGAGCTCACCCTAAGCCCAGTCCTGGGCAGGGTTTTAGGGTCCCCGAGCTCTCTCTGAGCCCAGTTCCAGGAGGTTTTTAGGGTCCCCAGGCTCACTCTATTCTGAATCCTGGGGGTTTTAGGGTCCCTGAGCACTCTCAATTCTGAATCCTGGGAGGGTTTTAGGGTCTCACTCTAACCCAAATCCCGGGTGGGGTTTTATGGTCCCCGAGCTCTCTAACCCAAATCCCAGAGGTTTTTAGGGTCCCCACACTCACAGCCCAAATCCCAGGAGGTTTTAGCGTCCCCGAGCTCTCTCTGTTCTGAATCCCAGAGGTTTTTAGGGTCCTGCACACGGTTTTAGGGTCTCACTCCAACCCAAATCTCAGGAGGGTTTTAGGGTCCCCGAGCTCTCTCTATTCTGAATCCCAGGAGGTTTTTAGGACTCTGCACAGGGTTTTAGGGTCTCACTCCAGCCCAAATCTCAGGTGAGGTTTTAGGGTCCCTGAGCTCACTCTGAGCCCAATCCCGGAGGTTTTTAGGGTCCCTGATCACTCTAACCCAAATCCTGGGGGTTTTAGGGTCCCCAAGCTCTCTCTAACCCAAATCCCAGAGGTTTTTAGGGTTCCGCACGAGGTTTTAGGGTCTCATTCCAACCCCAATCCCAGAGGTTTTTAGGGTCCCTGATCACTCTAACCCAAATCCCGGGGATTTTAGGGTCCCCGAGCTCTCTCTGTTCTGAATCCCAGAGGTTTTAGGGTCCCTGAGCTCTCTCTAACCCAAATCCCAGAGATTTTTAGGATCCTGCACAAGGTTTTAGGGTCTCACTCCAGCCCAAATCTCAGGTGAGGTTTTTAGGGTCCCTGAGCTCACTCTGAGCCCAACCCCAGAGGTTTTTAGGGTCCCTGATCACTCTAACCCAAATTCCAAGGGTTTTTGGGGTCCCCAATCACCCTAACCCAAATCCCTGGTGAGGTTTTTAGGATCCCCGAGCTCTCTAACTCAAATCCCAGAGGTTTTTAGGGTCCCTGATCACTCTAACCCAAATCCTGGAGGTTTTAGGGTCCCCGAGCTCTTTCTATTCTGAATCCTAGAGGTTTTAGGGTCCCGCACAAGGTTTTAGGGTCTCACTCCAGCCCAAATCCCGGGTGGGGTTTTTAGGGACCCCAATCACTCTAACTCAAATCCCAGAGGTTTTTAGGGTCCCCGAGCTCTCTCTATTCTGAATCCCGGGGTTTTTTAGGGTCCCCAAGCTCTCTAACCCAAATCCCAGAGCTTTTAGGGTCCCACACAAGGTTTTAGGGTCTCACTCCAGCCCAAATCTCAGGTGAGGTTTTAGGGTCCCTGAGTTCACTCTGAGCCCAACCCCAGAGGTTTTTAGGATCCCCGAGCACTCTAACCCAAATCCTGGAGGTTTTAGGGTCCCCAAGCTCTCTCTATTCTGAATCCCAGAAGTTTTTAGGGTCCCTGATCACTCTAACCCAAATCCCAGAGGTTTTTAGGGTTCCGCACAAGGTTTTAGGGTCTCACTCTAGCCCAAATCTCAGGTGGGATTTTAGGGTCCCCAGTCACTCTAACCCAAATCCTGAAGGTTTTTGGGGTTCCCAAGAACTCCCTATTCTGAATCCCAGGGGTTTTAGGATCCCCGAGCTCTCTAACTCAAATCCCAGAGGTTTTTAGGGTCCTGCATGAGGTTTTAGGGTCTCACTCTAACTCAAATCCCAGAGGCTTTTAGGATCCCCGAGCACTCTAACCCAAATCCTGGAGGTTTTTGGGGTTCCCAAGCTCACTCTGTTCTGAATCCCAGAGGTTTTAGGATCCCCGAGCTCTCTAACTCAAATCCTGGGGAGGTTTTAGGGTCAGGACAACAAAATTAAATTAAAAGAAAAAATTCTTCTTTAAAATTTAAAAGAAAAAAAAAAATTATTGAAAAAATTTTTAAAATAAAAGAAATTTTTTAAAAAATTTAAAAATAGAATGATTTTTAAAAAAAATTAAAATAAAGTCAAATTTTAGAAAAAAAATTTAAATCGAAAATTAAAGCTAAAAAAATAGAATGTAATTTTGAAAAAGTGACACAATTTTTTTAAAAATCAAAGAAATTAAATAATTTTAAAAATATAAGTTGAAAAATGAGAAATTAAGAAAAAGTTTAAAAAAAATTGAAATTTAAAAACTTAAAAAATGAAACTAAAAAACCAAAAAATAAAATAAAAATTTTTAAAAAAATTTTAAATCAAGTAAAATTTTAAAAAATGATTCAAAAATAAAATTAAATCTAAAAAAAAAGATATAATTTAAAGAAAGGGTCAGAATTATTGAAAATATAAAAGAAATTTAAAAAAATTAAAAATAAAAATTTAAAAAATAATTTCAAAACAAATTTAAAAATTAAATTAAAAAAAAATTAAAAGTGTCAAAATTTTTTAAAACGTAAAAAAATTTTAAAAACATTTAAAAATACAATTTAAAAATTATCTAATATGTAAAAAAATTAAAAATTAAAACTAAAAAATTAAATAAAATAAAATACAAAATAAAATTAATATTTTTATAAAAATTTTACAAGAAAATTAATTCTAAAATAATGAAATATTTTTTTAAGTGTCGCAATTTTTAAAAATATAAAAATAATTTAAAAAAAATTAAAAAAAAATTTTAAAATATAATTAAAAAAAAATTTTAAAACAAAAAAAAATTTCAATTTAAAAAATTTAAAAAAATAAAACTAAAAAATTAAAAACTAAAATTTTTTAAAAATTCAAAAATAAAGTAAAAAATTTAGAAATAATTTGAAAATAAAATTCAATGTAAAAAAATCAAATATAATTTTAAAAAAATGTCTGAATTTTTTATAAAATAAATAGAAATTTTAAAAAGTTCAAAAATAAACATTTTAAAAATAATTTTAAAAGAAAATGAAATTAAAAAAAATATAATTCAAAAAAGTTTCGCAATTTTTTATAAAGTAAAAAAAACCTTTAAAAATATTCTGAAAAAACACAATTTTAAACAAATTAAAATTAAAAAATTTTAAAATTTAAAAAATTTTAAAAATAAAACCAAAAAATTTAACAATAAAAGAATTTTTTTAAAATTAAAATGTTTTTATAAAAATGTAAAAAGACAATAAATTCTAAAAAAATACAATAAATTATTTTAGAGTTGCAATTTTTTTTAAAATTAAAAAAATTTAAAAAATTTAAAAGATATAATTTTTTCTAAATTTAAAAAACAAATTTAAAAATTAAAAAAACCTTAAAAATAAAAAGAAAAAATATAAAATAAAATAAAATTTAAAAAAATTTTAAAATAAAGTAGAATTTTTAAAATAAAAATTTAAAAAGCAAATTAAATTTAAAAAAAATATAATTTTTACAAATTGTCAAAATTTGTTAAAACACAAATTTATAAAAATTTTTTAAAAATATAAATAAAAAAAATTAAAGTTAAGAAAAAAATTTAAAAATTTAAAAAATAAAACTAAAAAATAAATTTTAAAAAAATTTAAAAATAGAGAAAAAATTTTTTTGGAAAAATTTTTAAAGAAATTAAATTTTAAAAATTTAATTTTTAAAAAGTGCCACAATTTTTAACAAAATAAACTTTTTAACAAAAATTTTTAAAAATTTAAAAAGAATTTAAAATTAAAAATATTAAAATATTAAAATATTTAAAAAATTTAAAAACAAGGAAATAAATTTTTAAAAAAATTTAAAAATAAAATATTTAAATAAAAATTTTAAATAAAAAATTAAATGTAAAAAATATATATAATTTTTTTAAATGTCGCATTTTTTTAAAAAATAAAAAAAATTTTAGAATTTAAAAATATAATTTTTAAATAAATTCAAAACGAAAGGAAAATTTAAAAAAAATTTTTAGAATTTTAAAAAATAAAACTAAAAATCTAAAAAAAGTGAATTTAAAAAAAATTTTTAAAAAATAAATATTTTAAAATAAAAATTTTAAAAGAAACTCAAACACGAAAAAATGAAATATAATTTTTGAAAGCTTAAAATTTTTTAAAAATAAGAAAAAAAATTTAAAAATTTAGAAGAAATATAATTTTAAAATAATTCAAAAACTAAAAAAAATTTCAAAATGCAAAAAATTTTTAAAAATGAAAAAAATTAAAAATAAAATAAAAATTATAAAAAATTAATAAATAAACTAAATTAAAAAAAAATTTTAAAGAAAATTCAATCTCAAAAAAATAAAATATAATTTTAAAAGTTACAAACTTTTTAACAAAAAAAATTTTTAAAAAGTTAGAAAATAAATTTAATAAATATTTTACTATAAAAAATATTTAAAATTTATAAAATTTAAAAAATAAAACTAAAAAATTCAAAATAAAATAAAATATTTTTTGAATCTAAAAATAAAGTAAAAATTTTTAAATAAGAAATTAAAATAAAAAAATTAAATACAAAAAAAAATTTAAAACTTTAACAATTTTTTAAAAATTAAAAAAAGTTTAAAAAGTTCAGACATAAAAAAATTTGAAAAATCTTAAAAATTATTAATATTAAAACGAAAAAATTTTAAAATAAAATAAAAAATTTTTAAAATTTCAAAATAAGAATTTTAAAAAATTAGAAAATAAAATAAACGAAAAAATTCTAAAAAATAAAGATAAAATAAAAAATAAAAAAAAATTAAAATAAAAATATTTCAAAAAAATTTAAATAAACTAAGATTTTAAAATTTCAAAACACAAAATGTAAATGATATTACTAATTAATAAAGAACTCATTAATATTTAATTATCGAAAATTAAAAACTTTTGAAAATAAAAAATGTAAAACTAACAAAATATTTTAAAAATATTAAAAAATATGCAAAAAATAAAGGAAATTGTTTGGAAATTTCAAAGTATTAATAATTTTTTAAAAAATTAAACATTAATTTAAAATTTAAAGATTTTTTTTTAAAAATTAAAATAATTAACTTAATTCAATAATATAAAATTAATATTTAATTAGCTGAAATTATTATTTATTTTCAATTTAAAAAGGAAAAAATGGTTCTAAAATTTTTTTTAAAAAATATTTTAAAAAAATTTTAAAATGAAAATTTAAATAAATATTTTAATATTTTTAAATAATTTATTTCGTTCAATAATAAAAAAATTAATATTTAATTAGCTAAAATTAAATTTTAAAAAAATTTTTAAAGACGAAAATATTTTTAAATATTTTAAATAAAATATTTTAAATTTTTTTAAATAAAAAAAATTTAAAAAAAAATTTTAAAATTTTAAAATAATTTTAATTCAATAATAAATAATTAATATTTAATTAGCGAAAATAAAATTTTTTAAAATATTTTAAAAAGAAAAATATTTTAAAATATTTTCAATAAATAATTTTAAAATAAATTTTTTAAATTTTCCAAAAAACGGTTTTTTTCATAAAATAAAAAATTTTTTAATAAATACTTCAAAAAATAAAAAAAAAAATCAAAATTTAAATAGTAATTTAAAATTTAAGAAGTTTTTTGAAATTTTGAAAATAATTAATTTAATTCAATAATAATTAATATTTAATTAGCAAAAACTAATATTTAAAAAAAATTAGATGGGAAAAATATTTTTAAATCTTTTAAATAAAATATTTTATTAAAAAAGTTTTTAATTAAAAATATTTTAAAGTAAAATATTTTTTAAAATATTTTAAAATTTTGAAATAATTATTTTAATTCAGTAATGAATAATTAATATATAATTAGCTAATAATAAAATTTAAAAAATAATTTTAATAAAAAAATATTTTTATGTATTAAAAAAATTTTTTTTAAAAATTTTTTTACAATGAAAAAAATTTAAAATAAATAATTTAGATTTAAAAATAATTATTTTCATTCAATAATAAATAATTACTATTCAATTAGCTAAAATTAAGTTTTTAAAAAAATTAATTGAAAAATATTTTGAAATATTTTAAATAAAATATTTTAAAAATATTTTTTATTAAAAAATACTTTCAGATAAAAAATTAAAAATTAATATTTTGAAATTTTGAAATAATTCTTTTAATTCAAAAATAAGTAATTAATATTTAATTAGCTAAAATAAATTAAAAAAAAAATTTAAACCGAAAAATATTTTTAAATATTTTAAATAACAAATTTAAAAAAAAATTAATAAAAAATATTTTAAAATAAAAGATTTTAAAATAAAAATCCAGTAATGAATAATTAATATTTAATAAGCTAAAATTAAAATTTTTTAAAAATTAAAAAAAAATTAAATATTTTAAATTAAATATTTTAAAATTTTTTTTATTAAAAATAATTTAAATTTAAAATATTTTTAATAAAAAATATTTTAAATTTTAAAATAATTATTTTTATTCAAAAATAAATAATTAATATTTAATGAGCTAAAATGATTAAGTTTTTATAAAATTTTAAAAGGAAAAAAGTTTTAAAATATTATTTACCAATATTTAAAAAAAAATTTTAAAATAAAAAAAATTTAAATAAATATTTTAAATTTTTAACTAGTTTATTTAATTCATTAATAAATAATTAATATTTAATTAGCTAAAATTAAATTTTTTAAAAAATTTTAAATAAAAGAAAATATTTTAAAATACGTTCAATAAAATATTTTTGATTTTTTAAATAAAAAAATTTTGAAAAATATTTTATAATCAAATATTTTGAAATGTATGAAATAATTATTTTAATTCAATAATAAATAATTAATATTTAATTAGCTAAAAAATTTTTTTAAAGAAAATTTGAAAAATATTTTTAAATATTTTACATGAAATATTTTAAATAATTTTTAAATAAAGATATTTAAAAATAAAATATTTTCAAATAAATATTTTAAATTTTAAAATGATTATTTTAAATCAAAAATAAATAATTAATATTTAATTAGGCGAAAATTAAGAAAAAAATTTCAAAGGAAAAATATTTTGAAATATTTTAAATAAAATATTTTTACAAATCTTTTTAAAATAAAAAATAAAAAATTTTAAAAATGTATTTTCAAATAAAATATTTTAAAAAAATTTTTTTTATTAAAAAAATATTTTAAATGAACATATTTTAAAATAAATATTTTAAAATTTTAGAATTATTATTTTAATTCAGGAATGAATAATTAATATTTAATTAGCTAATATTAAAATTTGAAAAATTATTTTAAAAAAATTTAAAATATTTTAAATAAAATATTTTAAAATTATTTTTTATTAAAAAAATTTTAAAATAAAATATTTAAAAATAAATGTATTAAAATTTTAAAATAATTATTTAAGTTCAATAATGAATAATTAATATTTAATTAGCGAAAATTAAAATTTTTAAAAAATTTAAAATAAAAAATATTTTTAAACATTTAAAATAAAATATTTTTTAAAAATTTTTAAATTTTCCAAGAAAACTTTTTTTTATAAAATAAAAACTTTTTAATAAATACTTTAAAAAATTAAAATTTTTTTTAAAATTTAAATAATAATTTAAAATTTAAAAATTTGTTAAAAATCTTAAAAATTATTATTTTAATTCAAAAATAACTAATTAATATTTAATTAGCTAAAATTAATTCTTAAAAATTTAAGAGGGAAAAATATTTTTAATTCTTTAAAATAAAATATTTTTAAAAAATTTTTAATTAAAAATATTTTAAAATAAAATATTTTAAAAGAAATAATATAAAATTTTGAAATAATTATTTTAATTAAATAATGACTAATTAATATTTAATTAGCTAAAATAAATTTTTTAAATTTTAATTTTAAAAAGAAAAATATTTTTAAATATTTTAAATAAAATATTATAAAATAAATTTTTTATCAAAAAATATTTCAAAATAGAATATTTTAAAATAAATATTTTAAAATTTTAAAATAATTATTTTAATTCAATAATGAGTAATTAATATTTAATTAGCTAAAATTAAAATTTAAAAAATTATTTTAAAGGAAAAAATATTTTTAAATACTTCAAATAAAATTTTTTTAGAATTTTATTACAATAAAAAAAATTTAAATTAATATTTTAATAATTTTAAATAATATATTTAATTCAATAATAAATAATTAATATTTAATAAATAAAAGTAATTTTTTTAAAAAAATTTTAAAGGAAAAAATATTTTAAAATATTTTCAATAAAATATTTTCAATAAAATATTTTCAATTTAAAAAAAATACTTATGAAAAAAATTTAAAATAAAATATTTTGAAATTTTGAAATGATTAAGTCAATAATTAACAATTAATATTTAATTAGGTAAAATTAAAATTATTTTTTAAAAATTTTTAAATGAAAAATATTTTTAAATATTGTAAATAAAATGTTTTAAAATAAATTTTTTAATTTAAAAATATTTTAGAATAAATATTTTTTAATTTTTTAAAAATTATTTCATTCAAATAATGAATCATTAATATTTAATTAGCAAAAATTAAACATTAAAAATAATTTTATAGGAAAAATATTCTTCAATATTTCAAATAAAATATTTTTTAAAAATTTTTTTCAATAAAAAAAATTTTAAAACAACTAATTAAAATTTTAAAATAATTATTTTAATTCAATAATAATAAATATTTAATTAGCTGAAATTGAAATAAAAAAATTAAAGAAATAATATTTTAAAATATTTTAAATTTAAGATTTTAAAAATATTTTTATTAAAAAATATTTTAAATTAAATATGTAAAGATAAATATTTTAAAATTTAAATACAATTAAATTCAACAATAAATAATTAATATTTAATTAGCTAAAATTATTATTTTTTTTAAAGTTTAAAAGGAAAAAATTTTAAAATATTTTTTAAAAAAATTCTTTAAAACATTTTGAATTAAAAAAATTTAAATAAATATTTTAATATTTTGAAATAATTTATTGAATTCGATAATAAATAATTAATATTTAATTAGCTAAAATTAAATTTTTAAAATAAAATTTAAAAGGAAAAGTATTTTAAAATTTTTGAAATAAAATAATTTTTAAAATGTATTTTAAAATAAAATATTTTAAAATTTTGAAATAGTTATTTTATTTCAATAATGAATAATTAATATTTAATTAGCTAAAATCAAAATTTAAAAAATAATTTTAAAAGGAAAAAATATTTTTAAATATTCCAAATAAAATATTTAAAGAAATTTTTTACAATTTAAAAAATATTTTAAAATAAATACTTAAAAATTTTAAAATAATTATTTTAATTCAATAATAAATAATTAATATTTAATTAGCTAAAATAAAATTTTAAAAAATTAAATGAAAAATATTTTGAAATATTTAAAATTAAATATTTTAAAAATATTTTTATTAAAAAATATTTTAAAATTAAATATTTAAACATAAATATTTTAAAATTTAAAAATAACTATTTTAATTCAAAAATAAATAATTAATATTTAATTATCTAAAATTATATATTTTTTAAAAATTTAAAAAGAAAAAATATTTTAAAATATTTTAATTAAAATATTTTTAAAATTTTAATAATTAAAAAAATATTTTAAAAAATATATTTTAAAATACAATATTTTAAAATTTTAAAATAATAATTTCAATTCAATAATGAATAATTAATATTTAATTAGCTAAAATCAAAATTTAAAAAGTAATTTTTAAAGGAAAAAATATTTTTAAATATTCCAAATAAAATATTTAAAGAAATTTTTTACAATTAAAAAAATATTTTAAAATAAATGCTTAAAAATTTTAAAATAATTATTTTAATTCAATAATAAATAATTAATATTTAATTAGCTAAAATAAAATTTAAGAAAATTAAATGAAAAATATTTTGAAATATTTTAAATAAAATATTTTAAAAATATTTTTATTAAAAAATATTTTAAAATTAAATATTTAAACATAAATATTTTAAAATTTAAAAATAACTATTTTAATTCAAAAATAAATAATTAATATTTAATTATCTAAAATTATTAATATTTTTAAATTTTAAAAGGAAAAAATATTTTAAAATATTTTTAAAAAATATTTTCAAAAAAATTTTGAATTTAAAAAATTTAAATAAATATTTTTATATTTTTCAGTATTTTATTTAATTCAATAATAATTAATATTTAATTAGCTAAAATTATATTTTTTAAAAAAATTTAAAAAGAAAAAATATTTTAAAATACTTTAATTAAAATATTTTTAAAATTTTAATAATTAAAAAAATATTTTAAAAAATATATTTTAAAATACAATATTTTAAAATTTTAAAATAATAATTTCAATTCAATAATGAATAATTAATATTTAATTAGCTAAAATCAAAATTTAAAAAATAATTTTTAAAGGAAAAAATATTTTTAAATATTCCAAATAAAATATTTTAAAAAATTTTTGCAATAAAATAAGTTTTTTAAAAAAACACTTAAAAATTTTAAAATAATTACTTCAATTCAATAATAAATAATTAATATTTAATTAGCTAAATTAAAATTTTAAAAAATTAAAGGAAAAATATTTGGAAATATTTTAAATAAAATGCGTTTAAAATATTTTTTATTAAAAAAAATTTAAAATATAAAATTAGAAATTAATATTTTAAAAATTTAAAATAATTATTTTAATTCAAAAATGAATAATTAATATTTAATTAGCTAAAATAAAATAAAAAACATTAAAAGGAAAAAATATTTTAAAATCTTGCAAATAGAATATTTTTAAAAAAATTTTTAATTACAAAATATTTTAAATTAAAAAATTTTAAAATATGTATTTCAAAATTTTTAAATTATTATTTAAATTCTGTAATGAATAATTAATATTTAATTAGCTAGAATTAAAATTTAAAAAATAATTTTAACAGGAAAAAAATTTTAAAATATTTTAAATAAAATATTTTAAAATCTTTTTTAATAGAAAGAATAAAATATTTTAAAATAAATATTTAAAAATTTTAAAATAATTATTTTAATTCAATACTAAATAATTAATATTTAATTAGCTAAAATTAAAAAAAAAAAATTAAAACGAAAAATATTTTGAAATATTTTAAATGAAATATTTCTGAAAAGTTTTCTAAAGTTTCCAAAAAAAATTTTTTCGTAAAATAAAAACTTTTAAAAAAAATTCTTCAAAAAAATTTAAAAAATTTTAAGTAAAATTTTTCAAATTTAAAAATTAAAAAAAAAATTTAAAAGTGTTTTTAAAAAGTTAATTTAAAAAAAAATCAATTTTCGAAAAATTTAAGGAAATTTTAAAAAATTTTAATATTTTAATAATTAATATGTAATTAGCTAATATTAAAAAAAAATGTAAAAAAATTTTCTTTAAAACCCAAAAAATTTAAATATTAAAAAAATTTTGAAATTTATTAAAATAATTTGAAATTTTTATTTAATTATTTTATAAATTTTTAAAGAAGTTAAAATTTTTTTTAAAAATTTAAATATTTTTGCGTCTAATTAACATAATTAATTAATACCTAATTAATATTTAATTAGCTGCAATAAAAAATTTTTTTAAAAAAATTTTTTGAGAAATAAAAAATTTTTAAAACTTTTCAAGGAAATAATTTAAAGTAATTAATAATTATTGTTTAATTAGATAAAATCAATTCGTAATAAAAAAAATTCGAAATTAAAAATATTTTTTAAATTTAAATTTTCAGATAAATTATTATAATTAATATTTAATATTTAATTAATATTAATTTAATATTTAATTAATATTAATTTTGCTTTAATTACAGTTCTCATAAACGAAATTTTAAAAAAATATTTTAAAATTAAATTAATTTTAAAATTAATTTATTCAATAATTAATATTTTATTAGATAAATTTAATTTTAATTTAAAAATTCTAAAAACAAAAAAAATTTAAATATTAAAAACTTTTTGAATAAATTATTTGAATTAATGTATTCCTAATTAATATTTATTAGCTGTGATTAATATTTTTAAAATAAAACATTTTGCAAAAAATTTTGAGACGAAAAATTATTTTTAATATTAAAAACATTCCTAAAGTAATTATTTTAATGATTTATTAATTTTTAATTAGCTGAAATTAAAAACGTTTAAAATAAAAAATTTTTAAAATTGATATTAAAAAATTATGAAATAAATTATTTAAATTAATGCATAAATAATATTTAATTAGAAAGAGTTGATTTTTGAATTAAAAATTTTTTAAATCAAAAAAGTTAAATAGCAACGTTTTATAGAAATATTTTAATTAATGAATTAATAATTAATATTTAATTAGCTCATATAAAAAATTTGAGAAATAAAAAATTATTAAAAACATAAAAAAGAAATTTTAAATATTAAAAAAATCTTATAAAATTTATTAAAAATAATTTTAATTTTTTTTTAAATTAAGTTTTAAAAAAATTTAAAGTAAAAAATATTAAAAAAATAGAAAAAATTTTGTAGGTAATTATTTTATTTAATTAATTAATATTTAATTAGCTAAAATGAAAAATTTTTAAAACAAAATTTTAAAAAAAAAAATTTTTTAACAAAATTTTTAAAAATAAAAAATTTTTAAAATATATTAAAAAATTTCAATATCTTTTCTTTAACAATTAGTATTTAATTAGAGAATTCTAATTACTAATGAAAAATTCTAAAAAAACCGAAAAAAATTATTAATTTTTTTTAAAAAAAGGAATAAATTGTTTTAATTAATTTATTAATAGTTAATATTTAATTTCTTACAATTTTTTTTTAAGGAAAACATTTTGAAAATATTTTGAAAAAACGAAAAAAAATAAAATAATAAAAATATTTCTAAAGTAATTATTTAAATTAATTATTAATTAACTGAAAATAAAAAGTTTAAAAATATTTTTTAAAAATTAATATTAAAAAATTTTAAAAGAAATTATTTAAATTTTTTCCTAATTAATATTTAATAAGATAAATTTTATTTTAATGAGAAATCTCTAAAAATAAAAATATAAATATTCAAATTTTTAAAGAAATCATTTTAATGAATTTGTTGTTTATTAATTAATAGTTATTTTAATTAGTAAATTAAATTAAATTAATTATTTAAATTAATTAATTGATTATTATTAATTAATATTTAAGTAGCTAAATTAAAACTTTTTCAAAAGAAAAAAATTTGGAAAAAAATTGACTATTAAAAAACATTTTAAAGTAATTATTTGATTAATTATTCACATTTAATTAGCTAAAATTAAAATTTTTTTTAAATAAAAAATTTTCAAAAGCTAGGAAAAGATTTTTTGAAATATTAAAAAAGTCTGAAAATTTGATTAAAAATAACCTTGCAATAGTTAAAAAAAAATTTTAGAAAATTAAGACTTAAAATTTTAAGGAATAATTTAAAAAATTTTAAAAATGAAATTTAAAAATTAGGTTTTTTTTTTCTTTACAAACCTAAGGAAAAAAGTTTGAAAAAACTTTGAAAAAATTTTTTTTAAAATTTTTTTAAAAAAGTAAAATAAAATCTCGAAATTTTTTAAAATAAAATTAAAATTTAAAAATACAATATAACGTTTTACAATTATAACCTTTTTAAAAAAATTTAGAAAAATTTAAGTGAAAAAACACTTTAAAATAATTTTAAAAGTATTTTTAAATAGCTTAGAAATTTTTAGAAATTTAAAAATATTTTTAAAAATTTTAAAACTTTTTTTACATAAAATCAAAAATAAAAAAAAATTAAAATAAAATAATTTTTTAGTCCTAAAAAATTTAAATAAATTTTAAAAATTTTTAAAAAAATAAAATTATCTTCGCAAATTTAATTTTCAAAGAGCGTTTTTAAAAAATCTAAAAAAAAATTGAAATTTTTTGGAGAAGAAATGTCCAAAATGGCAATGCAGTGACTCTCCTAGGCTGTGTGGAAATGGTGTAGATTTGGAGCTTGTTCAGATTGGTTAGTGAAAATTAGAATATTCAGCACAGAAGATGATTTATTGTATTGTAAACTGCAACCACGGCATTCTATTCTATTCTATTCTATTCTGTTCTATTCTATTCTATTCTATTCTATTCTATTCTATTCTATTCTATTCCATTCCATTCCATTCCATTCCATTCTCTATTCTATTCTAGTCCATTCTACTCTATTTTCTATTCTATTCTCTATTTTATTCTATTCTATTCTAATCTATTCTATTCTCTATTCTAGTCTATTATTCTATTCTATTTTCTATTCTATTCTATTCTGTTCTGTTCTATTCTCTATTCTATTCTATTATTCTATTATATTTTCTATTCTAGTCTATTTTATTCTATTCTGTATTGTATTGTATTGTATTGTATTCTATTCTATTCATTCTATTCTATTCATTCTATTCTATATTCTATTCTCTATTCTATTCTATTCTATTTAATTCTATTCTATTCTATTGTATTCTCTTATCTATTCTATTGTATTCTATTCTATTTTATTCTCTATTCTATTCTGTTCTATTTTCTATTCTATTCTCTATTCTATTCTATTCTATTCTATCCTATATTCTATTCTATTTTCTATTCTATTCTATTTTATTCTATTCTCTATTGTATTCTATTCCATTCTATTCTATATTCTATTCTATTATTCTATTCTATATTCTATTCTCTATTCTATTCTATTCTCTATTCTACTCTATTCTATTTAACTCTATTCTATTTCTATTCTATTCTATTACTCTATTCTATTCCATTCTATTCTGTTGTATTCTATTGTATTCTCTATTCTACTCTATTGTATTCTATTCTATTTTATTCTCTATTCTATTCTGTTCTATTTTCTATTCTATTCTCTTATTCTATTCTATTTTATTCTATTCTATTTTCTGTTCTATTCTCTATTCTATTCTATTGTATTTTATTCTATTTTCTATTCTATTCTATTCTCTATTCTATTCTATATTCTATTCTATTTTCTATTCTATTCTATTTTATTCTATTCTCTATTCTATCCCATTCTCTATTCTATTCTATTCTATTCTATTCTATTCTATTCTATTCCTATTATTCTCTTCTCTATTCTATTCTCTATTCTGTTCTATTTTCTATTCTACTCTATTCTATTTAATTCTATTCTATTTCTATTCTATTCTATTATTCTATTCTATTCCATTCTATTCTATTATATTCTATTGTATTCTCTATTCTATTATTCTATTCTATTTTAGTCTATTCTCTATTCTATTCTATTATTCTATTCTATTCTATTCTATTCTATTCTATTCTATTCTATTCTATTCTATTCTATTCTCTATTCTCTATTCTCTATTCTCTATTTTTCTCCTCTCTCCCTCCCCTCTCTGCCCAGCTCCGAGCTGTGTCTGGCAGCTCCAGCAGCTCCAGTAGCTCCAGCAGCTCCAGTAGCTCCGGCAGCTCCGGCAGCTCCGGCAGCTCCAGTAGCTCCAGTAGCTCCAGTAGCTCCAGCAGCTCCAGTAGCTCCAGTAGCTCCAGCAGCTCCAGTAGCTCCAGTAGCTCCAGCAGCTCCAGTAGCTCCAGCAGCTCCAGTAGCTCCGGCAGCTCCAGCAGCTCCAGCAGCTCCAGTAGCTCCAGTAGCTCCAGTAGCTCCGGCAGCTCCGGCAGCTCCAGCAGCTCAGCAGCTCAGTAGCTCCAGTAGCTCCAGTAGCTCCAGTAGCTCCGGCAGCTCCGGCAGCTCCGGCAGCTCCAGTAGCTCCAGTAGCTCCGGCAGCTCCGGCAGCTCCGGCAGCTCCGGCAGCTCCGGCAGCTCCAGCAGCTCCAGTAGCTCCAGTAGCTCCAGTAGCTCCAGTAGCTCCAGCAGCTCAGTAGCTCAGTAGCTCCAGTAGCTCCAGTAGCTCCAGTAGCTCCAGTAGCTCCAGCAGCTCCAGCAGCTCCGGCAGCTCCGGCAGCTCCGGCAGCTCCGGCAGCTCCAGTAGCTCCAGTAGCTCCAGTAGCTCCGGCAGCTCCAGTAGCTCCGGCAGCTCCGGCAGCTCCGGCAGCTCCAGTAGCTCCAGTAGCTCCAGTAGCTCCGGCAGCTCCAGTAGCTCCGGCAGCTCCGGCAGCTCCGGCAGCTCCAGTAGCTCCAGTAGCTCCAGTAGCTCCGGCAGCTCCAGTAGCTCCAGTAGCTCCAGCAGCTCCGGCAGCTCCAGCAGCTCCAGCAGCTCCAGTAGCTCCAGCAGCTCCGGCAGCTCCAGTAGCTCCAGTAAGCTCCAGCAGCTCCGGCAGCTCCAGCAGCTCCAGCAGCTCCAGCAGCTCCAGCAGCTCCAGCAGCTCCAGTAGCTCCAGTAGCTCCAGTAGCTCCAGCAGCTCCAGCAGCTCCGGCAGCTCCGGCAGCTCCAGTAGCTCCGGCAGCTCCAGTAGCTCCGGCAGCTCCAGTAGCTCCAGTAGCTCCAGCAGCTCAGTAGCTCAGTAGCTCCAGTAGCTCCAGTAGCTCCAGTAGCTCCAGCAGCTCCAGCAGCTCAGTAGCTCCGGTAGCTCCGGCAGCTCCAGCAGCTCCGGCAGCTCCAGTAGCTCCAGTAGCTCCAGTAGCTCCAGCAGCTCCAGCAGCTCCAGTAGCTCCAGTAGCTCCAGTAGCTCCAGTAGCTCCAGTAGCTCCGGTAGCTCCGGCAGCTCCGGCAGCTCCGGCAGCTCCAGCAGCTCCAGTAGCTCCAGTAGCTCCAGTAGCTCCAGTAGCTCCGGCAGCTCCGGCAGCTCCAGTAGCTCCAGTAGCTCCAGTAGCTCCAGCAGCTCCAGCAGCTTCAGCAGCTCCAGCAGCTCCAGTAGCTCCAGTAGCTCCAGTAGCTCCAGTAGCTCCCTCCCCGCGCCTGTCCCGAGCTGGGGCCACTCGCTGCTCCTGCTCGAGTCAAACACAACACAACAAACACAACACCTCTTCATTTGCTCCCTGCACCGCAATGTCCCCACCGGGAGTGGCCCTGCCCGCCTGGGGACAGCGCTGGGCACTGGGGTGACACCGCGCTGCCCAAGGCCTGTGCGGGGACAACTTGTGCCACGCTGTCACCGTGCTGTGACCCCGGAGCGGTGACACGGATCTCCGGTGGGGACCAGCACGCGAGCGCTCCGTGTGATTTCTGATTTCTCACAGAGCTCTGATTTGATGCTCTGCTCCCCAGGGAGAAAACCAAAGGTTGGCACTCCCAGCCCTGGAGCTGTGCCACCCTCGGCTCCTTCCCTCCCCGGACACCTCCTGCGCCCCCCGCGCTGTCCCTCGAGCCTCCCCTAACCCAAACGCAATTCCCTGACAGCTTTACTTGCAAATTCCCTCTCCGCGCAGCTCACGCTAAGAACCTTAATATTCCTGCGGATTCAGAGAGGGGATTTCCAACAAGCATTAGGAAAATTAAACTTCTCAAGAGCTGTCTCAATCTGACAAGCTATTTCTAGCTCTTTAGAGTACGGTAAGGGAAAAGATGAAAACGGGGGATGGGGAAGCTGTAGTAAGCAAATGGTGAATTAGACCAGAAACGAGGACAGCCGGCGCTGGGCACACAGAGGGACCCACATTTGTAAATACATCCCCAGAAACACATGAATATGGATTGTTTGAGGCCTTGGAATAGAAAATCATAACCTCCCACCCTTCGCCTCCACCCACAGCCCCAGCAGCAGATAATGAGCGCACGCTAACGAGCGTAAGGCATTCCCCTGGAGATTTGTGCTCTGCATCGCACCCAGAGCCTCCCGGGCGGCAGGCGGGCAGCTCCGGGTGAATCCTGCAGATTTCCACCCGGGACACGGACCCTGGGGCAGGGAGGGCACAGCCCAGGCCCGTCCCAGGCTGAGCTGGGGACACTGGGCTCCCACAGCTGCTGCTGGAGGTGGCACCGTGCCCCTGCCCCTGGCTGTGTGCCTCTCCCACAGCCCAGATGGTGTGTCCTGCTGTTCCCATTGCCACCAGGGCAGCCACAAAACGTCCCCGAGTGCCTGTCCCCTCTCTGCCCCTCTGTGCTGTCCCTTTGCCGTCCCCTCAGAGCTCCCAGGCTGTCCCCAAAGGGACGAGCCCAGGGGAGGGTGACAAGCCGAGCCAGCCTCTCAGGATGGCAGGGTGTGACTCTGAGGGAGGAGAAGATGATGTTATTTTCTTCAGGAGCCTCAGAGTGGCAAAATTTCGCTGTTTTGCAAATTTCTCAGTGCTCTGGCCTGACCCTTGCTCTAAACCCTGGAGGTTTCCCGTGGTTTAAGGCCTGGTTTGAGCAGTGACGCTCGGCTTGTCTGTCTGTCTGTCTGTGTGTCCTCCTGCCCACCCTGCCCTGCAGCAGCGATCCGCAGCTCCTCACCAATCTCGCTGCACTTGGGTTAAGGAGCAGCCTGCAGTTAAAGCCCTGACCACGGGCGCAGGAGAGCGGGGGACGCCAGCTCTGTCCCACACGAGGGGACAAAGCCACCAGGAGAGACGATAAAAATCCCTCGGCTCTTCAGGGGCCGGGCCGATCGTGCAAGGTGCCATGAAAAAAAATCCCTCTGAGCTTTCTGGCGCTCGCAGCCTTGCCAAAAATGCCTCTCGGCTGCACGAGCTGCTCCTGCGAAAAACACATTGCTGAGGCTGAATCCAAGTCAAGGCTGTGAGCAGAGCTCGGTGCGGAGCAGGGCCTGATCAACAGAAGGGATTTTGCAAAATATTTTGCAGGCTGATTGCCTCTTGTTCAAGGGAGAAACACGAGGAGCGATGTGACCTCGGAGTCCTGACGGGCAGAACGGAGGGAATGCCAAATGCTAAGAGCAGAGCTATTGATCAGGCCTGAGGGAGGGCAGGGTGGAGGAGAGCTGAGAGAGCTTATTAATGGCCGAGAGCAGCGCGGCGATTCAGGGCTCTGGCTCGATGACAGCAGCACAGAAAACGTGTGCCCACGTCTGTCAGGGGATTAGATGGGGAAACGGAGGCACGAGACACAGCTGTGCCGGCGGGTGAGTCCTCACGGACACTGACCAGCCTGGCCTGGCACACCCGCACTGTGCTCAGGGTGACCGCAGCCTCCTTTCTTCTCTTCTGTCCTTGTTTCTCCTCCGCTCTGCACTCACCGAGCTCAGTAAAATGCTGAAAATGGGACTCAGTTGTCTTCGCAGAGTTGTAGCGTCAGGGCTGAGCAGTGAAGGTCTTCGGCTTGGTTTCTGTGCCCTCAGTGTATTAACCGACCGTAGGAAGCTCTAATTTAATTACCAGGAACAAAGGCCAGAACACGAATAAGCACAGCCCGTGCTACACTCCACATCCGCAGCGTTCTGCTGCTGCTGGCACCGATCCGGGCCCTGCCAGGTGCCACAGGCTCGGGGACACCGAGCTGGGAGCCAGCCGGGGCAGCCCAGCGCGGGGCAGAGCTGGGGAGCTCGGGGTGCAGGAGGGAGCGTGGCAGGAGGGCCAGGAGCCACCGAGTCCTGGGGCTGTGGAACACTCATGATTGGTGTGTTCGTGTCCCTGGGGCTGTGCCACACTCAGGATTCGCTGCGTTCGTGTCCCTGGGGCTGTGCCACACTCAGGATTGGTGCGTTCGTGTCCCTGGGGCTGTGCCACACTCAGGATTGGTGCGTTTGTGTCCCCAAGGCTGCCACACCCAGGATTGGTGCGTTCGTGTCCCTGGGGCTGTGCCACACTCAGGATTTGTGCCTTCGTGTCCCCAAGGCTGCCACACTCAGGATTCGTGCGTTTGTGTCCCTGCGGCTGTGCCACACTCAGGATTGGTGCCTTCGTGTCCCTGGGGCTGTGCCACACTCACAATTTGTGCGTTCGTGTCCCTGGGGCTGTGCCACACCCAGGATTGGTGCGTTCATGTCCCCAAGGCTGTGGCACACTCAGGATTGGTGCGTTCGTGTCCCTGGGGCTGTGCCACACTCAGGATTGGTGCGTTCGTGTCCCTGGGGCTGTGCCACACTCAGGATTGGTGCGTTCATGTCCCCAAGGCTGTGGCACACTCAGCATTCGGTGTGTTCGTGTCCCTGGGGCTGCCACACTCAGGATTGGTGCGTTCGTGTCCCTGGGGCTGTGCCACACTCAGGATTGGAGCATTCGTGTCCCCAAGGCTGTGCCACACTCAGAATTGGTGCGTTCGTGTCCCTGGGGCTGCCACACTCAGGATTGGTGCGTTCTTGTCCCTGGGGCTGTGCCACACTCAGGATTCGCTGCGTTCGTGTCCCTGGGGCTGTGCCACACTCACAATTGTGCATTCCTGTCCCTGGGGCTGTGCCACACTCAGAATTTGTGCATTCCTGTCCCTGGGGCTGTGCCACACTCAGAATTTGTGCATTCCTGTCCCTGGGGCTGTGCCACACTCAGGATTGGTGCGTTCGTGTCCCTGGGGCTGCCACACTCAGGATTTGTGCGTTCGTGTCCCTGGGGCTGTGCCACACTCAGGATTCGCTGCGTTCGTGTCCCTGGGGCTGTGCCACACTCAGCATTCGGTGTGTCCGTGTCCCCGCAGGCTCCGCGGGCCGCGCTAAGGAACCTGTCGTGTGCAATGTCCCCGCCGTCCCCGCCGTGTGACGGCAATCTCCTAACGAGCACTGGCAGTACACACAAACAGAGCAGCGCTGCTGCTCCTCCAGACATTAATATTGCATTCGCGCGCTGCTTAATTCGCTGCTCCTCGCGGAGCCGGCGCGGGGAGCCTGCATAATGAAGGATTTGTTGACAGAGCTCTTCATATCACATCAGCAAGGAGGTAGAAACGATCCTGGGCAGGCACTCGCGCTCGACTCAGGTAACCTTGGCCCTGGCGCAGCTCCCGAGGATGGAGCAGGCCCAGGGCTCTGCTCTGCTCTGCTCTGGCCATTAGCGCTGCCAGCTCCGAGCGCCCCATTCCACCACACGGTAACAGTAATTTCACTCAGTAATTAATTTCACACAGTAATTTCACAGGGAAGGGCCGTTCCGTTATCCATGCGTGAGGAAGGTGAGGGCTGCTGGAGCCAAGGACCTGTGCGCAAAGGTGCTTCAGCACATGGCTGGGGCTGGGTGCGCAAGCAGGGCCCACCTGTGAGCCTGCGCACAGAAAGGAACTGAATCAACGCCAGTTCTGTCTCCTCAGCACTCACAGGTGACACCTGACCTGGTTTAAGCTCTCTCGTCCGCAGGGGACAGCTCCAGCTGCAGACAGATGTGGCAGCGAGGAACGGCTTGTGCTGCTCCTGCCCTGGGGGAGCTCAGGGTGGCACCTGTACCTGTCCTGCGGGACACACCTGTCGTGCTGCTCATGCCCTATGCAGAGCTCAGGGTGGCACCCTGTACCTGTCCTGTGGGACACACCTGTGCTGCGGGACACACCTGTCCTGCGGGGCACACCTGTCCTGTGGGACACACCTGTCGTGCTGCTCCTGCCCTGGGCAGCTCAGGGTGGCACCCTGTACCGGTCCTGTGGGACACACCTGTCCTGTGGGACACACCTGTCGTCCTGCGGGACACGCCTGTCCTGTGGGACATACCTGTCCTGCGGGACACACCTGTCGTGCTGCTCCTGCTTTGGGCAGCTCAGAGTGGCACCCTGTACCTGTCCTGCGGGACACACCTGTCCTGGGGGACACACCTGCTGTGCTGCTCCTGCCCTGGGGGAGCTCAGGATGGCACCCTGTACCTGTCCTATGGGACACACCTGTCCTGCAGGACACACCTGTCGTGCTGCTCCTGCCCTGGGGGAGCTCAGGGTGGCACCCTGTACCTGTCCTGTGGGACACACCTGTCCTGCGGGACACACCTGTCATGCTGCTCCTGCTTTGGGCAGCTCAGGGTGGCACCTGTACCTGTCCTGTGGGACACTCCTGTGCTGCGGGATACACCTGTCCTGTGGGACATGCCTGTGCTGCGGGACACACCTGTGCTGCGGGACACACCTGTCGTGCTGCTCCTGCTTTGGGCAGCTCAGAGTGGCACCCTGTACCTGTCCTGTGGGACACACCTGTCCTGCTGCTCCTGCCCTGGGGGAGCTCAGGGTGGCACCCTGTACCTGTCCTGCGGGACACACCTGTCCTGCGGGACACGCCTGTCCTGTGGGACACGCCTGTCGTGCTGCTCCTGCTTTGGGCAGCTCAGGGTGGCACCCTGTACCTGTCCTGTGGGACACACCTGTGCTGCGGGACACACCTGCTGTGCTGCTCCTGCCCTGGGGGAGCTCAGGGTGGCACCCTGTACCTGTCCTGCGGGACACTCCTGTGCTGCGGGATACACCTGTCCTGTGGGACATGCCTGTGCTGCGGGACACACCTGTCGTGCTGCTCATGCCCTATGCAGACCTCAGGGTGGTACCCTGTACCTGTCCTGCGGGACACACCTGTCCTGCAGGACACACCTGTCGTGCTGCTCCTGCCCTGGGGGAGCTCAGGGTGGCACCCTGTACCTGTCCTGTGGGACACTCCTGTGCCTGCGGGACACACCTGTCCTGTGGGACACGCCTGTCCTGTGGGACACGCCTGTGCTGCGGGACACGCCTGTGCTGCGGGACACACCTGTCGTGCTGCTCATGCCCTATGCAGACCTCAGGGTGGTACCCTGTACCTGTCCTGCGGGACACACCTGTCCTGTGGGACACACCTGTCCTGCGGGACACACCTGTCGTGCTGCTCCTGCCCTGGGGGAGCTCAGGGTGGCACCCTTTACCTGTCCGGCAGGACACACCTGTCGTGCTGCCCCTGACGGTGACACCGCTCTGACAGGTGACACCGCTCTGACAGGTGACACCGCTCTGACAGGTGACCCTGCCGGCACTGTCCCGCAGGCTCTGTGTGCTGCCGCGCTCCGAGCTGCGCAGGGACAGGCTGCGGCACCACAATCAACATGCACAAACACGCGACAGAGTCCTGCGCTTTCAGGACTAAATAAATTCATCTCCGGGAGGCTTTTCATGCTCGAGGCATTTTCTGAACGCGCCTTTTGGCAGCGACCGCTCCTTCCCCAGCCGACTCGCGGCGATGCCTGCGGACTCTGATCAACGCCAACGCCACCCAGGCATCGCGAGTGACACACGAGAGAGGCCCTTCCAGCTGTGGCACTCGAGCCTGCAGCTCTCGCTGAGGACCTTGCTCAGGGGACAGCCCTCAGGCCAGGGACAGCGAGCGCGCAGAGCTGAACTGAAGCGTCTCCAGCGCGCTCTTTTCGTTTACATCCATTCGTTGTGGAAACAAAGTGGGAAAGTCGTTCCCAGAGCTGCTCGGTGCACTCAGATTTAACACCTATTCTGCTTTTTTCAAGTCACTAACCTCCAGGGAAGTCTTGTTTCAAGCCGATTATTTAGCTCAGAGTTTGAATTCACTGGTGTATTAATGCAGCAGGGATAAACCACTATATATTTAAGACTGCTAAAAGGGAAGCTTTTAAAATGAAGACAACAAAAAAACAGCTTACCTGACTTATAGGACGATCGAGTTTCTACTCCTGATTGTATTCATGCATAAAGTCTCCAAAAAGAACCAAAATGTATCAGATAAATTTCTTTAAAAAAAAAAAAAACAACATGCCTCTATCAGTCCACTCACAGGAAGAGAGACTCAAACATGGAAACAAGGAGGCAACTGCAGAGCAGAAAACAGCAAGGCAATTAAAACTCTCACAGGAGCCTGCCTGCTGCCTGCAGGGCTCTTTATCAGCTCCAGGAGATTGCCAGTGGAGCCACAGCTGCAGAACATTGTGTGCATGCAGCCCCAAACCCCAGCACTGCCCGCGATGGGCATTTGGCCCACGTGTGCAGCTGGGACCTCCGCTGATTGCCCGAAATGCAAACCTCCTCCCCTGGGGCTCCCGAGGTGCAGAAGGCTTTGCTCCGAGTGCGGCTCTGTGTAAAAACGAATCCACACCACGGCCCTGCCCACACAAACACCTCTGCAGGAGCCTGACTGGTCCTGCCATTAGCACATTAATCAGTGCTCGCTTGCACACAGGCCACGATTCCCTCTCAGGATCCTGCGCGGTGGCTTTGCCAGGGGTCCCAGTGTGACCCTGGGCAGGTCACTGCACCTCGGGGATCCCCCGTGAGGAGCCCACCCTGCCCAGAGCAGGGAGACCCACGGAGAAGGAGCACTCCGAGTCCTGTGCATTATTTATAGCATTGCCCGTGGATAACAGCGAGTTCAGCTGTTGGGGACAGCAGGGACGCCCGAGCGAGCAGCCGGGCACAGATCTGCGTGTCAGGGTCCCCAGCGGCTGTGTCCCCAGAGAACATGGCTGTGGTTTGTGCCACCACAGGAACTCGCAGCTCCTGCTCCTGTTCCCCACGGCAGTGCCAGGGCAGCCGTGGGCACAGCAGTGTCACACGCTGCTGCCAGCCTGGCCCTGCTCCAGTCCACAAGGGACATGGGCACAGCAGTGTGACACAGTGCCCCCAGCCTGGCCCTGCTGCTCCCGAGGGACATGGGCACAGCAGTGTGACACAGTGCCCCCAGCCTGGCCCTGCTCCTCCTGAGGGACATGGCCACAGCAGTGTGACACAGTGCCCCCAGCCTGGCCCTGCTGCTGCCAGCCTGGCCCTGCCCTCCCGAGGGACACGGGCACAGCAGTGTGACACAGTGCCCCCAGCCTGGCCCTGCTCCTCCTGAGGGACACGGGCACAGCAGTGTGACACGCTGCTGCCAGCCTGGCCCTGCTCCAGTCCACAAGGGACATGGGCACAGCAGTGTGACACAGTGCCCCCAGCCTGGCCCTGCTGCTCCCTGGAGGGACACGGGCACAGCAGTGTGACACACTGCTCCCAGCCTGGCCCTGCTCCTCCCGAGGGACATGGGCACAGCAGTGTGACACAGTGCCCCCAGCCTGGCCCTGCTGCTCCCGAGGGACATGGCCACAGCAGTGTGACACAGTGCCCCCAGCCTGGCCCTGCTCCTCCTGAGGGACACGGGCACAGCAGTGTGACACAGTGCCCCCAGCCTGGCCCTGCTGCTCCCGAGGGACATGGGCACAGCAGTGTGACACAGTGCCCCCAGCCTGGCCCTGCTCCTCCTGAGGGACATGGCCACAGCAGTGTGACACAGTGCCCCCAGCCTGGCCCTGCTGCTGCCAGCCTGGCCCTGCCCTCCCGAGGGACACGGGCACAGCAGTGTGACACAGTGCCCCCAGCCTGGCCCTGCTCCTCCTGAGGGACACGGGCACAGCAGTGTGACACGCTGCTGCCAGCCTGGCCCTGCTCCAGTCCACAAGGGACATGGGCACAGCAGTGTGACACAGTGCCCCCAGCCTGGCCCTGCTGCTCCCTGGAGGGACACGGGCACAGCAGTGTGACACACTGCTCCCAGCCTGGCCCTGCTCCTCCCGAGGGACATGGGCACAGCAGTGTGACACACTGCTCCCAGCCTGGCCCTGCTCCTCCCGAGGGACATGGGCACAGCAGTGTGACACGCTGCTCCCAGCCTGGCCCTGCTCCTCCCGAGGGACATGGGCACAGCAGTGTGACACAGTGCCCCCAGCCTGGCCCTGCTCCTCCCCGGAGGGACATGGGCACAGCAGTGTGACACAGTGCCCCCAGCCTGGCCCTGCTGCTGCCAGCCTGGCCCTGCTCCTCCCGAGGGACATGGGCACAGTGGTGTGACACAGTGCTCCCAGCCTGGCCCTGCTCCTCCCCGGAGGGACATGGGCACATCCTGCAGAGGCAGCCCTGCACTCACACCTGTGGTCTGTGCGCTCCAGACACACCTGGGCACTGTCACCGTCCTGCCTCACTGCTCAGCACTCTCTGCAGACACACAGTGTGGGGAAGTGCAAAAAGCACCCAAAATAGCCCTGGAGCTGCAGACAGGACGGGCTGGAGCACAGCTGAGCCTGCGGGGAGGCTGTAGGACACACTTTGCTGCAGGACACTTTGCTGCAGGACACTTTGCTGCAGCACCAAGGCTGCTCCCCTCACCTGAGAGCTCACCCAGCGCTTGTCTGGGCCCTGCACTGTCCTGTCCTCAGTGCTGCATCTCATCCTGTCCACACCGCCTGCACCGTGTCCTGCACTGTGCTGTCACTGCTGACTGTGTCCTGCACTGTGTCCTGTCCTCAGTGCTGTCACTGCTGACCATGTCCTGTCCTCACTGCTGCAGTGCGTCCTGCACTGTGCTGTCACTGCTGCACCGTGTCCTGTCCTCAGTTCTGCACCATGTCCTGCACTGTGCTGTCCTCAGTTCTGCACCGTGTCCTGCACTGTGTCCTGCACTGTGCTGTCACTGTCGCACCGTGTGCTGTCCTCAGTGCTGCACCGTGTCCTGCACTGTCCTGTCCTCAGTTCTGCACCGTGTCCTGCGTTGGGTCATCCAAGCCTTGAGCAGAGGAAAGAAAGCAAAGCCCGTCTGATCTCCAAAGCTCTGGGCACATTTGCTCTATTTACTCACCGATTCTCTTAAAATTGCCTTAAAAAGGTGTTTAGCCAAATGTGGATCTTCCCAAGAGAAGAAAAGCAGAACCCAAACCCAGACACTCACATATTGGGCTTTCAGGCTAGAAATAAAGCACGTGGATTTATTTGCAAATCGTTTCCAATCTTGGAAGGGTGACTTGGTGCAAATACATTTGTAGCAGAACGCGTTGCTGGTGCTGTGTGTTCTCCCCACACACTGCACAATATAAACTCCGCGAGTGGATTGTGCCATGAGCCTTCCCAGATCCATCAAAGGACACATCTTGTGCTGCTGCCAGGCTCTCTCAGGGTAAACCTCCTGACAGCGAAATGAGAGAGGCGCTCGGAGTAGGAAAAAAGATGAAGCCACTAAAATGCAAATTTTATTCACAGTTGGCATGTTTATAAATATATATATTACATTCTTACAATCTACAGTACATTCTAAATATAGAGGGATTCAATCTAAGTGTTTGTGGGAGGGCGGGTGTGTATTAAACTGAGCAACCTAGATTCAACGATGGAAGACTGAACAAAAAGAGGGCGAGGACCTACTCCAGGAAATAAAGGAAAACTTGAAATATAAGCTGAAATTTTACTTAGTGCTTTGGCACTTTGCCACTGGCCATTGGAGACTGCTGCTGGACCTCACAAAAATGTCACGGTTTGCGGGCTGGAGGGCAATCGCCGAAATCCTACCGTATGTACATCCTTATCAGGAGAAACCCAAAGATAATCATCAGCCCTGGCAGAAACAAACGTTATCTGCTGAGCTGAGCTGTGCAGGGCTCAGTGTTGAACGTGCTCAGGGGTCAGTGTGTGACCTCCGAGTGCCCTCTGAACGTGCCGGGCAGGGACACAGGGGGACAGGGGGACAGGGACAGAGCCACCTGAGACAGGGGCACAGGGACAGAGCCACCCGGGGCAGGGGCACAAGGGACAGAGTCACCCAAGGCAGGGACACAGGGGCACAGGGGCACAGGGACACAGGGACTGAGCCACCCGGGACAGGGACACAGGGACACAGGGGCTGCAGGGACACAGGGGACAGGGACTGAGCCACCCGGGACAGGGACACAGGGACAGAGCCACCCAGGGCAGGGGCACAGGGGCACAGGGACACAGGGGCTGCAGGGGCACAGGGGCACAGGGACAGAGCCACCCGGGGCAGGGGCACAGGGGACAGAGCCACCGAGGGTAGGGGCACAGGGGCACAGGGACTGCAGGGACAAAAGGGGACAGGGACAGAGCCACCCGGGGCAGGGGCACAGGGACAGAGCCACCCGGGGCAGGGGATGCACAAACACAGCTGCGGTGGCCAGGCCAGCACGGGCGGCACTGACCCCAGGGACAGCAGCCAGCTGTGGGAATGACAGCGTGGGAAGAAAGGCAGGACAGGGCAGGGACTGCGCTGGGCGAGAGCAGCCCTGGAGCATCGAGTGTGCCCGGGGAGGACGGGAAGGTTTGGGAAGGGAGGGAAGGTTTGGGAAGGTTTGGGAAGGGAAGGGAGGTTTGGGAAGGGAAGGGAAGGTTTGGGAAGGTTTGGGAAGGTTTGGGAAGGTTTGGGAAGGGAAGGGAAGGTTTGGGAAGGGAGGGAAGGTTTGGGAAGGGAAGGTATGGGAAGGGAAGGTTTGGGAAGGTTTGGGAAGGTTTGGGAAGGTTTGGGAAGGTTTGGGAAGGGAAGGTTTGGGAAGGGAAGGTTTGGGAAGGTTTGGGAAGGGAAGGTTTGGGAAGGGAAGGTTTGGGAAGGGAAGGGAAGGGAAGGGAAGGGAAGGGAAGGGAAGGGAAGGGAAGGGAAGGGAAGGGAAGGGAAGGGAAGGTTTGGGAAGGGAAGGGAAGGGAAGATTTGGGAAGGTTTGGGAAGGTTTGGGAAGGTTTGGGAAGGTTTGGGAAAGGAAGGGAAGGTTTGGGAAGGTTTGGGAAGGTTTGGGAAGGGAAGGTTTGGGAAGGGAAGGAAGGAACCACAGCTCCCAGGGCTGACTGATGTGGGAAGTGCCCGCGGGATTCCAGACGGGGAGCGCTCCGGGGAAATGCCTGGGAATACAAATCCGAAACAGGACCATCAAATAAAGTGGGCTTTTAAAAATAGCTCGTTCTCTCTCAAACTTTCCAAAACAGACCTTCCTTAATATGAGTGATATTCTGAGTATAGATTATATCTTCTCCTATTTTACAAATTTAGAAATACCGAAAATTGGCTGGCAAAGTTTATTACCTTGGCATCTACTTAAAAAGAGAGTTTCAGTCTGAACTGTATACGTGTATCCATTCTCAGTGCTTGGGAGGCAAACATGCTGGTTTGTAAACAGCCCAGTTACTCCTCTATCCCCTCCAGATTCTTTGGAAAATCACGACTCCTCAGCTCCGGGAGCTGCTTCGTTCACACTGTTGGTTTTTGTCAGCTTTAAATTAATGTTCCTGGGTGGATATTCTGTGCACGTGGCTCGAACGACATGCTCTTTTCACGGATCTATTTATTCTGAGACCAATTTTTTGCTTTTAACCAAAGCTTGCAATATCGAACAGTAGAGCTGTGTGAACTTTGTAATATCCAAACTGCACTGGAGTTTGTTGTATTTATTGATTTCCTGGGAAAGCTCAGAGAATGAGACCATATTATTTTTCTAAGCTTTTTTTTTCATGTTACCATGTATCAAAAAACCACACACATCTCTCGCTTCCATCTCTGAGCACTGAGAAGACTTGAATTTCGAGAGCTGTCCAGGATCTCTGCTCTCCCAGCTGCTTTTGGGTGGCTTCTCGGGGCTCCAGTGAGTTATTATCCACCAGCTGATTCTTGCTAGAATACAACATTTCGCCCCACTACCCAAAATTAAAGGCAGAAGGTGAGTGAAAAACAAACAAACGAACAAACCAAACAAAAAAAAGTCTTTTGTGTCTCATTACGCATTTTCGTGTAATCTCTCCATGTAGTTTTTAAGTTCTTTGCACTCGCCCAGGTCCATGTCCTGGCAGACCCATTTGATGTCGTCCTCGTTACTCATCAGGACCGAGTTGACAGTTGGGCACCCATCGTCAGAGGAGATGGTGGTGAAGGTGGTGAATTTAACCCGTTTCCTCTTGGAGGTAGGCGAGGCGGTTGGTTCGCTCTTCTGTTCTTTCCCTTCGGTGAACGTGGACTCGGGAGACCTGAAAGATTGTCCGTTGATATTTTTGGTGGCGCTTGTGTTGAGGAGATACTTGCTCTCTTCGTAGTCCACCCCTCTGTCGATGGCTGTGATTTGCTCGTCCTGCTGGGACGAGAAATTGATGTGGTTCTCCAGGAGCTCTGTCCTGTTGCTCAGCCCAACCCAGTCGTGCGAGTGGCTCATGCCCTCCTGCTCCTCGAAGGGCACCTGCTTGTTCCTGTACTTGAGAGCAAAGGTGACGCAGTTGATGAGGAACACCAGGATGGCCAGGCAGAACACGCCCAGCAGGGCGTACATGCCGATCTCCAGGTCACTGAGGCCCCGGGGAGACTGCACCAGGTCACTCTCCTCCGCGTCCCCGGTGTCCCTGGGCAGATCCACCTGGGCGGGGAAGCTCGTGAAGTCCACGGGCAGGTTCTGGCTGTCGTCGTCCAGGAGGCTTTCCCTGTCCTCCTTCCTGCTGAGAATGGACCTCTGCGTGGTGGTCCCCCTGCCCTGCTCGTGGCCCATGGAGGAGCTGTAGTAGTGGCCGTCCCCTCCGGCCCTGTCCTGCCAGGTGCCCTTCTGGCGCCGCTCGCTGCCGTGGCTCTCCGGGAGGACACCGCCGCCCCTGAGCTTGCTCTCGCTGACGTTGGGGTTGGCGTCGCTCTGCCCAAACTTGACTTTGATGCTGCCGCTCCCGACAGCCAGGATGCTCTTCCGTTTGGATTTCTGGCAGGACTCGCTGATCACCATCTCCACCTTCACCAGGGTGCCCTGGCCCTCGGTCTCGGCAGCGATCACAGGCCACTTGAACTTGGGGTCATGGTGGATGGACACCACCTTCTCGTCCAGCGACGTGGCCGACAAGGAGAAGTCCTTGGAGTCATAAATGTCCAGGGGCATGACAGAGCCATCGCTGAACTGGATCCAGCAGCTGATGGCAGCTTCCTGCAAGATATAAAATACACACACCAGTGATCATCCGGGGAAATGTGCTCTGTTCTGGTCTGCTCCCTCCTCCTCACAAAATACCATTAGTGATCAGAACAGAAATAAATAGGGAGAGCAGGGAAATTAATATCTTGCCAAGATGTGAAGAGAAATTCTAGTGTAGAACACTCATTGATAATAAGATTTGTTTCCACAAAGGTGCTTAAAGGAGCTGTATCCCCTGGGCTCTGCAGGATCTACTTCAGCTCTGTAATAAATTGCATGTCAGGAAGCATTACCAGTGACTGAGATCATTTACTGTTGTATATTTAAATGAAAAAAAAACGCATTATTTCTAAACTGCTTAAAATACAAAGTCTCCTCTTATTACACAAAACACATATTTAAGATAGCTAATACAGCAAACAGGTCCGTACATGACTGCATACCCTCACTCCTTGATTTCTGTCTCTCAAATTAAATTAGCAGATTGTATAAGCAGAGGAAACCAATCAGTCGCTTCTTTAGGAAACGGCCAGGGTAATTTTTACGCTTGTTAGCAATTAAAAGCAAGACAATAATAAAGTTTAATCTCGTGTCACAGCAATGCAGACTGTGTACTTCAGTGTGCACGGAGGCTGTCGCTGAATGCGAATGAACCTGACCTGGGTGCTAATTCTGTACCAGAATGTGCCTAATGGTGCAGCTTTCCTGGGGCCCTTGACTTTTGGGTTCGAACTCGAAACATTTTAAAGCATTTTTTAATTTCAGAAAATATGCGCTCACCCATTTCTGAAAATCAGGTCCTCTAAGGGCGCTGAAATGGCTATTGACAATTGTGCTACCTGAAAAAAATCTTTGTATTCATACGTTGATCATTTACTGACAAAATCCAGGTTGCTCTCCTGGAATCTCAGTCCTGCTTCTGCTGGTCTGACCTGCTCTGGTCTCCTCGGGTTATTTGCACCTTAGGGGACACTGGAGAATCCCCAGCAGACAGACTCCTGCACCAGTGGAATCTTTCGGGGCTGAAATGAGCTCTGTCTGGGGAAAGTTGGGATCACCTTGCTCGGAGAGTCTGCCAGACAGACACCCGACCAAAAATTAGCTCCTGAAAACCATGAACATCAAAGTCCTGTTCCTTTAAATGAGCAGTTTTTCATACAGACAGTATTTACATTCTAACTCCACATATGTACAGAGAATAAACACGTATGATTATCCTTTAAATTGCTCCCAGCACAAAGTCATTCACCTGTTCCTAGCACAGAGAATAAGCTTGCAGTCTTTTGGGATCGGATCGTGCATAATCTACTGGCCTGATTCCGAAATCCTCAGAGCCACAAAGCTCCCCCTGCCTCAATGGGAGATTTGCTTCTGTCTCTATTTCAGGACAGAGCCCTAAGACTTTGCTGACACTGTCATAAATCCCGGCTTTGTGTTTATTAATCTTTGGATGTTTCTTGAAGGCTGCATAGAATTTGTGTCATCAGCTCTCATCCTCCCACTGTGTTGCTTAAACCTGCATAATCATTTAATAATTCTGCATTGCTTTGCTTACAGGGATTGTGCTCTGAAAAGCTTTCAGAACAGAGTCAGCCCTTCCCGAGCATTTCCTCCGGCTCAGGATGGATCCAGTGCTGCCCTGCTGATCCTCTCCAAAATCACAAGATTTCACTTCCTTTCGTGAAATGAAATTCTTCATTTCGTGAAGAGAAATGAAATCCTGAATTCAGAGAAGTGGAACAAGCGCTTGGCAAAGGAGATATGATCAAAGGCTGCCCTGCTGATCCTCCCTGAAATCGCAAGATTTCACTTCCTTTCACAAAATGAAATTCTTCGTTCCATTTCGTGAAGAGAAATGAAATCCTGAATTCAGAGAAGTGGAACAAGCACTTGGCAAAGGAGATATGATCAAATGAAAGGCGAGCAGAACAAAACCGGAAAATGAGCAAATGGAGCGGACACAACACAGAGCATTGGGAGGGAATGAGAGGCAGCGAGAAAAACGGAAAGTTGCCCAAATTCTGGGGGCTGAATTTTTGAAATCAGGAAAGAAAGGGAAAAGGCGAGACGAGAGAAGAAAGTGAGGAACGGAAAGGCTTAAAAAAAAGGGGAAAATTTGGTGCTGAAGTTGAAACAAGCAAATGGCATGGCATGAGCTGAAGTGCAGAGAGCTGCACCAAAGCTTGCCGAATTATCCTCACTGAAATCGCAAGATTTTGTTTCCTTTCATGACACGAAATGAAGCAGGTGAAGTCTGGCCTGAGCAGACCCAGCTGTGGGAGCTGAAATGCCACAGCCGGGCAGCACGGTGGCACTAATGCCATCGCCCCTGTCCTGGGCAGCTCTCGAGGCACTTTGTTTAGCCCCACGTCGGCAGTGGATTAGCTCACTGGCCTTCCTTCAACCTGCCTGGCATCGATTTCTGACTCCTGGAACACCACGGGTGATTTTATCACGCCATAAAGACAGCAGCTCTGCATTATTTCTCATCCTGCATCCCAAGGAGAGGACCCCGTGATGAATTAAAGCACCTCAGCAGTTGGCCAGACTTCAAATGTGCATGCCACGATCATTTACCTTTACAGCTCTGAACATGCCTAAGTGCTAAGGGCCCAGCCCAGCATCCCTGATGTAAGCCCCAGACTGATGGATTTGGGATGGAAAAAAAGTTTAAATTCCAAATGTATACAGAAGCACAAGGACAAACACCAGCAGGGACTGATGAGGACACGGCAAAGTCCAAAAGCCCTTGGTAACTGCTGGTTCCCTAATAAAGGAACTAAGAGTAATAAGGGAAAAAAAATGGTTTATGAAATCATGAATCAGGAAATGAGTCAGTGATGCTGATTCACATTCTAGTAATGAATCAGAATGATAGGGATGTTCCCTGACTCCTCAAAGTGCTCACAGGAAGGAACTGAAGGAAGAAGAGCTGGCACGATGAAAAACCCTTTCTCATGTCCAGGTGGAGTTAAAGGATTGATTTGGGTACCTGTGGCAGGAGGGTGAACACGGCAGAACCTGGGAGGGGCAGCTGCTGGACAGGGCAGAAAGGGCTCACGTGTGTGGATGCACTATTTTAAAAGTTTTTCTCTTCTTTCTCATGGGGAATAGAGATAAGCTGAATTCTTGTGCTTTTCTAATCTTTTGTTTTGGTACAGGATGCTGTAGGGCTCCAGCCAATCCTCTTAGGGGATGGAAAACTGTTGACCAATAATTGTTAGACTATTAATGCATATATAAAGAAAGAATTGTAAATAAATTTTGCCTTTTCGCCATCTTGCGTGTGCTGACTGCCTGATTGCTACGAGCTACCAGCAACACACGTGTGTGAGTGTGTGTGTGAGTGTGTGAGTGTGTGAGGCACTGCTGTGCTCTGTCTGACACGTCCCTGAGCTGTCTGTGTCATTTACAGATCAGCCACGGCACGAGGGTGTTTGGTGCTGGGGCTGTTTAAACCCAGCACCCTTTTTCTGAAATCTCTGTTTTTCTGTTTGGGGACACTTGGGGGCCTTCAGGAAAGCCTCCATAGGCAGAATGTGTAAGAATCTGCAGGATTACAGCAGCTGGGAATGTCACACAGCGACTCAGAGTCCTTCCACAGCTGGGGCTGTTTAAACCCAGCACCCTTTCTGTGAAATCTCTGTTTTTCTGTTTGGGGACACTCGGGGGCCTTCAGGAAAGCCTCCACAGGCAGAATGTGTAAGAATCTGCAGGATTACAGCAGCTGGAAATGTCACACAGCGACTCAGTCCTTCCACAGCTGGGGCTGTTTAAACCCAGCACCCTTTTTCTGAAATCTCTGTTTTTCTGTTTGGGGACACTCGGTGGCCTTCAGCAAAGCCTCCACAGGCAGAATGTGTAAAACTCTGCAGGATTACAGCAGCTGGGAATGTCACACAGCGACTCAGTCCTTCCACAGCTGGGGCTGTTTAAACCCAGCACCCTTTCTGTGAAATCTCTGTTTTTCTGTTTGGGGACACTCGGGGGCCTTCAGGAAAGCCTCCACAGGCAGAATGTGTAAGAATCTGCAGGATTACAGCAGCTGGAAATGTCACACAGCGACTCAGTCCTTCCACAGCTGGGGCTGTTTAAACTCAGCACCCTTTTTCTGAAATCTCTGTTTTTCTGTTTGGGGACACTCGGTGGCCTTCAGGAAAGCCTCCACAGGCAGAATGTGTAAAACTCTGCAGGATTACAGCAGCTGGGAATGTCACACAGCGACTCAGAGTCCTTCCACAGCTGGGGCTGTTTAAACTCAGCACCCTTTCTGTGAGAGCTCTGTTTTTCTGTTCAGGGACACTTGGTGGCCTTCAGGAAAGCCTCCACAGGCAGAATGTGTAAAACTCTGCAGGATTACAGCAGCTGGGAATGTCACACAGCGACTCAGTCCTTCCAGAGCAGTACCTGCTTGGGGGACTGGAGCAGCTCCTGTGCCACGGCAGTGGCGAAGATGGCTCTGTTGCTTCCCGGGCTGAGCTGCAGGGAGAGGGACAGTCCTGTCACCAGCTGCACTCCCAGGTCAGTTATTGTCACCTTCTCATCCAGAACTGTCACTGTCTTCTCAGCCAAGATGGCATCGGACAGGGGGGACAGGATCTGCGAAGAAAAACCGAAGTTAGCACAGCTGTTTTGTACAGCATCGAGGAGATGAACCCCACAGAGCTCTAACATGGGAAAGGGATGCTCATGCTAATGGGAACAATCACTCACAGAGACACTATTAAAACATGATTTCAAAGGGCCACTCCCATTTTATAACTTCTGCAATAACAGGGCCCTTGTAACACCTTTTACCTGTGCCACTGTACCCAGCTGTGCCATTCACCTCTGCAGGGTGCCAACCACATCTGCTCCAGATGTGTTAACTACTTGTAAACGTAATCTTCATGTGAAATCTAAATATTTCTTTAATCCTCATCTTTTGAGGTAGCATAAATATAATGCAGTCTGTACATTTATATAAAATCCACTGAATAAATTGTATTTATTTCCATCCTACGAAATGGAAAGAAAGGGCAATGTATTGCTACAATAACCACTCGTGGTACTGAATACAAAATTGACAGAGAAAATTTGTTTTGGTTAAGAAAATACACACAGAGGTCAGTGCAGTGGTACATGACATCCAAAGATGCTCATTAGCAGGCGAGTTGAATTTAATGATCCATACAGGGTACAGAGCATTTCTGAGGCAGCTTTTAAGAGGTATTCTTTAAATACAACTTGCTCCCAGCTCTTTACCCTTGGATTTTTCTTTCCACAGCTTTATGTGCTTTGGTTGGAGCATTAAGTTCCAGAGCTTTAGAAAGGCATTCGGAAAATCTTCACAGATTTTGCAGAAAGTCAAAAACCTCGAATTCTATTTCTCCAGCCTTGACAGCCTCGTTACCGACAGGTGCGCTGGTGGTTTTCTGCTTTGACAGTTTGGGATGATAAGCGTGTTTGGACAGAGATTTTTCCCTGTTCTAATGTTCATTAACATGTTTTCTACTTCAGTATCACTGAATTAACCTCTCTCTCCCCATCTCCTTTTCTTTTAATTAATATTTGGGTTGATATTCCAGCCTCGCTTCCTTAAGCAGCACCGGTTAATTCTCACTTCGCCCTTTGCTCTGTCACTGCAGCTCGGGGACGCCGAGCTGCTCCACCAGCTGCACGCCTTGTGATAACCCAGCCCCGGCTCCAGGTTCAGACAAAAATAACCAGGAAAAGCCTTCCAATATACAGCTGGATTAAATTAAATAAAACTGCAGTCTACCACACTTTGGGGCACAAGATAAGGAGAGGAAACCGTTTCTTCTGGTTCTTGCTTGGATTCTGTTCCATTCAGAAATTCGCGCTCAGTTGCTGTTGAGGGATTCTTAACAGTCAAGACACTGAGACACGCACAATTAGCCTTAACTTAGCTGAGCAAAACAAGCAAGAAGGTAAATATGTCCTTGAAGTGCAGCTGTGGAGGTAGCTGCCAAGTGTGGACAATTCCAAGAATGTAAACAACGGAGTGTGTGAACGGCAGGTTCTAGAACCTTAGCGAGGCAGAGCAGCAGCAGCAGTGTTTGTATGACAGCCCACCATCGCTCTAAGCGATTCGTTTAGCTGTGTAAACAAGGAGCTAGTAACCAATGTACTGCTTGCGTGTAGAGAAGTAGAAAAGGTGTATAAGTAGCCTTCTGATCTGTAATAAACGGCTTCACCTGATCACATTGGTCTGTGTGTGCTGACCCGAGCCTCGGCGGCAAGTTGTTGCTAATGCCGGCTCAGCCCGGCCCCAGGGAGGTGAGTTTGGGGGAGCAGGAGCACATGGGTGATCTCCCTACCTGAATGGTGGTCATCCCGAGCTCCAGCCCCACCAGGACCTGCCCGTCCTGCAGCCTGGCGATGCGCGGCTCCTCCACCTGCATGAAGTCGCTGACCAGGTGGGTGATGTCGAGCTGCCAGTCGGAGCCCAGCAGGTAGCTCGGGGGCGCTCCGGGCTCCGCGGCCTCGGCCACGAACTGCGTCAGGACGCGCACCATGGCGTGCTGGTACTGCAGGGCGCAGCCCCTGCCCCTGCGCTCGTCCTCGTCCTCGTCGTCGCTGTCCCTGGCTGGCCTGCCACCACACCAACAGGGAGAAATCAGTGTGGGGAGAATCGGAACCGGAGAGCTGTGGCTGACCCGAGTGCAACCACGCTGCTGCACTCAGGTTCTCCACTCCTCTCCTCTTGTCCTTGCTCGTGATTCCAGAACAGCACTTGAGATCACCAGCTGCCCTCCCAGCTCTGCTACCACATTGTTCTCCCCAAATATCTCCCATTATTTTCCATGTCTAGTCCTTGCTTTCAGGACCTTCACACTTCTTTTCTCTCTGGATCTTCCCATAAACATCTTTGTGTTGCCATGGAAATCTCTGCACCTACACACACATCGCTCGGTACAGCGATCAAATTGAAATTGCATCTCCACCAAAATTTGCCACCTTGCTCTGATACTAACAGAAGCCTGAAATAAATGTCTTCATTTGCAGGTGGGAATACCAAGTACCTCCTTTATCAATTTGCTCCTCTTGGTCTTAGTGACTCTGACAAGAGGTGCAGACAGTTCTAGCCTGCTTCATCTGTCCCCTGTGCCATGGGCACTGAGAGCTCTGTGTGCTGGCCTTGGAACACTCACTGGTCAGTGCCACCGGACCCTACAGGGACCTGGCACAGGTACGTGCTAACAGTGACCACTGACAGGACCCCTGGGCTGCCAGGACCTGGGGACAGGGTGCACACTGACCAGAGCTGCTCTGGCTGATGTCTCCTGCTGCCCCAGGACACGCGCTAACAGTGACCACCGACAGGACCCACGGACTGCCAGGCCCTGGGGACAGGCTGCAGACTGACCAGAGCTGCCCTGGCCAATGTCCCCTGCTGCCCCGGGGCATGTGCTAATAGTGACCACCGACAGGACCCATGGAGTGCCAGGCCCTGGGGACAGGCTGCAGACTGACCAGCCTGGCCAGAGCTGCTCTGGCTGACATCTCCTGCTGCCCCGGGACATGTGCTAATAGTGACCACTGACAGGACCCACGGACTGCCAGGCCCTGGGGACAGGCTGCAGACTGACCAGAGCTGCTGTGGCCGATGTCCCCTGCTGCCCCAGGACACGTGCTAATAGTGACCACTGACAGGGTCCCTGGGCTGCCAGGCCCTGGGGACAGGCCGCAGACTGACCAGCCTGGCCAGAGCTGCTCTGGCCAATGTCCCCTGCTGCCCCAGGGCTGATCCTGCCTCACTCGGCCAATGGCTCTGCCCATCTCACTCATCAGTGCTCAAAAGGAAATTGATTTCCAGCCTAGTGTCATGCAACCTGCAGTTTCCATCTCCCTTTTAAGTCCAGAGCAGGAGACCATTGAATAAGTGCCTGGTGACCTTCAAATTCACGGCAGAATTGCATTAAGGCCCGAGGAGCTGCTCAGATCCAGCGGCCCTGACAGGGCCCTGGCAAGTGCACAGCCCAGGATGAACACCCTCGAATCAAACCTACCTCTTATTAGAGATGATGGGGACTCTCCACCCCTTGATCTGATTGAGTTCTGTGTCAGAGACCTCTATCTGCAGTGGGAGACGAGGAATCCACACTGTCATTTCTAAAGGGGCACTCAGATGCTGGTAAGTAAAATTAACTATGACATTCACTTTGCCTTTCATTTCCTTCCCATTGACAAAGACATAGTCACATCTGTCAGAAACCTGGAAAGAAAAAGGAGACGGAAAAGAAGAATTAATAAGTCTCTTCACAAATTATAAAGTTCACCACATGCTGGGTAAGTGACTGGGAGGAAGAGAAAGGATCTAGGTTTAAACCAGCTCCAGGTTCAGAGGACAGCTAGCAATAACAAGGAAGGTGCCTGGGGTGCCCTTAATAGCCTGGGGAATTCAGCATCGTTTTCACAGGCTGGCTCTTGCTGCTACAAACAGCTCTAGAATGATCTAGGATAAGAAAATGGCTTTTTTTGTCCTTAATTCCTACTCCAACAGTAGGACAGACCTAGCAGGATAGCAGGGAGAGAAGATTCCTTTCCTCTCCCCAGAGCTCCGTGTGCAGCCCAAGGAGCACCACTGACCTGCGGGAAGAGCTGAGGAGGGCTCTGACCTCTCTGATCAGCCCCAGAATGGACAGAGCTCCCCAAAAGTCCTGTCCCAGCCCCAACGAGTGCCAGGGAGGAGCTCACGATGGCCAGGGCTGCCCGAGCAGCTCCATCCTGCTGCCAGCCTGGCACACCGCGCTGGAGCAGGAGCTCAGGTAGCCCTGGTGTCACTTTATTTATGACCTGCAGCTCTGGACATCAATATTGCAGAGAGTTAGTAAATCTCACCCGAGCAATTCAGCAGCTGCTGAGAGGATCTAGGTGAGCTGACAGGACCTGCTCATTACAGTTAGTTAAAATATAGGAGTAAATGTACACGTCAAATAATTTATTAACTACCACTTTACTGTGCTGATGATCTGAAGGAATGATCTATTAGAAGCCTGAACTCTTTTCACAATCCATTACCAGCCAGACCTTCTATTCCGTTCCATTCCATTCCATCAATGTATTTAATATTTCTCACTCCGGAATGTATGGTCTCATCCTTGTCTGAATTTAATGCCATTTTCTACTTTCCTGTTTCAATGCTGAATGAATTTAAATCATATTTAAATATCACCAGCTTTTGCGGGATAATTTGCATTCCTAATGTTATTATCTTTAAACAACAACAAGCCCCTCACAGACAGATCCACAGCAAATGCATTTCCATGCTGCTTGTCTGGGCCTAGGTAACACACAAAAAAAGTTATCGTGGCTCTGGCAATGCCTCCCTTCCAAGCCAGGGCTGGGGAGCAGCGCCTGGCCTTGGGCACAGCGACAGGTGGGAGTGCCCCAGCCCTGCCCTGTGCCGCGCCCGTGCCCCCGAGCGTCACAGCAGCCACCAAACCTGCATGGCCTGCACGAGCCTGGTGCCAGGTGTGCCCCAGGTGTGCCTTGGTGTGCCCCAGGTGTGCCCAGGTGTGCCCCAGGTGTGCTCAGGTGTGCTCAGGTGTGCCCCGGGTGTGCCCCAGGTGTGCACGGGAGCTGTGCCCTGGTGCCAGGTGTGCCCCAGCTGTGCCCAGGTGTGCCCCAGGCACGCTCAGGTGTGCCCCAGGTGTGTCTTGGTGTGCCCCAGCTGTGCCCGGGTGTGCCCAGCTGTGCCCAGGTGTGCCCCAGGTGTGCCTTGGTGTGCCCCAGGTGTGCCCCAGGAGCACTGCCCTGGTGCCAGGTGTGCCCCAGGTGTGCCCCAGGTGTGCCTGGGTGTGCCCCAGGTGTGCCCCAGGTGTGCCCCAGGAGCACTGCCCTGGTGCCAGGTGTGCTCAGGTGTGCCCAGGTGTGCCCCAGCTGTGCCCAGGTGTGCCCAGGTGTGCCCGGGAGCTGTGCCCTGGCCCAGCCCAGCCCCGGGCTCACCACGCGCTCACACCACAGCGATTGCCGAGGGCTGGCAGACACATCTGAAACGCGACAGGAGCCACGCAGGGACTGCAGCAGGCAGTGATTTGCGGGGAACACCAATCTGTTTGCCTCCCAAACCCAGGGACTCCCTCCCATCTCTCACTCCCCTCCTCCTGCCTTCAGGTTTCGATACCTCAGGGACGGCAACTCCACTTTTCAGCACAGGTGAGGAGGGCTCAAGAGAGAAAGAGTCGATTCTCTGTAAGCGCGAGTGTGCTGCTGGAATCCACCTCTGTGTTGTGGCCACCGTAATTCGGGGACATTTTAATGCCATTAAACCCTTCTGGTGCTGCGCTCCCTCGCTAAGCTTTTGGAGGCTTTGTGTCGCTGGAGCTTTTCACACAACTGCACTGAGCTGACTTCCATTAATTAAGGGAAGCTGTACTTAGCGCTCGCAAGATGCTCCAGAAATTCTCTCTCTCAGCACAGGGGGCTTTCATCTCTTGAGGGACTGAGGTTTGAATGGCTTTTTTGGGCACGAACTTGGCAGGCTATAAAAGTGCTTTGGGTTTCTTTCGGCTCCTGCCGGTGCCCCTCTTTCCCTTCCATCGGCGAACAGCTACGACAGCTCCTCGGAGCCACTCGCCCGCGGCTGATCGCAGAGAGCCAGCGTGGCACACAGGGCAGAGGGCACAGGGCTGCGACACACTGCCAGGGCGGCACAGAGGGCACAGGGCTGTGCCACACTGCCAGGGTGGCACAGAGGGCACAGGGCTGTGCCACACTGCCAGGGTGACACAGAGGGCACAGGGCTGTGCCACACTGCCAGGGCGGCACAGAGGGCACAGGGCTGTGCCACACTGCCAGGGTGACACAGAGGGCACAGGGCTGTCCAGCATAGAGAGCAGAGGGCTGTGACACACTGCCAGGGTGGCACAGAGAGCAGAGGGCTGTCCAGCATAGAGGGCAGAGGGCAGTGACACACTGCCAGGGTGACACAGAGGGCAGAGGGCTGTGACACAGTGCCATCACAGCACAGAGGGCACAGGGCTGTCCAGCACAGAGGGCAGAGGGCTGTCCAGGGCAGCACAGCACAGAGGGCAGAGCTCTGTCCCTCACTGCCAGGGTGGCACAGAGGCATAATCTCATTCCCAGGGCACCGTGTCCATTCCAAACACAGCTTCTGGCAAGCTGGACATCGAGTTCAACCATCAGAATGAGCCGAGTGGAACATTTCAGATGTGCTCAGCACTGCGCTGGATTCAGCCCCCAGCCCTGCTGTCAGCAGAGGGAAGGGAGGACAGTCACTGCAGTGTCCTCCTGCAGGTCCTGCCTGTCAGGGAGCACAGCCCAGCCCCAGGGAGCACAGCCCAGCCCCAGGGAGCAGAGCCCAGCCCCAGGGCACAGAGCCCAGCCTGTCAGGGAGCAGAGCACAGCCCCAGGGTGCAGAGCCCAGCCCCAGGGTGCTTTGGGTACCCCAGAGCGAGCCCCGAACTCCGCTGGCAGCCCTGCAGCTGTGCCACTCCAACCCAGAGCTGCTCCCCGGCACACAAACACAAGGAGGGCCATTGCTGCTCCGAGGCTCTTTTCTACATTTCCTTTAAAAGCCTGTTGTGTTGTTTGAAAAAGGGTCATCGCTGTCCTTTAAAACTGCCCACCCTCTGCATGCTCTTGGGGCGTGATCACAAACACGAGAAATTAGTTTTTACTCACATCTCTGATTTGATTTCACTGTTTCTACATTACTAAACTCTGGGAAGCCTTGCAGCAGGACTTCAGCCAGCCTGGGAAGAGCATGGGAAGAAGCAACAAGGACCCTCCCAAATCCCACACGATCCCAATCCCACCAACCTCCTGCATCCAATTCTCCAGTGAACACTGTTCCCATCCCTCCCTTGTAGGATTTGCCATCTGTGGGATTTGGTGGTTTTGTTTCGGACGGTCAGGACAGAGACGAGAGATCTCTGCAGTGAGGTCTGAGAGCATGAGGTTCATTGTGAGAGGTGTGAGTGTAGGGGAGCTGCCAGGAGCTGCCAGACACAGCTCAGAGCAGGGCAGAGAGGTGAGAGAGAGAGAGAGAAGAAGGAGGAGTGAATAATAATGCCGTGGTTGTGGCTTACAATACAATAAATCATCTTCTGTGCTGAATATTCTAATTTTCACTAACCAATCTAGAACAAGCTACAAATCCTACATCATTTACATACAGCCTATGAGATTCATTGCATTACCATACGGCGTTAGATTTTAAACTCTAAAAACTGCTTTTTGGACCCTCTGCCGAGTTGGCAGGGTCTGCTCTGACCCTTGGAGCTGTCTGCAAGCAGAGGGAATTGTTTAATCAAAAGGGGGAATTGTTTAATCCAAAGGGGGATTACCTTCAGTGGCCATACCATTGTTTTCCAGTTGTTCACTCACTGGGGTTTGGTATCTCAGAGCTTGTCTTCATTTCAATCTCAGTTATAGTTTCTATATTCTCAGCATCTTTTGCCAGGTGATAATATTTATAATGCTTTCCTATTTCATCCTCCCCAACACTCCCTAAGAGGATTTTCCTGCTTTTCCCGACCCCTGTGTGGAGGCTGTCTGTGGGAGATACAAATCCGTGCGCCTGACGGTTCCTCTGGTCCCACAAACTCTCTGTCAGCTTGGGGCTGAACACAATCCAGAGACCCAACGGGAGAGAGGGAAAGAGGAATGTCCATCACAACTCCCAGAAGAGGTGCCCAGCATTTCGCCGCGAGCTCTCAGAAATCGCTGTAACAGCCTTTCCCCACCTCATTAACATTATTGAATTCCCATGGGATAACAGTAAAGCCCTCACAGGAAACTGCTTTTGTGCTACAGCGATTCCGCTGGAGCTCTTACAAAGTCACAGCTAATAAGTCTTTGAAAATAAGACGTACCTTGAGCAGTTTGGGTCTATACATTGCAAGGGTGGCCAATTAGGAAAGTAAGCCTCTGATATTTGCACATAAAAATCTGTATTTCGGAAACACTCCGTGACTCTGTCCCCATCTGTGTTCCTGGAAATGATCCTTCCCCCGCACCAGCGCTCTCTGTATAATATACACTTCAAACACAGCCCTGCCACCTTGGCAAGCTCATGGGATCTCTTCTGATTTAGCACTGCACACATTTCCCTTGCTCTACCCGCATAAATGGCGATATTTAGTAACGTAAGTTATGATAATGAGCCCTGCCTAAATCACTGCTGTCACAAGAAGAATGGGGGAGTCTCTTCTAACCATTAAAAATGAATGAGGAGGGAAATAAATAAGCAAAAGCAGCTCATTTGAGCTATAAAAGACTTCAGAACACAAGCTGTGTACCAAGGTACAAAAGGATGAGGCCATTATTAGCTCTATAAGTCACTTATAAATGACTCCGGGGAGGCGGAGTCACCTTTAATCACCCGCGCTTAACCCGAGGTGGCACTCGGAGATGCTGCAGGAGATCTTTCCTGCGCTGTTGAACCAGCCTGGAGTGATGCACGGCACGGAGAAATAACTGATGAGGCTGCAGGGCAGGGCCAGAGCAGAGCTGAGCCCATGGCAGTGTGCAGTGCTCCTGTCCCAATTTGGGGGTAAACGATCCCTGTGTCCAGCCTGGAGTGATGCACGGCACGGAGAGATAACTGATGGGGCTGCAGGGCAGGGCCAGAGCAGAGCTGAGCCCACGGCAGGTCTGTGGTCCTGTCCCAATTTGGGGTTCCTGAGGAAGGTAAGGGATGGCTGTGCCCAGCCTGGAGTGATGCACGGCACGGAGAAATAACTGATGGGGCTGCAGGGCAGGGCCAGAGCAGAGCTGAGCCCAGGGCAGTCTGCAGTGCTCCTGTCCCAATTTGGGGTTCCCGGGGAAGGTAATGGATGGCTGTGCCCAGCCTGGAGTGATGCACAGCACAGAGAACAGAGAGATCAGAGCAGCCCTGAGCCCATGGCAGATCTGCACAGGGGTCCTGTCCCAATTTGGGGTTCCTGAGGAGGGTAAGGGATGGCCGTGCCCAGCCTGGAGAGATGCACGGCACAGAGATCACAGAGATCAGAGAGATCAGAGAGATCAGAGCAGCCCCGAGCCCACGGCAGTCTGCAGTGGTCCTGCCCCAGTCTGGGTTCCCGGGGAGGGTAAGGGATGGCTGTGTCCAGCCTGGAGTGACACATGGCACAGAGATCAGAGAGATCAGAGAGATCAGAGCAGTCCCGAGCCCACGGCAGTCTGCAGTGGTCCTGCCCCAGTCTGGGTTCCTGAGGAGGGTAAGGGATGGCTGTGCCCAGCCTGGAGTGATGCATGGCACAGAGATCACAGAGATCAGAGAGATCACAGAGATCAGAGCAGTTCTGAGCCCACGGCAGATCCGCAGTGGTCCTGTCCTAGCCCGGGATTCCTCAGGAGGGTAAGCGATCCCTGTGCCCAACCTGGAGAGATGCACGGCAGAGAGAAGAGAGAGATCAGAGAGATCAGAGCAGCCCTGAGCCCACGGCAGATCCGCAGTGCTCCTGCCCCAGTCTGGGTTCCCGGGGAGGGTAAGGGATGGCCGTGCCCAGCCCCGATGCAGCAGCAGAGCTGTTAACAACCCCGCATGCTGCTGGAATTAGGACCAGGCGCTGAACAGCTGCTCCAAGGGATAATTACAGCACCTCCTGCGGCGCACAGAAAGATTTGTATTGTCCTCCCCAGAAGGAAACGGTAAATGCAAATAGTACCGCACCAAGCTCGGGATGCTCTTCCTGCCCAGCCCTCAGCTGTGTGTGCTTTTTGTGCCCAACACAGCCATCTCCTTCCCTTTCAGGGTTTGAGGAGCTCGTTTCCTGCCAGGCTTTCCAGCGTCACGATGGAAGCCCACCTAGCCCACCTAGCACCGCTAGAAATAGATATTAGCAGAGACCTGTGCAAATGAAAAATGTTTGTCACCGCGCTGATCCACCTGGAGCATCTCACAGGGTGTATTGATTAAGAGAACCCTGATACCGATTAATTTCTAAGAAATATTTTAGTTTGTTCTGCAGCTTTGTGGCAAACATCAGCATGTTATCCTCAGCCAAATATTCCCGAGTGAAATACGCAATGGGACGTTTTAAAAGGACCTCAAATTCTGGGCAAACGTCCAATTGTAGCTGCAAGTTTAACAGTTCCTTTGTGATCTGACACAGTGTCCGCAGTGTGTTGTGTTACCAACTGAAAAATCCCCTCATTAACAATCTCTCCTCAGGAATCACCTTCTGCTTTTTAAAACCAACATTCGTCAGATAAAACTTCCGTGGGTTTTCCCTTTCCATTTTGCCCCTGTTTCCACTACTAAGAACAGCCAAATTTATCTCCGTGCGGTGGATTCGCACAGAATTTATACATTTTTTGAGGCTGTAGTGAGAGAAGAACAGCTCTGCCCAGGCCTTTATGGACACATTACTGAGCCCTGTCCACTCTGTCCTCACCTGTGATTTATTTCTGACCTTCGAAGAGCTTTTCCCCCCTCGGGGACAGCCAGGGCCACCTGATTTGTGTCCTTGTCCATGGCACCGGCACAGGATGGATGCTGCGTTTCACGAGGCCTTTCCAGACACCTACATTTGCTTTCATTTTTGGGTCACGAAATCCAGTTTCATTTCAATTTCAAATGATGGAAATTATGTAAAAATAGCATAACATCAAAGAAAAAGTTATTTTAAAATGAAAAAATCAAAACATTTCATTTTGGAAATGTCAAAACATGTTGTTTCCTTGACACAACAGGAACCTGCTAGCATCCTTTTCTCCCTTTTTTTTCCTGTCACAGATGAAATTCCGAAGAAATTAACATCATTTCACAAAGCTCCTTTACAGGACCACAAACTCTGACTGAATAAACTCTGCCAAATTTTCCCCAATAAGCCTTAATCAACCGGGGCCGCAAATCAAAACACAATCATCACGATGAAACTCCGTTCAATTAAAATCCAATCGCACGGAGCCCGCGGTGCCTTCGGCACAGCGAACAGCGCTATTCCCACGTGCAGAAGGGAAGCAAAGGCACAGAGGGACCTTCCCAAAAGCCTGGCAGTAATTCCCAGCTCCCTCACACCCTCACCGGATGGCTGACCTGTAGCTGCACTGTTTTAAAATCTTTCTCTTCTTTCTCATGGAGAATAGAGATAAGTTGCATTCTTGTGTTTTCTAATCTCTGTGTTTTGGTACTGGATGCTCTAGAGTTGTAACCAATCGTTATAGGGGGTGGAAAAACTATCGACCAATAATTATTAGATTATTAATGAATATATAAAGAAGTTTTTGTAAATAAACTCTCTCTCTTCGCCATCTTGGTGCTGCCTGCCTGACTTCTCTGCGAGCTTCCACGAATCTCCACGAATATCAGAAAATCAGAGCAACAGCTGACCTTCCCAAAAGCCTGGCATTAATTCCCAGCTCCCTCACACGCTCACAGGATGGCTGTGTGTAATCTCTAGACATCAGTACTCCCAAGGATACCGAAGTGTTCACTCCCACGGAACTCCAGGGGAGTTGGGTGGCTAAACCTCTCCGAGAATTCAGCTTTAATCTCCCTTTGATGTGTCTGTACAATGAGGATCCTCTCCCCTTGTTTTACAGAGGTTTGGCAAAGCCCAGTCTGTAAGGAACAAGGAAGAGCTCAGGCTGTAATTCCAAACCAGGGCAGACCCTGCTCTGACAGAATCTCGGAATCACGGAATACCCTGAGCTGGAAGGCACCCACAAGGATCATTGGGTCTGACCGCTGGTCCTGCACAGCACAGCCCCAGAATCCTCAGAAGAGTTCCCCCAGCCCCACTCAGCTCAGAATCCCCCCCAGCCCCACTCAGCTCAGAATCCCCCCCAGCCCCACTCAGCTCAGAATCCTCCCCAGCCCCACTCAGCTCAGAATCCTCCCCCAGCCCCACTCAGCTCAGAATCCCCCCCAGCCCCACTCAGCTCAGAATCCTCCCCAGCCCCACTGAGCTCAGAATCCTCCCCAGCCCCACTGAGCTCAGAATCCTCCCCAGCCCCACTGAGCTCAGAATCCTCCCCGGCCCCACTCAGCTCAGAATGCTCCCCAGCCCCACTGAGGTCAGAATGCTCCCCAGCCCCACTGAGCTCAGAATGCTCCCCAGCCCCACTCCCTGTGGGGCACCACAGGCACCCTCGTGCTCTGTTTTTGCAGCGCAGCCACGGCAGCTGTGGCACTGGCGCTGTCTGAGTCTCTGCCACATTTGCACAGAACAACTCCCACTGCCTGTGTGGTTTTCTTTCCTGGCACTGCCGTCACAGATAACACAATTATGGTAACGAGCTCTCTCTAAAGAGCTCCTGTTTCTCTCTCCGTTACCCTGAGCCTCACTTCCAGCCATTCCTCATCCGTCCTCACCAGGCCATTTCCGATAAGCTGTGCAGGTGCAAAGGAGAGCTCTGCCTCACCACCGAACCCAAATCCCTTTTCCACAGGTGCTGCTCCCGAGGGTGGGTGGGACGGAGCGAGGCCACCCCGATGTCCTCAGCAGTGTGGATTGGAGCTCCTCTGCACATCCCCACGGGCTGCAGCTCCTCCACACACCCCGCGCTCCTTCCCAGTGCAATTTGGTTTGCGTTTGTTAGAAAAAATAAGATTCTCCTTTAGAGGGTTTTCATAACTTTATGGAAAATTGCCTAAAACCAAATAAAATATAAAAATTCTTTTGCATCGACTGATGAAAAAAGAAATTACCACCCTTCTTGTAGTTTTACGCGTGACTGCCATGAAACTTGCTGTTGGTTTGGTCCAACAAGCCAACAGCTGTTGGTTTTCTTCAGAAAGAAAAAGAAATTTAAAAACTACCTTAAAATGCTTTTTCTGTAAGGCTGCTTGAGAAATGTAAATTCTTTCAGACCATTCTGGACTTCTAAATTAGAAAAAAGCACTGGGCTGATATATTCTCTGCCTCCTCGGATTCACTCATCTCTCATCTCCATCGCTGCACTGCAGACTAGAAGCATCGCTATTTTTTTCTGACAACATTCTCATTTTCCAGCTCCCGAGAAATCTCTGGACAGGGATTGTCAGTTCGAATTACGCAGCTCGCGCTGCAGCAGCAGGTGCTTCCCAAGGGCTCGGGATCGCCACCCTCACCTTTGGCAGAGCCGTGAGGAGGCTTGGCCCTGGTCCGACAGGCGGATGGGTACAGGTGGGAGGGGACAGGCGGGAGGGGACAGGTGGGAGGGGACAGGTGGGAGGGGACAGGCGGGAGGGGACAGGTGGGAGGGGACAGGCGGGAGGAGACAGGCAGGAGGGGACAGGTGGGAGGGGACAGGTGGGAGGGGACAGGTGGGAGGAGACAGGTGGGAGGGGACAGGTGGAAAGGGACAGGCAGGGACAGGTAGGAGGGGACAGGCAGGGACAGGCGGGAGGGGACAGGCGGGAGGGGACAGGCAGGGACAGGCGGGAGGGGACAGGCGGGAGGGGACAGGCAGGAGGGGACAGGCAGGGACAGGCAGGAGGGGACAGGCAGGAGGGGACAGGCAGGGACAGGCAGGAGGGGACAGGCAGGAGGGGACAGGCAGGGACAGGCAGGAGGGGACAGGAGGGGACAGGCGGGAGGGGACAGGCAGGGACAGGCAGGAGGGGACAGGTGGGAGGGGACAGGTGGGAGGGGACAGGCGGGAGGGGACAGGAGGGGACAGGCGGGAGGAGACAGGTGGGAGGGGACAGGCAGGAGGGGACAGGCAGGGACAGGCAGGGACAGGCAGGAGGGGACAGGCAAGGACAGGCAGGAGGGGACAAGCAGGGGGGACAGGCAGGAGGGGACAGGTGGGAGGGGACAGGTGGGATGGGGACAGGTGGGAGGGGACAGGTGGGATGGGGACAGGCGGGAGGGGACAGGCAGGGACAGGCAAGAGGGGACAGGCAGGAGGGGACAGGCAGGGACAGGCAGGGACAGGCAGGGACAGGCAGGAGGGGACAGGGGGGTGGAACAGGGAGAGCTGGCGCTGGGGCCCTGTGCCAAGCCCTCTGAACACACCTGCCGGGGCACAGGCACACTCAGCATGGCAGATCTGCGAGGATTTGCAGCACACGGAGCCAGCTGAGCTCTGAAAGCTCCGAGTTACAGAGGTGTGGGGCTGTGCCCACAGAACTCAGCCCCACATCTCCCCACAGCGCTGGGCACTCGGCAGCCTGGGCATCAGTGCCCTGGCCATGGCCGGACACACCCCACGGGCAGCTCAGCATGGCAGATCTGTGGGGATTTACCGCACACGGAGCCAGCTGAGCTCTGAGAGCTCCGAGTTACAGAGATGCCCACAGAACTCAGCCCCACATCTCCCCACAGCGCTGGGCACTCAGCAGCCTGGGCATCAGTGCCCTGGCCATGGCCGGACACACCCCACGGGCAGCTCACGGCCCCAGGCCACCACCACGAACTGCATGGGATGCTCAAGGATCCGCTGCAATAGAGCAAATCCCACCCAGCTGGGGGACGCCTCTCGGACTCTGGAAAGCTTCGATCCCACCCTGAACAGGCACACTGCTTCCCTCAGACACAACAGCCCTGCGTTCCTCATTTCTGCCCAAACAGTAGTGGTTACACATGAATTTTAACGAGGAACATCCCCGAGCACTGATCTGACCCAAGCCAAGCACGAGAGCAGAGCTGCAGAGACTTGAAGGAGATGAGAGCTGCGCAGGAGGAGCGATTGAGGAGAGCCTGCAGTGAGAGGAGAAGGGCAGGATGAAAGGAGAGGAGCCTGAACTCCTCCGTGCACTCAGACTGCAGTGTCCCACGGGCGCAGATCTGCAGGCACCTGTGGTTAGAGATTTCCTGAGATTCGCAGAAGCTGGCAGAGGAAGCAGGCAGATGAACCCAAGATGGCGAAAGGAGAAACTTTATTTACAAAAACCTCTTTCTATATCCATTAATAATCTAGCAACTATTGGCCAGCAGGGAATCCACCTCCCGAAACCATTGGTCACAGCTATACAACACCTAGTACCAAACACAGAGATTGAGAAAGTACAAAAAAATGCAGCTTATCTCTATTCTCCCTGAGAAAGAAGAGAAAGATTTCTAAAACAGTGCAACTACAAGGCACAGACCTGAGCTGAGCCATGCCTCAGCTGGCACTGAGCAATGGCCAAAGGCTTCTGAAATCACTCGTGTGGCTCAGACACCACCCCCAGCCCGGGCACTGCATTTCAGGCACTCCGACACGGCGAGGGGGAGATGAAAAATGTTTAGCAACGGCAGACTTTAGAGCTGCACGGACAAAGAGATTTCCATCTTGGTAACAGGAGGACTTCAAAGAGTTTTAAGGATCCAGTCCTCTTTCTGCTAGAGAGTTTGCCCAGGCAAATCCTAGCTCTACTGCTCTGGCAAGTGTTCAGATATCCAACAGCACAACTTAGGAAAAAAAAGGAAAAATCTGTTGCAATATACATATACTCATATGTGCATGACAGGGTCTGGAAAGTTGGCCAACACTGAAGTGACAGGAGAAAAATAATGCAACAGCAAAGCATGAAAAATTTCTGAAAGGGACCTGTGCCTTTTTAAGCCAAGAATCACCTGCAGAGAAGAATATATAAGCAGAACTGTGCTCCAAGAGCAGAGCAGCAGCCACAGCACACCAGTGCCAGAGGAAAGCTGGCCTCGGCCACCAGGACAGGCTGAGGAGCCAGGGAATGCTTCCAACCACACTGCTGTGAAAGTGACTGCAGAGTTTGTGTTGGAACGGGAGAGAGCATCCTCCCCAGAGGGGCTGCGGGCACGGAGGGAACCCTGTCCTCTCCTGGGCACGGAGAAAATCCTGTCCTCTCCTGGGCACAGAGGGAACCCTGTCCTCTCCTGGGCACGGAGAAAATCCTGTCCTCTCCTGGGCACAGAGGGAACCCTGTCCTCTCCTGGGCACAGAAGGAACCCTGTCCTCTCCCCAGGAATCCTGTCCTCTCCTGGGCACAGAAGGAACCCTGTCCTCTCCTGGGAACAGAGGGAACCCTGTCCTCTCCTGACTCACAACACAGCCTCCCTCCCCATCCTGGAGCTTCCCTGCTCTTCACCCTGAGCTGAACTGTGCCCCACGGTCCCCTGCCATGACTGTGACGGTGGCACTGGGCTGGGCTCAGTGCCTGGCACCGCTGTGTGTGACAGAGCTGAAGGAGCTCTTCTCACCATCCCTGTACAGATCCCACTGGGCTGAAGGAGCTCTCCTCACCATTCCTGTACAGATCCCACCGGGATGAAGGAGCTCTCCTCACCATTCCATTCCATCCTAGATCTCTCCGGGCTGAAGGAGCTCTGCTCCCGCTGGGCTGAAGGAGCTCTGCTCACCATCCCTGTACAGATCCCACTGGGCTGAAGGAGCTCTCCTCACCATCTCTGCTCCCACCAGGCTGAAGGAGCTCTCCTCACCATTCCATCACAGATCCCACCGGGCTGAAGAAGCTCTCCTCATCATTCCATTCCATCCCTGATCCCTCCGGGCTGAAGGAGCTCTGCTCCCGCTGGGCTGAAGGAGCTCTCCTCACCATTCCACCCCTGATCCCTCCAGGCTGAAGGAGCTCTCCTCACCATTCCACCACAGACCCCACTGGGCTGAAGGAGCTCTCCTCACCATCCCTGATCCCACTGGGCTGAAGGAGCTCTCCTCACCATCCCTGATCCCACTGGGCTGAAGGAGCTCTCCTCACCATCCCTGATCCCACCAGGCTGAAGGAGCTCTCCTCACCATCCCTGATCCCACCAGGCTGAAGGAGCTCTCCTCACCATCCCTGATCCCACCAGGCTGAAGGAGCTCTCCCCCTCTCCCAGACCCTCTGCTCCCCTCGCATTTCACGTCCCCAAACCAGCCCCTGGCGAGGGCTGAGCTGAACCCAGGCACCTCCAGCATCTCTCCGGGGACAGAAATAATCCAAAACCACTTGCTCCCCGCCGTGAACAGAGGTCATTATTTTGACAAATTAGTTAAATCTCTCTCAGTCAGCAACGAGGACCCTGAATTATTCAACATGCATCTGTCTTTTCCCCTTACAAAAATGGCCTGTGAAGCAATAAGTGTATTTCACTTGAACCGCTTCTGAAAGATGTAAGACAGTTTGGGTTCACTCCAATGCCCCTTGAAGTCAATGAGAGCCTTTCATTTAATTTTCATTTAATTAATTTCATTAAATTTGCAGATGATGCCAAGCTGGGAGGGGTTATAAGTTCTCTGGAGAACAAGATTAGAATTCAAAATGATCTTTGTGGTGTAGAAAATGATCTGAAATAAATAGATGAGACTGAAGAAAGGTAAGGGCAATGTCTAAAGTTGGACAAAACCAATTAAGTGCAGCATGGGGAAAGACTGGCCTGGTGACATCGGTGAAGGAAAGGACTTGAACCAGGGAGGACCTGACCAGAAACTCTCCAGCTCTAGGGATCACTGAGCACTGAAGATGATAATTAACAACTGCAGCAATATTTAAGACATGTTTAGACAAAAGACTTTCAGGAGCGTTTTCCATAGCTGGAAATATTGGTCCTTTCATCTCAGTTTGAAAACTTCGGTTATTTTCAAGCCTTGCAGTGAGACATGTGATGCACAGCTTTTCCTGTCTGCAGCCCATGCATGTTCTCTGTAGTTGCACTGTTTTTAAAAATCTTTCTCTCCTTTCTCATGGAGAATAGAGATAAGTTGCATTCTTGTGCTTTCTAATCTCTTTGTTTTGGTACTGGATGCTCTAGACTTGTAACCAGTCGTTATAGGGGGTGGAAAAACTATCGACCAATGATTATTAGATTATTAATGAATATATAAAGAAAGTTTTGTAAATAAAGTTTCTCTTTTCGCCATCTTGCTGCTGCCAGCCTGACTTCCCTGCGAGCTTCCGCGAATCTCCACGAATATCAGAAAATCAGAGCCAACAGTTCTCTAGCAGAAAAGCAGATTTTCTGGGTAAAAAAGGAAACAAGCATTTCATCTTTGCTCCTCAGATCCAACATTGATCACAACAGCAGACGCAGGTGCTGCTGTGCTGGGAAATCGTTTTGCTCAGTCCCACGGGCGGAGGAGCAGAGCCCCTGGGAAAGCCTTCCCTCCGAGCTCTGACCTTCCCGACAGGACACACTCTGTGCCCAGCGCCTTCTGACGCCTGCAGCCAGCTCAGCTCGGCCATTCAGCTCAAACTAAATAACTTTGCACTGCACAAAGCAAACTTCAAACTTCTTTCCTCATTAGCTGTGAGACAATGCTGAAGATATTGCTCTCGCCTGTATTTATAGCGCTGGTGGTGATAATTTGCATCACCTTGTGAAGCGTTCCGATGTGCAAGGCAAGCCACTGCCTGAAAATTGATCACATTGCATTAAATCAAGAGGATTCAAGGAAAAAACGTATTAAAAAGATGGAAGAAAAGGCATCCTGTTTTCCTCAGATGGCTAAACAAAAGCCTGGTTCAGGACCAGTGAAATCACTATGGATCAATACTGTTTCATTTCTGTGCCTCTTTCTTTGCACAGTCGAGTAAAATAATAACAGCAATGGTGCTGATGACGAACATTTTCTATCTGAACTATTCCTGTTACCTAACAGCATTTCAGCATTTTGCAAAAATCCTCCTGACAACACTTCGTGAATGCCATCACAGCGAAGGCTCAGTCCTTGTGACATGGATGTGTCTCTGTGCATTTTTCCATACAAATACCTATTTACATAGTACAGGTATCATTATCCTCACGGCGTGAGTGAAGGAATTAACTCTTTACGAAGCTCTCCCATGGCCACAGAGTGCTGGGGAATGTTACCTGCAAATGCAGTCTGGGGTGGGAAACGAACTCTCGTTACTCTGATGTCTGACAATAATCAACCGAACGCTGAAAACAGCGACGTTTAGCATAAATAGGAAAGCCAGGCCAGAAACATTTCCTCTCACGTAGTCCAGAAAGAATTATTAAACAAACCCACGCTGGTGGAATGGGCAGAAGCCCAGGTGAGGACTGCAGAGATGCAGTTTCTATTCCACCCCTGCCCTGTGACCCCATGAAAGGTGTTTTCTGCACTCCTGTTTATCATGAATGTTTTACCCACGGCTGTCACAGGACAGCTCAGGTGGGCACTGCAGCCCCTGGGCACCGACACTCGGTGCTCTGGGAGATGCTGCAGGCGCTTTGTGACCAAAATGTGTTCCGAGGCAGAGCCAGCACGGCAGAGCCAGCGCCCACCCTGCCCACAGCACTGACCACAGCCCTGCCCACGGCCCAGCACACCGCGCTGGGCTCGCAGGGGACGGGGCTGACAGCCAGCGGGGCAGGGACAGTCCCCAAAACATGCTCAGGGTCCAGGGGAGACTAGAAAAACACAGCCTTTCTCCCCAGAACCCAGTAACACATCCAGTCATGCTCAGGGTCAAGGTGAGACTAGAAAAACACAGCCTTTCTCCCCAGAATCGAGTAACACAGCCCAGCTGTGCTCAGGGTCAAGGGGAGATCAGAAAAACACAGCTGTTCTCCCCAGACCCCATAACCCAGCCCAGCCGTGCCCACGGCAGCCGAGGGGTGGCACAGCCCCAAGGTGGCACAGCCCCGTGCCCTTTGGCCTGCCAGGGGACCTCGCTGCCAGCCCGAGCCCACAGCTCCCCCGAGCTCCCTTTCCTTTCGATGGAATGACAGGAGGAACGCGTTCAATAAAACATCTCAGGAGCTGGTTTCAGCGAGGAGAGGGAATCGGAGGTGGAGGATAATTTGAGAGCATTTTGTAAGACTTTAGCTGCTTGTTCCCTATTGACTCTGATGGGAGCCGTGCTGCTTTGATCTTCCGAATGCTTTCACACTCCTTCCATCCTGACAAGCACTCACACCACGGATCTATTTACTGGGAAATTGAGGTGAGTCCTGGAGCTTGATATCGAAACTATCTCCGAGCAGCCAAGAGGAGACAATAGATTGTGAAGGAGACTCCACCTGAACACAAAATTCCTGTTCTGCCAACACACCCTGCGTGCGCTCAGGGGTGAGGAACTGACGGTGCTGATAACCAAGTGCCATGGCTGATCAAGAGGCCCCAGCGAAGCTGTGTGTCACATGAAGCTGTGTGTCACATGAAGCTGTGTGTCACATGAAGGTGTATGTCACATGAAGCTGTGTTCCATGTGAAGCTGTGTGTCGCATGAAGCTGTGTGTCACATGAAGCTGTGTGTCACATGAAGCTGTGTGTCACATGAAGCTGTGTTCCATGTGAAGCTGTGTGTCACATGAAGCTGTGTGTCGCATGAAGCTGTGTGTCACATGAAGCTGTGTATCACATGAAGCTGTGTCACATGAAGCTGTGTTCCATGTGAAGCTGTGTGTCACATGAAGCTGTGTTCCATGTGAAACTGTGTTTCACATGAAGCTCTGCAGAAGTGAGTTCCCTTGCAATTTGTTATTCTTCACAGAATTTTAAAGTTCACCTACCTTAAGCAAATCTGGCTGTCTCAGCTAAAAGTTGTGCAGCCTTAGGCATTCTTTATCAGATGAGAAAATGATCTTTTTAACACCTCGAGTTTCTGAGTTTCATATCTTCCCCTAAATCAATCTCCCTTTCATGATTTGTATTTATACCAATGCCCCATTCCATTACAACTCTCTCTTATGCTTTCTCAATTTCCTCTATTATTCTTTTTTAGGTCTATAATATAATTTCAGTGGCTAACTCAGAGGCTGTCACTTCATATTTACAAACTGAAACTTGAATGTGCATTATGACTTCATTTCTACAAAAACCCATGATAACTAACGCAGTGATTCAATTTCCGAGAGGCTTTATGTTTGGTTTGCTATCTGGCCTCTAACCTTCATTCCTCCAAACAAACTTCCACATCTCTATTTACATATCGGGATCATTAAAGATTTTTTTATCTCCCTGTCTCGATGGCTTCAGAAGCCATAATAGATTGAGGCAGGAGTTTAATTAGAAACTGCTCTTCTCTGTATTTCAGGCTGCATTTCACGTGAAAGGGTAAAATGTGCCTCTGAGGAATGAAAGGCGACGTAAGGCCCGGGAGCCCAGGCTGGGTGGGTCTGAGTGGAGCAGAGCGTGGGACAGAAGGACAATCCTGCTGGTCACTGCACAGGGCGCGGACACTCGCTTCACAGTGAGCATGGGACAGAAGGACAATCCTGCTGGTCACTCCACAGGGAGCGGGCGCTCATTTCACACAGTCAATATCTTAGTGAGCAAATCACCCTCAGCACTCTGCGCTGCTTTGCACAATAACCCACGCACACATGGGGCTGTCTGCAGCAAGGGTTTTCCTCATTTCTTTCTCCAGTGAGCATGGGACAGAGGGAGAATCCTGCTGGTCACTGCACAGGCAGTGGGCACTCGCTTCACAGTGAGCATGGCACAGTGGGAGATCCTGCTGGTCACTCCACAGGGAGCTGTGGAATGTCCACTCGTTTCACACAGTTCATGTCTTTGTGAGCAAATCACCCTCAGCAGTGTGCGCTGCTTTGCACAATACCCACGCACACGTGGGGCTGTCTGCAGCAAGGGTTTTCCCAATTTCTTTCTCCAGGGAGCATGGGACAGAGGGAGATCTGCTGGTCACTCCACAGGCAGTGGGCACTCATTTCACACAGTTCATGTCTTTATGAGCGAATCACCCTCAGCAGTGTGCGCTGCTTTGCCACAATAACCCACGCACACATGGGGCTGTCTGCAGCAAGGGTTTTCCCAATTTCTTTCTCCAGGGAGCATGGGATATCTCCGAGTTCCATCTCAGAGGTACACTCTGGCCAGCCCTGGGCCCTCCCTGGCCCACCTGCACTCCTGTCCTGCTGAGAGGGGACAGGAAACCCCCGAGGCTTATCCAATAACCACACTGGTCACTGCAGGGCAGCTCCTGACCGGAGAGCCGGGCTGGGCTCAGGAATGAGAACCCCAAACTCCAGAAAAGCCTGGCTGAGTGATGATCTCGTTATGGTTCTGTGATTAAAACTCATTAAAACTCAGAGCAGCCCTGAAGAGTCCCCGAGAAGTGCCTGGGCTGCACAGGGACAGGTCCAGAACGCTCTGTGTGCCGCCAGCACCACAACAGATTCTCTCTTCACTCTTGCCGTGCTGTTCAGTGAAGGAAATCCTCTCTCAGGTAATGTGATTCTGGGACAGTCCCAGTCATTCATTTCCCCAGTAATTCCTTTTCTGCAGTTTTCCTGTGTTGAGGACACTTTATGCTACTCAATGTCTCATTTCATCCACTCAGTTTTATCCACTCAACAGAAACAAAGCAACCAACCAGGCTGTGAAGGAAACTCTTATCAGTAATTAGCCTTGCTGGAGATCAGATGATAACTGTCAGCTCTGGGTACTGGAAACTACAGGATGAGGTTAATCACACCTCCGTAGAGCCTCCCTGGCAGCCCGAGCTTCAAAGAAATGAGTATCAATGAACGCTGTCCAGCCGAATCTGCTCCGAGAGCAGAGAGCTCCCGATGCGATTAGACACACACATTGTTTAACCTGGGAACAAAGGGCACCGTTTGGAAAACTCCTTGTCAAGGTGTCTTCAGAAATTAGCACAGAACACGGGCTGTACTGCCAGAGGGGCTGCTCCTCATCCGTCTGCAGGCCTGTGTGAAATCCTCGTGATGAAACTCCGAGCCCCGGGGAAACAGCGCCTTTCAAGATTTGTTACAAGCTTGAAACTCAGCTCAGCATCATCAAAACGTGCGAAGAACTGCCAAGGAAACGCGGGCTGACTTCTGGCTACGGCACCGACACCGAAACAACTGCAGCTGGCCACGGCTGCTCCTCGGTCCAGCACGGACTGGTGCCACCAAAGCCACCCGGACTGATGCCACCAAAGCCACCCGGACTGATGCCACCCAAGCCAGCCGGACTGATGCCACCAAAGCCATCCTGACTGATGCCACCAAAGCCACCCGGACTGATGCCACCAAAGCCACCCGGACTGATGCCACCAAAGCCATCCTGACTGATGCCACCAAAGCCACCTGGACTGATGCCACCAAAGCCATCCTGACTGATGCCACCAAAGCCATCCGGACTGATGCCACCAAAGCCACCCGGACTGGTGCCACCAAAGCCACCCGGACTGATGCCACCAAAGCCACCTGGACTGATGCCACCAAAGCCATCCTGACTGATGCCAACAAAGCCACCTGGACTGATGCCACCAAAGCCATCCGGACTGATGCCACCAAAGCCACCTGGACTGATGCCACCAAAGCCACCTGGACTGATGCCATCAAAGCCACCCGGACTGATGCCAACAAAGCCACCAAAGCCACCCGGACTGATGCCACCAAAGCCATCCGGACTTATGCCACCAAAGCCACCCGGACTGATGCCACCAAAGCCACCCGGACTGATGCCACCAAAGCCATCCTGACTGATGCCACCAAAGCCACCCGGACTGATGCCACCAAAGCCACCCGGACTGATGCCACCAAAGCCATCCGGACTTATGCCACCAAAGCCACCCGGACTGATGCCACCAAAGCCACCCGGACTGATGCCACCAAAGCCATCCTGACTGATGCCACCAAAGCCATCTGGACTGATGCCACCAAAGCCACCCGGACTGGTGCCACCAAAGCCATCCTGACTGATGCCACCAAAGCCACCCGGACTGATGCCACCAAAGCCATCCTGACTGATGCCAACAAAGCCACCCGGATTGATGCCACCAAAGCCACCTGGACTGATGCCACCAAAGCCATCCTGACTGATGCCACCAAAGCCACCTGGACTGATGCCACCAAAGCCATCCTGACTGATTCCAACAAAGCCATCTGGACTGATGCCACCGAAGCCATCCTGACTGATTCCAACAAAGCCATCTGGACTGATGCCACCGAAGCCATCCTGACTGATGCCACCAAAGCCACCCGGATTGATGCCACCAAAGCCATCTGGACTGATGCCACCAAAGCCATCGGCCACGGCGAGAGCTGTGCCCACACAAACCATTCCCGATAAACCAGACCTCCTCTGCTCCTCACCACACAGCGCAGAGCAATCCCATTAACCACACCGGGTTACACTTGGATTTGCGGCGGCGGAAATGAGATCCAATCGTTAGCAGAAGCTGCGTGTGTGTGTGTGTGTGAGGCTGATTTTTTCTTTTAGTGACAGTCAAGTGCAATTAATATAATGCTCACAGACAATGCATAAAACATAGTTTAGTACCATCCATTGTGCCTTTGGAAGCTTACTCGCCAGGGCAAATGATACTTCCCCTCATTACTGAAGTTTCACTTCTCCCTCTCTGCCTTTTAGTGGAATGAAATGGAGCATGTAATGGAACGTCATATTCATAGATTTCATTTTGGTATCAGCTCCAGGTCTGCACCAAATCTCAAACGCTACAACAGCTTTTCGCATGCGCACAAATGCTCAAAGAAATTGCTGAGGGCACTCAAATCCCGAGGTCTAAAGAAGATTCCCTAAATTTACTTAAACAAAACCCCTTTCCAGCTGCAAAGTAATTACCTGCTTGCAAATAATCACATTATTTTTAATAGTTATTATATGGAACAGATTATTTAAGTTGGGAGAAAATATCAGCTTTGTATAATACCCACCTGCTCTAAATAAACAGTCACACTTTTAACTAAAATTGAAGAGCCATTAAAGCCACTTTTTGTAGGTGCTTAGGTTTGTAATTTGCAATTAAATTAATTAGATTCGAATGCCTAAACGGATTCAGAAATCAGGCTTATCATCCAATAACCAGTCAAACAGGATGATGCTGCAATCCAGGGCTGAGACGGGAAAGTTGCTGAGCATTTCTGTGGGCAGCTGATGGGGAAACCAACGGCACCGGTGTGTACTACAGACAGAGCAGGCAAACCTCGGTCTGAGAAAGGGCTGAACACCGGAGCCTGGCACAGGGGAAACCAACAGCATGGGTGTGTCTTACCAACAAACAGAGCAGCCAAGGCTCAGCCTGAGCAAGGGCTGCACACCAGAGCACACAGGAAACCAACGGCACCGCTGTGTCCTACAGACACAGAGCAGGCAAACCTCGGTCTGAGAAAGGGCTGCACACCAGAGCACAGGCGGGGAACCAACAGCACTACTGTGGGACACAGAAACAGAGCAGGCAAACCTTGGTCTGAGAAAGGGCTGAACACCGGAGCACACGGGGAAACCAATGGCACTGGTGTGTGCTACAGACAGAGCAGCTCAGGCTCAGTCTGCGAAAGGGCTGCACAGCAGAGCACATGGGGGAACCAACAGCACCGGTGTGGGACACAGACAGAGCAGCCGAGTCCATCTGAGACAGGGCTGAACACCAGAGCCTGGCACAGGGGAAACCAACGGCATGGGTGTGGGACACAGACACAGAGCAGGCAAACCCTAGCCTGAGAAAGGGCTGAACACCAGAGCACATGGGGGAATCAACAGCACCGCTGTGGGACACAGACAGAGCAGCTGAGCCCATCTGAGAGAGGGCTGAACACCAGAGCCTGGCACAGGGGAAACCAACAGCACCAACACACAGCAGGTGTGTGCTACAGACACAGAGCAGGCAAACCTCGGTCTGAGAAAGGGCTGCACAGCAGAGCCTGGCACATGGGAAACCAACGGCACAGGTGTGTGCTACAGACACAGAGCAGCCGAGGGCCAGCCTGAGAAAGGGTTGCACACCAGAGCACAGGTGGGAAACCAACGGCACTGGTGGGGGACGTAGACACAGAGCAGCCACACCTCGGTCTGAGAAAGGGCTGCACAGCAGAGCACATGGGGGAACCAACAGCACCGGTGTGTCCTACAGACACAGAGCAGCCGAGGCAATCTGAGACAGGGCTGAACAGCAGAGCCTGGCACAGCAGAGCCTGGCACACGGGAAACCAACGGCACCGCTGTGTCCTACAGACACAGAGCAGGCAAACCTCGGTCTGAGAAAGGGCTGCACACCAGAGCACAGGTGGGGAACCAACAGCACTACTGTGGGACACAGAAACAGAGCAGGCAAACCTTGGTCTGAGAAAGGGCTGAACACCGGAGCACACGGGGAAACCAATGGCACTGGTGTGTGCTACAGACAGAGCAGCTCAGGCTCAGTCTGCGAAAGGGCTGCACAGCAGAGCACAGGCGGGGAACCAACAGCACCGCTGTGGGACACAGACAGAGCAGCCGAGTCCATCTGAGACAGGGCTGAACACCAGAGCCTGGCACAGGGGAAACCAACGGCATGGGTGTGGGACACAGACACAGAGCAGGCAAACCCTAGCCTGAGAAAGGGCTGAACACCAGAGCACATGGGGGAATCAACAGCACCGCTGTGGGACACAGACAGAGCAGCTGAGCCCATCTGAGAGAGGGCTGAACACCAGAGCCTGGCACAGGGGAAACCAACAGCACCAACACACAGCAGGTGTGTGCTACAGACACAGAGCAGGCAAACCTCGGTCTGAGAAAGGGCTGCACAGCAGAGCCTGGCACATGGGAAACCAACGGCACAGGTGTGTGCTACAGACACAGAGCAGCCGAGGGCCAGCCTGAGAAAGGGTTGCACACCAGAGCACAGGTGGGAAACCAACGGCACTGGTGGGGGACGTAGACACAGAGCAGCCACACCTCGGTCTGAGAAAGGGCTGCACAGCAGAGCACATGGGGGAACCAACAGCACCGGTGTGTCCTACAGACACAGAGCAGCCGAGGCAATCTGAGAAAGGGCTGAACACCAGAGCCTGGCACAGCAGAGCCTGGCACAGGGGAAACCAACGGCACAGGTGTGTGCTACAGACACAGAGCAGCCACACCTCGGTCTGAGAAAGGGCTGCACAGCAGAGCACATGGGGGAATCAACAGCACCGCTGTGGGACACAGAGCAGCCGAGCCCGTCTGAGAAAGGGCTGCACACCAGAGCCTGGCACAGGGGAAACCAACGGCATGGGTGTGGGACACAGACACAGAGCAGGCAAACCCTAGCCTGAGAAAGGGCTGAACACCAGAGCACATGGGGGAATCAACAGCACCGCTGTGGGACACAGACACAGAGCAGCCGAGTCCATCTGAGACAGGGCTGAACACCAGAGCCTGGCACAGGTGGAAACCAACAGCATCGGTGTGTGTTACCAACAAACAGAGCAGCCAAACCCCAGCCTGAGAAAGGGCTGCACACCAGAGCACACGGGGGAAGCATGAGAACTACTGCAGATAATCATTTCTGATCATTGACTGCACTCAGATAACGTCTTGGATTCTGATAGCCCAAGCACTTTTCAGATGTGTGACTGCTTTACCTGCTTATGCTCTTGAAAACGTCAAGTACGACACAGTTTTTTAAAATAACTGCAAAGAGAAAAAGTCCATGGGTAGCCAAAAGCCACCATCCTAGGAGGAATGCAAAATGGTCCCGACAGTGAATAAAAGAGAAGAAATCTTCAGTCAACTGACCTGCACAGACTCTGTTACGTAAGAAATTGGAGAATATTTCCAAATCCTTCCTTACTCAGCCACTGATATTTTTTCATGCCAGTATTTTGTACGGGCTGTGATTAAGTGGAATCTAGCAGGAGTGAATTCTGGAGAGTTTGTGCTCTGTCCTAGTTAGGGCTGTGTATTTTATTAACAACCACAATGGCGGTGCTTATACATCACATTTTATGCAAAGGTTTCAAAGCTTTCTTCAGGGATTTAGCATTAATGCTCTTCATCTGTCCAGGTAATCCAGAGCCATTACACACCTTTTGTGAGGCTCTCTGCTGAGACACATCAAACAAAGGACACGCCAGGGCCACAGCAGCTCAGCGATGTCACAGCTCAGGGCACGTGCCAGAGCCACCCCAGCAGCAGCACAGTGCAATGCAGCACCTCCGAAACCGTCCGGGGCTTAGCCAATTGTTATCCAATCTCATTAAGGAAGAAATGAAAATCAAGTGTCACACTGTCTGCAGGCTGAGCCCTTATTAGAGTCTGCAACGCCGAAAATCCCATCCCAGCTTTAACCATTAGAGCACAGCTCCTTTCTTCATTAGAACAAAGGCAGAGAGCAGGACAGCATTAAAAATTCAGCTTCATGATGCCCTTTCGACCCCACTCTTCCTGCCACACGCAGACTCACCTTTTCCTGCAAATATGCCTGTCCAGAATCTGCCCCTTGTCCTTCCCACTGCCTCCGAGCCCTCCAGGAACCCTGCAAGGACTCCTCTGAATTCCTGCCCTCCACGAGCCCTGCAAGGACTCCTCTGAATTCCTGCCCTCCAGGAGCCCTGCAAGGACTCCTCTGAATTCCTGCCCTCCACGAGCCCTGCAAGGACTCCTCCGAATTCCTGCCCTGCAGGAACCCTGCAAGGACTCCTCTGAATTCCTGCCCTCCAGGAACCCTGCAAGGACTCCTCCGAATTCCTGCCCTGCAGGAACCCTGCAAGGACTCCTCTGAATTCCTGCCCTGCAGGAACCCTGCAAGGACTCCTCTGAATTCCTGCCCTGCAGGAACCCTGCAAGGACTCCTCTGAATTCCTGCCCTCCAGGAACCCTGCAAGGACTCCTCTGAATTCCTGCCCTGCAGGAACCCTGCAAGGACTCTGAATTCCTGCCCTGCAGGAACCCTGCAAGGACTCTGAATTCCTGCCCTGCAGGAACCCTGCAAGGACTCCTCTGAATTCCTGCCCTGCAGGAACCCTGCAAGGACTCTGAATTCCTGCCCTGCAGGAACCCTGCAAGGACTCCTCTGAATTCCTGCCCTCCAGGAACCCTGCAAGGACTCCTCTGAATTCCTGCCCTGCAGGAACCCTGCAAGGACTCCTCTGAATTCCTGCCCTGCAGGAACCCTGCAAGGACTCCTCTGAATTCCTGCCCTCCAGGAACCCTGCAAGGACTCCTCTGAATTCCTGCCCTCCAGGAACCCTGCAAGGACTCCTCTGAATTCCTGCCCTCCAGGAACCCTGCAGGGACTCCTCTGAATTCCTGCCCTCCAGGAACCCTGCAGGGACTCCACAGCTAACGCTCAGGCACTCAGAGCTCAGCAGCAGTTCCTCTCTTCACCCCAGAACGTGAGCCTCATCCTCACACTGACACGGCCCTTGGATCTGAGCACACAGAAATCACTTGAAAATATCTTGTCACATGTACTTCTATTTTAGCAAGACTTCCACACCTAATACAACATCTGGACAGTCCTGCAAATGAGAAGCAAAAGCAAAGTCATTTAGTGGCTATGCTGTATCTGATATGTCCAGAAAAATCCTAAATTGGGCTGAGAAGAGTCACTTGTATGGCATTTTGTGCCTTTTTCCTGCATGGTGACCAAGCAGCACAGAGCTTTGTGCCATGATCCGGAGGATGCTCAGGGCAGCACGGAGCGCTGGAAATGCCTCACCTCAGCAGAGAGAGAGGCAACTGCAGGACACACTGGAACTTTCCGAGAGGAAAAATCCCAATTTATAACCATTAACGCAAGCTCCTGTTTTGGAGCCAGGTGTTGGTGAAGATCTGAGCCCAATTTAGCTCCGTTTCCATCAGGGTAACATCGTGTGCTTTCAGTGCTGCTGCTGAGCCGGGGATGGAAGCACAGAACTCATTTCCCTCGCGCTGTCTGTTCCCTCCTCCCTCAGCACGTTTTCTCTGGAGATAAACCAATCTCTCCTCACAGACAGGATGGAGCATTTTGCAAACCTAGGGCTCAGTGTGTGATGAGTGGGTTCTGAGAGCAGCTGGAAACTCTCAGAGCCCTGAATGCCCTGCGGGAGCCAAGGGGCTCTGGACATTCCCCAGGGCACGAATCTGACACTCAGAAATAGCTGAGGCACCTGGAAATCCTCACCATGGCTCCTGGCACCTTCCCAGAGGGATTCCCAGGGATGAGGGGGGATGAGCCTTTTCCAGGGGTGGGGATGAGGATCAGGCTGGCGATGTGACAGCGTGGGAACGCCTGCGCACGGCCTGGTGTCCTTCAAACAAAGGTGTGACAGAAAGAGCACTCCTGGCCACCTCCCCCTCAGCCACCGATCCCTGCGCCAGCGCCGCTCCTGTCCCAGCGCTGGCACGAGCCCCGGCAGCACTGAAATGAGCTGAGCAGCAGACAGCTCATTCACCAAAAAAATAAATTATTCATTTCCACTCACTGCACTCCCGGGCAGCGCAGGCAGGGATGGCAGCTCCGTGCTAGCTTTAAACAGTCCCAGAACTGCACCTGAGCAGTGCTCTGACACCTTGGGGACATTCACCAGCCCCTTCTGGGTCCAGCAATGATTCAGTTTGCTCACTGGGATCCCCTTGGCATTACCGTTTGGATATTCTTTAGATTTTGCCCTATTCTTGTCATGGATACAGACATATTCCTCCTATAAAGGAAGAGAAATATCCACAGGAAAAGATCATCACCCCTGGCTCGACAAGAACGCATATTCTTTCCCATGAAGCACAAAAAACCAGATTCCTGGGTACCTTCTGTAGAATTTTGAAGAAGCCTCAATTCAGGAATTATTTGGATTTTTTTTTCCATTACAGAGAAGTTTTTTCTCTGACAAGCTTATAGCCTTTCATAAACACAAAGGAAGTGCAGCCAACAGTGATGGTGGCAGTCCCGCCGGGGTTTTCAGTTTGGATGATCACAAAAAGACAAATAACACCACAGACACCTCGCTACCTCCCGAGATTCACATCAGTGATGAATTGGCAGAATATGAAAGAGGCAAATCCAGTAACTTCAATAGGTTTAGGTGAGTTTCAGACAATTCCTGGGAGATGCAAGACTGTTGTGTCAGTTCTACATTCAGAATTCATCTTTGCCACGTCTGTTTTTCATACCGGAGAGAGATTAAAACTGTGCCTTCTCCCCTTAAAACAACACCAGCAGCACGTGAACTGAGCTCTACGGTTATTATTACAACTTTTGGGTTTGACAGTGCATTTTTCTGAGTTTGTCCTGGATCCTGATTACTAGAGCACAGCAGAAAAAGCATTTTCATTTTTAAAGTTGCTTCACCCTAAGGTGAAAAGGTCAGAAAAATTCCGATGTCAGGAATAGTGAAACTGAGTGGAAATGACAGGACATGATTTCATCATTTTCTATCAAAATGAAATGTTTAGACATAGCAGAAAATGAAAACATACATTTGCTGACTTAAATCAAAGTTGTTGCCAAGATGGATCAAAATTTGTTTGGGACAGAATAAGGCATTTCAGCTGGTGAGAGAAATCACATTATAGTGTGGAAAATCATGGCATGAGCTTCACTGCCACCCAACTTTCCAAGCCCAGATTTATGAGTTAGGTTATGTACTTTATCTATTAAATATTGCCCATTCTGGTTAGCAGCACAGATCGCTGTTTCTCGCACAGGGACCTGCTCTGCCCTCTCTGCCTGTCCCCAGTGCTGGACACTGACCCCTGCCGCAAGGACAGCTCAGTGTGAGACTCCACGAGCCATCGTGAGCATCTCTGCTCGCTCTGAGCTTGGCTGAACTCCAGAGGCCAGCAGGACATTGGGATCCTTCCCTGTGCGATTTGGTGGTTTTGTTTCGGACGGTCGGGATGGAGATGAGAGATCTCTGCAGTCAGGTCTGAGAGCATGAGGTTTATTGGGAGAGGCGTGGGGGTAGGGGAGCTGCTGGAGCTGCCAGACACAGCTCAGAGCAGGGCAGAGAGGTGAGAGAGAGAGAGGGGAGAAAAATAGAGAATAGAGAATAGAATAGAATAGAATAGAATAGAATAGAATAGAATAGAATAGAATAGAACAGAATAGAATATAGAATAGAATAGAGAATAGAATAGAATAGAATAGAATAGAATAGAATAGAATAGAATAGAATAGAATAGAATAGAATAGAATGCCGTGGTTGCTGTTTACAATACAATAAATCATCTTCTGTGCTGAATATTCTAATTTTCACTAACCAATCTAGAACAAGCTACAAATCCTACAACATTTACATACAGCCTAGGAGAGTCATTGCATTACCAGATGGCGTTAGATTTTAAACTCTAAAAACTGCTTTTTGGACCCTCTGCCGAGTTGGTAGGGTCTGCTCTGACCCTTGGAGCTGTCTGCAAGCAGAGGGGATTGTTTAATCCAAAGGGGATTGTTTAATCCAAAGGGGAATTGTTTAATCAAGGAGTGGATTGCCTTCAGTGGCCACACCATTGTTTTCCAGTTGTTCAGTCACTGGGGTTTGGTATCTCAAAGCTTGTCTTCATTTCAATCTTGCTTATAGTTTCCATATTCTCAGCATCTTTTGCCAGGTGATCATATTTATAATGCTTTCCTATTTCATCCTCCCCAACACTTCCCCCTCCTGCTCCGAAAGCTTTGTGTGTCTTTGCAGTGCCTCCGCTGGGGCTCGGCCCTGACCTGCAGCTCGAGGGCTCTGCTGTCCAGCAGGAATTGTGTGTGACCCCACGGATCCAGGGCTGTGCTGTGACAGAATTCCCAGGGACTGCCCCTGAAGCACAGCGCTGAAATCCTCAGCACCGCAACTGCCAGCGCTGAGCTAAGGAGCAGACAAAGTCCTGGACTCGATTATCCTCTCCCTTTGATTTTTTTACTCTGTCACTCCACTGACTTTAGAAGAATTCGACTTCTCCCCGAAGTGCACCAGTGTAAGGAAGAAAAGGAGCAGCTGTTAAAAGTTTCATGCTTTAAAACACTGTCTGCTTCAGGCTACTTTAACTGCTCTGACACTTCAGCTTTCGTGGAGCCTGTCACATGATTTAAAAGACGTTATTTTGCCACTGATAAAACCCCACTAAGTGTTATTGAAAGATTCATTAGGCTGCAGTAATATTTTACAAATTGCCAAGTGTGCTGTTCTCCTCTCCAGCACACTCCGGAGTCTCGGAGCAGAGCAGAGCAGGGCAGAGCAGAGCAGAGTGGAGCGGAGCAGAGCAGAGCAGAGCAGAGCAGGGCAAAGCAGAGCCCCTCCAGCCCTTCCCCGGGCCAGCGATGGACACTCCTCGCCGCACAGCTCCGGCCACAGTGCCCTGTGAGTGCAGGGAGGGATGGACATCTCTCAGATGGACCTCATCTCTGCTGCAGAGGCCGAGCACAGCGCCAGGTGGGCACCCCACGGCCTGGAGGGGTTGTGGGGCTGGGAAATGGGGGTCAGGGAGAGGGAAAGCTCAGCTCCTGAGGGGCTCTGTGCCCAGGATGGCAGCGGCACCACCCCTGTGCCCCTGAGCCCGGTAGATGTGTGAAACCCAGGCACAAACCCTGTCTGTCCCCAGCAGCTGTGAAACCCAGGCACAAATCCTGTGTGAAACCAGGCACAAACCCTGTGAGAAACCAGGCACAAACCCTGTCTGTCCCAGGCAGCTGTGAAACCCAGGCACAAATCCTGTGAGAAACCAGGCACAAACCCTGTGTGAGACCAGGCACAAATCCTGTGTGAAACCAGGCACAAATCCTGTCCCCAGCAGCTCTGTGAAACCAGGCACGAATCCTGTCCCCAGCAGCCGTGGGAAACCTGTGACAAGCCCTGTGTCCTGCTGCCAGCCCTGCCTCAGCTCCCCCAGCACGAGCTGCTCCGGGAGGAAACAACTGAAGGTGTTTTGGTGGAAAAGCACACAGATTTGGGTAATGTGCGGATTGTGAATGGGGTCCTCTAGGAAATCCACAGTCCGACACAGAAAAGGGACAGAGGAACTGAATTCTGCTCCCAGAGCTGGCCCCAGTCACTGTGTCACCGCTGGCCCCAGTCACTGAGTGACCGCTGGCCCCAGTCACCGTGTCACCGCTGGCCCCAGTCACCGTGTCACTGCTGGCCCCAGTCACCGTGTCACCGCTGGCCCCAGTCACCGTGTCACCGCTGGCCCCAGTCACTGAGTGACCGCTGGCCCCAGTCACCGTGTCACCGCTGGCCCCAGTCACCGTGTCACTGCTGGCCCCAGTCACCGCTGGCCCCAGTCACTGTGTCACTGCTGGCCCCAGTCACCGCTGGCCCCAGTCACTGTGTCACTGCTGGCCCCAGTCACTGTGTCACTGCTGGCCCCAGTCACTGTGTCACCGCTGGCCCCAGTCACTGTGTCACTGCTGGCCCCAGTCACTTTGTCACTGCTGGCCCCAGTCACCGTGTCACTGCTGGCCCCAGTCACTGTGTCACTGCTGGCCCCAGTCACTGTGTCACCGCTGGCCCCAGTCACTGTGTCACTGCTGGCCCCAGTCTCTGTGTCACTGCTGGCCCCAGTCACTGTGTCACCGCTGGCCCCAGTCTCTGTGTCACTGCTGGCCCCAGTCACTGTGTCACTGCTGGCCCCAGTCACCGCTGGCCCCAGTCACCGTGTCACTGCTGGCCCCAGTCACTGTGTCACCGCTGGCCCCAGTCACTGTGTCACCGCTGGCCCCAGTCACTGTGTCACTGCTGGCCCCAGTCACTGTCACTGCTGGCCCCAGTCACCGTGTCACTGCTGGTCCCAGTCACTGTGTCACCGCTGGCCCCAGTCACTGTGTCACTGCTGGCCCCAGTCACCGTGTCACCGCTGGCCCCAGTCACTGTGTCACTGCTGGCCCCAGTCACTGTCACTGCTGGCCCCAGTCACCGTGTCACTGCTGGCCCCAGTCACTGTGTAACCGCTGGCCCCAGTCACTGTGTCACTGCTGGCCCCAGTCACTGTGTCACTGCTGGCCCCAGTCACTGTGTCACTGCTGGCCCCAGTCACTGTGTCACCGCTGGCCCCAGTCACTGTGTCACTGCTGGCCCCAGTCACCGTGTCACTGCTGGCCCCAGTCACTGTGTCACTGCTGGCCCCAGTCACTGTGTCACTGCTGGCCCCAGTCACTGTGTCACTGCTGGCCCCAGTCACTGTGTCACTGCTGGCCCCAGTCACTGTCACTGCTGGCCCCAGTCACTGTGTCACTGCTGGCCCCAGTCACCGTGTCACTGCTGGCCCCAGTCACTGTGTCACTGCTGGCCCCAGTCTCTGTGTCACTGCTGGCCCCAGTCACTGTGTCACCGCTGGCCCCAGTCTCTGTGTCACTGCTGGCCCCAGTCACTGTGTCACTGCTGGCCCCAGTCACCGCTGGCCCCAGTCACCGTGTCACTGCTGGCCCCAGTCACTGTGTCACCGCTGGCCCCAGTCACTGTGTCACCGCTGGCCCCAGTCACTGTGTCACTGCTGGCCCCAGTCACTGTCACTGCTGGCCCCAGTCACCGTGTCACTGCTGGTCCCAGTCACTGTGTCACCGCTGGCCCCAGTCACTGTGTCACTGCTGGCCCCAGTCACCGTGTCACCGCTGGCCCCAGTCACTGTGTCACTGCTGGCCCCAGTCACTGTCACTGCTGGCCCCAGTCACCGTGTCACTGCTGGCCCCAGTCACTGTGTAACCGCTGGCCCCAGTCACTGTGTCACTGCTGGCCCCAGTCACTGTGTCACTGCTGGCCCCAGTCACTTTGTCACTGCTGGCCCCAGTCACTGTCACTGCTGGCCCCAGTCACCGTGTCACCGCTGGCCCCAGTCACTGTGTCACCCCTGGCAGGTGGCTCTGCACAGAGCTCTTGTGTGTCTGATCAAACAAAATGAACATAAAGGTGGATTCATTTCAGGGTAACCAAAATGCAGCTTTTCAATTAACTCATCAAACTGAGAACCCAGAGCACAGGAAAGTGTTGCTTTGGAAACTTCCAGGCTTTGTTGAGCCTTGAAAAAAAATGGTCATTTTGAAGCAGAAATGTCTTTTCAAAATGAAAGATTAAAAGAAGCTGATTCTTCTCCTCTCTTCATTCTTGATTTAAAACATCTTGAGAGTTTATTCCTTATTAATAACTCAGCAACCATAAAGTCTGATCAAAAATCTCTCCTTTTTTCCATTAGTTCAGTAGGATTTTTACCGTCTACAAATGATCAGAACTTTACAGCACTTTGGAATTCACACCTTAACTTTTCCGTGTCCCACAGTCCTCATTTGTGGAACAGAGCCTACAGCGTGGCTCCGTGTTCTGGTGTGGTTACTCTGCCACGCTGGACCCAAAAAATTCAGATAATCATTGTCAATAAAAATGTTGTTTCAATGGACTAAATCCTGCTCTGACATATTCAACCAGGCTCAAGTGGGTGCAGTTGGGCACCAAATGAGGCAGCGCAGAGCCTGGACCAGCCCTTTAAAGTTCTTTGAAGTCTCAGATGAAAGAAGGGAGTAATAACTGTGGACCCTGAAAGGAAAAGAAGAATGAGGTATCCTCATTCTGCAAGGAAAATGAGCTTAACCTCATCATTCATCAACACCGAAAAACCAGGACTAAAAGCTAAGCCACGAAGACACAATCAATCTGTTAGATGCTACTTGACAGATGCATTGAAAAACAGCAACAGCAAAGACCCAAAGAAATGTAATCTTAATCTTTATATTTCAACGGGCATCTTAAGCAGATTTTTCTTCCATTTTCTGTTCACCACTCTAATGCCCAGAGAACAGAAACTCTAATTACTGCAGCACGCTGAAGCCTGGCCAGTAATTACATATCTTTATCTTCATTAGGTGCCTGCGAACAAGGCTCGGTCTGGAGCGGAGCAGGTAAACTGGAAATCGGAGACACGTTTTCAATTAAGAGCTCACTTTAAACTGGCAGCTCATCCGAGCAGCGCAGAGAGCTCTCAGCTTTCAGGATGTCCTGATCCCTGCCGGCGCCAGCGGCGGTGACAGCGCTGTCACCAACGCCATCGCTGTGGCGATGTACGTGAGTGACGCTGAACGCACAGCAAGCATTGCTGTACTCGTGTCAGGCGATGACTGAAACCTCAGAAACCAAAAATGATTTTTTACGTGTCTTCCAAATGATGTATTTGCTTTCAAAATCTTTTTTCTGATTCACCAAAAAAAAAAAAAAAAAAAAAATAGTAGATGAGCGAGTTAGTGAGAACTTAGTCTGTCAACTTCCACAAATGAGGACCCCAAATAATTGCTGTTTTGAAATCTAGATGAAGTCCAACAATTTGCTGTTTGGCAGATTTACCAGATCCAAAAGGGCTTCAGAGAAGAAAAAACCTCTCAGACTCTAAAGGCTCCTAATAACACAGCTAGAAAGACACATTTAATTGGAGGATACCAATATGGTGGCTATTCAGATATTTAGAAACGCTGAGAAGGTTCTAAAAGGGATGCATAAAAAATACTAAACGTCCAAATTGCTGGGGTTCATCGTGTAAGAAATTACCTTGAAGAAATTATTTAAAACAAGTCCAATGAGCACAAAACTTGCAATATTTTTTTGTCAGAAAAGATCTTTAGAGATAGCTCAAGGAAGACCATTCACAGCTCTACCCAGCCCTGTTTGTCACTTACTCTGCCCCAAGCTGGCTCTGGCTCTGTGACATGAGCTGCCAAAATTGTGTGTATGCCTGAGACTCCCAGTGGCTTCCCCAGGACAGAAACAACCAAATGCACTCATCTCTGCCTGGAGAGGTACGAAACGCCCAGAGGAAGGGTGGGTTTGAGGTGCGGGGCTCAGGGAGGCTTTGGAGCTCCCATCAGAGAGCCCTGGTGCGGCAGAGCTCTCAGCAGCACACGGCTCTGGGCAGGGCAATCTCCCGGAGGCCAAGGCCTCGATAAGGAGCAGCTCACAGGAGCTAATGGGATAACAGCGATCTCCAGCAGCTGGGCGGGTGGCCTGCAGGATTTGTAATCGCTTTGTGACACGCTGCCTATCTGAAAAAAAAAATTCCATTTTCACTTTTATTTGCAGCCGCAACTCTTGTTTCCCTTCCCTAGCGACAGCCACGGAGGAGTTTGTGGAAAGATAAAAGGTGCTGCAGACAAGGGAACTTTTGTGTCATCCTGAGCACCTTCTCTCCCTCATCATCGCTGCCGAGCAGCTCCTCCTGAACGCTGATCAGCAGATTCAATGACCATTCACCAGCTCAGGGTTCCTCACAGGACCCCAGCAGTGATGTTGGTGCTCAAGAAAGTCCTCAAGAAGCACCAGATTTCTTGAGGGCCCAGCCTGAGCCTCTGCTCTCAGCACCAAAAAGGCATTTAAAGGCATTCCTGCAAGATTGCACCTCACCTGTGACACACACCGAGCCACAGCAGAAACGCTCGGGTTTCTCACAGGACCCTAGCAGTGATGTTGGTGCTCAAGAAAGCCTTCAAGAAGCACCAATTTTCTTGAGGGTCCAGCCTGAGCCTCTGCTCTCAGCACCAAAAAGGCATTTAAAGGCATTCCTGCGAGCTCTCCCCTCACCTGTCACATACTCCAAGCCACAGCTGAGAGCAGCGGCACAGCCGACACATTCCCGAGCCTAGCAGCCCTCGGAACTGGAAAGGCAAAGGGAGACTCAACTCTGAAAACACTGCAAAAGTGGGCGGTGCCAGACAATCCCGAGCGTTTGACAAGCAGGATGGAAAATTGTGATTTTGTGTTTGGTTTGTTGCTTCACTGAACCGAGCCACAGAGCAATACAGCAATAATAAATCTTTGTGTTCCAGCAGCAGAGCAGTTAGGAAAATGAAAGAACTTGTTCCATTAGGGCAGAGCAGTGTTCTGCAGGGCCTTTGTGAAACGGAGCAGTCTGAGCCTACCTTAATGACATCTTCATCTGACGACGTGCACTCCACCGACTCCACGAGATCAGTCACAGTCCCATCATCTTCCACAGAAACCACTTTGACAGGCACAGCCACTGTCTTCCCAGTCAGAATAGCTGTATTCAGGATCTCAGCTTCCTAAGGGAGAGAGAAAAAAAAGCCCTCTAATTAATATGTTTTGCTATTAATTCATTAGCACCACCCAGATTCAGCTTTACTTTAATTCCTAACGGCTATGGCCAGAACTGTTCCAAGTGCAGCGGGCAGGAAAGGCAGATTTCCTCCCTCCAATCCTGGAAGCAAACTCCCAGTTGTGATTCAGGCTGCTGAGGTATTTGTCATGCCCTATTTTCTGGATGCTCGCCCAGTGCCAGAGCAGCCCAAGAGCTGAGAGTGACCCTGCAGCACACGAACAAGGTGCACGAACAATGCACCTCAAATTCAGCAGCAGTGACCCTGCAGCACACGAACAAGGTGCACGAACAATGCACCTTGCATTCGGCAGCAGTGAATCTCCTGAGGATTGACCCTGCAGCACACGAACAATGCACCTTGCATTCAGCAGCAGTGACTTGTGGTTGCACTGTTTTGAAACTCTTTCTGCTCTTTCTCAGAGAGAACATAGATAAGTTGCATTCTTTTACTTTCTTAATCTCTGTGTTTGGTATCAGGTGTTATTTGGCTGTGACCAATGGTTTTAGGAGGTGGATTTCTTTTCTGACCAATAGTTGCTAGAATATTAATGGTATAAAAACCTTTCTTGTAAATAAACTTTCTCTTTCGCCATCTTGACATCGCCTGCCTGCCTTCTTCTCTCAGCCAGCTCCTGCAGCCTTGGGGAAACTAAGCCACAGTGACTCTCCTGAGGATTGACCCTGCAGCACACGAGCAATGCACCTTGCATTCGGCAGCAGTGACTCTCCAGCCTGAGCAGTGACCCTGCAGCACCAAACAATGCACCTTGCATGCAGCAGCAGTGAATCTCCTGAGGATTGACCCTGCAGCACCAAACAATGCACCTTGCATTCAGCAGCAGTGACCCTGCAGCACACGAACCATGCACCTTGCATTCAGCAGCAGTGAATCTCCAGCCTGAGCAGTGACCCTGCAGCACCAAACAATGCACCTTGCATTCAGCAGCAGTGAATCTCCAGAGCAGTGACCCTGCAGCACCAAACAATGCACCTTGCATTCAGCAGCAGTGACCCTGCAGCACACGAGCAATGCACCTTGCATTCAGCAGCAGTGACTCTCCTGAGGATTGACCCTGCAGCACACGAACAATGAATGCACCTTGCATTCTGCAGCAGTGACTCTCCAGCCTGAGCAGTGACCCTGCAGCACACGAGCAATGCACCTTGCATTCAGCAGCAGTGGATCTCCACCCTGAGCAGCATGCTGAGCACCCTGCACATCACAGCAGAGTGTCCCCAGCCATGCTGGCTTACCCTCAGATGTGTTTTTCTGAGAGGTTTCCTACAGATCGTGACACGCTGTGCCTGCAGTGACCTTTGCTGGGACACTCAGGCTGGCCGTGCACACGGACACAGCTCGAGGGCAGGACCTCAGCTGCTCGGGGATGCCATCCTGGCACAGGCAGAGCCCCCAGCCTGTCAAAGTGACACAGGAGTGCTCTCCCTCGCTCTGCCTCCAGCAGGATTCCTTTCCCATTCAGCTCCTGTGTACCTGACTGTGGTCAGCACTGGGTGGAATCAGACCCTCCTCGGTTTTCTGGGCTTTCTCCTGGCTCTGGGGGGGTTTGGGGGGCACTCCCTCAGCCACAACCCTTTCCCTTTGAAGAAGGCTTGTGCAGAGCCTCCTGTCTGAGAAGAGGAAGGATGCTGAGAGGGCCTGGGCTCCTTAAAGAAAAGAGCTCTGAGGTGCCTGGGCTCTGTGGCACTCACTGTTGTGAGGATTACTGCAGAACACATTGCTCCTGTTTGATTTACCACCTCTGATGTAAAAGCGCTGAGCCCTGATTCTCTGGAGAGCATCAGACTAGGCAGGGCTCTTTGTCACCAGGTGTCACCTCTGTCTGGCACCACAGCCACCGCTGATCTCTGCCAGCACCCTCAGAGCACAAATTGCTGCCCGAGTCCTTCCCCCCTAATTGCAGGATCCTGCTCACTTCTGGAGAGGTCTCTGAGCCTTTCGGAGCTGGACCATCCTGGAGAACAAGAGGCTCTTGATTTCAGCTGCCTCTGGTGCAATAAAGGCTTCCAAAGCCCCCCAAGTGCTAAATTCTCATTATCCAAATAGCTCAGGCTATGAGCTCTGAGGCTGACCTGATTTTACTTGTGGAAGACAACGAAGTGGGAGATGGGAACCAAGTCACCAGCAGATGATGACTGCTCCTACGCCTCTTGGGCTAAAGGGGAGAAGCTGAGATTTCTCTCCTCTAAAGTATTCGGATCAAAAAGACCTTTTCCTCTTACTTAAAGAAACAGACACACTTTATTCGGACTCAAAGCAATATTTAAAGGAAGAAAAAAGCCCTCCTGGCCACTTGGTAGCTGCTTTGCTAAGGTTGCCCCATCCTCACCATGATCTTAAGGAAGGGAGAAAGAGGATTTCACAAAAAGAGAACTTGAGAAGAAAATCCTCTCCCTCCCTCAGCACAAAAGCCCTTCAGATATTTTGAAATTATAATTCACACAGAGGTGAGAATGTCTGCCTGCACAGTAAGGCCTGTCTTGTGCACACATTTGTTCTCAGTGCAGAACACATCGCTCAGGCAACTGAGTTCTCCGATTTGCAATTAAGTTCCCAGGTTCTTTGATTTTTCCCCCCATCTGGGCTTTGCACCGAAGTGACTGAATACAATTCAGAAATGTTGCTGCTCTCCCGTTGGCTGCACAGAGCTGCAGATGGGGGCAGCTCGCCCGAACAAGCCATTAAACACCACTGCAATTAGAGGATGCAGGTGTAGGTCCTGGTGGGAGCAGTTCTGCAAGCACTGGGGCACGAACCTCATTTCCCCGGGACCGTTTGAGGCCACACCACCTCCCGAGCTGCCCACACCTCGGACCAGGCTGAAAAGAGCTGCTCCCCCAGCAGAACAGCTCCCTCCCTCCAGCGCACCATTACAGTGTGACCCCCGCAATTATTTCATAAAGCAAAGGGAGGTTTAATAACCAAGCCTTTGAAACAGTGTGATTAATGAGGTCTGCTTACCAAAGGCAAATGTAATTTCCCCTGGTAAGAGCCAGTAACTGAGAATGATCCTCAAAAGCTTCATGAATTTCTTTTGAGCCTCCAAATTTTCCAATGCTAGCTTTGGATATTCTGAATTACAGACTGCATCCTCCCCCACCTGCTCCCTGCCCCTTTATGGAACTGCAAGTAAAATTATCAAAATCTCCAAAATGAACTTTGTCCCTCTCTGCCAAAGCAATGAGGGAGGTGAGGGGCAAGAAGGAACATCTGGAGTTCATAAACATAGCTGAGGAGGTTCTCTGACTCTTATCAACACCTGCTTGTCCAGTCAGGAAAACAGATCCACCCAATGGTGTCTGCAGCAGGAGGAGAGCAAAGCAAGCGGGCACGGCCTGAAACCAGGCTGGGCACCCTGGGAGGGCTGAGCTGTACATCCTGTGTGCAGAGATCTCACTGAGCTGTACATCCTCTGTGCAGGGATCTCACTGATCTGTACATCCTCTGTGCAGAGATCAGACACAGCTGTACATCCTCTGTGCAGAGATCTCACTGAGCTGTACATCCTCTGTGCAGAGATCTCACTGAGCTGTACATTCCATGTGCAGGGATCTCACTGAGCTGTGCATTCTGTGTGCAGAGATCTCACTGAGCTGTGCATTCTGTGTGCAGAGATCTCACTGAGCTGTACATCCTCTGTGCAGATCTCACTGATCTGTACATCCTGTGTACAGAGATCTCACTGAGCTGTACATTCTGTCTGCAGATCTCACACTGATCTGTACATTCTGTGTGCAGATCTCTCACTGATCTGTACATTCTGTGTGCAGATCTCACTGATCTGTACATTCTGTGTGCAGATCTCTCACTGATCTGTACATCCTCTGCGCAGATCTCACACTGATCTGTACATTCTGTGTGCAGATCTCACACTCATCTGTACATCCTCTGTGCAGAGATCTCACTGATCTGCACATTCTGTGTGCAGAGATCTCACACTGATCTGTACATTCTGTCTGCAGGGATCTCAGTCCCTCCACAAGGAAGGGCTCGCAGGATGATTTCTTGAGGCACCTGCTTTACACCTCACCCCTAAAGACAGAGGAATAATAACCATTTACACCAACTCACACAGCAGGGGCAGAGGGAAATGCTCCTTCAGGCGTTTGTTTAATGGCCAGAAAGGGCTGAGCATTCCCTGGTGAAAGCAGATGAAAATTATTTCATTCTGAGCAAATGAACATGATACTTATTTAGCCACACTGAGATTTACAGTTCCGAGTCTCAGCATGTAAAAGCTATAAATCTAAATAGTTACTAATTTAAAATGGTTGCTTTTTGCTGCTTGAGTGAAAAAGGAATCTCCTGAAGAAATATTATGTTCTTTATCTATAACTAACATAGATTACAGGAGATAAGATGTCAGGGCACTTCAAATGGGAATAGTTATGCTTTTGCAAAGCTATAGCCAAATAGTCTCACTGTTAAAAGTTGATTCCCTCAGCAGCTATTAAAAAGATGCTGAACTTTCTCTAACTATTACACAGCATTTCTCTATAATTCACTTGCACCGAACCCCTCCAATAATAAAATGAAATAATCATCAGAGAAAAACATGTCTTTTCATGTATTAGAAATGGAGGACCAGGTAATCTTCATTCTGAAATTGCTACCACGGTAAATAAAGAGTAATACTTTAAAGAAGATTCTGGAGTGAGTGTTCTTTGCTTACTGAAGAGATTCATATTAAATAACTGAGCATATTAAGCCCTCCAGCAGAAACATTTTCACAAGATGTACACAGTAAGCATCTATTTAAGTTGAAATGCAGAAGTGAATACCCATTAGTTTTTTCAGTTTTAATAGGCAGCTTCCCTGAAATTTAATTTCCCTTCAGACATCGTTTGCCTTGTATTTCCTAGGGTGAAAAAAAGGACTTGAACAATACCTTTATAATCTGAGGGGATTTCAGTTTGTGCCCTCAGTTTTCTGTGTATACACAGCATTTCCTAATGTCTCTGTGTGCATATATAGATACATATACACACACACACACACACATATATATACATATAGATATACACATATATACATATTTACATATATACACACACACACATATACACATATATACACATATATACACACACATGTATATATACATATATACACATATATACATATATATACACACATATACACATATACACATCTATACATTTATATATACACACACATATATATACACACATATATACACACATATATACATATATATACACACACACATACATACATATCTATACACACACATGTATATTTACATATATACATATATACACACACATATATACACACACATGTATATATACATATATACACATATATACATATATATACACACATACATACATACATATACACACACATATATTTACATATATATACACATATACATATATACACGCACATATATACACATATATACACATATATATACATATATACACATATACATATATATATACACACACATGTATATTTACATATATACACATATATATACACACACACACATACATACATACATGTACATACACACATGTATATTTACATATATACACATATATATACACACACACACACATACATACATATATATACACACACACATGTATATTTACATATATATACACACATATACATATATACACACACACACATAGATACACATATACACATAGATACATATATACATATACACATATATACATACACACATATATACATACACACACACACACACACACCCCGGAGTCGGGCTCTGGGGACACAGACACCAACTGGGGCCCGACACGCTCATTCAGACACAAACCGCGGATCCAGGCTGGCGCTGGTCTGGAGCAGCTCCCCAGCCTCCAGGGTCAGCTCAGTGCACAGGGCACCTCTCTGAACCTCGTGACGCACGGAGGCTCTCCGGACACTTCTGTCTGAGCCTCTGTGTAAATGCTCAGGAGCACCTCGCCACTGGATCTTGCCGAGACACATTTACCATTGGGCTTGGTTAACTCATAGTCTTACAAATCAATAAAATACATGGTTGCTTTTCTCGTGCAGCTGAAGTGCATCATTCACCACCACACCCATGCCCTGCAGGAGCAGAAGTGCTTGTCCTACTACAACACACAGGGAAAAAGGATTCACAAGTCCCCATGACACTAATTCATGCTCTAGGAAGCACAGCAGATCTTCAGTGACATCCTTCACTATAGCAGTGGGATATATCTTTGCAGGCTAAAGATCTAATTTCCAAAATCAAGCATGTTCCTTTCTGGTTTCAATAGGTATTTTGGCTTTTGGGTTATGTACAGACTGCAATCAGGAAGAAAATAAACTGATCCCTGAAATCTTCTGAAGTCCAGAGCATGCCACAAATGAGAACGAAGAGCTGCCCGAAAATCCCTCCCATCTGACATTCCTTAACATTCTCTATTTCCTTCTTTTTTACATATTTTCTATTAATCAGCATGTAGAGCATTAATCCAGGGTAGCACCTTGAATCTTTTCACTATTTAGTTAAAAAAGACCCAGATTTCCTCCTCTTCAGCTAGCAGCCATCTTGCTCATATCACAGGATCCATGCTTCAGTCATGCATAACTAATTTCAAATCTTATTTAGCATCAAGTCTCAGAATTAAGAAGCTAAGTGACAGCTGTTTAATTAACTCCTTAAGCTGATTAGAAAGCATTACAGAAATCCCCCCAAGGAAGAGTTTATAACTGTCAAGAGAGCCTAAGGCCATGTTAATGCTTCTGTTTAAATTTAGTAAGCTTCTAAACCAATAAAGTCTAAACGCTTGACATTCTCACGGATGTGGTCAAACTCAGCTTTTTTCCTCCTGTTACCCCTGCAAGGGTGGGAAACAAAACCGGAGACAGAAAGGGATTTGGGAAGGCAGGAAGGAACAGCTGAACAATAAAGGACAGGAACGGCTGTGGTTTGGAGCACCAACCTCCGCTCCGTGGGATTAGCTCCGAGCCAGGAGCGAAGCTGAGCTTGCACCTGAAATGCAGAGTCATCTCCAGCCTGTGCTCGCGAGGAAAAAGCGTTTGTTCATTGCTTCTTAAAGCCTAAATCCACCTTTAATGATAAGATTATGGCAGCTGAAGTACAACTTTCAGAAGCAGCTGGTGGGGATAGATACAAGGTGGTGCAGAGAAACCAGAATTGCTCCAAAGCAAATTTCCTCGCCTGTAGGACATTATTGTCAGCTCTGAGCTTGCAAACAGCTTGAAATATATAAAATGGAACTCTGACTTCTTTATTCCCCCTGCTGTTTCCAGATTCTTTAGGATACACTGAAAAAAATTTGAAAAATTAGCTGCAATTCTTCTGCGTCCAAAGGAATAGAGGAACAGTGGCCAGAAATAACACAAATTAATTTGTGGGGCCTTTAACATAAACAGAAGAGTAGGAAGTACAAGCTGAAATACAGCCAGTATGAGAAATGATGGTGAAAGCTGAGTGCGAAAATGTGAAAAGACTGACACGAACTTCAAGGTTAAATGTTTGGTTTAACGTGGGCACCTTTCATCGCGCAGAATGAAATCCAAAGTCTCTGGGAATGGGAGAGAGGAGGGGGCATATAAGCAAATTAATCACATTTAATTCGAGCCTTGCCACTGAATCAGTTCCCTTTTCTCCTTGGCGCAGGCAGGAGAGCTCTGCAGTCAGATGTGCTGAGGGTTAAAAAGAGCACCCACAGAAACCCAAACGCACATTCCTCTGGACAGATCCACCTGCTGACTCCTACTCTTCCACACAGCTGCCAGAGAGCGGAAAATGGATTTTTTTAATGGCAAAATGGGATTGCAAACCCGTTGTTTAGAAAGGAGTGGGCGGCAGAATCAATGCTTGAATATATTTTTCATCCTTTCCTCCTCAGGCTGTGATCCCTTGAATAATTCAGACTCCGGGAGATGGGGGTGAGATCTCCAGCTCCTCCTCACTGGGGCAGAATCAATGGAGGGAGCAGACGTGGTGAGGGTGAGCAGTGACACAAAACCCCACGTTTCTGCGTACACACACAGCCCAGCAATGACAATTTTCCAGTTAAAACACTCAACAGCCAACGGCTGGACCGTGCTGCAGGGAAAAAGCCACATGGGATAGCCAGAGAGACTGTCTGCCCCTCCCACCGTCACCCACAGGGCATTCAGGAAAAATACCTAATTATATTTAATCTCAGACTTAACTTTTGCAAAGCCTTTAAGCTACTTTATATACTTCCTAACGAACTTTCATCTCTGTGTAGATAGGAATCTATCACTGAGGCTGGAGGAGGGGGTGGGAAGAAAAGCTAAAATAAAAGCTAAAATAAAAGTGAAATACGTGACAGTGCTGTGTGTAGTAAACAGGGAGAGCAAGAGCAAAGTGAGAGGCAGGTGGTACGAAGGAGAAGTGGGATCCTTAGAAGATGACCAGCAGCCAGAGGTTTCTCATTGCACAGCCTGCGATGCTCAGGAAGAAGCTCCAGAAGGAAGGAAGAGCATCCTGGAGCAGGGCAGGGCTGCCCAGCAGAGCCAGGCTGGCAGGTGATTCCCTGGCTCCAGGTGTGTGCTGGGAGCACAGGCAATCCTGGCCGTGGGCACTGCCTGGGACCGCAGGATGCAATTCCACATCTCCGAGCGATGGAAACAGCCAGGAGATAAATCACCTCGCTCCCAGAGAGAGAAAACCACATTTGCCTGCTGTGTCCCTTCCCGTTCCCTGCGTGTCTCTCAGAACAGGGCTCTGTGCTCGGTTTTGTGTTTGTGCAGCGTCCAGCCCGCGGGCAGGGCCGAGGGCAGGCGGCCGAGCAGCCAACAACAGGAACGGTTCCTGCACTAAAACACGGCAAACACAACTGTGAGAGCAGAGCCAGGCTGAGGGCTGCTGCCTCCTGCCCCTGCTCATTGTCACCCACAGCCCTGCCGGGCCATGGAGGCACCCGAGGGTTTTGGGGCTCCAGCACGAGGGTGCCATGTCACCCCTGTGCTTTCTGTGTTTCGGGGGGCACAGAACTCAGGCAAGGTGTCCAGAGAGGGCAATGCACTTTCTGTGTTTCTGGGGGCACACAGCACACAGAACAAAGTGTCTAGAGAGGGCAATGAGCGTTCTGTGTTTTTGGGGGCACACAGCACTCAGGCAAAGTGTCCAGAGAGGATAATGCACTTTCTGTATTTCTGGGGGCACATGGAACTCAGGCAAAGCACCTAGAGAGGATAACGCGCTTTCAGTATTTCTGGGGGCACACAGAACTCAGGCAAAGTGTCCAGAGAGGATAATGCACTTTCTGTATTTCTGGGGGCAGACAGAACTCAGGCAAAGCACCTAGAGAGGATAACGCGCTTTCTGTATTTCTGGGGGCACACAGAACTCAGGCAAAGTGTCTAGAGAGGAAAACGCACTTTCTGTGTTTCTGGGGGCACACAGCACACAGAACAAAGCGTCTAGAGAGGGCAATGAGCTGCCCAGCAGTGGGACAGCCTGCAGTGTCACCAGTGACGCCCCCAGCCCGGGCTGGGGCTCCTCACGCTCTGACAGCTGGCGAGTCAAACCCTCCCGCGGGAGCTCACTTCTTCCCTAGCTGTAGAGGCAATGTAAATTTAATTTGTCTCAGGTTTAGGATGACAAAGTCCCTTTGATGTCTAACATTTAGGAGCTGTGTTAGCATCCTTCTGGGGAGCCGTCCTTGCTGTTTGGGTGGTTTGCAGTGCTAAGTAGGCTACCGCCATCCCGGGGAGCTGTCGTGTACCTTCACTGCTTATCAAAGTCAGACCTGGGAAGCCTGCGAGTTGTCAGGCTGAGGCTCCTCAGAGGAAATTGCTAATTAATTCACAGGCCCCAAACTGTAACTCTGTGAAGCTGTGCGTGCATACTTGATTTTGGTCGCTAGACAGGCTGCTTTAGCTGATAATCAACAAGGTTTGCTCTTAAAAGCAAACAAACAAACATATTTGGGGAGGATTTCTTCCCGGCTTTCCCTAAAGAGGCTGCCAGCACTGTCAGACACCATCACAGGAGGGAAAGGCACGGCTGAGCCTCGCAGGAGACCTTGCACAAGAGCAGAGCTGGGAGATGTGGCCTAAGGGACAGGAGAACGCTGTGTCTGATGGCACTCGTGGCTGGGGCTGGGGACACTGGTGGGGACATGTCATGGGGAATTAGCCAAAGCTAATCAGGAGGGGTCAGAGTCAGAGTCTCAGGGCCTGGAGCGATGTGCCAGCGGGGAGGCTCCTTTGACTCTCAGCCCACGGTTCGGGAGCCCAGCGCAGAGGTTTGGTGCCTGCAGGGAGCTCTGCGAGGGGAGGGCTATGGGATATGATGGAGGGATTTCCAGCAAAACGAAAGCTCTGGGATATCACTTCAAAGAAAAGATGCCAACGAGACTCCGGCAATGCAGTTCAGCAGAGTAAATATTTGGTGGGATGTGCAGCAGAGCCAGCGTGATGGGGGTCAAACTGACTGAAACAGCTCTGCTCTCAGGGAGGGAAGCACTACAAATCCCCAAACAAATCACTAGCCGTGTTCAGTATGGTTTTTTAAAAATTCTGTTTCTTTCACAGCTTGATGCTGTTGTTCCCAGGCTGTGTTCTGAGCTGCACACAAATCCTGCTCATCTCCACCCTGAGCTACCCCCGTGTGCTCCGTGTCCCAAGGGAATCCTGCGCACACGGCTGGGGAACCCTGTCCCCATCTGCCGTACGGCTCCATGGGGCTGCCCAACGAGGGGACATCAGAGCGACCCCTGGGACGCAGGAATACCCAGCAGAGGAATTTGAGAGTCTCATTTTGTCATTCTGTGCTTTCCAGAGCCAGACAGCGCCGCAATCTGCATCATTCCCTGGCTGCACACCTGGGGGGACGGGCAGGGCACCCAGGGCTCGGTGCCACCAGCACCCCTTGCCCCTGCCCCTGCCCCTGCCCTGTCCTGCCCTGCCCCTGCCCCTGCCCTGTCCCTGTCCCTGCTCAGCCCTGCCCCTGTCCCTGCCCTGCCCCTGCCCCTGTCCCTGCCCCTGCCCTGCCCTGCCCCTGCCCCTGTCCCTGCCCCTCCCCTGCCCCTGCCCCTGCCCTGCCCCTGCCCTGTCCCTGCCCTGCCCCTGTCCCTGCCCTGCCCCTGCCCCTGCCCTGCCCCTGTCCCTGCCCCTGCCCTGCCCTGCCCCTGCCCTGCCCCTGCCCTGCCCCTGCCCCTGCCCTGCCCCTGCCCTGTCCCTGCCCTGCCCCTGTCCCTGCCCTGCCCCTGCCCCTGCCCTGCCCCTGTCCCTGCCCCTGCCCTGCCCTGCCCCTGCCCCTGCCCCTGCCCTGCCCCTGCCCTGCCCTGCCCTGCCCCTGCCCTTCCCCTGCCCCTGCCCCTGTCCCTGCCCCTGCCCCTGCCCTGCCCTGCCCCTGTCCCTGCCCTGCCCCTGTCCCTGCCCTGCCCCTGTCCCTGCCCTGCCCTGCCCTGCCCCTGCCCTGCCCCTGCCCTGCCCCTGCCCTGCCCCTGCCCCTGCCCCTGCCCCTGCCCTGCCCTGCCCCTGCCCTGCCCCTGCCCTGCCCTGCCCCTGCCCCTGCCCCTGCCCTGCCCTGCCCCTGCCCCTGCCCCTGCCCCTGCCCTGCCCCTGCCCCTGCCCTGTCCCTGCCCTGCCCCTGCCCCTGCCCCTGCCCCTCCCCTGCCCCTGCCCTGTCCCTGCCCTGCCCTGGCCACCGCGGCACTGTCACAGCCAGCAAGTGACAATGGGGACAGAGCTGGGGCTGGCAAGGAGGGCAGAGGTGGGGCGGGAAGGAATCGGAGGCAGAGACAGGGGAAGGACAGGGAAGGACAGGGAAGGACAGGGAAAGACAGGGAAGGACAGGGAAGGGTCAAAGAAGGGCCAAGGAAGGACAGGGAAGGACAGGGAAGGACAGGGAACGACAGGGAAGGGCCAAGGAAGGACAGGGAAGGACAGGGAAGGACACAGAAGGACAGGGAAGGGCAGGGAAGGGCAGGGAAGGGCAGGGAAGGACAGGGAAGGACAGGGAAGGACCAAGGAAGGACAGGGAAGGGCCAGGGAAGGACAGGGAAGGACAGGGAATGGCCAAGGAAGGACAGGGAAGGACAGGGAAGGATCAGGGAATGGCCTACAATTTTCCAAGCCTTTAACATCTCCCCGTCCCCTCTTCCATCCGCCTGTCCCCGTGACACCTGCAGCGCTGGGGACTAACAGCCCTCGTTACAATGCAGCCCTGCCACAGCGATCGCAGGATGCTGCAGATCTCCAGCGCTGGACACATGTCGGTTCCTCTCCTCCTGTCCCTAACAGCTCTGCTCTAACTCCTGAGGTAAGCACGACCCGTCAGGAACGCAGGTAAATCAAGGTGCACGCAGAACACCAAGGTTGGAAGAGACCTCTAAGATCATGAGATCGATTTATCAACACATTCATCAACTCCGAGTTAATTTTCCCGTCATTTTAAAAGTTGTGCTGCTGCAGTTTTCCAGAGGGGAAAGCTGAGGAGCGGTGAGGCTGTGAGCTGCCCGAGCTCCTCACAGAGGCTCTGGCAAAGCCAGCAGCCACCCCTGAGCTGTGCCATCCCATTCCCTGCTGCACGGAACATCCTGATTGCCACACAGAGCATGCACCAAATGTGGAGCAACACAAGGAGAAAATGATGTGGTGACAACGAGAAAACAGCAGATCTGCAGGGATGAAATCTGCCCGAATGTGGCGATTAATGGGCACTCCCTGGCAGAGCCAGAGAGCAAGGACCAAACTAGATTTTCACTTTTCTAAAGAGAAGAAAAAGGTTCATAAGGAAAAGAGAACCTGGAGCGTTCCCCAGGTCACTGTGCAGAGGAGAAGTGACTCAGTTGCCTGTTCCAAAATTCCCTTCCAGACTGGCCTGGTGCTTTGCGTAGCACATTCAAATTTAGGAATGTCAGGCAATCAGCAGCCTGAGCTAAATCGGGACCATCGCAGGGGCCCTGGAAAGCTGCCTCCAACCCAACGATTCATTCATGAGCAGGCTCAGGGCAGAGCAGCAGGGCAGCCTGCAGCCAAGGGCTCTGCTGGGCTCGTAATTAGCTCTTCATCTGAGCTTTAAACAGAAACACAAAAATAAACAAAGGGACATTCAGACAAAGATGATGTTCCAGCTCCCATATGGCAAATGGGGCCAAAGTCTGCTCTGAGACATGTGACCGTGACCTTCGTGAGGACACCAGGATGCCCAGGACAGAATTTGGGTCGCACAGAAAAAACGCACGGCAGTGACAGGGTGAGGATGCTGTCCCTGCTGCGGTGGCTGCCGAGGCTGCCCTGTCCCCACTGGGGCTGCAATCCTCTCCTCAGGCTCACAGGGCCCTGGCACCTCATTTCCAGGCACAAAAGTAGGCAAAAGCCATTTATCCCCATGGACTTTGGTTCTGACACCGCCATCCCTGCAGCTGTGGAGCCAAAAACTTCAGCTCTTTGCATTTGGTCTTGGGAAGACAATGATGATTTAAGAGGTTTTTTTTTTAAATAGAACACAGCAACCAAAATTTTATTTCTAACAATCTCCCTCGTTACAAATTCTGTGCCCATAAAGGTATTTTTTTGCCTGGGCTTCAGTGGCACTACCCACTTAGAGCTCTTTCTCTGTCATCAAGCAGTGACAACAACTGCCAGGACTGCTGAGATATAAATGGGTGGGACTTTGCTGATTTTGCAGATGTGCCAAGGAGGTGACCTGCACATTCGACACCACTGCCATAGACAAAGGCCATGGTACAGGGCAGCATCAGAATCTGAAGGAAGATAAAATATTTTTAGGTCTAGAAATAGGCTGAGAAAGAAAGTAGTGAGCCCGGAAGCTCTGCTTTGATCATTTAGCTCTTACAGATTTGTGACAAATTGTTTTTTCTGCATGAATCTGAACTGATACAGATTTACATGAGTAGTTAAAAAGTAATACCAATGGGGAAATAAAATCCCTAGCAGCACCACAGAAAAGCAATAAACTTAAGAAGCAGTTAGACAGACAGAAGAATGATCACAAATGCTTCACAATAGGAAAAAACCCATTAATAGCAGAGAAAAAGAGTCGTTGGACACTTGCAAAGCTGGCTGTGGCAGGCTGAAAGCAGGGAATCCAAAAAGCCATTAGAAAAAAGACATGAAGCATCTTGTAATAATATCCTGGGGAACATGCTTGCCTCAGATTCAATGCCTTTAAGAGCATCTTGTGTTCCCTGACTGTTGTTTAATGCCTAATCCTTCTGGAGCGATTGGGAGAGAACTTGTGTTCATATCAGCCCAACGTCCTCAAGGAAATAAATCAGGACTTGACATCGAATTACAGATTTTGTACACAGGACATCGAAAGTCTTTTCCTAATCTGATGTATACAGAGATCTGCACCCAATAATTCTTTGGATGTCAGTTCAAGGGTAACAGTTCCATTTGCTTCCTCAGCTTCTTCTGATTTTAAACACGAGGAACAAACCCCTCCGAACAAAGCCCTGTGTTCCATTTGCTTCCTCAGCTTCTTCTCATTTCAAACACGAGGAACAAACCCCTCCGAATAAAGCCCTGTGTTCCATTTGCTTCCTCAGCTTCTTCTCATTTCAAACACGAGGAACAAACCCCTCCAAATAAAGCCCTGTGTTCAGAGCTGTTCACCCCACAATGGTCATGGAGCTGTGGACCCGAGCAGTTCCAGGCTGCAGCACTCTCCCTGACAGATCAATAATTGGTGGTGTGGGCTCACTGCAGGGGAGGCTGTCCCGAGGTCAGACCCTCAGCAGGGCCTGGCACTCGCCCTGGAGCTGATGGCTCCAGCAGCAAACTCCTCCTGATTGTAAAGAGAGCTAACCTGATGGCCAAGGGCTCAGCTGCCTTCCTGTGACAGCAGAGGCCACAGGCTGGAACAAACCCAGCCAGAAATACCTCAAGGATTTTTGTTTTTTTTTTTAAATTCCAAAAGTTAAGGGATGCATGCTTGAGGAATGAGTTTTCTCCAGGTAGGTTATCCAGAGGTCAGTCTAGAGTTGGGAGGGAAGGGGAAGGTGAGGAGCCTTTTATCGGCAGCTGATAAAGCTCTGGATCTGATCGATCAGTGCCCTGCCTGCCCTGCTCACCGCCCTGCTCCCCAGGCAGCAGCTGGGGGACCTGGCTGGGAACACCTGCAGGGCTCAGAGCTGCTGTGGGACCAGCTCGTTCCTCGCCTTCAAAAGGATCACAAAACCCTTCAGCTGACAACAACAAATGCTGCTTCCTCAAGATCCTGCCAGGCACATCGGAGCGACATCATCTGACTTTGGCTTTTGTTTGCTTAGGTTTTCCTGTTTGTTCAACATTCACTCCAAGCCTGAGGCCCTGCAGCCAAAATCAGATAAAGCTGCTGACCTACCTTGGCAAGGACAGCTCTGCTCTCTCCAGATCAGTCCCTGCACCGCTCTGCACTGCCCCAGCGAGACCCAGTTTGGGCTGGGCTGGTGGCCTAGGAGCAGTTAGATGGCATTCACAATATCCCCTTCATTCAGGGCTTTTTTGTGTCTTTTTGCTTCCTATTTCAGGAATGTCCCCACTGTCCCCAGCATTTCAACTCCCCCGTCACAAAAAGCCAACCATCTGTTTGGATTTCCTTTTCTAACCTGCCTGAGTTATTTCCTGTGCGTGCCTGGGACAACTGAGAAGGGTCCCACAGGGGAAAAAAGGTGATGCAAAAAAAAAAGAGTGAGAGAGGCTCCAGGAGAGATCCACGACAGGATCAGGACCAAGGCCAGAGATGCACGGTCCTCCATCACAAGAGAAAAGGGAAAAAATATCGGATGGCAGGGCTTAAAACAAAGAGAAGACGATGTCTTTCCAAATAATGTAGCTGCATCAGGAAATTCATGGCCACAGAAAACAGGAATGTTTCTATGGATTGACCTCCACTGCAGTCCAAAGAAAAATCACATAAATTAATGGGAGGAAGACGTGGATCACATCTCTGGATCACAAACCCCGAGTTGCACACCTGGAAATTAGCTTGCTTTGTCTGACATCATCCCTCTGGCCCTGCTCTCAGCCACTGCTGGCCCTGGGGATGGATCAGAGCAATCCTCAGCCTCAGCCAGAGGGACTCTCTAACACAAACAGCCTCTATTTTCTGCAGCTGTACTATAAAATAAAAACTAAAGCTTCTTCCCACCGAATTGTTCCTCTACTGTCCTGCTTTCAGGGACTCATTTTGCAGATAGACTTGAAGTATTGTATTGGTTAATGGAATGGATTTTGGCATTAGTGGAAAATATAAGCCCTCAATATCAAATATTAAATTATTCCTGATTAATTCTTTTATGGGCTTGGACTTGCAACTGATTTAATACTCCTGGATAATTACTTCTGTTATAACTGTGCCTTTGATTTTTAATTAACCATACAAAGTTTCTCATTCAAATCTAATATTACCTTTGTTAACAGTGTCAACTCTCTGTTTAGAGATTCTGCTCACATTAAACTGTACACCGAGAAATTAAAATCTGCTTTTCCTCAACTGTGTGAACAGATTCCATATGAGGCTTATTTATTCTACACAATTATCTACACAAATACAGTTTCTGGTACCCTGGGCAGTGCTCTCAGCCCATCCCAACTCACAGAGTCCTGTCACAGAACCCCACCATGGTCTGGGGTGCAAAGGACCCTAAAGCTCATCCCATTCCCCCCCAGCCATGGGCAGGGACCCCTCCCACTGCACCAGGCTGCTCAAAAAGCCAAAACACAACATTTTCAAACTTGGGTGCCTTTTACTCACCCAAATTCTCCTTTACAGATGTAATTAAGTGAATTTGCTCCGTTAAATTCAATAGGAGTGAGCTGCCCGGGAATTGCAGCTGAGCAATTTCAGTGATCAGGCTCCTCGAAACTCAGAGTCTGGATTGGAATTTGGCTGTCACACTTGAACCATTCCCATCACAATCTGATCCTGGCTTTGAAAATGTCAGTTCTCCTTCTTTAACTCCCTTATAATTAGGTTCACATTTCGCCATGGAGGGAGGTTTGTGACACTTTCAGGCTCTCAGCAGGTTCACACACCTGCTTTGACTCAAAAAGAGACACAATCTCCTGGCAGCATATGGCTCAATGGAAATGATTGGTAAAGCTCCCTATAATCAAATTAAATGGTTTACTTTTTCACTAGCTAACATTTTTACAAAGGTTATTCTCAGAATATTGGATATTCTCCTGTTTGACCTGTTAGCTAAATGCAACTGCACAGAGCAAATCACCCAATGCAACCTCATCTCCTCTGTTTGTGAATCAGCTCTGCTTCATTTGGGAGCTTTTCCATCCTAGTTGTTCAGCCCTTCAGAGGAGCGAGCTTACACTCAGGGCTTTTTGCCCTTCTTACAGTGAATAACTTTGATTTTAGGGAGGGCAAGTTCAGACTTTTGCAATCCACGTCACGTCCTGGCATTTTTCAGTCCATCCTGCAGTTTGTGACAGCTGCCCTCCCCCAGATGAGGTTCAGAGCGAGTTTGAGGAGCAGGGCAGCAATTACCGAGTGTGGGACCGAAGGAGTCCCCAGGGAAGGAGAGCTGAGCTGGACACAGACTCCTCCTTCAGCCACAGACACCCTGCAAGGGCTGAGAAAGCTCTGAACTCTGACCAGGCTGCGCCGTGCTCGGCAAAAGGAATGGAATCCTCCAGCCTGCAGGGCACTGGGCAACTGCAGTGCAGTCCACTTGCTGCCATGATGAGGCACACACACACAAAAAATTTTAAAAAATAAAATAAATGAAAAAAAAAATTATATCTATATAAAATACATATATATATTTATATGTATATTTATATTTATATATATTTAATATCTATATATATTTTTTAATATATATATATGTATGAAAAACTAAATATGTGAGTGCTGCTGATAGTCAATTCTCAGAAATGCTGAACGTTTTCAAAGAACCTATAAAGATCTGGCAGAATTTCTAGATATTTTAAAGCTTTCAACTATTTTCCATTAGGACTCTCAGAGGAGTTCAACTGAGAATCAAAAGCTCTGCAGAAAAACATAAAAAATGCCAACACGAGAGTGATGTGCTGCCGCTGCACCTCCCGTGGTTGGCACCTCGAGGAGCTGAGGTCAGGGACAGCAGGGCTCAGGCTGTGCCCTGATCCTGCCCAGCCACGGAGCTGCACCTGCCTGCACCCCAGAGAGAAGATGCTTCATCATATTCCATGGTTAAAGCAAGGAAATGGAGTCTAAGAAAATAATTATGTTGTGCTTGAGGAATTATGGAAATGACCACGAGCTGCTGCGTTTAACAGACTTTTTGAAATTAAATTATTTGTATTCAAATATGTGCAAAACCGATGATCATTTTTGGTTTTGATCAGCTCAGCCTGTTCTTTGGGGAAATTAATTTGATGCTCTGGGTATAAACACTCTTTCAGAATGCTCACCATGAAGCAATGTTTTCCTCCTGCTCTCCTTAGCACCAAAGCAATTTTCAAAGCATTCCCATTGACAATACAAACAAAACAGACAGACCATTTCACGGGGAGGACCAGGAATTGCAATCAGAGAAGTGATACCTAAAGCACAGTTCAATCCATATTCATCACCAGGCCTCACGTGGGTGCTGAGCAGAGACCTCAAGCAGGAATAGATATTTCTGACTGAGGACTGCAGGTGATCCACAGCACTCCAGGCCAAGGGAGCTCTGCTCAGCTCAAACCAAACCAAACCAAACCAAACCAAACCAAACCAAACCCAACCAAACCAAACCAAACCAAACCCAACCAAACCAAACCAACCAAACCAAACCAAACCAAACCAAACCCAACCAAACCAAACCAAACCAAACCCAACCAAACCAAACCAACCAAACCAAACCAAACCAAACCTAACCCAACCCAACCAAACCAAACCAAACCAAACCAAACCTAACCAAACCAAACCAAACCAAACCAAACCAAACCCAACCAAACCAAACCAAACCAAACCAAACCAAACCAAACCCAACCAAACCCAACCAAACCAAACCCAACCAAACCAAACCTAACCAAACCAAACCAAACCAAACCAAACCAAACCAAACCAAACCTAACCCAACCCAACCCAACCAAACCTAACCAAACCAAACCAAACCTAACCCAACCCAACCAAACCAAACCAAACCAAACCAAACCTAACCAAACCAAACCAAACCAAACCTAACCAAACTAAACCAAACCAAACCAAACCTAACCAAACCAAAGCAAACCAAACCAAACCCAACCCAACCCAACCCAACCCAACCAAACCAAACCCAACCAAACCAAACCTAACCAAACCAACCCAAACCCAACCAAACCAAACCAAACCAAACCAAACCAAACCTAACCCAACCCAACCAAACCTAACCAAACCAAACCAACCAAACCAAACCAAACCAAACCTAACCCAACCCAACCAAACCAAACCAAACCAAACCTAACCAAACCAAACCAAACCAAACCTAACCAAACTAAACCAAACCAAACCAAACCTAACCAAACCAAAGCAAACCAAACCAAACCTAACCCAACCCAACCAAACCAAACCAAACCAAACCTAACCAAACCAAACCAAACCAAACCTAACCAAACTAAACCAAACCAAACCAAACCAAACCTAACCAAACCAAAGCAAACCAAACCAAACCCAACCCAACCCAACCCAACCCAACCAAACCAAACCCAACCAAACCAAACCTAACCAAACCAACCCAAACCCAACCAAACCAAACCAAACCAAACCAAACCAAACCTAACCCAACCCAACCAAACCTAACCAAACCAAACCAACCAAACCAAACCAAACCAAACCTAACCCAACCCAACCAAACCAAACCAAACCAAACCTAACCAAACCAAACCAAACCAAACCTAACCAAACTAAACCAAACCAAACCAAACCTAACCAAACCAAAGCAAACCAAACCAAACCCAACCCAACCCAACCCAACCAAACCAAACCCAACCAAACCAAACCTAACCAAACCAACCCAAACCCAACCAAACCAAGCCAAACCAAACCAAACCAAACCAAACCAAACCAAACCAAACCTAACCAAACCAAACCTAACCAAACCGAACCAAACCAAACCTAACCAAACCTAACCAAACCAACCGCCCAGACCAAAGCAAACGCAAAGCTCAGCGCCAGAAGCTTATTTGCAATAAACTGATACAAGCTATGCCTAATTAAATAACAAAAAACACATTTAGGGTCTCCTTATGCCCTTGCAGGGAAAAGGGACCAGGCCGTGTCCTGTCCATCTCCGATCTGCAGAAAAACCGAGAGTGGAATTTGCACTTCTGCTTTTCCTCCCATGTATCACAGAGCTTAATCTCCTTCCTAGCTGCTCTCTAATATCCAGAGTTATCAATATCAATATCCTCATTAATTTTCTTTCAATTCCTTCTGTAAATGCTCGGGGATACAAAGTGCTGCCCGTATTGGGGTCATGCCTGACCCCAGGCACAATGTGCACTGCAGGACCACCAGCCCTGATTCCTGCCTTGTTCCCATAGTTACACCTGCCCAGGAGGTGACACCTGAACTCTGCCTCCAAGCTCTAAGCGATGACTGACGAACTAAAGAATCCCAGAAAATGAAATTACAGCATTTGAAGAAGAAAAGGTCAAACACACTCATAGGAAAATCTTAAACTTTTAAGATCACGCTATTAATTTCTATAAACAACTTGTTAACACCCTGCCCACGCAGATCTGATGAGATTCTTGCCAGCTCTTGATCACAGGACCACGGCACTGCGCGAGTGCAGATTGCAAAGTTCAGCCTTTGATCGCAGGGAGCGCAGCTATTACAGATAACGCACACTCTGCTCGCCCGCTGGTCGGGCTCTGGTTCTTCCTGGGAAATAAGCAGCTCTGAAAAATGCAGCTCAAATCTCTCTCCAGAACAAGCAGCAAACAGGCATTAATTGATTTTAAATCTGACAAAATCATTAATACCAATCCTTACACCCCCAGGTTCCTCCATCTGTCAGAATATCGCAGCAATTCCAGACAGATGTGCAACACTGGGCCTGAACACAAAGTTCCTGCTGAGAGTTACAGGAAAACTTCGGAGAGCAGTGCGTGACAATGCACACTAAGGGCATTTCTCTTCACGTGCACAAGGTAAGAGAGTGAGTGCAGCTTGCTTTACAAACCCACAGGTCTTAAAGAAAAAAAAACAACGGTCTTCATCTTCTTGATTTTCATTGAAATGGCACGAAAGCCCAAGGGGTGTGTTTCAGTGACAAAACACACGAGATCTGCGCTGGGAGTTTTTACAGCTGCTGGAGAAGGTGCTGAGGTTGACAAAGACATTTTTCCCCTCTAAGTTCCAGAGCTGAGCTAAAGGAGTGTCAATGGAAGCACATCAGAATCCAGGGCTCAGATCAGTCTGAGCACCGCCAGCGTCTGTCACACAGACCTCACTCTCCTTTAGGAGTGACATATGTGACTTCGCTATTGTCACAGAGCGTTTCATGCTAGACTAGACGTGAATTTTTGAAAAAGAAAAGAAACTTTGAAATCCTGCATGTCATTTCAGATTTATTCCCAGCATGGAGAAGATGACCAGCCTCTGAAAGAAAGGCTCCAAAAGTCATTATTCAGAAATGGACACACCTAGCTTATTCTGTGCTTGAAGGATAGTTTGTTGTTTTGGGACTTGTTTTAATTAAAGCTAAACAAAACCAAATAATAGCTCAGAAAAGTGCAAATCTTTTCACCTATGTTACCCTTCCTTTTGATGTTCAAAATTTGCCTTTCTTTTCTCCACACGAACCAGGGTCCTGGTTCTGAGTGTACCTCAGTCTCTCAGTTTAGAATTTTAACATCCAAAAAGATGAGGAGGAGTCTTTTCTCCAGTCCCAGATAAATCAGCGTGGTGGCCACGTGCCTGCAGTAATTTCAGAGGAGTTCTCCCCGTGCACTGGAGGATGTCAGATCTGCATCCTGGAAAGTTTGTGTATCCTAAAGAGTTTGCATTCTGCACAGATCCACGTTCCGTGAGAAAAGCAGATCTTTTACAACGTCTGGCAGGGCAAACACGGGGGCCATGAATCTGAAAAGCCAACCTGTCAATCCACGCCCAGCGTGTTCATTTTCCTGAACAGCTCTCAAGGACATTTACCATAAATCTGTGAAAGGAGAGCTACTTACAGGTCTGGGATTTATAGAAAGTGCTGCCTATTTGTGCTCTGTCTTCTGTCAATAGCATTAAGATTTGCAGTTTGCACTGAATTATCCAATGACCTAAATCCTAGCAAGCTATCAAAATCTGTTTCCTAGATAAAGTCATGCTCGAGTTTGATACATTTATCAGTGCCAGACACACAGCAGTGCTCACAAGAACGGCAATTTCTCAAGTCTTCTTCAGCAGCAGACAAAAGGGAGGTACAAATGAATTACAACCTATTCACTCCAACGGTTTAAAATAATTATCACCCACTGGAAACAAAGGAATACAATTCCTGCCTCCTGATTTCACACAAACTCCTGGGCGTAATGAGGCACTGTTTATTTACGTAACGTAAAGCACCCAAATCTTCTGCTGACAGCTCCAGAATGATTTATTGTTCCTCCATTATGCTAAATACTTGGGACAGATCACGCCTCATTATCCCAAATATAATCCATTGCCAGTCAGCTGAACGAGACCTGACCCGGGACAGGCAGGGGTCTGCTCGTGTCAGTGCAGCTCGCTGGTGACATGGACAGCGCCAGGGCTCCAGAGTGTGACACGGGAGATTTCTCTGTCTTCCCTCCTCTCCAACAGCACAGAACCTTGCTGAAACACCACCCAGCCAAGTGGGACTCAGAGCAGCACATGAATTTTTAAATTTACACAGCTCCTTTCTAACCCAGAGTGTTCCATGGACTGCAGTGCTGATCTCAGAGGGAATTTTCAGGAAAGATCTCACCCGTTAGGTGTTCTGGGCAGGCTGCTGTGCCAGAACAAGGACCAGAGGATCAGCAATACAACAAACGGATTGACTGGACACAGAATTTTTCCATACTCTCCAGTGGTGAAGTATCCTGGCATAAACTTTCCTTTCCTTCATTCCCTAAACCGGAAGAGGAACGTGGCCAAAAAGCTGCTGTCCCACCATGGAATGTCCTACACCAAAACCCACAGCCTCCTCTGGAAGCCACAGATTGCCATCGCTAGGCAGGCAGCAGGGGACACTCCCTGGCACAGATTCCCATGGCACACCGGGCAGCAGGGGACAGTGCTTGTCATGGATTCCCATGGCACAGCTGGCAGCGGGGGACACTCCCTGCCCCAGACTGCCATGGCACAGTAGGCACCAGGGGACACTCCTGCCCACGCCCCAGGACACCGCACAGAGGTCACCAGGGGACACTCCCTGCCCCAGACTGCCATGGCACAGTGGTCACCAGGGGACACTCCTGCCCACGCGCCAGGACACCGCCCAGGGCGCAGGCCTTGTCTCTCGTGCGCACGGTGCCAAGGGACAGTAAGGTCTCTTTCCCTGCACCTCCAGACACTCAGAGCTCTCCAGATCCAGCAGGAGTTAGTCCCACCGCAGTCAGTCACCCCTGGAGCAGCTCAGCTTCCCTCCTGCCCGGGGCAGAGTGTGCAGATCCCTCGGCTCTGCCATGGGCTGCCCTCACAGAGACACCTCCGAGCCGAGGGTGACAGCCCTCGATGGCTCTGGGCAGCGAGCGAGGCACGGGCTGGAGCTGGGCAGGCGAGGAGACACAAATGGCTCCTGAACTCACGAGAGAGGGAAAGCACAACGGGAAAGACACGTCCCTGCAGTGATATCGAGAGGCTCCTGATCCGTTTTCCTCCTTCTAGCCAAACACGGTGTGGATCATAAGAGGTTCCTGATCTATTTTTCTCCTGGCCAAACGCGGTATGGATCATAAGAGGCTCCTGATCCATTTTTCTCCTTCTGGCCAAACGTGGTGTGGATCATGAGAGGCTCCTGATATATTTTTCTCCTTCTGGCCAAATGCTGTTTGGATCATAAGAGGCTCCTGATCCATTTTCCTCCCACTGGCCAAACGCGGTGTGGATTATAGAGGCTCCCACCACGTGAGGCCGTGGCAGTGTCCATCTGGTCACTGCAGGCCCTGCTGGGCACTCGCAGCACAATCAAAGCCTTCAGCACACGCAGCCTGCAGAAGCCAAGCCAGCAGAGCTCCCTCAGAGGCTCCGAGACATGGCACTGCAGGCTGGGGCTGCTCCGGCAGTTTTGGGCAGAACCTCAGGCTTTCAGACAGGTCAAAGAGCAAATCTTCAAGATATAAAAATATCCATCTCTCATCCACCTCAGGGAAGGACTGTCCACAAGGAGGAAAAGGAAGAGCTTTCGCTGTAAAAAATCCTACACTGAGAAGTTTAGTTTTTAAGAGCCTGTGAGAGATTCTGAACAGCTTTTGGAGCTTTCTCAACTCTGAAGTCTGCCTTAAGCTAGGTTTATGTTGCATAAACACTTGCTTTCAAATTTATTATTATTACGAAAGATACAACATGAGCATAATAAATGATTGTGGTATTAAAGCACATTTTACAGCATCATCCTGAGTGCTGTTTTCTTTAATGCTCTGCTTACATGACATGGAGGGATTTGCTCTGAAACTGTATTAGGATGGATGGACACAATTCAACAGTACAGCCCACAGCATTTTTTTCTCTTCTCTCCGGACAATTCTCAATAGCCCAAACCCTGTGCAGAACACCAGGGTATCTAGTTTTGAAACACAGAGGTGTCAGTGCTGGCTGGTGGAGGGGTTTGGAATTCCAGGGAATCGGGGAATGGAGCTCCTGGCTCGGCTGCCGTGGCTGATGAAGCAGAGCACGCCCAGAGCCGAGGCACAAGGCAGGGCTGGCAGTGGCTGAAGGGCTCTGAGCAGAAGGTGTCTGTGCAGGGGGAAAGAAATGAATAAACTGGAGCTCTGGGTGCTAGAGGGAGAGCACGGGGAGCAGGGGCTGGGCTGGCTGGTGCCCTGCTGAGGGCAGAAGGGACCTTGGGCCATCCCATGGATGGAGGGCTCGTGTCCTGTGAAGGGCAGAAGGGACCTTGGGCCATCCCATGGACACATGGCTGGTGTCCTGTGAAGGGGAGAAGGACCTTGGGCCATCCCACGGACACATGGCTGGAGCTGCTGAGGGGAGAAGGGCTCTTGGGGTCATCCCATGGACACATGGCTGGAGCTGCTGAGGACAGAAGGGACCTTGGGCCATCCCATGGATGGAGGGCTGGTGCCCTGCGAAGAGGAGAAGGGCCCTTGGGGCAGTCCCATGGACACAGGGCTGGAGCTGCCGAGGGCAGAAGGACCTTGGGGTCATCCCATGGACACAGGGCTGGTGCTGCCGAGGGCAGAAGGACCTTGGGGCATCCCATGGACACAGGGCTGCAGCTGCCGAGGGGAGAAGGGACCTTGGGGCATCCCATGGATGGAGGGCTGGAGCTGCTGAGGGGAGAAGGACCTTGGGCCATCCCATGGACACAGGGCTGGTGCCCTGCGAAGAGGAGAAGGGCCCTTGGGACAGTCCCACGGATTGCTGAGTCCATCAGGAGCCCTCCCTGGGCTCACCCCGCGCCCTCTGCTCGGCAGTGCCACCAGAACCGGAGCAGGACAGCTCCGGAGTGTCCCTGGGGTGCACAGAGCCCTCCCGTGTCCCTGCTGGGCTCACCTCCCCCAAACCAAGGGACCCCCTCATTAATGGGGTCACAGTCAGAGGGAACACCGCCCCTCCCGTGACCCCAACCTTCAGATTGTACTGAGACAGATTCCTCCTGGCTCTGGCTCCCAGGAAATGCAGGAATTGTGTTTTGTATTCAAGCTGCACATTCAATGAGCTGTCTAAAACCACTGTGACCCTGCATGTTTACTGGGAAAAAAAATTTAAACTTCAGCTTGAAGGACTGCTTCAAAATAATTAACCTTCTTGAAAGTACTAGACAGAATTTTAAGATTCCAAAGTCCAAAGATAATACATTTCTTTTGATTCTCACTGTCTCCTAGTTTTCTTTTTTTCCCCTAACAGGAAAATAAAATGCCATTTTCTAGGAATGCTATTATGAAATTATGCAAGATACCCATAATGTGCACTAATAATTCACACCATCAGATAACAGAGAGACTGAGGCTATACAGCTTCTGTCACAAATGAGTTTTGGCTCCTGGTTAGTAAATGTTGCTGCAGCCTCCCTCTTTCCCTCTGCTCCTCCCCACAGTTAATCTACCTCTGATCACTGTAACGTTCCCTATAGACAAATTGTTTTGGGTAACTTACAGCATTTACATTATTTTTTCATTTGTGACTGTTTCAATTAGCAATGTCATCTGTTTCTGAAAGCTTTTTACTTTTAAATAATTAGGCTTTACCCAAGAGGTTAGCACAAAAAAAGTATTTGAAATGCTAATCCACCACCTCAGACAAAACTGTTCCATCAAATTTAAAATCCTGTTGCTTCTTAAACATATTGTAAAATACAATAGTGCCCACAGCATACTGATAACCTCTGTGCAGCACAAAGAAAGAGGCCAATGTATTACACGAGATGGTTATTAAATGGAAATGCTGACAGGCCCTTAAATATGCTGAGATTGGGCACAGAGATTTAATGAGCACAATAATGGGCAGGTGGGCTGAGCGCTCCTGCTGGGATCACATCCTGGGCACAAAAACGTGCCTTTTGGAGCAACTTCTTAACGTAATCTGTACACAGCACCAGGTTGGGAGCTACAGACAAAAATGTTTTCATGTTCACTTTGTCAGCCAGGCCTTGGACAGCCTTGTTACCAACACACACACACACACACACACATATCTAAATATATATATTTAATGCCAGAGTGATTGGATGTCTTTTAGAACATATTTCTTTTTCTAACTGCATTCAAATCCAGAAAAGAGGAAGAAATCTGTTGCTTTGGTTCAAACCATGTCTTATCTCTGGATTTAGTGCTTTTGCTCTTTTTCTTCATATATTTGATGCACTTGGACCTAAACCATTAAAGCACACGCTCAGCCTAAAGAGCTGGAAACGGAAAATGTGCAGAAATTAAGCAGCTGTGTCAAAGCTTCATTCAATGCCACATTCCTAGTGGCTACCCTGCTTTTTGCCAAAATGTAATGAAGTTACACTCCCTGGCTCCCTCCCTGGATGGCAGCAGTCTGGGGATTACTCTGCAGCTCCCAAAAAGTCACCGCAATGTGCAGGTGCCACTTGGACAGCTGAGCTGGGAGCCAGATGGGGACACAGCAGAGCCTCGGGAGTTCCCTGCGCCCAACCCGAAGGAAGTTTTACTCTCACTCAGTGAAAGCAGCCACGGAGAGCTCCTCTGCTCCTCACACTGCTCCTGCAGAGCACAGCATTTGTACCTCTCCTGCACTTGGGAATGGACTTGAAAATTTGTAGAGAAGGGAAAGTTCATCAGTAGAGAAGGGAAAGTTTATCAGTTATAGCTATTTCTTGCATTCGGGATATATTTATGATTGGTTTTGGTTTTCTTGCCCCAGGGGCAGGTGATGGATGGAGAACTACCCCTAAATTCAAAGAGACACTGAAGTTCATTCTGAACACTGCTATCACCCAAATTCTGAGGAGTCTAATTGCAAACTCTGCTCTTGGGCACCTGAAAGAACGGCAAAGCCCCAAACTGCCTCTTTTCCACGGGCAAGAGCCATTGCTGTGGTGGGGCAGCCTGTGCAGGCACAGGTGTGGGGAAGGTGACCCCCCAGGACTCCTGCTGTCCCTCCCCTGAGCTCAACCTGCTGCAAAGCTCCAGGCTCTGTTAAAGGCGAGCTTTGCCAGGAGGAGCACTGCATTGTGCTGCCAGAACGCAGACTTGTCAGGGTTTATCTCCCTCTGCACACCCGCGTGCCTTCCCCAGCCCCGCTGATGTCAGCGTTGCACACAGAGCTCACTGCTGGAAAAGGAGCTCTCAATGGAGCAAAGCAAACTCTCATCACAGCACACTCCCCACGGCTGGGGTGATTATTGGTTCAGTTCTGCAGGCGCTGAGTGCCTGTCCATGGGGGACGAAGAACTGAAAACAACAGCACAACGCTTGACTTCCACACACACACAGCTCAGGGTGCTACTCTTGCGGTCAGGACACAAAATGAGGCATGGAGGAGCCACTTTGGGCAAGAGGGAGATTTCGGGGGTCTGCCGTGTCACTGGCCTGGGGTCACTGAGGAGAAGGGAGGCTCAGGATCTCTTTGCAGCACTGCTGACGATGAACACACCCAAGGTGGGCTCGGATGTGGTGAAGCACTGCCAGCAGCAGAGCAATGCCAGGAAGAATCTGATTCAAGAGATACGAACGCTGTGTTTACCTTTCAGCACCTCCAGAGCAGGGAATTGCCCTTACCTAAACAAAGGGAGGAGCAGAGGTGGTGTTCAGGGGCCCAGAGAGGACTACAAGCAGGAGCTTTTGGATTAAAGTGGGCAAAGGAAAATACAAACGAAATGTGGAGAAATGTTTCCTAACGAACACTTGACAGCAAAATCCCAGGGAAAGCACAAACCTCCCACTTTTCTCATTCACACCAGCATGGGCCAGATATTAAAAACCATAAAGAACAGAAAAATTCACTTAAGGCTCTGACCCACTACCTGTGTTTCTGAAGAGGCTTTCCTTACAGGTTTCTAAGACACTAAAATATGCCCCAAAATGTATTGCAAAAGCTTCTGCAATTGCGCCACAAGGACGCAACAGCTATTGTCAATACTTCTCAGGCCTGAAAACAACCACAACTGCACAGCTTCAGCCCTTGAAGATAAGCCGATGGGAAGAAGTTCACCGAGAAAGGTTTTCTGCCGTTCACGTGTGCAAGGATGCAAACCTTGGCCAGTCCGTGAACGGCAGGCTGGAGCTGCTCCTTGCACTCTGTCCTCTGCACAAGGAGCTCACACTAAACAGGAGCCCATCCATGGAGCACTCCCCCCAAACTGTGTGACTGCATAAAGGACAGGCTAGAGTTATCTCCTGCCATCAGAGCATTTCGTTGTATCTGAAGTTAAGTACGTTAATGTATCTTGAATTAATTTCCTTGGTGTTAAAGTGCAAACTGGGCTAATAAAAGTGACACATTGACTTTTTCCAGAGAATGATGTTCAGCTTACGCAGAATGGCAGCAGAAATGAAAATTAGCCTCGAGACAATGTTAATTACATTTTATCCATTAGGAGGAGGGTAATTGAACCACTCATTTTCACTGCAAAGAAAACCCTTCTGGCTTCATAAAGGGAAACTATGTGCTAATGTGCAAATTAAAGTCTAACAATGGAAAAATTTGCAATAGAAAGAAAACCGAAATGCAGGTAATGTATATCTATATTATATTGCAATGACCATCCTGGACACAGCACGTGTTCTTGCTGAGCTGAGAGAGACTTCAGAACGCATGACAGAACGCAGCTATCTGGAGTAGCAGCCAGGAATTACTGACATGGACATGAATGTCCTGAAAGACTTCAATTAACCAAGAAAACACCGTACACATTGCTGATAGTGCTGTTAGAGCTGATACTACTCATACTCATAAAGATCAGTTGCAGAAAATGGTCCTTGCCAATTCGAAAATCTTCCCACTCACTCCTATGAGATCTGTACATGGCTGAAAAAATGGCATTTGCTTATTCTCAGCCAGAAAATTCCCCCAGACCACCGAAGGCCTTTGGGTGAGTCTGAGCAATCGCTGTAGTCAGCAGGGACCACATTCCTTTTCGGGATCTGTATCAACAAGTGCCCTGACATCTGCTAGCAGTGCATTAATGATTTGAGTTTTGAGAAGCACAGGATGCATGAACAGAAGTTTGTTTTGTTCTCTGGACTTTGCTGTTTACCTACATCCCACGGTATCCTACTGCCTTTGGACCCTCCACAGCTAAACAGCAGATTTCCAGTTCTGAATATTAAACTGTCATATCAAATTCTTATTCCTCAAATCTACAGGCTCTCACTTCTTTTCTGCAGTGCATATCATCTACCCTGACCTCACTCCACTGAGACACTGGAGAAACATTTCTGCCTCGGATTTTCTTACAGAAGTGCCGTGAAGCTGCTGAGGTTTGGGAGATGGAACAGATTGGAGGAGCGTGTCTCAAGGAGAACGGCAGATAAAGCTATCAGCAGCTCGCGCTAACAGGTGAAGTTCCCGAGGTTTATCAGGGCTGTAATCACAGGCACGCTGCCTGTCAGGGTATCAAAGAACACACGCTGCAGGAATCAGAATTTCAGTGTCAGGCAAATACTGCACACCAACCAATATTCTCTTCTGTGGGATTGCCGTCTGTGGTGTTTGGGTTGGTTTGTTTGGGACGGTCGGGACGGAGACGAGAGATCTCTGCAGTGAGGTCTGAGAGCATGAGGTTTATTGTGAGAGGTGTGGGGGTAGGGGAGCTGCCAGGAGCTGCCAGACACAGCTCAGAGCAGGGCAGAGAGGTGAGAGAGAGAGAGAAGAAAAATACAGAAAATAGAATAGAATAGAATAGAATAGAATAGAATAGAATAGAATAGAATAGAATAGAATAGAATAGAATAGAATAGAATAGAATAGAATGCCATGGTTGCCGTTTCCAATACAATAAATCATCTTCTGTGCTGAACATTCTAATTTTCACTAGCCAATCTAGAACAAGCTACAAATCCTACACCATTTACACACAGCCTAGGAGAGTCATTGCATTACCATACGGCGTTACATTTTAAACTCTAAAAACTGCTTTTTGGACCCTCTGCCGAGTTGGTAGAGTCTGCTCTGACCCTTGGGCCTGCCTGCAAGCAGAGGGGATTGTTTAATCAAGGAGGGGAATTGTTTAATCCAAAGGGGATTATCTTCAGTGGCCATGCCATTGTTTTCCAGTTGTTCAGTCACTGGGGTTTGGTATCTCAAAGCTTGTCTTCATTTCAATCTCACTTATAGTTTCCATATTCTCAGCATCTTTTGCCAGGTAATCATATTTATAATGCTTTCCTATTTCATCCTCCCCAGCACAGGATAAAGCAGAACTCGTGCTCAGAGGCTCATAATCAGCTTGTCCTGTCCCTCTCCTGTACTGCAGTCAATAACTGAGGGAAGTGCACCCAGAGCTGGGCTGCTGAAAGCTGCTTGGGCACAAATGCCACAAAGAAATCCCACAAGCACCACACCACTATTCCCATCAGCCAAATCAAGTGTAGGTGGAACAAGATTTAGCTGCAGATAATATTATGGATTATCTGCCCACGGGGCTCAATAGAATCCAGATCAGACCCCTGAACTTCCTGACCCCAGGAGCAGCATCTGGGCAGAGTCACAGTGAACTCAGAACTCCTGCTTCAACAAAGGCCAAAAATACATTCCCTTATTCAAAAATAATAATTTTTAAATCAACCTTTATCATAATATTGCCACGAGCATTGAAAAGGATTATCTTATTACAAAAATGAAATGACTTAAATTTACCCTCATTATTGTTTCCCAGGGAAAAAAAGAGGCTTTTTTTATTTCATTGTGGATGGAGCTGCTATTTGCATTTAAATGAAGACATCTGAAGAAGAGGAGCTAGAAAGTTAGGGCTTTTTTTTCTTTTGAGAATGAGATTTCATTTCAGTATTCTATAATGCAAACCCAACTCCACTTTCTGCTTCATTAAATAGTCTGTCACAAGCTGCTTTCCAAAAAATTGTCACGGAGAGTGAGATACTCTGATTATTCCCACTTGAGGCTTTGTAATGATGGCAACAACACAGCGTTGGTATCCCCCAACACCTGACTTCAGCAATAAATGAGGTATTGCCACACTTGCACTGCAGCGTGGATTTGTTTGGATTGACTCATCACAACTGACACACTTAAAGAATCTTCTTTCTTCGTGCTCTGATGGAAACTGGCTTCTGTCAATGAACCTCGATGGCTTACAAGAGATTCCAGCAGGAACACTCTGAGCAGCAGATGGACACATAAATATTCATTCCGTGCCGAAGATATTAATTAGGGAGAACAGGGAACACCCAGCACTGCGCCACTGACATCTGGAGGAGAGCTCCCATCTCCTCAGTCGGGAAGGAACAGAGTTCCCTCCTGCAGGAAATGCCACCCCAGGGACATTTGGGTTCTGAGCTGGCTCCAGGTGTGGGGAAACCAGAGCCCAGACGTGCCACCTTCCCCAGGCCACAGGAAAACCTGTGCTACCACCAACAGGTACCGCGAAAGGACCTGGCAGTGCCACCTGGAGCTGCCACAGCTGAGAGCAGAGCTCAGCTCCAGCAAGGACCTGGCAGTGCCACCTGAGCTTCCATTACTGCCACACCTGAGAGCAGAGCTCAGCTCCAGCGAGGACTCAGCAGTGCCACCTGAACTTCCATTGCTGCCACAGCTGAGAGCAGAGCTCAGCTCCAGCGAGGACCTGGCAGTGCCACCTGAGCTTCCATTACTGCCGAAGATGAGAGCAGAGCTCAGCTCCAGCAAGGACCTGGCAGTGCCACCTGAGCTTCCATTACTGCCGAAGATGAGAGCAGAGCTCAGCTCCAGCAAGGACTCAGCAATGCCACCTGAATTCCATCGCTGCCACAGCTGAGAGCAGAGCGCAGCTCCAGCAAGGACCTGGCAGTGCCACCTGAGCTTCCATTGCTGCCGAAGATAAGAGCAGAGCTCAGCTCTAGCAAGGACCTGGCAGTGCCACCTGAGCTTCCATTGCTGCCACACCTGAGAGCAGAGGGCACCTGGAGCAAGGACCTGGCAGTGCCACCTGAACTCCATCGCTGCCACAGCTGAGAGCAGAGCTCAGCTCTAGCAAAGAGCTAGAGAGACAAGGAGAGACAAGGAGAGGAGCACTAAATGTTGAGGTTAAAAGAAAAGTTTCCCAGTGAGAAGAAAAGAAGCAAAGCAAAGGCTGTTTGTGTGAGTCAGCCTGGATGGGCAAAGGTAGAAGTTCAACAGAAGTATTAAAATATTAGCAAAAACTGGGATGGAAAACATCTCATTTCTTCCTCTCCTCACATTAAAATGAGAGCCAGGACCGACGACAAAATGTTCCTTGCACTGAAGGTCCTCTAATTTTCTGAGCGGAAATGCTGCCCCTCAGGGACTGTGCTCGGAGAGGATCCTCTCTGCCCAGCGAGGTTGGTTCATCTCACCCAGAACACCAACAGGAACGCCAGGCCTCTCCTTCCCAACCAAACCTGGGCTGGGGAAGGCCTGTGCCACCGCAGGGTGCCCTGGGCAGAGGACAGGAATGGCCAGCGCCCTGCCCTGGCCACCTCACGGAGCGGGAGGGGCTGGGGTGGCACAGCGACTGGCACCGGGAGGGCAGCAGGGGATGGAAACGGTCACCAAACTGAACGAGTCTGACCAGCCACAACGGTGCGAGGCAGTGGCTTAAAAATTAATAAAAAAAAATCAATCTCTTTTAGTCCACCCAGGCTCCAGCTGATTGGTTTCACTCAAATACCAGGCTATTTCTCATTAGCTGATTGGTATTTAAGTTACAGATCCTCTGCTCAACAAAGATAAAAGGGTGATGCCCAAATTAACATATGGAACTCCTATTTACCATTAAAGATTATCTGTGCTCTATGTCTGTGTCCTGAAAAAGTTCCCTTCAGTCATAACTACATACCACACATTTTTTAAAGTTATTATAACAGCTACCTGCCAAATACACAGGGAATAAAGTAAAAATTTTGATTTTATTATGGTAGACACTCATTTAATTGATTTTCAGGAATAATAATTTTAAACTAAGCAGTAAATGGTCTCAAGAAAACTCCTTTTAATGCAGCAAAGCAGAAACGCTTTGATTAGTTAAACCAAGAGAAAATAAAAACCTGCAGGAAGCTGCAGAAAAGAAAGGGAAATCTGAGGATGGAATTCTGCTATCCAATGTATTCATGCTCAGCCTATCAACAGCAATGGAAATTCAGCGTGCATATTCAAGGACAGAATTTGGTCCAAAGGGATAAATTTTCAAAGGCTGCTGTTTTTTTCCTCGCACCCAGCATTTGCATAGGCTCATTAGTATTGGTGCCAGGGGTACCTGTGCCCTCGGCCAGGCACTGCGGAGGGTGATTTCCCATTCTGCCTGCATCAGCGCAGCTCTGGCGGTGCAGCCTGTCCCCATGGCGCACTGGAGAACACCGAGACACAATAGGGGATTTATTGATGGACTCTGGAAATGGATTTCACATGCTCTGACTGCTCCAATCTATCCTCCAGCCGTGCTCAAGAGAAGCATTCCCCACGTTCGTTTCTGCTTTAGAAAATCAAGATGCAGAGGTCTATATTTAAACAGTCAGGATGTTTTCAGGTCACAGTTCGTGCCCTCCGGAGCCTTCTGTGTGTGCCCAGCAGCACTGAGTGCCTGCGCTGAGCCCTGCACTGCTCTGCTCATCAAATTCTGTCCCTGAATCACTGCAACCCTTAATGCCATCCTGTAGTTGCACTGTTTTAAATTCTTTCTCTTCTTTCTCATGGAGAATAGAGATAAGTTGCATTCTTGTGCTTTCTAATCTCTTTGTTTTGGTGCTGGATGCTCTAGAGTTGTAACCAATCATTATAGGGGGTGGAAAAACTGTCGGCCAATAATTATTAGATCATTAATGAATATATAAAGAAGTTTTTGTAAATAAAGTTCTTCTTTTTGCCATCTTGCTACTGCCTGCCTGACCTCCCTGCGAGCTTCTGCGAATCTCCACGAATATCAGAAAATCAGAGCAACACCATCCCACAGGTAAGGTTAGAGCAGCCCCAACCCCAAACACTGATCCACATCATCTGCTGCCTGCGAGCGCCTGAGAACATCACCGAGGCTGGCCGTGGAAATCACACCTGCAGGAGGACTGCTCTGGAGCTGAGAACACGCGTGACAGTGCACGAGTCTGCAGATCAATAATAATATCCACGAGCTGAGCTGTCGAGCAGGCAGGAGCAGCAAGAGTCAGTGTCCTGCGAGGCTGAACGGTGTCTGCGTTTGACCAAGAGAGCAGCAGCACCAGTCCTGCCCCGGTGAGCAATCACACACTGACCGAGGTGTAACTCACACAGAGATGGAGGAGCTGCTTCTCATTCCCTTGCTCGAGCACTCTGAGTGTACCTGGAGTGAACTCACAGCTGACAAATGCCTCTCCTCCCTTGGCTCTCCCCCTCTCCCTTTCCCTTCAGATGTGACTCCAGAACAAATCTTTCACAAGCCAAACTTGTATTAAAGGTTTTGTCCTTTGCAGGCAGATTCAGAAAAATATTAAATATTACTGGTTTTGTCCTAGAAATGGTAATTAAAACACAGCAAATACATAGACACTTTGGAAGATCGATTCGTGCTTTCCTGTGGAAGGCCTCCAGCAACAAACAAGATAAATGGCACTGCCACATGACGAAAAATAACCAATCTCGATCTTTTCAAATCATTTTGAAGATCAGCTGATGATCTTTTCATACAATTCTACACTGATACCCAGGGCAGAAGTAGGGCATCAACCTCTTCACATAAACACTTCTGAAATGGTTTTGGGTGGCATCAGCCTGTTTGAACCAAGGGCCAGATGTTCCCCCAAAAATCACAGAAAGCTTCTACCTGCACCCAACCTGCTCTACCACATCGTTAGGAAGTAAACTTAATATTACATTCAAAGCACCTCTAAGCACTTATGCAATTGTTCTTCAATGTTTCTTAGCATTAAGACTTTTAAAAACAAGAAATAAGTTAAATGTTTTTCTCGAGGTGTTTTTCCATGAAGCAACCCTTGATTGAATCCATTTAAGATAAACTAAAAAGCGAGAAGAGGAGATAAGAGTCCAGTGGCAGATATTTCTAAATGTCACTCTGCTAACAGAACACACTTCAGCTGCTGTGGCATTCCCACCCCTCCTTGTCACCACCCTAGGTCCTCTTTGTGCATGAATTATCACCACTGAAGGAATTTTGCAAAAATACATTTTCTAGTGGAAGCAGTGACTTTTGACAGGGCACGACTGGGCATCCTTTTCTCTGCCAGGGATGCTGTAAAACAGAGAAAAGTTGCCAAGAAGATGCTCACAGGTGTAGAGCAAACACTGGGGTGAGATGGAATTCCATCCCTGGGAAGGCTGGATGAGCTTCCCAGCAGAGGACTCTGGGATGCAGTTAGGACAATTAGTGTACTCAGTTTATCAGAGCATCCAAACCCTTCTCCCATTTTCACCTGTGTGGAATTTCTGCTGGAGGAATTCCCACTGTTTGACAAACGTTATTTGAGTAAAACCTGCTTCAGGAGAGAGGCACAAGCCCCCACGGTGTCCTGGCACAAGGGAGGAAGGGATGAACAGAAGGGTCAGCTGGGTCTAGAAATCCTTTCCGGTGCCAGAACTGCTCAGGCACTTGTAGAAAGCCAGTGACAGAAGAGAAGTTGAAGTCCCTTCCCCTGACCCTGTCCCTGACATTACTGAGCTGTGTTTCCATGTCGGTGCTTTTCTCTGCCGTGTTTCCAGTGATCCAGTGGGTCTTGTCTAGAACCAAAAGGGTCAGGTGGTCTCAGAGACAGCAGAGTGCTTTTTTCACACCGTTCAATCCCCACCTGTAATTCGCATTTCAAATGTCACAGCATTGCTGTGGCTACGTAAACACACCCAGGGTATTTTAAGAATAAATTTGTTGCCACTTCCTCTGCGGCTGCCCCGTGTTGGGATTAGGATGCACAGAGCTGCACGAGACCCTTCAGACACACTGCTCAGCAGCAGGAACAGCAGCAGAAGATCCCAGAGCAGTTCTACCAGTTCTAGAATCTCAGGCAATTTCTCTTGCCATTGCCTGAGAAATGGCAAATGCAAGAAAAACTATTTCAGTTCTTCCTTTACTCGAGAATTTTCCCAGTCTCTCCACAGATTGTGTTCTTCATTGATATCCCTGGGCAATGTCATCAAGAGAAACAAAAAGCTTTATCCTCTTGCCTCCATTTTTGTAGGCTTCTAGACCATGAGAAACCATTACAGAGATGGACAAGGAAGTGAAATCTGCCTCCTCGATCTCCCATGAGATCCCTCATGATTCCTCCTGGACCGTTCATCTGGATTATTGGGATAGATGGAAGGGAAAGGAATACATTTTGTGCAGGAATTTCTCAGTCTTTTCCAGTCATTAGCCCAGAGAAAGCTGAGAATTGCTCAGAAAGCCAAGTCTAAAAAATGTAAAGTTTTTTACAATAAAAACGAATAAATAATTTGACAGACCACAGAACAAAAACCACATCCATAAACTACAAAATTTGACACTGGCTTTTAGTGCACTGCTCAACCAAGTCTCCAAAGCAGCAGAGCTTTGATTTCTGCAATCCAGATCTGTTCTTTTCTGGTCCTGTTTATCACAAAATTAGATGTATACTTTTACATATTTTTACATATGTTCAGCTTTTTTCCTCTCTGTTTTAAATGTTGAAATGCTTTGTTTTCCCCCTCATGTCTAAGCTTTTTACTTTTTTTAGTGACTCCTGTTATCACCTTACGAGCAAAGAGCTATATACATACATTAGATTGTACCCAGATCTGACAAAGGAACCTTAATTCCATTTCCTGACATCTTTTTAAGATCAAAGAGAAAATACATACATGGAAACAACACCCCTTGATTCCACTGAAAAAGGGAGAATTATTTTTAAATTCAAAGCTAGTTTGCCTCACAAATATTACAGCCAGAATTTGGAATTTTTAGTATGAATTACAATAAGAAGTCTCACCACTACAGTGCATTGCTTTTCTTTACGGAACTGCACTACTTTTCTATATATGCTAATGATTATTGGGTTTTACTGCCAGTTGGAACATTTGAAAGTCCAGCAACTTATTTTCAAATCATCAGGACTGATTTTCATGCAAGGTGCAGAAGGGTTTAAACACTGCCTTTCCCTCTGTTTGGAGCTGACGGGTTTAGGAAATAGAAGTTTAGCATTGCAGAAAAAAGCCACTTTGAACTGTAACTACTGTATCTCCAGGGTAGTAATTTGGCAGAATCCCACTCCAGGGGAGTGATTCTGTTATTTTATGACAGAACTACTAGTAAGTGGTATGAAACAGAACCAGACTTTTTTTATTTCACATTTACATTTCTTATATGCCTATAATTTAGTCTCTTTAAATGTCAAGCTTTTTTAAATGAACACTTTTCACATTTTGATGTTGTTGGGTTTTTGTATTCTCCTCACAATCCGAAATGACATCAGCGATTATAAAACAACATTAGGTATTCCAAAACCTCCGCTGTACAGATTTCCTGTTTTACTTTTTCCTCATCCCTTCTTTGAAGGTCACAATAAGAATGAAACAAATGTCCTGTTACAAAATTTCTCTGCATTCAGTAAGCATTACACTGTGAGATCTTTATTCGGGGAGATTTGGGTCCATGTCATCTCCCCCCGGGCAAGTGCTGCCCTTCTGGCAAGGTGAGCAGGACCTGATTTGGAGGGTGTGTGAGTGCTGCTCCTGGCAGCGCTCAGCAGCACCCAAAGCACAGCTCTGCACAGCCCAAATTCCCTCCCTGGGTACCAGAAGAGCCTCGGGAGGGCTGATGGACGACTCGGGCATCATCCCTGTGACCCCTGCGCTGCTCTGTCCCGCCCTGGTGAACGCAGTCCTTCCCCCGAGCCCTCCTGTGCCCCACACAGAGCCAGGCCATGCCAGGCTGAGGGAGAGGACAAACACGAGATCACAGACCTCCTGTGCTTTCGGGGTCTGGAAGGTCCTGCACACAAACCCAGGGTGGCCAACGACTGAACACATCCTGAGGCAGCCCAAAGCACCGACTGAACACATCCTGAAACACTGACCAAACACATCCTGAAACACTGACTGAACACATCCTGAAACACCACCTGAACACATCCTGAGCTAGCACAGAAACACCACCTGAACACATCCTGAAACACCGAGTGAACACATCCTGAAACACTGACCAAACACATCCTGAAACACCGACTGAACACATCCTGAAACACCACCTGAACACATCCTGAAACACCGACTGAACACATCCTGAGGCAGCACAGAAACACCGACTGAACACATTGTAAAGGAGCCCAAAGCACTGAGTGAACACATCCTGAAACACTGACCAAACACATCCTGAAACACCAAGTGAACACATCCTGAAACACCGAGTGAACACATCCTGAGCTAGCACAGAAACACCGACTGAACACATCCTGAAACACCGACTGAACACATCCTAGGGCAGCCCAGAAACACCAACTGAACACATCCTGAGGCAGCCCAGAAACACCACCTGAACACGTCGTAAAGGAGTCCAAAGCACCGACCGAACACATCCTGAAACACCAAGTGAACACATCCTGAAACACCGACTGACCACATCCCAAGGCAGCCCAGAAACACCGAGTGAACACATCCTGAAACACCGACTGAACACACCCTGAGGCAGTCCAAAGCACCGAGGCCACCCTTGGGGCACTGCCGGAGCAGAGCTTTCCCATTCCCACCCTTTCCCACACTGTCCATGCCCTGCCCGTGCCCTTCAAGCTCCCTCAGATCTTTCAGGCTGCTGCCACTCTTTGCCCCACAGCTGTCACTGTCAGAGCCATTCTCCCTCCATGTTTTTAACCCCTTCTTTGCCGGTGCCCCGGCTCCCCTGGCACGGGCAGTGATGCAGTGACCGGGGGAAGCGAGCTGGGCTCGGAACGGCCTCACAAGACAGGAATGATTTTTGGTTCCAGCCCAGCCCCGCAGCAGCTCCATGGCATTTGCACCAGGCCAGCTGCAAGGGGCCTGGGAGGTACGAGTGTGCTGGACCCAGCGATGCTGCTGGGAACACCGCCCTGCACTCATCGGGAGCCAGCCTCGCTCGCTGCTCGCCCTCCGTGCCCCAGCAGCCCTCGAGCCCCACGGATAATTCATCCCCCAGAGGAGAGTGAGCCAAAGCTGCACACAGCCCTGGACAGCTCTGAATCCTGGGCACCGTTCAACCCACGGCCCCTTGTCCTCTCACTGCCATCCTGCCTCTGAGGACATCCACAGGAAAAGGAATTCTTAATACCACTGGCTGAAGTAGGATGGAAAAGTCAGAGAATAATTCTCTTAATTGACTACTCTTCTTACTACTTGTAATCTAGAGGAATTAATTCTACATGAAGAACGACTATTCTGTGGTGAAGTGTAATTCCTGATCTCTGGGGCTTCAGCTTACCAGTTGTCAAATTATCCAATTACACACTTGTTAAAATCCATTTTGGGGAGATTTTCATGGCTCGTAAATAAATAATTTCAAAATCTTAAATCCTCAGAAGATAAAAAAGGAAGAAAGAAAGAATGAAAAATAGGAAGACCCCAGCCCCCAAATGGTACCTCAAAATCATGAAATGCATCTAAAAATTATGTCAGGAACGTGTAAAGAGTGATCCCAGCCTGCTCTGCTCCAGCAGCACCACGGTGGTGATGATCTGTTCCAGCAGGGAGAAACACTCTGCTGCTTTTTCTGCAACGTTTTATTCAAATCACTAATCTGGAGGGAACCAATTAAGGCAGCATCCCCTTCATTATGCCAAAAGGGAAAAATCCCTTCATAAGCACATCAGGGAAGAGGTGAAAGCCAAGGCAGACCACAGCCCCAGGCAGGGATAAGGATGCTGTGGCTCGAGGCCAGCACGGCCACCAGGCTGAGGTGGCCCAGGCTGGGGACACCATGGCCACGGAGAGAGCCAGGGCTGCCCAGTGTGCCCAGGAGCTGGAAGTGGAGCCACAGGGAGCGGGGGCTGCACAGACTCCCCAGGAGCTGAACTGGAGCAACAGGGGGCTGGGGCTGCACAGACTCCCCAGGAGCTGAACTGGAGCCCTTTCTGCTCTCTGCAGCCTCAGGGACTGGAGCTGTCCAGCCTCCCCCGGAGCTGAACCTGAGCCCTTTCTGCTCTCTGCAGCCTCCCCAGGAGCTGAACCTGAGCCCTTTCTGCTCTCCAGCCTCCCCAGGAGCTGAACCTGAGCCCTTTCTGTTCCCTCGCCCGCGCAGGGCACAGGCAGTGATGGAGCCAGGCTGTGCCAGCCTCGTGCAGCAACAGGAGGAGAAGGGGCAATTCCATTCAGCCACACGGGAATAGCACTGCCGTGGAGATGATCCAGCCCTGGGAGTTTTCCCAAACACACTGCGGCTCTCCATCCCTGGAGGGGCACAAACCTCAGTGCCCAGCCCCGCAGTGTCCCTGGGCAGGGCCCTGGAGCTCTCCAGCCTCAGCTGCTCTGTGCTCTCAGCTCTGCAGGAACATCTTGGCAGGAGCCAGGGGCACAAGGACACCTCAGGGAGTGTCTACAGGAGGGAATGTTCTTAAATCAATGTAAAGTCTGATCCTGATGCGCCAAATCCGAGTCAAGAAGAAAACTTTCTGTGCTCTCCTGTATTTCAGTGCAAACCATCAGCAGTCAGCGTTACAGACACGCTGCAGTGTTTGCTGCTGCGCTGTGGGGCAGGGCTGGGGTAGGAAATGCTGTGAGGGAAACCAGACATGAAACAAAAGACGAACAGAAGGCACTAATCTGATTTTTATAAACCCAATCTGCCTGTATTTCAATAAAAGTAAGTAAACACCATCCCTGGTTTGGCTTTTCTTCAACAACAACAACAACAAAAAAACCCTTTTGAAATTTCTGTAATATTGACTGAGTCTGATTAACATAAAGACATAAAGGTGTTGGAAAAGCAATCCAAATTAGGTGGCACAATATTTTCAGTGAATTCTGGTCATTCTGGGCACTACGTGTGAGACTTCTCAAGACATACTGACTTGAAAATCATTCAGAGCATTTGTCTACCGAAAATGAGGTCCCTTCCAGCTGGCTGAAATTGGCTCCACAAAAATTATCAAATTATAAAATAATCATGAGACCATCATTCTAAAACTGGATTCACCACCAAATTATTTCTGTTTCAAACTCAGAACATTTGCAATACCAGCGGTTTTACAGCAGTGTGAAAACAGGCCAGGACTTCTAAATCCTGTGTCCACTGGCATAAAGGAGGGACAAGTTCTGGTGAACCCTGCTCTAAATTCAGATCTGCTACGCTTTCCTTGTCCTTCTACATTTTGTAGCTTCAGAGCAACACAAAGCCTGTCAGGGTGAAGGATTGGCCTTGTTTCAAACCCAGTTCAACTGCACGTGTCTAATAAAAAAAACCATGTAACTCACACTTAAGAAAGAACAGCAGCCCTTATGCAAAGCCATTTTTCTTAGGCTTTAATTCGCAAGAAAAATACCCTCGTGTTCGTTGCCGCTTCTCTGGGGAGCCCAATTTTCAGCGTTCCCCATCAAACCGCGCGGCTGTCGGCAGCTCTGCCCGCAGCCAGTCCCAGCCCTCATCACTCACTGCCCCTCACACACCCGGGCTGGGCTGGCTGCTGCCTTCTGCTCCTGCAGGTGATTACAGCATCAGTCAGCCCCAGCGCAGCTCCAGAGACAAACCGACATTCCCAAACTCTTGTCTTCAGCAACAACACCATCGAGATCTCTTTCCATCAGCCTGCGCTAACTGCTGGCAGGAACAGAATTGGATTAAACAGTGGAGCTGCCTGATGGCTCTCGCTGCTCGGGGATTGGAGTAGCCAAATGTAGTTGCACTGTTTTAAAATCTTTCTCTTCTTTCTCATGGAGAATAGTGATAAGTTGCATTCTTGTGCTTTCTGATCTCTTTGTTTTGGTACTGGATGCTCTAGCGTTGTAACCAATCATTATAGGGGGTGGAAATCGACCAATATCGACCAATAATTATTAGATTATTAATGAATATATAAAGAAGTTTTTGTAAATAAAGTTTCTCTTTTCGCCGTCTTGGTGCTGCCTGCCTGACTTCCCTGTGAGCTTCCGCGAATCTCCACGAATATCAGAAAATCAGAGCGACAGCCAAACGTCTGTGTGGTGTTGCACTGAAGTTATTCTCCGACTGCATGCTCCACACGTCAACAAAATGTCTAATTGTGCAGGCAAAGAGCTAGCGCTTGTTATTTCAAATGTTAAGGACCCCAGGCTCGTCATTAATTCTGGAAGGAAAAACGCAAAGAATGTGGCATTTGTTGGATTCTGGAGATCAGGCGTACTCCATGGCCAAGTGCCTGTGCCATTCCCTCAGTCCATTCCCTGCACACAAACCCAAACGGCAGCGCTGGTGGCTCTCGGCTGTCACCGTGTCACAGTGCCACAGAAGAGCCACAGCAGAGCCACAGCCACGCCAGCCTTTGGTGAACAGCGACAACATCGCAAAGGTGGAGATCAACCCAAGCCATGTTCCTGACAATTCCACTTGAAATGAGCCCTGAAGATCAGCCCGCTGCAGCTGAGGATGTTCTTCTCCTGTGGGGACACAAAACCATCCCTGCCCAGTGCCTGGCCTGTCCTTTGGGCACACACAGGTGCCAGCGCCACACGCTCTGAGAAAGCCGAAATAATTAACATCTGCACATGGGAAAAACGTCTCGCAGCTCCAGCTAGCTGTGATTCAGGTCAGTTGTGAAGCACCACCGACTCTCACGTGTTAAGGAAACATTGTCAATCAGCGGCACAGGCTGGCCGCAGGCCCCAGGGTGTGACACCGAGCCTGATGTGACTCCCATATTGCACAGAGTGACTAACGAGCTCTGGAAGCCAAAGTCCTTCCAGGGGAAGGTGCCTGCACACAGAGCCAGTCCGTAAGGAGGTCTGTGGATCCAGACAAAGCTGGGAGAGCCACAGGCAGTGAGACAAGCTGCTCCTCTGGACTGATCAGCAATATTCCAGAATCAGACCCATACAATAGCCCAGAAATAACTCAGGGACAGTCAATTTCTTTTTCATTGCTGTCAATAATGACCCTGGAACAGACTACTACTAAAATTTGCTAACGATATCAGTGGGGAAGGCATCGTCAATACAGAAGTTTGAACGATTAAATAGAAGCAATGGATAAACCCAAGGATTCAGGAAACAGAAATGGAATGAAATGCAGTCACACACAGTGAGAAGTTTAATCAAGGGGGCTGACAGTCAGAATTTCAGCCATCAGGTAAGAGGCCTTCAGTCTGAAACAACAGCGCAACGGAAAGATCTGGGTACAAAACTGGGTCACAGGATAAATATATGCACAGTACAGAACAAGCCCTGACCACCTCAACAAAATCCCCAGGAAACAGAACCAAACCCTGGCACGGAGCTTTTGAGATGGAGAAAAAACATTTGCAGGGCATAAACACTCGGACAAGAATGGCAGGAGACATTATCTGATATTCTGACACCATCTCGGATGTCTTTTCAGGAAAGGGAATCAAAATCAGAACTGGTGGGTGCTGAGACACATTACTGGGAGAATGACAAGTCTGTTTTATGGTATGGAATTGTAAGTCCTTGACCTGTCTAATTTCAGGAAGCAATAGGATATATTTCTGAAAAGAAAATGGGTCCTGGCAATATCACAATGATCCAAAGCTTTCTCCCTTTCTTAGGAGTAGATTTCATCTGTGATTCACTAATCATTTTGATTTTAAAAGGCTCCTTTTCAGAACTGGCTAACATTTTAATTAAATATTTGAAAACTTGCCGAATACTGTAATTGCAATTTAAAAGCTATGAATTAGGAGAGTAAAAGCTTTTATCTACTCTCTAGATATCTTTTTCATAAAGCTGTCATGGAAGTCCTTAGAAATATCCCCTCCTGGAATGTGAGCAGGACACAGCCTTGGGGCTGACGTGATCCTGCACTTCTCGGCTGTGAGGCAGAGCTCAGCCAAAAGCAGATTCCCCTGTAATCAATTTGTTCATCTGCACCAATCCCAAGGGGGATTCACCTTTCACAGAAAAGCACAGATTTCATCCCAAAACAGCCTCCTTGTCAGGTCTGATGGTGGATAGGGGACAGGAGGCTGAAACGGCCCCCAGTATCCTATTGCACCACTGATATCGATGATTTTTGTATTTTCTTTTTATACCCTTGTTATATATTTTATACCCTTTCCCTTCCCTGTTCCCCTCTAAACACACTCCTTGTACCCTGCACAAACACTCCTTGTACTTTAGCCCCACATGTTCACAACCCTTGTACTCTGATATTTAGCTTAGTTTGGGGTCCTGCAAAGCAAGGAAGACCAAAGATTCAAACTATCTCAGAACTAGAGGCTCCAACCTGTTCTCTCTTGGAACATGTTTTTGTAAACTAGGCTGTAGGCTCATTGGGGGGCGTTTCATTAGAATAGGGGGCAATTATTCATTTATTAAGTTTCTTATTGGGGGATTTTGAGTAGATATGCTAATTTTGTAAAGTCCATAAAAATCCGGTACGTGTTGTACGGAGGGTTCTGGCTCGTCCCTCGCTCCATGGCGTGATTTCCACCTTTGATGGGTCTGGGCACCTCGGATCCTATTAAACCGAGGTAAACTCCCTTTTCCCTGTACTGCTGTGTCTGCTTCACATTTTTACCAGCCTGTTTAAGGCATCACCACCCAGGGGGAATTCTGGTGGCTCCGCCTGAGCTCCACATGCAGTGTGTCCCAGAAACAAACAGCGCGATTGAACGGTGAAATGTGTCAGACACATCTATTCGTAAGGGCATTAATACCCTGAGTATTTTCTAAATCCGTCAGTGACTGCCACTGCCGTGACAGCTGAGCCCTGTAATTATCGGAGATCATTTTAATGCAAAAAAAGTTTCCTTTATAATAGATAGCTTCTTTACTGCCACAATTGATTTTATTTATTTACCTGGTCTACTTACACAGCTTCTCATGCTGATGGGAAGTAGAACAGTTTATTTCCTCTCAACATGTTCGTTAAAGTTTTAAAAACAACATCAGGAGCAAGTTGAAACAATGAATTATCTAAAAGGAATAATGTTAAATTGGTTTTTAGCATTTAAATAATTTGGATACAATTTATTTAATATGACTGCCATAAATAGGACTTCTCAGAAGCCAAAATGTGTCTAACGGGTCTGAGGACAAGAGCATTCGCTGGCAGGAGGAGAACGGGCTGAGAGTCAGCCTTGCTTTGGTAATTGCTAGGACACACCAAAGCAGAGCTTTTACCAAATATAATCTTAAATACGAAGTTTCTTACATGCCCTGCATCATAATGTACTTCTATTCAACCAATAAAGACCTTTACTCTTCAGGGCTACCTTATGAACCTGACCTTATAAAATAACTGTTCACCTTGTGTTTCACGCGGCCTCAGCTGGGGTGACATTGCAAAAACACCAGCGCTGCTGTAAAAGGTTATTTTCTCCAACACCATCCCTTCCTGGTGGTCACTGACCTCCCTGAGATGAGGGATGAGGGATCCTCGTTCCTCACAGCTCACCCCAGTTTGTTTGAACCCCTTCCCGAGCAGTTTAGTAGCTCAGCCTGCCCTGCAGCCCAGCAGCTTTCCCTGCAGGATCCTGTGTGCTTGGGGACAGCTGCCCCCGCCCTGGGGACACTGAGGGCACAGGGACAGTCCTGTGTCTGCCCTGCAGCTTTCCCTGCAGGATCCTGTGTGCTTGGGGACAGCTGCCCCCGCCCTGGGGACACTGAGGGCACAGGGACAGTCCTGTGCCTGCCCTGCAGCCCAGCAGCTTTCCCTGCAGGATCTTGTGTGCTTGGGGACAGCTGTCCCTGCCCTGGGGACACTGAGGGCACAGGGACAGTCCTGTGCCTGCCCTGCAGCTTTCCGTGCAGGATCCCCGGGGCTGGGGGACAGCTGCCCCCGCCCTGGGGACACTGAGGGCACAGGGACAGTCCTGTGCCTGCCCTGCAGCTTTCCGTGCAGGATCCCCGGGGCTGGGGGACAGCTGCCCCCACCCTGGGGACACTGAGAGCTATGGGACAGTCCTGTGCCTGCCCTGCAGCTTTCTGTGCAGGATGCTGTGTGCTTGGGGACAGCTGCCCCCGCCCTGGGGACACTGAGAGCTATGGGGACAGTCCTGTGCCTGCCCTGCAGCCCAGCAGCTTTCCCTGCAGGATCCCCTGGGCTGGGGGACAGTTGTCCCCACTCTGGGGACACTGAGGGCACAGGGACAGTCCTGTGCCTGCCCTGAACCTGTTTGCTGCACAGGGATGAGCTGCGTGTTGGGCACTGACCCTGCCTCAGCCTCTCACAAATCAGGAGTCTCTCCCCAGAGGTTTTCCCTACATTTGATTTAAATCTCTCTCTGCCCCAGCCCTCCCCTGACCGCCTCGGAGGCTGATGTCGCAGGGCTTGGGGACAATAAATAATGGGCCGAAGGCAGAGACAATGGAAGCTCAGCAGCTGGTCCGAGCTGTAATTCACCGCTCAGCACCCAGCGCTGCCTGCTGAAATACGGCTGCGAGCGATGGAAGGTTGTCTGTGAGCTCCTGCCTCTGCCAGGCAGACTGCAGCCTCACCACCGGGCCATCAATCAGGTCTCAAATCCCATCCAGTATATATTTTATAGTGTGTATAGTGCTCTAGTATCAACTTGCTGATTTGGAAATCTGAAAGAGGTATGTGCACAACAATTTATCAAAAACTAAAGGTCGTGAACCTTCAACCTTTTCAAGAAATTTCTGAAGGGACACTGAGCATCCTGCATATCAATTTTCCTGTATTATAGGAGAAAGTAAAGTTAACACACTACTCTAATAATGAATTTATCAACCCTGGGACCAACACCTCATCCTGTGTTGCCATCACTGCAGGGACATCAAAAGCTGCAATGTTAGTATGCCACAGGAATAAAAAAATCGCATTGGAGAAAAGCAAGGTGAGGTCAGCAAGTGCCCAACAGGTGCAGCAGGTGGGCATTGCCACTGCATCCTCCTGACAGTGCACGCCTTTAAATATTTCCATTGCAGCATTGTGTAACTCAAGGAATCAGGGACCTCTAAACGGATCAATCTCCTGCTCTACAATTTACAAATCCATGACAGCAAGCAGAAAAGGCTGCAGGATGCAAAGGTGGCGCAGAGGTGGCACGTGCGAGTCTTTCTAAAAACCAAAGCTCTGCCTAATGTGAAAGCAATAAAATTGTTCCTTTGAAAGATCATCCTGGAACTGAAATGTTCCAGATTTCTGTTTGGTGCTTCTCTACATGAAATTACATTTCTGCTGAGAAGACCAGTAAAAAACTAACCCAAAACACCTCCATCTCCAAAACCAGAGAAATAACATAACACATTCTTTTCCTTGTGGATCTTTCTAAATGGAAGAGGAGAAATTTTTACTTTAAATTTGCAATTTACAAGCCGCCTTTGCAAAGACCACAGGGAAAACTGAAGTATCAAACTAATCAAAGTTAGACGCCTTGAAAGGTCTGCACCTGAATCACCATTTCCCAAGCACAAAGTGAAGCATGACAAAGATTTGGAGGTTTGTAATACCCTAGAGCTCCTTCCCTGACACTCCAGTTAATGCAAAGAAGGTTAAAGTATTCCCAGACTGTCAGTAATCCAGGGAGTGCTGCCATTTATCTCTGCTTTCTCTCTTCCCCATTATCCCAACACCTGTTGCCTTGCAAATGCCATCTCCTGATAACTTTATAGGCTGCATGTGACCTTTGAGCGCACAATTCTGTGCTTCTGCAAAATGGGCTTTTCTTCATCGTTAATGGAAATTAAGAGAGTGAGCTGATTTGTAGCAACTGCCAGGAGAATCTATTTTTGTTCTTACGAGCTATATTTTGCCACTACATCACTCGATAATAAAGCAATCACGGATCGCGGGCACACAGGAGGAGAACTGTGGTTTTCTGTCACCACCGGAACCGCTGGGAAAGAAACCTTTTCTCTTTTCAATTATGGATGAAGAGAATAGAAACCCCCAGCATCTCAGAGGACGCAAATCAGATCACTCCACAGCCTGAACCCTCAGCACCAGAACTGGCGTGGTCACATACCGGGGCACAGACGGACTCCGTGGCCCTGTGGGACCCCAGCTTGGGATATTCAGTCAGTCTGGGACAGCCTCTGTTCTTCCCTACCCTCAGCACCAGAATTCTCGTGGTCGCACACTGGGGCACAGATGGACTCCGTGGCCCTGTGGGACCCCAGCTCGGGATGTTCTGTCAGTCTGGGACAGCCTCTGCCCTTCCCTACCCTCAGCACCAGAACTCGCGTGGTCACACACCGCGGCACAGATGGACTCCGTGGCCCTGTGGGACCCCAGCTCAGGATACTCTGTCAGTCTGGGACTGTTGTGGTGGCTGAAATCATCTCAGAGAAGCCGAGAGGTTCCCACAGCAGCAGCAAACTGGTGGGACAACTCTGAGGCATGAAATACCCTCTGAGGTTGGTTTGGTGGTCTCTCCCTAGTTATGCTAATCCTCCTATGTTGATTGGTTGTTGCTGTATCCCTGACTCCACCCTTCCCTTCCCCTCATTGGTTCTCGTATCACACACTCCACCCCTCCCTTCTTCCCATTGGTTGCCATTGTATCACACTGCACCCCTCCCTTCTTCCCATTGGTTGCCATTGTATCACACACTCCACCCCTCCCTTCTTCCCATTGGTTGTCACTGTATCACACTCCACCCCTCCCTTCTTCCCATTGGTTGTCACTGTATCACACTCCACCCCTCCCTTCTTCCCATTGGTTGCCATTGTATTTCCCCGCCTCCTCGCCAACCCTATTGGCCCTTGCCCCCTATATCTAAAATCACGCAGAGTGCCTCTCCCTCTTTCACCACTGGATCCCTTTGAGGAATAAATGCCTTTGGAACATCCCAGGTGACTGAGCTCTCTGAGTTCTGTTTTTCTGCTAAACGCATTGAGCTGATGAGGAGCTCTGGGGTGTGTGGGTGTCAGTGCTGCCCATCGGCACGGGGGATGGACCAGGCTCCTGCACGCTGTGGAATGCGGCGGCTGGAAGGGTCTGGCTGGGAATCGGAACGCTCCCGAACACGCAGGAGAGCACATCTCACCCAGCACGGCCCCACGTTATGGGACAGCCTCTGCCCTTCCCTTCCCTTCCCAGCACACCTGCGGCGCTCGGCAGGAGGGGACAGCCCATGGACACGGCCACGCCAAGGCCACACAAAGCTCAGGGGTGAGGGCCACAGGGGCAGCTGGGAGACACGGCCTGGCAATGACAGCGCGAGCCACCACGAGAGAAAAACACGGCTTGGGTGAAATAAAGAACCGCAACGTCTGAGTAGTTCTGAAGGTGGTAAATATGAACAACAAGAACAGCCAGTTCTCTCAGGATGGAAGTGTAGGAAACACCTTCACTCTTCCATAACGACATAATTAACTTGCTATCACTAGGCAAACATCCAGGTTACATTTTTTTAAATACTTTGAGATTGATTTTTGTTTTCTTTCAGCACTAAATAATAACGTGTCAATATTTTCTAACAGATCGCCTAAGAACAGAAACGAGGCACAGCCAGACCTTACACATGTTTGCTTCATCACTAACAATGGCGAAATGTGAAGGGGAGAGAGGAGGAGATGCATAAAATTTCTGTTTGTACTTGAAATTCGGGTGTCTAACAGGTTTTTTTAGACAAGAACAAGGTTAAAGGATCAGGTATTTTTCAAGCCCTGTAGCTTTCACCGCGACTGTGGGGCAATCAGTTTGAATGCATTTATGTAGAACAGACAGTTGGCTACATCCTGCATTTTGTGCTCTCCCAGTAACCAAAAATTACTCAGAATTCACTCCATTCCTTTTTTTTCTTTTCTCACTCTAAAATGGATATGGAGTCAGAATTCGAAATCTGGAAAAACTATTACTCAGGAAGTCTAGACCAAACATAAAAGTGCTCTCAATTCAGGTCAGACATGTCCCACAATGACCTGAGTGTCCGAGCACACCTCCTGCTGCATCCAGAGGGAGTTCTGAGCAGTGGAAATGCTGTGAACTCAGCTGCTGCCCCCGGAAAATCAGTGTATCGCTGCCAGAGCAGGACTTGGCCTCCCACAGGAGGCAGTGCTCTCCCCTCAAAAGTCAGGATCTGTTTCTCAAGGCGCAGAGACTTTCCGTCCCTCCCTCCCCTTTCAGCTGACCCCTCGCATCTGCCACACACTAAATAAAAAAGTGTAGTTCATACTAAAGCAATACTAAACACCTGCAGAATGCCAAAGAATTCCTTACCATAGCCAAAGGGAGAACTCCGACCAGGTCCTTCTGGCTTACGTAGATCTTGGAGATTCCCAGGTCAGACGTTGTGTCTCCAGGATATTCCACCTGCCACGTGATCAGCTGGGTCTCAGGCAGGTCAGGTAAGTCTTCAATTTCAAAATCAATCTGCATGATTTCAGAGGAAGGACCATCCGCACTGCAGGAAAGAAAGGAAAAGAAACGTTCATTCACATGGCCGATAAGCCAGGAATATAATTGCTTTTATATTAATAAAACCTTGGATTAAGGCTCCTTCAAAGAGAGGATTTGGTGGGATGATGGATTTAATATTGAATTAATCATTTGCACTTGTCTTAAGTTTTCAGGGTATTTCCCACCAATTCAAGTGGCTCGGTAACACTTTGTGACACGGATCACTGTGCACTGCTCCATTTCATGGGTGGAGGAACACAAGCACACCAAAGGCAAAACAGAGGCTAAAACCACAGCCTGAACCGACTGCCAGCCTGTCCCTGCAACGAGCACATCGTGTTTCCTCCCTGGGAAAGCAGCACCTGAACAAATCTAAGGGAATCGCTCCTGGAAATGGGAAAGAACTGCATCAAAAGTATTTTCTGTTTTTCAAAAAGAGAGGCATGGAAGAAAGGGCAAAGCTCAGGATGGGGTCCATGAACAAGGGCAGCAGGGAGCAGAGGACTGGAAAAGTTGGAATTAATTTTCGGCTATGCTGCTACCTTGCTGTGAATGTCTGCGTGAAGCTCCTTCTGTCCTTCGCTAAACTAGGAATTAGAGATAATGGAGCTTGCTGTGAGAGAGTTACAAAACTGCAGTGTTTAATACGGGCCGGTCCTGGCAGGATCCTTCAGAGAGAAACCCCAGAGCAGAGCAGAGCAGAGCAGAGCAGAGCAGAGCAGAGCAGAGCAGAGCAGAGCAGAGCAGAGCTTTCAGGATGTGCTGCTGTGGCACCCTGGGGTGCTGGGGGCACCTTCCCAAAGCCACGCTGGCTCCACGCGCTGCCCTTCCCTGGGGTCTGTGCCTTGTGGCAGAGGACATCACAACGCAGAAACGGAGAGAGGGAAGGCTGGAAAGGGAATTGATGGAATTCCCACAGAGGTGTTATAGAACCAGCTGCTGCATGGAAATGTAGTGAGGATTCCACTGTGCGTCTCGGCAAGGTGAGCTCCTCAGGCCAGCGGCATCGAGAGAGGCGAGAAAATACTCAATTTACTGCAAAGCTGTAGCGGAATGTGGAATTCCTCAGCAGTGCACAGATCCAGGGGACACTGAGAACGCTTTCACTCCTGGAGCACTGAATGTTGAACCGTCTTCGGTGTTTGTGTGGAGGGGAAAGGCAAGAGCAGAATTTCCTTCTGTGGGATAATCCTCAAGGAGAGAAAGACTGCACAGAACTGAAGTGTCCCAAACCACTTATGTTGGAGAGTGTAGCCAGAAAAAAGAGGGAACATTTAGCAACTGATTAGAGAATCCCAAAATGCACCCAAAGCCCAGCAGATTTCCCAGCTGATGTGGAAAAAAAAGCTAAAACTATGGATATAATTTTATGAAGACCAATTACAACAACAGTCCCAGTTTGGGACTCTTCCCAAAATACTCAGAGACTTCCATTGTGCTGACTAAATCCAATGCTTTATCCAATGCTACTTCTTGAAGAGGTTGGTCTGATCATCTTTAAGGTTTGTATTTTCCTAGATGCGCTGTGTTCTTTCTCTCCTGGATGGAATTTAAAATGAGCCTCTGTGTTTCCAAAATGGAACACATTGTGTTCAATTTCTCATTTCTTCATGTCATGAGAAAAAGAGCACGATTTCTAAACTAGCGCTGAATGCAGTCTTATTTCATGCTGACCTAGGTGGGATCAGAAGCTGCTTTATGCAGCTGTGCCTATTGAGTCTCAGTTACCTTAATTGTACGAGCAGGAACGGGCAGTGCACTGCCTATAAATCCCTGGCAGCGAGCCTGGTTTGTACAGTGTGTTCTACCACAGTTCTGTGTTTAAAGAGCTAATTGAATCTTCACACAATGGACCTTGGGGCTGGGATGCTCTTCAGGGCTCCTTCCTGCGTTATTGCCTCGCTGTCTGATCCTCCTTGGCCCTGGCTCTGCCACAGGATGTGTCCTGAAACAGCAGCGAGGGGTGGGGGGCACCGAGGGCACAGTGCCAGGCTTTGGAAACACCAAAACCCTGTCAAAAAAAGGCAAACCCCTCAATCCTTTCCAGGTATGTTGGAGATTAGGGGAAAAGAAGCGATTAGGGCAGAGTGAAACAAAGGAGGGAGAAGATGGGGAGAGAGGAGTAGAGCACAGCCTTTGCATTCATGAACTCCACGAGGCACAGCTACAGGAACCCCAACGGCACAGAAATATTTCTTTTAGCTTCTCCTTCAAAGCAGGTATTTTAATGAAGCATTTCTTGTAGCAAAAACCCACACCTTGCTACCAGCTACCAAATGTGATTTGGATAGAAATTACTTGAGCTAGCTCCTCTTAGAAATGCTAAACACCTCCAAAAGAGAAGCTTACAAAGAAATATAGAGTTAAAAAGCATAAATGGAGAAATCTGGACAAACAATATTCATCTCTGGAATTCAGTCACACAAAGTATTTGCGGCTTTTCTGTGAAAGTCAAGGCTGCTCGTTACAACAAGGATGTTTCTGGTGGGTATTCAGGCCCTGCTCCTTGAAACGATGCAGTGCCTAATCCTCCTCAAGGTGGACATCCACTTTATGGTCACCAAAAGGCAACAGCTTGTTGGCAGCTGATCTCTGCTAATGCTAAACCCATTAGTGCTGCCCCGAGTGCAGCAGCACTGTCAGGTGCACTGTGGGAGGCTGCCTGCTCAGAAAGCTCAGGAAGGACAAACCCAAAGGCTCACAACAGCAATTCTGAGTTGAGTGGTCAGAGTGAAACAGTCCCGGTGCTGATTTAAATCCCAATCCCTCACGCGGGTGCTGCTGTTTGTAGCTGAGAGTTAAACAGGAATGGAGCTCACGGCGGTGCCAATGAACGCTCCTCGTGAGCAGGGCCCTGCTGAGCTCTGCGCCAGGCACACACCTCTTTGAAGGGTCTCAAACCTGACACAAGGAAGATACAAAACCAAGAAAACTTCATTGGAATGGAGCAGTCAGGTCTCTCCTTCTGTCAGCCACGACAGCACAGGCAGGTTTGTGCTGTATTTCTTGATCTGCCTTTCATTCCCTAACAAGAGCTCAAGCAGCTCTTACAAATTAGGAGCCACTGGAAACTCTGTCCTGTCTCTAGGAAGCATTTCCTACCTCCACAGGCCCGTCCTGCACCTGCTGCTTCCAACACATCCCTGACACAGCCAAAATACTTTATAACAAAAAATCTCTCCTGCCCTCCCAGCTTGGGAGCCCCTGTGACTCTGCGAGGCCCTGGGCCAAGGGCTGACACCTCTGCTGGGACACTCCATTGCTTTAGGGACAGACCAGCCGCTCCTCCCCAGGGACAGCACACCCTGCAAGGCACAGTTCTCAGGGACAGACCTTGCAAAGCCACGAGCAGCTCCTGGACACTGCCAGTGCTGCTCAGACCACGCAACCCACTGCTCACCCCACTGCTGACCCCACTGCTGACCACCCTGCTGACCTCACTGCTGACCCCACTGCTGACCCCACTGCTGACCCCACTGCTCACACTGCCACTGACCCCACTGCTGACCCCACTGCTGACCCCACCCCTGACCCCACTGCTGACCCCACTGCTGACCCCACTGCTGACCCCACTGCTGACCCCACTGCTCACACTGCCACTGACCCCACTGCTGACCCCACTGCTGACCCCACTGCTGACCCCACTGCTGACCCCACCCCTGACCCCACTGCTGACCCCACTGCTGACCCCACTGCTCTCCCCACCCCTGACCCCACTCCTGACCCCACTGCTCTCCCCACCCCTGACCCCACTGCTGACCCCACTGCTGACCCCACTGCTCACCCCACTGCTCACCCCACTGCTGACCCTGCTCCTGACCCCACCGCTGACCCCGCTGCTGACCCCTCTGCTGACCCCACTGCTGACCCCACTCCTGACCCCGCTGCTGACCCTGCTCCTGACCCCACTGCTGACCCCACTGCTGACCTCACTGCTGACCCCGCCGCTCTGCTCTCAGCCTTGGTCTTTGTGCAAAGCCCCCAACACCAGGCTCCTTCTGAGCCTCCCCCACGGAACATCCTCAGAACGAAATGTGCAAAGCTCCATCGCTGTCTCAGAAGGTGCAGTGGACACGAGAAGCCCAAAGCCACGAATATGCAAAATGAGATGGATCACAGGAAAGTTAATGAAAGAGCCTTCGGGAGAGGAGAGAGAGAAGGTGATTTTATTCTCCTCTAGCTCCGGGAACGTGCCCAGGTCCCCAGCACATCTCCTGCAGGCTACCAGAGGAGATTGTGGCCTGAAACACTGCACAGGCCAGGGCCAGAGGGGGAACAGCAGAGCTCAGAAAAGGAAGAAAGAACTGGGAAAACTTTCCAGCACGAGGGAAGGGTGCAGCAGCACAGCTGACCCCAGGAGGCCTGAAGGAGTTTGTGAAAACCATTACTGCCGTTTCACAGGAGAGAAAATTAAACTGAAAATTACTTTCCCATCAAAAAGAGCGGATGAGATGATTTATGCACCACAAAGTGGAACAAGGTGGCATTTCAGACAGAAGATAATTTTTTGGGTAAGAGCAAGATGGCGTGCCATGTTGTCATCCAGACAGAAGCAGTGAGGGAGGCACGGCCGCTCCCTCAGCTGAGCTGCACAGGCGCTGAGCCCTGCCCTGAGCCAGCCCTGGCACCAGGGGATAAACTGTCCCTCCTGGGGGCAGGAGACAACAGAACCCAACAGCAGATGGAGGATGAACGCACAAAACCCATTGCCATCGTGGAGAAAACCTCGTATTTTTTCTAAACATTTCATTTCTGGTATAGATTCTTTTTAAAATGAAAAGAGAAATCTTTTCTTGTGGTCTTTTTCTCCAGAGTGTAAACAATTTCACTAAAAGGATTTTACAAACCTTCTCTGCTCCTCTCTTTTGGAACTGTAAGCCATTTCTCCTAATATTATCACTAAACAGTACTTGTTTCCTAAGCAAAAATAAGGAGGTGGAAAGGAAATCAAAAGATCACTAGAGACCCAGCCCTTCCTTCAGAATATTATTTGCTTTTGGTACCTCCTTCCCTCCTCTCCCCAGTCCTTGAGCTCCCCTACAGCACAGGGGCATTACACTTGCCCTCCCCTATATTCAGCAGACCCCCTAGCAGTGTCAGAAATCCTTAAATAAAGTGGATTTTACCCTTTTTTTTTTTTTTTCAGTGCTGCTGGGAACATGCAGCCCAGCAACAAACTGTCTTCACACCTAAACAGATTTTGGGTGGGGAAAAAAGGAGGAGGAAACTCGAAGATATTAAGAGGAAAGAAATCTAAGTGAAAAATCTCCTATACCAGAAGGAATATATTTTTATATATATCCATCTATATTTAAAGTAGTCAGGAGAGAATCCCAATATTCTTTTAGTTTATCTTCACCAAGAAAATATTGTCTGGCTAGTCTTTGCTGAATTATTTAAAAATATCCACAACTCTGGTCTCAAGAGAGACAAAGCTGTTATTTGTGAGCGGTTTTTTGTTTGTTTTAAGAAGCCTTTACATCCGAGTCAAACTGCTGTGGCAGGAAGGACATTTGCATTCATCTCCACATTTGCCAGGGAGACAGAGATCACATCTCTGCTGAATAAACAGCTCCTTGCAATGCAATAAACTCCTTCTCCTGGCATGTTTGATAGCATCCTCCAAATTCCGTGCATGGGATGTGCGAGTGGGAAATGCGTGACCCTGGCGGGAGACTGAGCACTGCCAGGGGAGGACAGGGCAGGAGGGAGGCAGGGGTTTGGTGTTTTTGGGGCTGATTGAGCTGTGCTGTGCCTTGGGCTCAGCACCTCGCAGTGAGCCAGGGCTGCGCTGGAACCCTGTCCCAGTGCAGGAGAGCTCAATGCCCTGCCAGAGCTGTGAATCCTGTCCCAGGGCTGCGCTGGAACCCTGTCCCAGTGTAGGGAGAGCTCAAAGCCCTGTGAGAGCTGTGAGTCCTGTCCCAGGCAGGGAGAGCTCAGTCCCTGCCAGAGCTGTGAGTCCTGTCCCAGTGCAGGCAGAGCTCAGTCCCTCCCAGAGCTGTGAATCTTGTCCCATTGTAGGGAGAACCCAATGCCCTGCCAGAGCTGTGAATCCTGTCCCAGGGCTCCACTGGAATCCTGTCCCAGCACAGGAGAGCTCAGTCCCCTGTCAGAGCTGTGAATCCTGTCCCAGTGCCCTGCCTGCTCCCAGGTGGTGAGCCAGGGCTCCACTGGAACCCTGTCCCAGTGTAGGGAGAGCTCAATCCCCTGCCAGAGCTGTGAGTCCTGTCCCAGGGCTCCACTGGAATCCTGTCCCAGCACAGGAGAGCTCAGTCCCTGCCAGAGCTGCGAGGTGTGAGCCTCAGCGCACAGCTCAGCTCTCCTGGAAGTGCTCTCCCGAGCGCTCCTCCTCTAACACAGCAACCCAACCTCACTGCCTTTGGGTTCCTGGGCAGGTCTGTTCCCAAACACAGCACACAGACCTCTCTGCCCCGGGAAGGACTGGGATTGTTGGCACAGCTGGGGACACACAGCTGGGCAGCCCTTGGAGGCTCCTCTGGGTCAGTTCTGGTACCGTAAGCTAAAAGCCTTTCACATATTCTTACAGGCAAAGAGACATTTTTTATTTTAATGAACCCAATCGACTTCTCCTTCTGAGCTAGAGTCAAATGCATGAATATTTGCCAGCTTTTTTTTGCAAAAAGCTTTTACATTGGATAACAATTGCAAAATTTCCATGGACTATTTTATTCCTTAACCAGGACTTACAGGATGTAAGGTAAAAAAATTCAATATTGGAAGAATTGACATTAAACATAAGTTGAAACAAGCACAACAGCATCTGCTATTGCCTGTCAGCAGCTGAGGGCTGGCTCGGCTCCAGAATGTGAGCTCAACATTCCCTGATCTCCCAGATCCATCCGGGGTGGGAATCTGTCTGGCGAGGCCAGCAGGATTGCCACCCCCTTGGCAGTTAAAAATAAAATGTCTGACTTTACCCAAAGAGTCAGAATGGTATTAACCAAACCCAAAATGTGGTGAAACCCTTGCACCGTGTGCTCTCAGCACATCATCCTCTGCACATCAGCCCCTGCCTCCAATCCGCACCAATAATAAAAACCAGGAAATGGTTTAGACAGGAAAGTGAGACTTGGGGCTCAGACTGTCCCAAGGTCAGAGAGGGCATTCCAAAACCCAATATCTGCAGCACCTAGAGCACTGTGCTACAGCAAAGATCATTATTCACCACTGATAGATCAAGAGAAGGTGATACATACAGCACTACATTAAAATTTCATTTTACTCATTGTCATCTTACTATTAAAAATTCAGGATAGGTAGGCTGAAAAGTCATTTTTCTTTGGGAATCACTGGATGAAGTGAGCCAACTAGCAAGAAAAATCACCAAGAAATGAGTCTGCTAATCATGTAATAAAGTTATTTTAAAAAATTGATCCATCTCCCTGGAGCTTGACATCAGTAGTGTTGGTTGAGAAATATTTGCTGAATTATTTATTTGACTTTATTTTTTTTTTGCTATTGTCAAATAAATTATTCACTATACGATTTTCCAGCTGTTGATAGCACTTTTCCCAGATAACTCCATTCAAAAGTGAGCAAAAATTAGCAAACCTCTTAATATAACATCAACTTAAAATGCGATTTCCCACCAAGTCAGCATTTCAGAACCAGGACCCTGAGCGTGTGTTGACATGGCAAACCCAGGGACCATTTACCTCACGATGCCGAGGGAATGGTAAATCAACACTGACTTTATTCCATCCAGGCCAATAATCATCCAATCCATTACCCCTCAGAGCAGTCAGTAAACATCAGCAGCTCCCGAGGAGCTCAGCCATGAGGCAGAGCAGAGGAGCTCAGCTCTGTGCAGGTGGGCGACTCGAGGCCACAAAAATGCTTTTACTGACAGCACAGAATCTAATAAAACCCTGCGAATACACTGACAATCTGGCTCTCTCTTGCTGCTGTTTTTATTGTCCTCAGCACAAAAATAACAATAAATGGAAGATAACTCACTTGTAAGTGTGATAAAACTGCCAGAGGAAAGCAGGCACACTGCCGCAAGAGTTTAGCATTAATTGGGGAAGTTTCTACAGGATCCGGCCAAGGCTCAGACCACACCTCACAAGACAACCACGGAACGTGGTGATGGCTGTCTTAACTGACAGGAGAAAAAATAGGAAAAATAGATCATAATAGTCATTTTATAGGTAGGAAAAGCAGGTCCAAAGGCTTCAATCAAATACCAGTTCAGCACAGTGGGAGTGAGGTGTTGGCTGCACGCCCTCGGTGTGCCCAGCCTGGCAGTGCCATGGGAATTCACATCACAGCCCCCAGACCCTAGGGAATTCACATCAGAGCCCCCAGACCTGAGGGGATTCACATCAGAACGCCCAGAGCTGAGGGAATTCACATCACAGCCCCCAGAGCTGAGGGGATTCACATCACAGCCCCCAGAGCTGAGGGAGTTCATATCAGAACCCCCAGAACTGAGGGGATTCACATCAGAACCTTGAGACCTGAGAGAATTCACATCAGAGCCCCCAGAGCTGAGAGAATTCACATCAGAACCCCCAGAGCTGAGGGGATTCACATCAGAGCCCCCAGAGCTGAGGGAATTCACATCAGAACCTTGAGACCTGAGAGAATTCACATCATCGCCCCCAGACCCGAGGGAATTCACATCAGAACCCCCAGACCCGAGGGAATTCACATCATCGCCCCCAGACCCGAGGGGATTCAATCAGAACCCCCAGACCTGAGTCTTTCAATCATTAACAGTTTTGACTTCACCCTAAAAAAAGCTTAAGATATTTCATTCACATTACAATTTTGCAGACTGCTAACAGTGTCACAGTCTCCTGGAAATGAAAGAAACCTTTTTCTGAATGGCAGCAGTTGCACAAACAGCACTGATCTGAGGGAATGAGACCCAGGATTTTCATACTAAAAAACTACAGAGCCAGCGCTGCAAATATTTGCTGTTGAGTAATCCCAGCACACAAAATCATGAGATCAAGCACTGTGCTCAGTACACAACCCTGCAGCAAAATTCATTCCTCATCCTACAAATATTTATCCACCTAAAAACCCCTCATATACATGACCAGCAAATTTACACTTGTGCATAAATGTATGTGGGATGAGACTTGGCGAATTCAGGTTAAGTCTTTTTTAGTAATTATTGATCCCTGAAAGGCAACCGTCGTACCTGACAGTTACTGTTTTCACATTCTCATCAGAAATGCAGAATTTTGCTGCTTTGTGATCCACACTTCAGACACCAGCTGCTCTTCTTGGTGCCCACCTTGGGTATTGAACTTTGCAATTTGAAATGATTTTATAATTATACCCCCTGCTCGTTTTTTTAAAATGTAATTGTGGTATTAAATCCAGAGTGGAAGGTCTGATATCTTAGCATTTATTACAACCACGTCTCCAAGGTGAGATCTACAACATTTCTTTTTAATGCCTCTTATTAGTGTCCACACTGGTTCAACAACTGCAATTCTATAGAAAAGCAGCATTACATTCCACACGACTCAAGCTGTGCTCGATGTATTTCAGAATTAGTGACTTATTTGGAGACACCTGCCAAGGCACATCCAATAGATGAGATTAGCATCCTCAGCTGCAGGACTTTGCTGAGAACTATTCAGCAAGTATTTCTGCTGAACTCATACATCTTGCACAACTGCAAAGCTCTATTCAATTAAAATAAAAATTAAAAGAAGTTTTCTTTACACAATCGTTCAGTGTTTGCCAAGTCTAGAATTAAAAAATGAAACACCTTCCAGCTTTCTTCATATTAAAACAGAAGAAGCTTCCAGAATCCTGTTTGATTCTTATTTTTAAGCAATAATAGAAAAATAAACTGAAGAGAGAAGATGCACCTTGCCTCCCTCCACACCCAGCTTTTTGAAGGAGCTTTAGGCTGAAACAGATTTTAAATCACAGAATTACAGGGCAATCTTGGTTAGGAGAGACCTCTGAAAGCCATCTGGTCTAACACCTTTCTCAAGGTAAATTATTTCTCAGTAAATTATTCTGTCTGTAGCAATCAGGATAATATCCCAGTCCCCGCTCCAGCTGCGGTACATTTTTATTGGAGCAGATGTTTCCCCTCCGTACACCTTGGGATGATCTGACAGCCACGAGGAAATCATACAGACAGGATGATGGGCCAGGTCTGCAGCTGACTCCTAGGTCCTGTCAAATCAAATCACGGTTTTTGATGTACTTGTGACATTAAAAATTGTGTGAGTTCAAGAGCTCACGGAACTCGTGTTCTTATCAGCATGAGCTGTTTGAGTCAATCATTTTGGGCACAGTGGGCACAGGGCTGGGGCACCTGCCTGAGCCTGAGGCTGCAGAGCGCCCGAGCTCTGGGCAGACCAAGGGACACGGCAGGGCTGGCGATCCCTGGGTGCCTCAGGAATTACAGCGAAGGACACGGCGCAGGCAGGTTAGGATTGCAGAGGAGAGTGCAGGGAAGGAGCCCTGGGAGAGCACAGCAGCCCAGGGCAGGGCATGGGGCAGGATCAGAGGAATCCGCATGGATCTGAGCCCCTGGGAGAGCACAGCAGCCCAGGGCAGGGCACAGGGCAGGATCAGAGGAATCTGCACTGATCTGAGCCCCTCGGACAGCAGAGCAGCCCAGGCCAGGGCACAGGACAGGATCAGAGGAATCCACATGGATCTGAGCCCTTGGGAGAGCACAGCAGTCCAGAGCAGGGCACGGGGCAGGGATCAGGACAGGGATCAGAAAATCTGCACCGATCTGAGCCCTTGGGAGAGCACAGCAGCCCAGGGCAGGGCATGGCACAGGGGTCAGGACAGGGATCAGAAAATCTGCACGGATATGAGCCCCTCGGACAGCACAGCAGCCCAGGGCAGGGCATGGGGCAGGGATCAGCAGAATCCACATGGATCTGAGCCCCTGGGCCAGCACAGCAGCCCAGGGCAGGGATCAGCAGGATCTGCACTGATCTGAGCCCTGGGAGCTCCAGTGCCTCCTTGGGGCTCTGCCCTCGCTGTCTGAGCAGCAGCAATCGCAGCCCTGGGGTGCAGGAGCTGCTGTGGCAAACAGCGAGCCCAGACCCTGGGAAAGGCAGATCTGCACCCAGAGGGGAGAACACATGGCACAGGAACACAGAGCTGCACCCCTGAGCTGAGCTGGACAGGGACAGAGCTGGGGCTGTCAGGGGAGCTGCTCCTGCCAGCACAGCCACCACACCAAACCATCATCTCATAAACAGGACAGGGACAGAGCTGCCCCCCTGAGCTGGGCTGGACAGGGACAGAGCTGGGTCTGTCAGGGGAGCTGCTCCTGCCAGCACAGCCACCACACCACATCATCATCTCATAAACAGGACAGGGACAGAGCTGGGGCTGTCAGGGGAGCTCCTGCCAGCACAGCCACCACACCACATCATCATCTCATAAACAGGACAGGGACAGAGCTGCCCCTCTGAGCTGGACTGGATAGGGACAGTTTTGGGTCCCTCAGGGGAGCTCCCTGCCACTGCAGCCACCACACCACACCATCTCCCCATAAACCTACCAAGCTCCATTGCAAAAGCACTTAGGGATTTCAAATGCCAATTCCCTGAAAGACTTTTGCAGAGCTGATTATTCTAATGGCTGAAGCACCAGAGGAGCCACCCTGGCTGGAACTGAAGTCTTGCAGGAGCCACTGCTCAGAGCGACCAGACCGTGGCCAATAATGGCCAAACGCAGCTCCACTCCTGCAAGTGCTCGTGGAAAAACATTGACTAATTCTGCAGACCTCCTGGAAACGTGGAGTGCCTGAGAATAGCTCCCGCAACAGAAGTATTCCTTCCAAGTTTCTGTGTCCCCAAATCACCTCCAGCCAAAGAGCTTCTTCCCTATCCCAGTGCAGCTGTAAACAAAACCATTATTGCAGATAAACTTAAATGGACTTTAAATATTCACTGATCTAAGCAGGCAGGCTGAGAAATGGGAGGTTCTCACTGCCTTATCTCAGTACGCTCTGTCAGAACGTGGCTGCAGCTGTTCCATTTCCAAAAGGAAACAACTCTTTCAGTAAAAATAATAACACGATCCCACTAATAACTAGAAAATGGAGGAGAAAAACAGACGTGGCATGAAACGCTTCATGAAATACTAAGGGAATGTGGCTCTGTGAAGAGGAAATATCACCCAACCAGAGTGAGGATCTCAGCCTGTGGGAGGGACAGAACACATCACACAATCCTCCTTACGTGGCAGACTTCCAGCTGATGTAATTCGGATTCAAAGCCACTTTTAGAGCTAAGTTTGCAGGTACTAATCTTGGACCCGAAAAGCAGATTCTGCAGGAGGCAGCACCAGCTCTGGGTGTGAGGAGCAGCTCAGCATTGCTCCCACCTGCAGCAACCTCAGGACTGTGCTCAGAAATCTCTGCCATCGACAGCGCAACGATGCACACCCAGCCCTTGGAAAAGACATATCGATTTTATTGAGCTGGAGGCAGGGGAAGAGACACCCTAATTGTTATAATTATGAATTCAGTAATGTTAGCAATCATGAATAGCTTCAACAGGCTCATAAATCATTCACATAATGGGAAAAAGCAGTAAGTGAAGATCAATTTCTACTCCAGTAACATTTCATAGCACACACCCAAACATTGGATTGCTTGAATTACTAACTCTTATTTGGTTTATACTCTTACTGCTATTGCCCCAGAGTTTCCTAGCCCAATTATGAGTCTTTAATGACTTAATTGAATGTAAACTCTCTTTCTCTGCGAGGCTAACATGGAGCCTTTACAAATATAGACACTGCTCTTCTTTCACTGCAGTGAAAATCCTCAAGGGTGCACCGGCTGGGACACAAAATCACCAAAAATGGAGGCTTAAAACATTTCCACCAAGCAAGAAAAATGGAAATTTTGGATGGGGAACTTACTCCAAACCTCATAACTAGCATGGCTCTTGGAATTTGTGTGGAGAAATCCAACGGGCAGCTGTTAAGAATATTAAAAGCAACCAAACGACGCGAAGAATTAAAACACAGCACTGCCAGAATTATCACTACAGTCTGTGGGTATAAATGGGATTTTAGGCATGGTTTTCCATTTGCTTTGCTCAAGCTGCTTGACTTTAGTTCTGCTGTCATTGCACAGCAGGATAAGGTACAAACAACAGCCACAGCGACTGCAGGAAATGGACAGGGTTTTTTAGAAAAACAGCAGAGGAAATAATCTGCCAGATTTCCAGAGGGCCTGAATGTGCAATACTTGAAGGAACATCAAGTGGAGCAGAAGGTAGGTTGGTGATTTTCTGAAAAAAATCAGTAGGTGAGGCTTAAAAGGCAGAAGAAACAGAAAGTGCTAACTTTCCACAAATATTTCAAGGATTTAAGCGTCAAGGAGAGAAAATTGCTAGAGGAGGTAGGCAGGAGAGCATAATTAGAAACAACAGGAAATATAGAGCAAATTCAAAGCAAAAGGACAGTGGAAGAGTCTCAAAAAGAAATGGCAAACACAATACTGGGAGGGTTTAAAATTAGGTAGGATAAAATGCTTAGAAAGAAATCATTTTTGCAGTGGCATATATGGCTATAACAAGCTGGTTTGGGTTTTGTTTTTCTTTTTCCCAAGCTCCTTAATAAAGAAAGGATTATGCAATCAGTACATCTGAGTCTCTGTCATTCCCTCCAGTACATTAGACCAATTTCAACAAAATTAGAGAGAAGGGTAGAGGTTAAGAATTATTAAATTTTTGGAAGCAGAAGGGAACGAGCGAGTGACGCCTCTGTGAGAACAGATGCAGAGCACTCCCTGAGAACCCAAGAACGCACTCATTCCCGAGCAGAAAACGCACAGAATTCAGTCTGCTGAGACAGAAACACTCCTTACACGTCATGGCCTCCTGATTCTCCTCCGAGCTCCAGCTCCACAGCTCACCCCTGCTCTGTCAGCCTTGGGGACTCAGTTTCCCCAGCTGAGCTCATGTGTGAGCACTCTGCTGAAGAGGAGTGACTCTGAACAGCTGAGCTGGGCTCTCGATTATCAGCAAAACCTGCAGTTCAGCACAGTAAATTCACCAAATTATATGTGGAGAGGAAGATCGCTGACCCTCGGGCAGAGCTGCAGGGAAATGCCCCCGCAGGACACGGAGCCTGGGATTGGAGATCCCACACAATGAACCATGGCCTGCCCTGCTGCTCCAGCCAGCCTGGCTGCACCAGGACAGCAGCAGAGCTCATCAGCTCGTCACGAACAAATGAGGTTTTCTCTCACTGTTATCTCCTCAGCACAGAGCACAGTTGGTGTCTGGTGGGCTGCTTCTGACCCTTGGCACGGCGAATGGAAATTCAAAATGCAGTGTGGTTATTTTCTGTATCACAGCATCCTAGGACACACAGTGAATAGCAGTAACGCCAAAACTTAGGGAACGTAAAGGAATTGACTCTTTCTTTCCATGGTAAAAACATGCAATAATGTGAATTAATCAAACTTTTCTTTGACAATTCCAAAAGAAAAGCGCTACAAAATATGTCTCCATCTCTTATTTCTATGTTTAATAATTTAGAACTCTTACTCTTTGTTCATAAAAGAAACATTGTGCTCTGCAAAATTTGTGGAGATGTAAAACAAGAAGCAACAAAATCATATCTGAATTTCTGGTGCAGGCTTTTCCAATGCTAGGGAGCAAAATAATCTAAAATATGAAACACCAAAGGATTGGTGCCAAAGGTTTTACATAGATGTGAGAAGTGGGCAGATGAATTGAGCGGAGAAAAGATGAAGTAGAAACAACTTGAGAGCCATTTGTGCAAGAAAGAGAAGAGAGGAGAGGAGAGGAGAGGAGAGGAGAGGAGAGGAGAGGAGAGGAGAGGAGAGGAGAGAAGAGAAGAGAAGAGAAGAGAAGAGAAGAGAAGAGAAGAGAAGAGAAGAGAAGAGAAGAGAAGAGAAGAGAAGAGAAGAGAAGAGAAGAGAAGAGGACTGAAGCAGGTGGGGGCTCCAGAGCAGACATTTCTCCCACAGGCAGGAACAAAGTGCCATCTCCATCACACTGCTGAGTGCAAATTGAGGTGTGCTCCTACTTTCACCAGTCTCAGGGTGAAAATGCGATGGTTCTTTGCTCTCATCTGTCTCATAAAGTACAGCCAAACTCACAGAAAGAGAAACTGCCCCTGATGCTCCAGGTGACAATCAGCACCAGAACCAGACTGAACTCGGTGATACCACGGCTTGGGGTCCATTTACACACAGGAATACAACAGGAGCAGCCACAGAGTGATGAGAGATTGCTGTTGACATGAAACGCTGAGCTGAGAGCACAGGAGATGTCTGGCTCTGTCACTGCCCTGCTGAGTGACTGTGCAAGCCACTTCAGCACTCATCACTGGGGATTTCTGACATCCTGGGTATGATCTGGGGCTTCAGCCACTTCAGCACTCATCACTAGTTTCTGACATCCTGGCCATGATTCGGGGCTCTCATATGTCAGTGAAGGCCAAAAGGAAGAGTTCAGGCTACATTAGGATTGTCAAAGAAACAAATCCTGATCATCGAGGTCCTCCAAAAGCAGAACCTCATCCTCCCCCATGAATGGATCAGAAGAATGGTCAGGTTTTCTGTATCTCACCTTCCCAACCTCCATGAGCTCCAAGGCAGTCCATTACAGAAGAGTTAGATTTCAGAAACTGAGCTCTTTTCTCGATAGATTATTCCACTCCACTGCATTTAAATCTCTGAAAGGCCACTGCAACATTTGCCTTCTTGACAGTCTTTAAAATAAAGATATTAACTCCTCCATTAGTTTGTTAGAAGCCCTTCAAGTCTGGGGACGGTTTGGGTAATTCTGGCATTGCACAAGGTTCAGTGGGAAAGAGAAATGAAGAAAAATAAAAGCAGTAGCTGATAATGCAGGTTTTTAATGCCCAGAGATCCCAGCTGTCTGTTTAAAGCAGAGAAGTTCAGTGGTGCATCATTTTTGCAAGGGGATTGGGTCAGAAGCACAAACTCAGAGCCTCGGCCACACCAGCTCCCCTACAACTACAGCAGAGTGCATTTCAGCTGTGCCTTGCTCTCCTAGACAGCACAAAGCCCCCAGTGCTGGCAGCGCTGCTGGTTTTATGAAAATATATATATGTGCATATATACACACACACAGAGATAGATATATATATATATATATATATATATATACACATATAATTTTGAACTGAGTGGAGCAGCCCCAGCGAGGAGTCTGTGCCAATGTGATGTCCTTGCCCTCCTTCAGCAAACATCCATCACTCAGGGAGGCTCCTGGTAATGCACAGTGACAGTCCCAGGGCAGGCAGAGCAGCAGAAAGCTTTCAGAGCATCGCAGCTCTTCTCCACAGGCACGAACACAGGACACTGCATTCAGTCACAGCACAGCTTTCAGTGTGTGACAATACAACCCACTCTTTGCAACTGAAATATTTATTCGGCACAATTACCATCAAAGATTAATATTTAAATAAAGGATAATTTGTTTTCATTATTACTCTTATTTCTTTTTAAACAACAGTTAGGATTATAAACTGAATTAGATTATTTATTCCTAAAGTGACTCTTTAGCATTCTGCATTTATTAATACCAGACTGAAATGCTCAGCCATTGATCACGCTCTTTTCCAGAGTGATGGTTGGGAAGAAAAAGAAAAACCCCTGAGCTCTGGATTTTACAGCCATTACTGTCAATTATCCACCCCACTGTGGGAGCAGAGGAAATCTTCATACGTGCCACCTGCAGCCTCAGCCCTGCCTTCTGCAGAGGCAATTCCTACCCCAAACACTGAAGGGGCGAGAGAGAAAGAGGAAAAGCCAAGCTAGCCATGGAGCAGTCAGTTGAGGTTCTACCCCTGTGTCTGGAGACCTCGGCACAGGAATTAGTTATTGTTTTGGAGAACACATTTGGCAGTGGCAATGAGCCCCAGCACTGAGGTCTCTGCTCTCTCTCCTGCAGAGCTCTCAGACTCCTCTGTGCAGGTGCAGGCACAGCACAGGCACTTCACCCTCGGAAAGCTGGGGAGCACAGCGATGCAGTGACCTGCAGAGGTGATTTTGGGGAGCCCCGCAGCAGAGCAGGTGCACCCCGAGCTGCTGCTGGCCTGGCTGCACTGCCACTGCAGCCCAGCTCTTCATCCTCTGCCCCAACATCCTTGGGTCATTGCCAGACACAAAACACAGCGTCACAATTTCATGGATCTCCTCTGTCTTGTCTCCTCATACTCCAGCGCTAATTAACTATTAATTTGCAAAAAGCACAGAGCACTCCAAACAGGCAAATCCATTTTTGCAACTCGCTGTCTGAAGTCAGGGCGGGGCTCACTGGAGCTCAGCAGAGACTCTGCCACAAAGCTGAATAAACCGAGGTGACTTATACCCAACATTATCCTTTCCCCTGCCACCAACTCTCCTCTCCTTCCCAGGTGCCTTTTCCATCAGAAGGCTTTGCTGAGATGATGCAGCGAGTTTTATCCGAGAGGAAGAATGGAGAATCAGAAACCTCCTTGGGGCTCCCAACTCCTGTGGTAACTCCAGGGCTCACTGCAGGCGCTGGGGAGCAATGGGAGGGTGGAAGGATGAGCTGGACTCACTCTGGAGCCCTGGATGAGCCGAGGACCTGAGGGAAGGGCTAACATGACAATCTCTGACACAACGAGAGGATCGTCTGCTCAAAGTGGAACAGATATGGCTTGAAAGGCCAAGGGAAAACAAAAGGAAAGACATGAACACTGCAGGCTGGCTGCTGAGCTGCTCTCTCAGCTCTCCTGATCTCTTGGTGCATGTCCTGACATTGTCACGTTTCTTTCCACACAAAAAAATTCAAAAAATGGCCTTCGTGCCATGTGACTATAGAATGGGAAGTGTCTCTAGCTCCAACATTTTCCATAGAATGCACAAACCCCTCACGTTCTTCATTCCTACTTGAAGAGCTGACGTAAGATCTGGGCTGAAAACAAAACGAAAATCAACTTTTACTCCATTTCTATGAACAACTCCAGTGGCCCAGAGCGCCTGCTGGCTTCCCCATACTTTTGGCTGCATCTTTCATCTCTCAAACGCAAGGCCTCTTAATTCCCACTGAAAGCTGCAATTCAGGTGTGCTCACCACAGCAGACAAGCACTCCTTAAAGAGCTGAGATTTTAAGCAAGTACTCCTATAAATACACTCCCACCGAGGGCTTCTCTGAGCTGCACACAGGCCGAGCAGACTAAGGTGCAGAACGGCGCTCCTGAGCAGCATCCACACCCCAGGCAAGCTGCAGCTGGCGGTGGAGCTGCTGACGGCTCACCAAATGAGCACAAGTGCCTTTTCTCCAAGAGAGGGGTGGGAAATCTCTGATATCTGCTCTGCTCAGTGCTTCTCTGATTTTCTGATATTCGTGGAGGTTTGCGGAAGCTCGCAGGGAGGTCAGGCAGGCAGCACCAAGATGGCGAAAAGAGAAACTTTATTTACAAGAACTTCTTTATATATCCATTAATGATCTAATAATTATTAGTCGATAGTTTTTCCACCTCCTATAACGATTGGTTACAACTCTAGAGCATCCAGTACCAAAACAAAGAGATTAGAAAGCACAAGGATGCAACTTATCTCTATTCTCCATGAGAAAGAAGAGAAAGATTTTAAAACAGAGCAACTACAGCTCAGCTCCGAGCACCACAGGCAGTGCTGAGCCAACAGCACATCAGGAGCGACGCTGAGCTGCTGAGGTGGCACTGCTGCTTGGGAGGATTGAGTTCTCCTTCATAGAGAATCCATGCTGCACAGGGGAAGGTGACTTCCTTCACCTGAAGGTATCAGGAGCCCTCTTTGGGAACTTCCACAAGTTACAAGTGTACGGCGTAGAAAAGTTACTGAAAAGTTACTGAAAACACGCATTATTATCTTGATTTTGGATGAGCATAAATCAATTACTAGGTAAACAAACACTACTTTGATATGCTGACAAAGCAGATTATTAAAAGAAGGAAAAAGGAAGAGGAAACATGGGGATGATAAAAGTCCATAGTGCAGCAGACAGTGTTTGTTTTGGTCAGAGTTTAGCCAAAGAAGACAGCAGGGCTCAGCTGCTGCTGCATTCAGCACCAGGAGCACAGAAAAAGGAGGTGAAGACACAGAGCCTGAGCTGAGTGCCTGGCTGACCTTGAGAGGACCATTTCACAACCTTCAGAGCTTCCGTTTTAAAGAGAAACTTGCTTCAATCTGAGTCTAGTGCAGTGAGAGACGAAACTGTTCAACAAGCGTCAGGCAACTATCGCTTATCCATATGTGAAAAAAGGAAATAAACATTCAGGGCATCCAAGCATTTAGATCAAGATGCTGTTGTAAAATGTTTGGGTGAAATGTTGTAAGGGTCAGCGTAATGGTGACAGTATTTTCAATTTCTGTGTCCTTTCAGCTCTGAGCATGGACCTTGGCCGTGTTTCCAGCCCTGTCCCAGCCCTGCCCCAAGCCTTCTGCTGAGTGGCCTTTCCTCAGAGCTGATCTAGAGTAGGATCGCTGAGTTTTCTCTTCTTTCTTCCTTTTACAACACATAACATAGCAAACCATTGCTCAAAAGCCTAGAAATGCCCTGGATTCTTACGGAATGGTGAAATGTTAGCCCTAGCCTGAGACGCCAAAAGAAACAACACATTCAGAGGTGCAGATGAAAACGAAATTCATCTAAAAAGAAGGATAAATAAAAAGATCTAAGAACTGCAATAGCTCTCATGTCCGAGGAATGAAATGCCTCAAGCAATGCTGTCTGTGGGACCCAGGGCTGCATTTGCTGCTGCAGAGCCATTGCAGGAGTGGCCAGGGAGCACTCAGGGAGCTCCTGGCCCTGGAATGTGTGCAGCAGCGATGGAAAAGCTGCTGAGAGACAGTGGATATTCGGTGACACTGAGGGCAGGGAGGCTTGGATAGATTTGGGATGCAGCTTTATTAAATCTTCTTGTCCCAGGGCCACCTCAAATATTTATCTTGACAAAACAAAAACCATCTCCAGGTCGTTTCTGCTGCAGGGCCTGGTGTAGCCAAACCACAAAGCAAGCTCATCCCAGAGCTCTAATCCGAACTGACCTTCCCTGTCTTCAGCAAAACCTTTTTCAGAGCCTTTCTCCCCTGTGAAGCAATATGACTTCCCTTGTATTCATAACCTGTACCAATCCTCTCCTTTCCCACTGAACCCTATTCAGTTGTCTGTTTGAATTTCCATCTCCGACATTCTCGCAGAGTATTTTTAAATTACCTGAGATATTACAGGTTCCTCAAGAAGCAAATAATAATAATATCTGGAATTTAAATTATGACCTTAAGGTGAAGTGTCATCGTCTCATTATCCAGCTCCTGAAAGCACCAGTGGCACACTGGAGTTTAAATAAATTATGGCTTATACTCATTCGTACATGAACACACACACATCTTTGACTTCACTCTTTGATGTAATTCAATGCTAAGGAATACTGTGGAATTTATTAACATTCTTCCCTTAGCTTTTCTATTTTTCTCTTGTAAATTGCCCCAATTCTAAACCCATTCAGGTATAAGAAATGTTATTTGTTTCGGTTGATTTTTGTGTGCTCTTAGCTTCTCAAGAGCTATTGCAAAACTCTTGGAGGCTTTTTAATCTCCTTCTGAGCTGCTGGTACAGCTGAGACTTAAATCCAAATGCCCTGAAAACATTGCTCGTGGGTTCACAGGAGGAATTCTGCCGCAGGCCTTGGAGGCCACACACCTGCTACATGTCTGGGGGTTCTCTTCCCTGCACCCAATGCTTTGCTGTTGACTCACTAAAAATTGAAGGAGGAAAGGGAAAAAAAAAAAAAAAGCCTTATAATTTATAGGAAATGTATATACTGCGTGTTGCAAACACCTTCTGTGCCAGGCTGTGAGCAGGGCTGGTCCAGGTCTGACTGGGAATTCTGCGGCACAGGCACACCCTGCTCAGGAGGAGAGCAGGTCCTTTCACAGGCAGTCCTCCTGTGGAGCTGTCCTGCCTTTGTGAGAGAACTTCACCTTTGGGTGAAACTCGAGATCCATCCTCCCCAAGCCTCCTTGGAAAGGACACATTCCCTGTGTCCTCCCCAGTCCCTCAAAGCAGGAATGGGATGTTCCCAAACCCTGCTCCGAGCGCCCAGAGGGAACATCACAGTGCTGAGCTGTGCGGGAAATAGCCCCAGGAGAGACACTGCTCTCCATTGGTCACAGAGTGAAAATGGTAAAGCAATCCCCAGGACCTGGAACAGGGAGCAGAGATCCAGAGACACTGCTCTCCATTGGTCACAGAATGAAAACTGTAAAGCAATCCCCAGCACCTGGAACGGAGAGCAGAACTCCAGAGACACTGCTCTCCATCAGTCACAGAATGAAAATATAAAGCAATCCCCAGGACCTGGAACGGAGAGCAGAGATCCAGAGACACTGCTCTCCATTGGTCAGAGTGAAATTGTAAAGCAATCCCGAGGACCTGGAACGGAGAGAACTCCAGAGACACTGCTCTCCATTGACCACAGAGTGAAAACTGTAAAGCAATCCCCAGGACCTGGAACAGAGAGCAGAACTCCAGAGAAACTGCTCTCCATTGGTCACAGAATGAAAATCGAAAGCAATCCCCAGGACCTGGAATGGAGAGAACTCCAGAGACACTGCTCTCCATCAGTCACAGAGTGAAAATCTAAAGCAATCCCCAGGACCTGGAACAGGGAGCAGAGATCCAGAGACACTGCTCTCCATTGGTCACAGAGTGAAAATCTAAAACAATCCCCAGGACCTGGAGCGGAGAGCAGAGATCCAGAGACACTGCTCTCCATCAGTCACAGAATGAAAATCTAAAGCAATCCCCAGGACCTGGAATGGAGAGCAGAGATCCAGAGACACTGCTCTCCATCAGTCACAGAATGAAAATCTAAAGCAATCCCCAGGACCTGGAGCGGAGAGCAGAGATCCAGAGACACTGCTCTCCATTGGTCACAGAATGAAAATCTAAAGCAATCCCCAGGACCTGGAGCGGAGAGCAGAGATCCAGAGACACTGCTCTCCATTGGTCACAGAATGAAAATCTAAAGCAATCCCCAGGACCTGGAGCGGAGAGCAGAGATCCAGAGACGCTGCTCTCCATCAGTCACAGAGTGGAAATATAAAGCAATCCCCAGGACCTGGAATGGAGAGCAGAGATCCAGAGACACTGCTCTCCATCAGTCACAGAATGAAAATCTAAAGCAATCCCCAGGACCTGGAGCGGAGAGCAGAGATCCAGAGACGCTGCTCTCCATCAGTCACAGAGTGGAAATATAAAGCAATCCCCAGGACCTGGAATGGAGAGCAGAGATCCAGAGACACTGCTCTCCATTGGTCACAGAGTGAAAATCTAAAGCAATCCCCAGGACCTGGAGCGGAGAGCAGAACTCCAGGGTGGTGGCAGCCAACACAGCCTTTTCACAAAGCTTTGGTGAGCTCTGTTTCACAGCCAGGCTCCCCCAGCTCACAGCCTCAGCTCACAGCCTGAAGTGCACCTTCTGCTGAAGGAGCCCAGGCTGCTCTCATTAAGCAAGAAATTAGTAAATGACACAGCCCTGTAAATTACATTCTCATTTTTGTGTCCAAGTGATTACACATTCATACCTGCTACGAGGTGGAACATTAGGACAGATAATTGCAACCTGAGATCCCTTCTTTCTCAAGAGCTGAAAATGAGGTTAAGGGCTGCCAGCCACAAGCCTTACAGTTGCAGAGGTATTTTTAATTTATATTATTTCCCTCGATGAAGTAAACTGGGGTTTGGGGTTTGTTTACGGAGCGTTTTTTGTTGGTTTTTGGTTTTTCTCTACACAGGAACAACAGCCAAGAAATACACCAAATCTACAAGAGAAACCACTCTTTTCTCAGCACAGCAACGTGATGCTGAGAAAAGACTTGATTTTTATGGCATTTATACAAGAAAAGTCTTTACACGAGCACAGTTAAGCTTTCAAAAAAATGTTTTTTTCAATACAGTGACTTCACTGTGGGAACAGTTTTAAGCCACGTGGGACAAAGCTGTCTGCACACAAACCTGTGCAATGCAAAGTGGGCCTCAGGTGCTAACGCCCGGGATCAGCTCAGGTCAGCAACCGAAGGGAGAAGACAAAAAAGAAAGCAGCAAACAGAGGAGATTCTGCAGCCTCCCTGTGAGACTTCACCACCTCCAGGAGCAAAGCGATGCCCAAGAGCCTCCGAGCCCCCAACAATCGCTGCTGCTGCTGCTGCTGCTGTTGCAGAAAGGTTTTATTGTGAGCACTCCCTGGAAGGAGGCCAGGGCTCACTGCTTAGACTTGTGTGTGTGCCAGCGAAGGAGAGCCAAAGTGCTCTCAGTGCCGAGGTGCCAAGTTGGCTTTGCCTCCGTAAGGAAGGGGAAATCCTGTCTGAGCAGAGGAACGGGAGCAGCAGAAATGGCTCCTGCTCCAGGCCCTGCCAGACCTCCTGTGGCACCCTCAACACATCACTCGATGCCACATTCCCTCCACACGCTGGACGGAAAAGCCCCAGACAGAGAGGATTTCAGACAAGCATTTCAGCCATGGAAATAGTTTCAGCTGAAGGTGTTAATGTACAAAGCAGTTAAAAACTACGTGCTTGAACCCATCTCCAGCGGGAAAAGCACAGCTCTGGTTGAGCACATTTCCCCAGGAGAGCTGAGTTGTGTCTAACCTACACTGAGGCTGGGCTGAGCCTGCTGCAGCTGATGCCTGAAAGAGAGGCCAAAACAAATTAGGAATATAAAATGTGGACAAATTTATTCGAGGCCTTCAAGGTACATTTGGGCAAGCGAAAGTCCCCCCAGGGACTGCACCCAAAATGGGCCCTGGGTCAGGAGCCCTTCACCTTTTACAAGTTCTGTGCCATTAGCACATTGGCTCTTAATTCTCCAATGCACCCTCAGGTGATGATGTTCACCACCCCAGGCCTGCTCCTCCCATCTCACAGTTGTTTACATATTTTCAAGCCCTAAGGCGACGAATATGTCATTAAATCTGTATTCTGAGAGCCTTGTTTTGGCTAAAGGTGCTGGGAACAGAGCATTTTAGCATTTCGTAAGAAGCACTAAACTGCAGCAAGTTGCAGATGCATGAAGAGGAAAAAAAACTAGAAATATTTAAAGGCATCACAGCCAGCACAGCCTCCCTGGGCAGAGCCAGCCACTGCCAAGCTGTGTGTGCTCAGAGTGGCTCTGGTGCTGTCCCATAGTGGGGACCAGGGCTCTGGTGCTGTCCCACGACAGGGACCAGGGCTCTGGTGCTGTCCCCCAGCAGGGAGCAGGGCTCTGGTGCTGTCCCCCAGCAGGGAGCAGGGCTCTGGTGCTGTCCCCCGGCAGGGACCAGGGCTCTGGTGCTGTCCCCCAGCAGGGAGCAGGGCTCTGGTGCTGTCCCCCAGCAGGGAGCAGGGCTCTGGTGCTGTCCCCCGGCAGGGACCAGGGCTCTGGTGCTGTCCCCCAGCAGGGAGCAGGGCTCTGGTGCTGTCCCATAGTGGGGACCAGGGCTCTGGTGCTGTCCCCCAGCAGGGAGCAGGGCTCTGGTGCTGTCCCCCAGCAGGGACCAGGCAGGGGCTGTTCAGTGTGTGCTGGACTGGCAAAACCCAAATGCAATTCCCTGCCTCATCTCAGGGTGAGCCACACGATGCTGGGGCTGCCGTGCAGCTCAGGTCACTGAAATTATCACCATCAGTGCTCTTTTCCTGAGAGTCCCTGGGATTCTTCACAGAGCAGTGCCAGCCACAATGAGAGGACCACGACTGCAGGCTGGGAACAAACACTGCTGAGAGGAAAAATACTTTCTATTTCTATAATAACCTCTAGAAATGGTCTCAACTAGATGAGATTCATATTTGGTTGTTAAAAACCAAGTTATATCCTTTTTTGTTCATTAAGTATTTTCACTTACAGAAAAAATTCATAGATAACTGCAATTATTTAAAATAGTTTGTTTTTCTTGAACTGGTTGAAAATGTATTCTTAAAACAATCTGCATAAGTATTTGAGCACAGCAGCTAGAAATGAATATGGCTGCAGGATGCCACGGAGCAAAAATACACAGATGAGGCTGCAAAAATAGCAAATAACCATGAATCAGTGATGACTTCGTGAAATTCCACTGTCTGAGGTGAATATTTTGCTCTGCAGAAAAGGATTGCAAACTGCTGCAAAAAAGTCTTCAAAACCACTGCAATATATATGTCAAAAAATAAATTACTCTGAAGTTTGCTGCCCTGCCCTCTTTTACAGAGTTACATAAATCAGCAACTTCCTCACTTCCACTGAAATACTAATTAAAATAAAGGAAGGAGAACATTATCATTATCCGTGGAAAACTTGCCCTGGCCCCAGAGAGTTGCAGTATTTTGGAGAGCACTGTGGCGATGCATTTCAGAATTCACCGAGACAAGAAAGAAGGCACAGGAGCTGTTCCTGAGCAGGAAGGTGATCCAGCCTCAGTGTCCTGCTCGCCTGAGAGCTCTCCATGCACGGGGGTCAAATCTGTTGTCACCACTGGAGAGACTCTGGGGTTAAATCTGCTGTCACCACCAGAGAGACTCTGGGGTCAAATTTGCTGTCACCACCAGAGAGACTCTGGGGTCAAATTTGCTGTCACCACCAGAGAGACTCTGGGGTTAAATCTGCTGTCACCACCAGAGAGACTCTGGGGTCAAATTTGCTATCACCGCTGGACAGACCCTGCCTGTGTCCCCTCACTCTGCAGTCAGTGTGGCAGGTCAGCTCTCTCGGAGCATCCCTGTGTGGTCATTCCCTGCAGCTCCCTCCAGGACCTGCTGCCCAGCCCGGCGGGCACAGACACCGAGAGGTGTGAGGGGCACCTGGGCAGACACCGAGAGCTGTGAGGGGCACCATTGGGTACAGACACCGAGAGCTGTGAGGGGCACCTGGGCACAGACACCGAGAGGTGTGAGGGGCACCTGGGCACAGACACCGAGAGGTGTGAGGGGCACCATTGGGCACAGACACCGAGAGCTGTGAGGGGCACCATTGGGTACAGACACCGAGAGCTGTGAGGGGCACCATTGGGTACAGACACCGAGAGCTGTGAGGGGCACCATTGGGTACAGACACCGAGAGCTGTGAGGGGCACCATTGGGTACAGACACCGAGAGGTGTGAGGGGCACCTGGGCACAGACACCGAGAGGTGTGAGGGGCACCTGGGCAGACACCGAGAGGTGTGAGGGGCACCTGGGCACAGACACCGAGAGGTGTGAGGGGCACCTGGGCACAGACACCGAGAGGTGTGAGGGGCACCCTGGCACAGACACCGAGAGCTGTGGGGGGCACCTGGGCACAGACACCGAGAGGTGTGAGGGGCACCTGGGCACAGACACTGAGAGCTGTGGGGGGCACCTGGGCACACACACCGAGAGCTGTGAGGGGCACCAGCGGGCACAGACACCGAGAGGTGTGAGGGGCACCTGGGCACAGACACTGAGAGGTGTGAGGGGCACCATTGGGCACAGACACCGTGAGGTGTGAGGGGCACCCTGGCACTCCCCTGCTCACAGCTGACCGAGGGGTCAGGACACAACTCCCCAAATGGAGAGCCTGCTCCATTGGCAGGGCTGGGCTGGCCATTGTTTCCAGTTGGAGCACATTCCAGGCTTTATCCAAACTCCTGGGTTTAAGGAAAGACACCAGCAGACTTCTGCTTAGGGCTGTGAAGGTTAACGAGCAGTAGAGAAAGGCATGGAAATGCCTTCTGGTGCCTTTGTAGGACTGAAACCTTTCCCTGTGCTCTCTGGTAGAGATGTCCCTTATGTCACTGCCAGAATGCTCCCATCACCTTTTCCTTTCCTGACCTACTTTGCATTCCTCTCCGGTTCCTCTTTGACTCTGACAATTAAGTTTATTCCTGTCTATCATCACATTCATTTGCAAAAATCTGCAAAATGTCAGAAGTCAAAGAAATGTAAAAACATGAACTCAAAGGAGAGGGAGGAAATCGATGCTTCTGTGTCAAAAGTCAACTTGCCTATTTCAAAAAGCACTCTGCTGGATTTTATACTTTGAAAGAAGCCGTGGCTCTTGCTCAGATATGTACTCAGATCTCCTGATATCTCCACTGCTGAAACAGCACAAAATCGGTGACGTGGAACGTTCAGCTCCAGCACTTCTGCTGTGGGGCTCGGGACCCTGTTGGGACCACGGCAAAGATTCCCAGCCCGCAGAGCTCTCAGATTTGGTACAGGAAAGCTGTTCCTCTGAAATGCCTCTTTAAAGCACGGCTGAGTGCTAAACATGAAAGGGTAGGAGGAAATCAGCCCCGACACGAATACTGAAGGCTGCGTTTGCACAGGATCCCGGCGGCCCCAGCACTGGGGAGCTGTGCGTGCCCCCCAGCAGCGCTGGTGACCAAGGGACATTTCACAGAGCACACAGAATGGTGTGCCCATCGCAGGTGTGTCCATTGCAGGTGTGCCCATCGCAAGTGTGCCACAGCAGCGCTGGTGACAAAGGGACATTTCACAGAGCACACAGAATGGTGTGCCCATCGCAGGTGTGCCCATTGCAGGTGTGCCCATCACAGGTGTGCCCATCGCAGGTGTGCCACAGCAGCGCTGGTGACAAAGGGACATTTCACACAGTGCACACAGAATGGTGTGCCCATCACAGGTGTGCCCATCGCAGGTGTGCCCATTGCAGGTGAGCCCATCGCAGGTATGCCCATCACAGGTGTGCCACAGCACACACCGGTGACAAAGGGACATTTCACACAGCACACACAGAACCGTGTGCCCATCGCAGGTGTGCCCATCTCAGGTGTGCCTATCGCAGGTGTGCCACAGCACACACCGGTGACAAAGGGACATTTCACAGAGCACACAGAACGGTGTGCCCATCACAGGTGTGTACACACCTGGTGTGAGCCTGAGCCCACAGCCAGGAGAGGGCTGAGCAGCCACCAAGGGAACAGATAAAGCCTAAATGCAGCTCCAGATAGGCTGTAACAACATAAAAACTATGAACAGACAAGTGCTCAACATCCTTAACTCATCACCATGGGCATTCCTAAGGAGATCTAGCCCCAGCTGGCTTAAAACGTAAACAGGACAAGCAGTTTGCTTCTACCAAGATTTCTTTTATTTGTACTGTAGCACTTAATGAAGCATGAATTTTAATTTAGTCTGACACTTGGATGTATTTTTAGATTTGATTTCTGCATCTTCTGTACACAGCTCAATTTCCAAGCTAGGAATGTGTTCGAGGGTGCTAAACCGTGCACATTGAGAATGCCTTTTCCATGTAAACTGTCACAGCACGTGTGCAAAAGTTCATCTGAAGGAAGATGACATTAGCACAGAAAACTGCTCTCCCTGGGGATGCAAAGATAATTTTAAATAAAAGATCTGCCAGTTCTTTAAGCTTTACTGATATTTATATTTGCCAAAAGGTTTATTTTGATGGTAATATTTTCAAGGTTACTTCTGTCTGTCTGCTGCACACACGTGAGGCATTTAAATCTTGGGGCAGGACAGAGTACTTGGACAAATACAAGGGAATGATGAAGTTATCTAGAAATGATTGAAGAACTCTTTGATCACAAATACGCAGCAGCAGTGGCAGCCAAGGGCTTGCCCGGAAAGGAATAAGGATCATGTGGGAGACAGACTTTTGGAGAATTCACAGCTGTTCCCCACATTTCCTTGGTTCCTGCAGAGGAAAGGGAGGATGGACACATGGGATGGAAAATATTGGTATCATTTCCAAACCTCCTTTGTCCTTTCTTCCATGTTATTTATTGTAAGCTGAATAATGGCCTAGCAAGTGATGGGTAAATATGATCAAGTGATAGGTACATGTGATAAAACCAAAGCTAAACTGAACACCAAATACTGCCATTCACTACAGAAAGATCAGGAGCAGTGCGAAGCATCTGATGAACACTGCTCATGACATTTTTCTCATCAACTCATGCTCCCAGAAGAATGCCCGGGTGACAAAGTGAACTCCGTTCTGCACTACTGCATACACACTCTTAATGGTTCATTTTTTCAGCAGAGGTCATGCAGAACACGACAGAGGCACCTGCGGGCAGCAGGTGTGGTGCAAACACAGCACAGCAGATGGCTCCTGACCCCCGAGCCTGCAGTGCGCTTACAAAACCCCAGAGCAGGACTTGGCACGGATGTTTAGGGAAGCACAGCTCTGGACACACCCACAAGTTACATAAGCTGTTCGTGAGCTTGGAGAGGTTAAAATGAGGCTTTGAGGAGGAATTTGTTTAAAATCTGAAGAATAATCTAAGAGAAAACCAAAAGAAGCACCACCTAAATACCTAAGTGGTCACACTGAGATGGCCTCTTTAACCAAATAAACACAGCAATGGTTATCCCAAAGTACGCAGAGGTAATCACAGGTGTGGGAATATCTTTTAAAACTCTCATTTAGCTCTTACCATTATTACACCATTAATATTGTTGTGTAATTAATAGTCTAGTTTGCATTGCAACACGATAAGGATTAACTAAATGATCCCCTGGGTCTAATTTGCCTAAAGGTATGGACACAAAGTACCCTTTAATTTGTGGACTGTGAAAATCAGCTCCAGCACTCACACCTCGCCTCTCCACACTGCCCTTGATGGACTCTGACTGTTCCAGCCCCTGCAAGCCCCGAGGGTAATTTTGGGGAGGCAGCGCGGATCGGGCTGTGCTCAGTCCCACTGAGGAGAGGTTTGTACACACACCGAGGACCCAAACCGTGCAGCTCTCCCTGGGAAATCTGCAACGTGAATAAAAGTGGCAAATGCAAGCCAATGAGCTAATCAGGAGCTCTAGAATAAATGTGCCACAGGATTATTTTATTGTGACCGTGGCATGGCCCTCTCCACAGACTCTCCATGCCCTTACTCCACTGTGAGCCCCTAATTCCCAGGCACTGCAGTGGATGATGAGCACTGAATATATTACTGCAATTACTGTTTTATATGTTCTAGTGGTGGCAAAAGCTGAGCGCTGGTGATTAAATGGAGGAAGTTAAAAGGTGCTGTCAACAGCGTCTTTCTCTCTCAAGGTTTTATTTCTTCACCATTCTTGCTCTTGTTGCTCTAAGTAGAGAAAAATGCTGTGGTAGTGATTTCTTTATTAGAAATGTCAATAGGTCTGCCAAACTTTAATCAGCTCACTCTGCTGTTAGACCAGACTGGCATAAACTAACTTTATGAAATAAATGCCTGCTGTATTAAGCTATTAAAATACTGCAAATACCTCCACAACGTTGAATACAGCATTATCTAGCTATCGGTTTGAATGGAAAATATGTTAATCCCCAGAGATGGAGAACCACTGCTGTCAAAGGCTTCAGCCAGTGCTGGTGACCTTCACCATTCAAACTCTCTTTTTGCTCAAGTTTTAAATAATTGCGGTTGGGTTTTTTTTCCCCTTCTATGTTCACACATTCAAAGCTCCTGTGTCCACCGATTCCAGCCCAGCTGTGGCTAACCTGCCAAGCTGCCACCTCTGAGCACAGCTGAGGAAGCTGTCACTCCCCAGCTTTGAAGTTGACTGATCCTCTTTCTTACTCTGATCCCAGAAGCACTAACTCCTCAGTGAGAAACTCTGCCACAATAGTCTGGCCTAAGGCTTGACAGATTTATCTCCTAGTGGTCACTCCGGAGCAGGGAAGAAACAGTGAGAACTTTCTTTATGTTCTGTGTCACCACTGCTGAGCAGCAGAGAAAGGAGAAACTGAAGAAAGCATGGAAAAACGGAGAAAGATTTCAGTTCCACTTGGTCAGGATTGTTAATGAAATTAATAATGTGCCTGCCTGACTGGGGACACTTCACTGAGCTTTTCACTCCTCTCCACCACCCAACAGTATTGAAGCGTTTTTGAAAATCACATCTCAGTTCAGTCTTTAATTTGAAAATGTATCCAAAATTCTCTACTCACTCTAAGATATCTTCGTCATATTTACTCTAAGAGCCCACATTATTGCCATGCCCCAAGGCTGCCCATCCATAGAATTAATTTTCAATAAATAGTTCAAGAAAATACCGTTGCTGAATTTCAAGCAAGTGCCCAAATCCTACAGAGGCCAGTAAGGATTCAGGTGAAACTGAAATACTTCAGGGACTCAGGAGCGAGGGAAGGGCTGTAACTTGTGCTCCAGGGCAGCCTTACAGAGGTTGGTTGCCAAGATGAGAACACTGCAGGATAGTAATTATACAAAATCCACGCTTCTAAAACTCATGTCTGAGCTGTCCCATGACGAGGTCTCTCTCCCTGGCTAACCACACCAGTCTGGGGTGCCTTGTGAAGAGCACTCACTCTTTTTTTCAGCTTTCCCGTGGTTTTATCTATTGCCAAAAGATGGGTTTTGGTTCCAGTGACTGAGCCCCCAGCTCCTCCCGCGTGGCTGCGAGAGCACCCAAGAGCAGCCTCAGTCTGTGCATGCTAATGAATGCAACTAAACAAATGGCGCCGGCGCCAGCTGAAGGAAAACGCTTTTCCAGCCAAAGATCCATAAAACATTTCCAAAAAAGAACAGAAACCTCAACAGCTCGTGAGGCTTTCGATTTCTTCAAAACAAAACAAGAGGGGCAGAGAGAAGTAAGTTGAGAATTTCATATAAACTCCATTGTTTGAGGCTGGGTTCTTTGGGGTCGAGCTAAAGGAAGGAAATGCTGTCTTTCAGCCTCAGTATATTCTTCCTAGCTGCTCATTTCCTGCAAGACACTAAGAAGGAATCATGACGGATGACTCCTCTGCACTATCCGTTTACCCCAGTTTTACAGCGGAGATCAGAAAATTTATTGGATTTTGCCTGAAAAAGAGACAGCATGTAATAACCCGTGTCTAGGAAGGATAAATAACGTGCTGAGTGGAGGTAGAAAAGCACCTTATCTGTTAATTGTAAGGAAAACTGTAAAATCAATATGGATATAACAAACCGGGCAAAGCGAGTTTCAAATTTCCCTTCAGGTGTGAGCAATGAAAGAGTGCCCATTTCCAGGAAAGAGGTCACTGCTGTCATTTTCCACATTGCCAGAGTCCTGCTGGGCGCTCTCTCCCAATTTTCACCGTGTGCCTGTTTAATTTGTGTAGGACAGCTTCTCCCTGCTGTCAGCTCAGGCATTTCCCAGCCCCAGAGTTTGGACTCCTGGATCCCAGCACGTGCCAGGGCCCTGGGCACCTCTGTGCTTGGCTTTTACAGAGAGCAGCTCCTCGTCCAGGCTGCAGGCTGGGGGCACGGGAAGGAGGAGTGAAAAAGCAGCACCTCAACTCCTGTAAAATCTGCCTCTGCTCGACGCAAGCACAGCAGTGACAACTGCACTGTGTCCTCCTCTGTCCCCAGAGCAGCCCCAGCGGCACTGCGGTTGGATAAAGGTGTCACCAGCCCCTCTGAGCGAGGAGCACGGCCTGGCGCTGCTGCCTGATGCACCTGAGCCATGTCCCAGCGCAGAGCTCCAGCTCAGTGCCCCATGTCCCTGTGCCAGCCCCGGCACGGCCACTGCCATCGGTGGCCTCCAGGACAGGGCTGGGCTTGGAGGAACTCATGGCCCAAGGGATGGGAGCATCACACTCACTCCCAATGCGCTTTTCATCTCGTGCCCCAAAATGACATTTCACTGCGGCCCATCCAGTGCTGAGCTCTCTGAACCAGACAGTGAGTAGGAAAATGTGCAGAATTTACCATCAGAGCCCCCAAAGAGCTTCCAGCACGGAGAGGAACATGCCTGCTCGAGTGCCCACTTCAGCAGCACTTTTCCATTAAGACCTTGCAAAAGCTCCTGCAATTTTGGACAGGCAGAAAAAGAGCACAAAGCTCCTGCTGAGAATATGTACACAGGATTAATTCATTAAATGTTGTTTCTCTGACTAAAAAATGTTCTAATGTTTTAATCTAATGCATCTAATATAGTTAATTACCTGACAAGGAATTCAGATACTGCCCCAAGAGAAGAGGAAATAGAATGTTCTAAATAAAACATGACTATAAAATGGGGTGGAAATCACAACTTTCTTTACATATAAAAGATGTTTCCTTCACTAGGATTTATCTAAGGGAAGTGGGAAATTGTATAAATACTAAATTAAGCACCAGAGGCTATTCACACTGTCCTTTAAATAAAATTAAACACCCACTCAGAGCCTTGGCAAACGAATAAACGTTACAAGCGAACAGAGTGAAATGTTTTTTAAGAGCTTTGTGTCTGAGCTACACAGACAGAAGGAGTTTGGTTGGGTTTCGGGGGGAGAGGGACAACATTCTCCTATTCTGAAATCAGAATTTTAAAGAGAATTGAACTAGCAGAGGTTTTCCTGGGGTTTGCAGCTGTAAGAGTACACTCCATTTGAATCTGCCCCACATGCACCAACATTTAACATTCAAATGAAGTTAGCAGAAATTGGCTGTAAGATTAGAGCCACCCCAGGAGCTGGGCACATCCACTTTTCCAGGTGCACGCCAGAAGCAGTTTCCATTTCCAAGTCAGGCTAAGCACAGAAATCAAAGTGACTGCACTACCATTGATCCAAGGATTTACATGTGCCATGCCAGAACTGAACAGCAAAGAAAACACTTAAACTATTCCTTTTCTTCAATCCTTCTGGAATGCAAAGCTGACCAAAGATAAACCCAGCTAATTTAACAACACTGCTAATTATTCTTCTTGAAATGGAAAATTTCTGCACTCACAATACTATTCAAAATTAAATATCTTAATTCCTATTAACTGAGAAGTGGCATGGAATAATTCCTTTGACCCAGGTGCTATTATTAAATTAATTACAAGTCTAATTTCTATTAAAGGGAGTTAGGGAAGAATAAACAGATTCAATATAAATATGCTAACAAATCAAAAGCTATTAAAAATTTGGTGCAATTTTTCAGCCTCTGAGAAACAAAGAATGACCGTCCAAAGTGCTGCCTGCAAAATGTGGTGCCTAAATTTAAGTCATAACTTGGTGTCAGCCTATTACAGGGTCAAAGAAATACAGAACAGCATCCAGGACAGACAAAAATTCTTGTTACAGAATTATTCCTGCAAATGAAGAAACTCAGGGAATCATGTGTTGGTTGGACTCCAGGGAACAGAAATAACAAGCAGGGCAGAGCAGTGCATTAGCTGAGTTTCCCACACAGAGCACTACGAGAAAAGCTCTGCACTGGCTGCTGAGACACATTCACAGCCACCAAAACAATTTGTATTTTCGGCAGTGCCAGCACCCATAGCATAAAATGCCCTCTCATTTCAAGATTCCTGCATCTCCTAAACCAAAATTTAACAGTCATAATTTGTTAAAATTCGTATTTCCTTATGCCACGAGCCAACCTCTCATCTCTTTGCCGACATTAAGACTGCCTTCACTCAAACACTCTCTCCAGGTAACAAGCACTAACCATTTTTGTTAGGTACTGTTTTTCCTTTGTTTCAGACCTTTTCCATCTGTTCGGTTGTTTACTGGCAGAGGAAACCCATTTCAAGGCACACAGTGGTACTGAACTCAATATATTTTTGCATTTCGTGTGTGGTTTTTTCTGTTGTGTCTTCCCCAAGTTATGGATTTGCTCAGCTATGATCTAAAAGTAGAAAGAGGGCAGTGTCTTTTTTCTTTAATAATACTCAAAAAGTACTTTAATAGAGAAAACTTGTTATGGTTATATCATTGGCAAAATTGCATCCCAAAGCAGTAAGATTCCAGCTCCTAATCCTTGCTCAAGCAGATTCAGTCAGCCCCGGGAAGCACAGGGCAGGAGCCCTTCAGCCTTGCTGTCCTCCTGCGCTGTTTGCTCAGAACGTGAGGGCTCCAAAGGCAGAAGGGACAGCACTGACAGGAGGGACTGGCTGCGCAGACCTCTCATTCACCTTCCTCCCTCAATTCTGCTGCTCTTTGGTTTTTTCTCTCTTAGTCTGCTAAATCTATAGACATCTTTGGCTTTTAGCAATAGATCCATACGTGAAAAAAATTAAAATAAACAAGTATTGTCCACTGCCAGCTACTGAGAACGCAAAAAACTTTCCTCAGCAAAAGCACCAAGAACAGCCAAAAAGTTCTGCTCTTTTTTAATTGCCTTCCCCATGGAAATCATCTTACAGAGGCAAACTGCCTGTCCATTTACCTGTCAGTCTCACCCTGAACATGATTATTTAAAATGGAAAACATCAAATCAGTGATTTTTCAATCACAGAACCCACAAAGCTTGGGTTTTGAATGTCAGAAATATACTATTTCTAGAGTCACCTGGGAACAAAAAGTTGCAATTCTTTCCTGCTGTCCATTTTGCATTTAAGCAGGAAGGTGATTTTCCCCCAGTAAAACTTTCTCAGCAATGCTTCCCTGTTCTCCCAAAAACTCAACCAAAATTCCCAGCTGTGAACACACACAAGGCTTGTGAGTTCATTTTGGTGAATACTTCTCGTGTCGTTTTCTTACTCTTTCCTCCACAAAGCAAGCTTGGGAAAGCTTCTTTATCGCCTTCTTTGACAGCCAGACATCTTAATCACATGGAATGTCTCAATTTCTGCTGGGTCTCTTTTCATTTAGTTTTTATGATCCTCTAAAAGAATTTGAATGTTAACTTGTAAAACAAGAATTCCTCCTTGCCAGGATGGGTTTGATACTTCCTGGCTCATGCACTCTGGTAGAAATTTGACAAAGGCACAGACAATACATATCCAGATCTATTCCAGTAGCCTGCTAAAAAATACTACAGGAAACCTACTTTAAATCTCATTTTCAAAACATTTTGCAAAGCATTTGTGCAAAATGCCTTATCATTCAACTGGGCATGTTGACACCCACCAGCATTTTAACCAGAACTACTTTTGATCTCTGCCTTTCAACATAAAATTGAAAATATTTTATACTCCCACCTCTTTCAGCATACTTAGTCTCCATGGAGACTACAGGACCATCACTACTCTTTTCTTTTTTTTTTTTAATTAACACCATGACCATATGTCACTTGAGTGCAAATGCAGTGAAATTTTCATGGGCTTTCCACTCCATTTCAGTGGGATTATAGGGCAGTGAACCTTGAGCAGGGAGAGCTAAATACGGCGTTTCCTGATAAGACTATCAAATCAAAGTTAACACACCTAAGGGAAAGATACAGCAAAACCCAACAGTTCAGTGAGTGCAGGACTATTAGACTTGCCACAAACGATGTCCACTATATCTCTATATTTGTTATTTATAAGCCTTCGATCCAAGCTTGTCAAAAGCTTTTATAGACTCGAGGCATGTAATGCTTACTATTAGCCCTGAGTCTCAGGATCTGGACAGTCCTATGGTCCCCACTGTTTATGTGACAAACCAAACCCTGCATGTGTCATCCCGAGTCTGAGGTCACCCCAAATGTGACGCTGCTGACAGAGCCACAGATCCCCACAGATCCCTAGTGATCCCCACAGATCCCCAGTGATCCCCGTGCCCTCTGCACCTCCTGCAGCTGCTTCCCTCCTCCGGTGCTCCATGGCACTGCCGAGAAGCCATTTTGGGGACCTAACACAATATTTCAGCAGAGTTGTTTTCTGGCACTTTGCTGAAGGTTGGGGAGGAGCGGAATTTTTCCCCATTCTGTTGCTGATGAACGGCAAGTCATTGTCACTCGGATAGAAAAGCTGCCTGTGAAAGTCTGTCATGTGGATGTCCATGTCCCCAACGGTTGAGCTAATGAGGAACCCTGCCCAGCCTGTCCTACTCACACAGTCCCTGCCCAGCCTGTCCTACTCACACAGTCCCTGCCCAGCCTGTCCTGCTCACGCCATCCCTGCCCAGCCTGTCCTGCTGTGCCATCCCTGTCCAGCCCTGTCCTGCTCACGCCATCCCTGCCCAGCCCTGTCCTGCTCACACCATCCCTGCCCAGCCTGTCCTGCTCACGCCATCCCTGCCCTGCCCCGTCCATCTCTATGCCATCCCTGCCCAGCCCGTCCTGCTCACACCATCCCTGCCCAGCCTGTCCTGCTGTGCCATCCCTGCCCAGCCCCGTCCTGCTGTGCCATCCCTGCCCAGCCTGTCCTGCTCACGCCATCCCTGCCCAGCCCATCCTGCTGTGCCATCTCTGCCCAGCCTGTCCTGCTCACACCATCCCTGCCCAGCCTGTCCTGCTCACACTATCCCTGCCCAGCCTGTCCTGCTCACACCATCCCTGCCCAGCCCATCCTGCTCACGCCATCCCTGCCCAGCCCATCCTGCTCACGCCATCCCTGCCCAGCCTGTCCTGCTGTGCCATCCCTGCCCAGCCTGTCCTGCTGTGCCATCCCTGCCCAGCCCATCCTGCTCACACCATCCCTGCCCAGTCCATCCTGCTCACGCCATCCCTGCCCAGTCTGTCCTGCTGTGCCATCCCTGCCCAGCCCGTCCTGCTCACACCATCCCTGCCCAACCTGTCCTGCTGTGCCATCCCTGCCCAGCCTGTCCTGCTCACGCCATCCCTGCCCAGCCCATCCTGCTGTGCCATCCCTGCTCAGCCTGTCCTGCTGTGCCATCCCTGCCCAGCCTGTCCTGCTGTGCCATCCCTGCCCAGCCCGTCCTGCTCACACCATCCCTGCCCAGCCTGTCCTGCTGTGCCATCCCTGCCCAGCCCATCCTGCTGTGCCATCCCTGCCCAGCCTGTCCTGCTCATGCCATCCCTGCCCAGCCCGTCCTGCTCACACCATCCCTGCCCAGCCTGTCCTGCTGTGCCATCCCTGCCCAGCCCCTCCCCCATTGCCCACGTGACACACACCTGCCCTCGCTCCACAGCGCCCCCTGCAGCTCCATGGCAGTCACTGCACCTGCCCTGCCTGGCTGGGAGCCAACAGCGCCCCTGCTGGCTGTGACCGTGACTGCACCAAAGGGACAGTGCCTGGCAGCCCAGGGACATCTGCCACCGGGGTTGGTTTGTTTGTTATTGCTGCTGCTGTTATTGCTTGTTTCCCTCGCTATAGATATGAATAAAGAACTGTTATTCCTTTTCCGATATCTTTGCCTGACAGCCCTTGATTCCAAAGTTACAATGATTCAGAGGGAAGGGGGGGGGTGTCACATTCTCTATTCTAAGGGAGGTTCCCACCTTCCTTCGACGCCTGTCATTCAAACTAAGACACTCCTCAGATGCCCCAAGCAGCTCCCTCCCAAGCAAAGCAGAAGCAGAAAGGAAGGAAGGTGCTCATCTCTCAGCAGGCACAGCTGGAGGCAGACATGGAATAGGAAAAGTCTCAGACCTGCTTACAAATCCGTACCTGAGGAATACAATTCTTGACTTAGGCTCTGACTAAGTTGTGGACACTGCACAAGCTGCACCACACACGGGTCTGTTAAATCACCTGTGCTATAAATACAGCAACAGTTACATTTGGTAAATGAATACAAAGAAAATACATCAGCCAATACCCCTTTTTTCTGCTGGAAACAATTACATTCAGCAAACTCTGACACCAGTGTACAGAAGACTTCATTTCCCTTTCGAGCAGTGAGTGACACTGCAGTCCCACAAGGCCTTTCCAGATTCAGCAGCTGCTGAGGCCAGCAGCCCTTTGTTATCATCTTGCACTCTTCTCTTTCTTGCCCTCATTTAAAAAACAGTAACAGAACACATGAAAGAGTAAAAGCCAACAGTCTTGGCTCGGAACCTTTTGTGAAATGAACCAAGAAAAGCTTGGAATTAAAATCCCATTTTCCTATGAGGGAAAGACCCCCCAACACCAAAACATGTTCCTCCTCTCTGCCCTTCATAAGATATTAATTGGGGTTGTACTTTCAAGTGCTTGCAGAAAAGCAGAGGAAAAGCTATCGACTATGTGATTTTGAAGAGGGATGAGGGATAGTGCTTTGCTTTGTATACTGTATGTGAATCAGCCCAGGATCTATACAGCAGCAGCAACAGGGCTGATCAATCTTTATTCCTACACAATCAAGCAAAGCTGCATCTTCAAGTCCCTTTCCTGACTGCTCATAAAACGATGGTATCGATCACAATGCCCAAATTTGTAGTTTTGACAATAAAAGCAATTTGTTTGGGGAGGGAAATAGCTGTATGAGGTGAATGCACATGGTTTATTAACTTTGAAAAATAATTCTTCTGAGCAATAATATGAAAGGTTAGACAGAACTTTTTAACCTTGAAGATTTTGACTTCCATTTTCCCTACTGAGACACTTCCCTCTTGAGAGAGCTTTTATTTTAGGTTTGGGAGTCAAACAGAGGCAGCAAGGCGTGCCTCCCTGCCACAGCTGATGTTCGCGTGCTGCTCAAAGTGAACGCTGCTCGGTTCATCTCCGTTCAGGTGGAACTGCGGGGTTCCCACAAAAGCAGCCTCTGCAGGGCTCACGCTGCCTCACCAAGCCCTTTCTGTTGCTGGAAGGCAGAATCCAGCCCAGCACTGAACCAAGCCAGGCCTGAGCCAGCTGTAGTGCCCATTCCCCAGGAAACTGATGGAAGGGCAAGGAATTCCTGGCTGGAGGGGGAAGCAAGGAAGTTCCTCCCCTCAGAGAAAGAGACTGCGATTCCCACTGCTTGTCCTAACCCTGCACAACTCCTCTGCCCCGAGCCTCTTCAGGCAGGGCTCTCTGGAGGGCCTTGGCCCACTCACACTCAGCCCAGTGTCTCCAAGGAAGATGCCTTGGCTGGGCCATAGCTTTTCATGGCACCATTAAAAAAAAAACAAAAACAGGACCAAGCTGTGCCAGCTGCCAGTGCTGTGTGCTGAAGGAGACATCCCCTGACAAATAAGTGCAGGTCATGGAAGAGAGAGGAGAGGATGGCAGGGGCAGCTGCACAGAGCAGTGCAGATGTTCTCCAGGGCAGGATGCAGCTGGGGCTCCTTGTGAAGCAGCCAGGGAGATCAAGTCCTTGGGATTGGGGTTGGCAGTGTCACTCACAGCTCTCCTGTGCTCACGCACAGCCCTCCAAACCTGTGCTGGCACTGAGAGGACAGACAGGAGCACTGGCAATGCCTTCCCGGCGTTCCAGTGAAAGAGAATTTTACATCTGCCTTCCAAAACCATGATTTTCTGGCAATTACTGAAGCATGGAAAAGAGGAAGCTCCATGAGGATGGATCAAGAAAAAGCCACTTTCCTACAGAACTCTGTCTCCTGCTTGCTTGGCTCTTGCGTCCAAGAAACTACAAGCTCTTATTGAAGATTTTTCCACAATTGCCTATTGATAGGAATTCAGCTGCCTGGAGACTCTCTATTATGTTTTTCCTCTGCTCTGTTTATTTTCATGACACATATAAGAAATAACCATCTCTGAGTCATCTCTGCTGCTGTCAAATCCAAGACACACATGCACAGGCAGCGTGAGACTCATTTTCTCAGGAAACCTGGCTGAAATCCCTTTTCTTCTCCAAAGAAAAACCCAACGAAATTAATGAAAAATTGACCTAGCTATAGTTACTTGCTTTATTTCCTTCATTAAAAATGACAAATGTATTCTTGAGCTAGCACACGTATAGTAGTGCTGGCTGTATTTATGACAGAAATAAGCATAAGTTTTTTACTTTGAAATAAAACATCCTACACCTATTATTAGGGAGAGATCTGCACAACACACTACAGCTCTTGAGTATATCCACTCGCCTGTTGACACATTTCTGAAATAGGAGGAATATTATAATGTTAAAAATAGAAAGCATTAATACTGTTGATGTATAAACAAAAAAGAAATATCCACAGAACGCTGAAACAATATGCAAATTAAGACCTAATGTAGCTACAGAAATAAAAAATCTCATATTTTAGGAGAAAAAAGCTTGAGAAATTGACTTGACATCTTTATGCACATTCTTTGAGATGTGGCTCGCACAGCACAAATTTCAGGTGAATTTAATCTACAATACATTAAAATTGCAATCGCCTAATAACACATACATGTATGTAACTTAATTTGAATTATTAGCCATGGAAATCATTCTTAAGGCCTGATACGCTGCTGCACTAATTTCTTTCATATTTCTACCCAGGCCTTTGGTTGGGGGGGAAAAAGCAGCAAAAGCTCTGTGCACTTCCTTGCCACTACATGGCTTTTTCTCCTTGAAAGCTTCTGGAGTTTTCCAAATCCTCACATCTCTAGGCTCAAGGTCTGCAGAAGGCTGTGGAGATTCAAGCTGCTTATGGCAGTGCCTCCACATCTGCTTAATGCCCTCAGAGCAGCCTCTGCAGTGACACTTCACTGCAACAGAAAACATACAGACTCCTGCACACCTTACAGCGATGGGAAATCCTTTCCAAGTGCTATCTGCAGAAAATCAAATGCATTCTAATCGTTGCCTTATTTCTTTTTCCTAGGTCTATACTATGTGAAAGACCTCCCTCTGCATTTCTTTTCTCCAGTAACACCTTCCTCTAAAGTACCAGCACCTCTTAACACAGCACGTGACTTAACTGTAATGCCTTCGTTTTATGACAATTAAGGCAGAAATATTCAGCAGAATAAATTGACACACCAGCCTGTTTGAAGTGTCCTTTAATCTTCTGGATGATTTTAAAAGTTCAGCTGGTTATTTCATTTAGAGATCAGACTAAAGCAACTCTCTCCTCCCCCTCCTCCTTTTCTTGTAAAATAACTGTGACAGCCTGGAGAAATATTGTCTATCTTGGTTCCAGCCGCTGCCCCGAAGGTGTAAAGCCATAGATGAGTTCAATACAGCTTGTTTCATTGCTAATTTCAGAGGCCATGTAGAGCTGCTTCTTCCCCTGGCTTAACAGACAAATTGACTTTCTAATTTTAGAACAGGAGACTTCTGCACAGGCACAGACAGAAAGCGCTACTTTTCTGAGGGATCTAAATACAGATTTATAGTTCTGAAAAACCATAGGACCTGGGGGACTCGGAGCTTGCCATGAAAAATGGTATTTAGGAATGTTGCCCCAGAGGCAGGTGGTGAAACAACAATGCTGCTGTTGCTGGATCCTGGGGAGATATGTTGTTTAAATCAGCCCTGGCTCTGTCCCCAGGGCCACGCTGGGACAGAACTGCCCTGGTGTCAGAGCAGGCAGCTCCTGGTGGCCTCTGTGCCTGCAGGGGACAGCCAGAGCCCCAGCCTGGCCACCAGGGCCTGCCTGCTGGGGCATGGGACCTCACCCAAATATTTGCTTTCTCTGCCCCTGGCACAACTCCTCCACTTTTTAAGTTCCATTTATTGGATCTTTTTTATGGTGGAGAATTGAATATTCAGCCTCTCGAGTGAACGGGGGATGAGAGCATCATCTTTCAGAGCAGATCCATAGACACAGGACTGGGCTTGACAGGAATTCTCCTGCCTCAGAGCTGTTCTCCCCTGCCTGATAATTGTGCATTTCCATATAATTAAACTCTGCAGTTTCTGATGGAAGCACCTGGATTAGCATTAGCAGTTCATTAGGACTTTGGGGTGTGTTTACAAGTCATGATTACAATTGAAGAGGAAAATCTTTATTTGTGGGTTTATCCAAGAAGCAGAAGAAGCATTTCTTTTCATAAACAAGATTAATCCCTTAAACCACCGAACAAGAGATATTTTCCTTGAGAATTACATAAGAATGATGAGAGTGCCAAAACTAGAAACCTAAAGCAAAGAGCAAAAATACAGCTTTTACAAAACAACTGCTGATTCCCACCATCTCAGAGATTTGATCGTAAGGCTGCATTTCTAAAACTGTCATTTATCCCAAAACTCTGGAGACAGCTAAATTCTTGATCATTTGCTGCTGAGAGCCACTACAAACAAGATTTATTTTCACGTCATTTATGAGAACAAAGTCTTGATTTTTGAACAAATAGTAATTTTTCATCAAGACATTGTAATTCTCTGTGAGACTCTTAAGGACTAAGTCAGAGGTTTATCTTACTAAAATACAGAAAACAAATGTAGAATACACCCACACCCCCCCCTCTTCCTCAGAGCTCTTGGTATTGAATGTGCACAGAATCAAACCTGATTCAATCTCTCAGAACTTAAAAAGAATTGCAATACAGACAATAGGTATGCACTGAATGTGTCAATGCACCTCGAACACAAAATAGAGATATTGCTGAGAGCACGGGAATATAAGATGAGGGTTTGAAGGCTACAACGGTAATTAAGACCATTCAAAATTATTTGTTGCACTGTCCTCCGTTCAGCAGCTGACAACTTTGCAAAAAAATGAAGCAATAAAACAAATATAAATTTTCATGTCAGAGGTGTATCTAGCTTTTGGGAAAACCACCTTAAACTGTAGCCATTTAGCCATGTGCAGTAGAATTCAGGGGAACAGCACTGTCTGTTTATACTAAAAGATGTTTAGAATTGGAAATCACTGTTTAAAAATAGAAGAACATTATGAAGTTTCTTATGCTTCCAAGCAAGGACTCAAAGACTGGCAAGGGACATAGTTTGGATACATTTTGGATTTTGCATCCAAAATGCAAAACAGAACTTTGTTTTCCCTATAAAAATCCACCCAAATTTTTCAAAACTGTGGCTCGGGACAGGAGGGAGACGTTATTTTGAAACACGTGTCATATCGAGACTTGTCAGAGCTTGTCTGCCAAACTCTTCTGTGCCCATAGTCCTGTGGAAAAAGGACCATGTGTTCACGTAAGGCTGTTCCTAATGAATATGCATGAAAGATTAATTCCAACATGTCCTGATTTCGGCAACTTTTGAAAGCTTCTCTGCTGTGGATGTTGACAAATGCATAATGTATAGACAACATAGATAGCGCACTATACATTCATTATATTTTTTAATTCTCAGCTCGTTTTTTATAGTCATCTTTCGTTCTCTGCTAGGCCTTTTGTTTTCCTTGCCTTCACTACTTCACACAAAGATCTGCATGTGTCTGTAAGAAAATTAATTGCTTCAACAATTAACAGGAAAATGCCTCTCAGAGGAAACACTTCATAATCGATCTGTTTCCAGGTACAATATTTGCCACTTAGGAATAGATTAATTGGATTGAAAATTATTCAAGCTAATTATTTTCTCTCTCGTTTGAGACTAAACGGAAGAGTCTAATAAACTGAAAATTAAGAAGTTCCACTCAGCACTTCAGTGAAAGGTCCTGTGCCAGACAGTCCTAATTTCAGACTCTGCTCATCCTGTGCCCAAGGACTTGAGGAGTGTGTGATCTTTGGTGTAACAGCATTTATCTTCAGTCGGGGTACGAGCACACCTTGCCAGGGCTGCTGCAAACCAGCCTGTGGAGACGCTGGTGCACTGAGGAGCAGCTGAAACAGGAGTGATGGGAACACCAGAAACAGATCTTTGGGATTGATTTTACGGGTGGTTTAGAAAAGCCACGTAAGGAACAGATGAAAGTGGCACACCTCACTTTCGGCAGTAAGCACTAAAGAGCTATCCTGTTCCACAGACTCCGTGCTGAAGTTCACAAAACTGGGATTTTAAAAAAGCTTCCAGTAAACAAAGACTTCTGGAAAAGATAGTATCTTGTCAACGTTAAAGGTATTTCTCAAGTATTTCAGCTAACGCTGAGAAAAAGGCAGGCAGGCACTCCTGCAATATGCCAGGGAAAATCTGCCTCAAGAGTGGCTGGCGAGAGAAGTCATCCATCCAGCTAATTGCACATCTGAATATTAGCTTCAGGTGACCCCTGGAACTAAGAATAATATTAGCATTTGCAGAAGTGCAGGCGATCCCTCACCTCCAGCCTGACCATGAATTCCAAGCACAGAGACATCCCAGCCGTGGGACCTGCTCGGTGCTGTCCCCCAGGATCCGGAGCCAGTGGGGGACACGCCCCGTGACAGTGGCCACGTCCCCACGGACTGTGACCTCACATCGTGCCCAGCCCAGGCCAGGCTCAAAGGCACAACAGCAGAGCTGCAGATACTCCAATTTCCATGTACACCCAATACAAAATGCTGTTTATACTCCGACACAAAGAACTCCAATTTCCATGTACACCCAATACAAAATGCTGTTTATACTCCGACACAAAGAACTCCGATTTCCATGTACACCCAATACAAAATCCTGTTTATACTCCAACACAAAGAACTCCGATTTCCATGTACACCCAATACAAAATCCTGTTTATACTCCGACACAAAGAACTCCGATTTCCATGTACACCCAATACAAAATCCTGTTTATACTCCGACACAAAGAACTCTGATTTCCATGTACACCCAATACAAAATCCTGTTTATACTCCGACACAAAGAACTCTCAGGATTCCTGAGCCACAGAAGGGAACACAGCCTGGAATGACTCCTGTACCTTTCCAAAGGATCCCACAACAAGCCAGTCTTCCCTCCTGCTCCCTTATTTGCCACAGATGACACAGCCTGAATCCCCACTCCTACACACTCTAAAATGTACTTTTGTCTAAACTCTTATGTACCATTTTTTTCTGTGCGTTCCTCTGCTCAAATTTGGTGCCAGACTATCGTACACAGAACACATGATTCATAATTTACACAATGAGGATGGATTTCAGAGATCCAAGCTCTAACAGAGATGCAAATGCAAAGTGTATTGCACATTACATCAGCTCTAGATAACACCACAGATTTATACTCCAGACTACACCTTAGGCTGGGAAACATTTGCTGGAGCTGGCGTGTGTTGGTAGAGGTGGAGGCACTGCTTGGTGCTGCAGATTGCCTTCGGGGGAGGAATGAATCACATTACACACTCCTTTCATGGAACCCAGAATACCCAGGGAACATGCAGACAGCTCTGCATGAATCCTACACCTCAGATTCCGTCCTGCTCCTGGTTTTTACACATGTACGTGTCTGTGTCAGAATCAATGAGACCCACAAAGACAAGGCACCCTATCATCCCAACACCCATTGCTGTTATTGGCATGGAAGTCAACAGAAACTTCAAAAAGAGATCTGAGATGTGCTGCCAATTCCAGAGAACTGTCACTGATGCATCTATACCATAAGAGCTGAAGCCATAAAATAATGCAAATTCCCAGGGAACTTCAGCCTTGTACTTGCAGCTGGAATTTATTTAGGATTGGTTTTACCATTTATATGGGCGCCAGACTGTGCTACATAATTCCGTTAACCTTCTGGTCCATGCTTTGTTGTATGTTGGTTTAACAGATTTAATGATTTTATTTTTTTTCATCCAAAACATGGGAATTCCCATGTCTCAACAGCAACAGGCATATTTTTAGCCTCAGCTCATATTTTAAGTCATCCACTCACTTTCCAACTCTCTCAGTAATTAGTATTAGTTCTTACAAGATTTCCTCCAAGGGTAAAAAAAATCAACGGCACCATTAGAGATATTTTCACAAGACACAATTTTGCATTTAATATTAGATTTTTAATAGACAGGAGATTACTCACTTGCTGTCTCTTTTGTAATAGAGAGCAAACTGGTTTGTCCCCCTGGAATAGTTATTTTGAGTCTCTGGGCCACTAAAGGTTTAAGAACTACAGTGCTAAGTACCACAAACACAGAGCAAGCATAATGATGATGAATCCTGAATGTTCTTAAGGGAAATCATTCCTTCGCAAGTTTAAAATTATATTTATTACATTGGATAACACCAGGGTAAAAATACAGACACTAAATATGAATGAGGTTAGCCAGACTATTAGAAAGGTCCTTTAGCTACTTCAGCACCAGACAGCAAGCAGGGCATCTGCTCTACAAGGGAGGTGACAGAAACACCCCCAGAACACCTGCAAATCACCCAAGGAGAGAGGACAGAAGTCCCAACATAGCCATGAATTATCTGCCTTTTCTGTAACTGGCTTTTGTCAGCAAACTACTTTGCCTTAGATTGCTTCTCTCAAATTATTGGATTCCCAGTTCTTCATGCCAAGAACTCCTAATGAAAGGGGATTAACCCCCTAAACATTATTTATTGTTTGCAGATCAATTAATTGAAGAGCTACAGCATCTTCAGGAGACTCCCTCCAGACAACTCCTTTTAGCAAAGTCATGCTGAACATTGTGCTATAGGACCTCATTTAATACAAAGGACTGTGTGGAAAACTCAAAGAGAACAAACCTAATTACCAGCACATCGCAGACAGCTTTGTGTCTTGAGAACCTCTTGAAATGCCAAGAATGAAACTCTGACTGCTCCCATGCAAGCACCAGAACACAGTCTCTCGTTATGTGAGCACAGGAATGATCAGAATTCCTGCCAGGACTTCTCAGGCCCATCCTCTGAGCTGTCACAGTAACTGTGGATGAAGCCAGCACACCTTCCCTTGAATTCCTAGCCAAGCTCAGCAACAAGGGAACACTGAATACCTCTTACACGTTCCATTTTTGTATCATCAGGGAACCCCACGGATGAAGTACCTATGGATCCTTGCTTGCCATGACTATGTTCATATATATAAAATAAAAATCAGTAGGGTTTAATCCAAGAACCCAAAGGGGATAGCATGCTTTCAGATGAACTAGGACAGGAAATGAAATCCATCCCTCCTTACAAGCACACCTGCTGCTTTCAGAATTCCTTCTGTTCACAGCAGTACCTGCAGGGCACAGCTGGGAGAGGTTACCCTGTGCTGCCATATGTGAGCTGGAACTGCTCCAGCTCACATCAACAAACACTTTCTCAGGTCGTGACTTTGCAGAGAACACAGAATTTCTTGCCAGGGTTTCTGGATATACAGAGGAGGACCCCAGAGCAGGATGAGGCAGCTGTACTAGAGGGAGTGGACAGGCAGGGAATGGCCTCTGGATGGGGCAGCTCTGCTGGAGGGGATGGACAGGCAGGGAATGGCCTCTGGATGGGGCAGCTGTCCTGGAGGGGGTGGACAGGCAGGGAATGGCCACTGGATGGGGCAGCTGTCCTGGAGGGGGTGGACAGGCAGGGAATGGCCTCTGGATGGGGCAGCTCTGCTGGAGGGGGTGGACAGCCCAGGAATGGCCTCTGGATGGGGCAGCTGTCCTGGAGAGGGTGGACAGCCTGGGAATGGCCACTGTCCTGGGGCCAGTCAGGCCCTGAGGACACCGGGCTGCAGTCACCGCTGTCTGTCACTGCTCCCTGCACTTGTGTCCCACCTGAACAGACTGGCACAAGGGCAGAGCCAAACAGAACAATGCCCAGAAGAAATGAGCCCTGCTGCAAAACCCTCTGCAGTGAACACATCTTGATCAGTGGATTGCATTCCCTCCGAAATGGTACTGTTCTTCCCACCCAAGCAGTGAGAGCTGACATTTGTACCTCCAGCTCTCCCTGGGCTGTGCTGAGCCAGCACAGCTGGGACGGTGATCCCAACTCTGCTCCAAGAATTCCAGTCCCAAAAATCTGCAGCCTTGGGGGCATCACTGCAGTGATACATTAGTGTTTCAAAAGGATAATCCCTGAATGAGGGAATTTATTTATTTTAACTGCTTCAAAAGACAGTGCTAATTGTCACCTTTCCCACTTTCAATAAAATCTTGCTCAAACCCAGAGGAACAGGAATAGCCTTGCTTTTTAAGGAGAACCCAAAATTCAGCTGAGATTAAAGAGAATCATCTTCTTTGCAATGACAGCTGAAATTCCCTCTGTTATCTCCTTCATATAAATGTCAGGGATACAAGAGGAATCGCCCTCTAAGATGTCAAAGGCCATCTCCATGCCTTTGAAGTGCTTTCTGCCATTTTTGTTTTTATATGGGTCTCAAACAGGTGGAAAAGTTGGCTAATAATGCCTTTATCTAATAATTGGTTAATATTTCATCTCCTTCCTTTTGATATGATTCAAGACGATAACCATAAATATTTTTTCTTGCGTATCAGCACTGAGTAGAATGATTTCAAGAAAGATTCTGCACTTCTTGCTAAATAAAACAGTTTTCTTCCCAAAAAATGGAAAAAGTGGGTCAGTGTGTAAAATAATAATGCACTGAGGCTTGGTTCATACAAATTTATTTTGCCTCAACATCTCAAGGGGTTCTCTCTCTGAGGGCACATTTAAGCTTTAAAATGAGAAGGAGAAGTTTGTGACTAATTGCTCTCAAACACAGCAATGTAAACATGACTTTGGAGATGTTCAGTGCTTTCACATCATCACAACGTATAAACTCTTGGAAGCCTGGAGGTTTCAAATAACACAGGAAGGAAACAGAAAAACCCAAACTGTGCTCAGTGTGGAACTCTAAAGTACTCAGAATAAATACGTTTACAGCTGATCATTACCCACATGTCTCAGAAGTATAAATGGAGTTAAACTCTACTATTTCAGAATTAAATTAACATATTATATCTGCCCAGCTATAGCTATCTTAATAAATTACATCAGCATCAACAATGCTGAGGGAACAGATAATTTTTTAGGGCTGAATAATTATTCTCAGAAAGCAATTTCGAAACCACATAAAAGGTATCACCTTTGTCCCGTCCCTCCTGTTTCCCCCCAAATAAATCTAGGATTAAAAAATGAACAGAAATGTTTTTTACTCAGAATTCACACAAACAAATAATGTATTAGGGTGCCACCAAAATCCCCAAACACAGAGCCTAGCCCAGCCCTTCACCCGCCGGGCCTGTCCAGCTCTGGAAATATCACTCCTGAATATATTCTATTCTCAAAGTCTGATTTCTGCAGTCTCGTTCTTGCTTTTGTTTCATCATGACAAACTGAGTTTCACATGACTCCCACAGGATGGGATGTGACAAAATACACAGGAATTTCTTTTGCTACATCATGCATTCTTTCCTCTAATGGAGTAGAATTTTTTCTTTCCAAGCAATAATACATTTCTAGGTGATAAAGTCATGTGAGCACATAGGAGCAAGGAAAAAAAAATTAATGATGATCTAAAACATTTAAGTACTTTTATGAAGCATTTTGATGAACACCAGCAAGAGACAGAGTGTAATTATTGTGGCCATTAGGCTGTTATTTATGTTAAATTTGTTGCTCTCGTTGGCTTCAGAAGTGTTTTAGGAGTACAGCACTCTCAAGAGTCCATCAAATGCACTGGCAGATGCAACAAGCACGAGAATGAGGCAAGAGCTCACTGCAGTTCCCACATGAAAACCAAATGCTGAAGAACTGCATTTGAAAATTGTGAAAACGGCATAAATGCAACAGAAAACATTGTGTAGGAAAATCAAAGGCAATGTTGCCATATGTTTTCCTGGTCCCTGTTATTATTTAATATGAAGCTAATTTCTTCAACTATAAAAGTGTTAAGAAAATTAAGCACTGAAATACAGTACCATGAGCAAATGAGACCTGCAGGAATAAATGGAGGATATAGCCCAGAAAACACTGTTACTGTCTCTCACTGTGGCCACGCTCTCTCAGACTGATTTAGTCACTCGTAGCTCAAACTGAAAACAAGTTTCTCCGATAGCAGCAGCTGGCGTCAGGCAGCACAAACCAGCAGCTCCTTCAGTGCTGCAGAACTGAAGAGGAAAAGTACCAAAACAAATGCTGCCTTTGTTACATTTGCAGAACAAGGGAAAGGAAATGGCTGGAAAAGCTTATCCATTACATAACTGAAATACATTGGAGACAAGGCAGGAAATGATCAGAAGGTTCTACTCAGAGATGGCCAAGCTTTGTCTATAATTATTTTGCATTAGGTTGAATAGATGGCTTCATTCCTGCCACAGGCACAGAGAACAGTAATGGAATGGGAATAACAAACACCGATACCCAAAAATATAAACACGAATAAAATGCTGTAAGAGGATCGTGACACCCATCAGTATCACAGCAGAACACCTTCCTGATGTCTCCAGAGCAGTTATGGACAGAGGGAAGTGCTATCAGTCGTGTTCTGCAGATGAGGAAAACCCAATAAACCTTCATCTTCAGCTGCCCCAACAATTTTCCAAGCCCACCCCAACAATTTTCCAAGCCCACCCTGCCTGGTATGCTTTCAGTCCCACAGCAATCACAGAGGAAGAACAGTCAGGAATACAGATCTTTAACTTTTGGCTATTCCTCTTCTCAATCATCACTAGCACAGCGGAGATGCCATTTCAGGTCCAGCAGGAAACAGCACTAAGCCAAAAAAATATTCTAGAAATGCACTACTCCTTAATCTCACCATTCCATTCCATTCTATTCAGCTCATGACATGAGGAATTAAGAAAAATAAAATCAGCCAAGTTCCAAAGGATGCAAGTAAAGGATGGCACACATCAGGATGCATCTCCCTGATTCAATCAGTGCTTGAAGTGTTTCCCAAGTCACATTTGTGATCCCCTGTTCCGTTCCCATCACACCGTTCTCTCTTGGCTGTTTTGGTCACCTCCCTGACAAGAGCGGGGTGGAAGATCAATGCCTCACAGGGAAGAACAGAAGAGCTGTCCAGATGCTACAAGTGCTAAACCCATCTAATAATCTCCTGGGTCAGAATTCAGAGTGTTACAGAATTATTAGTGCCTGAGAATGAAATCAGAAGAATTGGGGAGAACTTTCTAATTGCTTCACCATTAATCTGGAACACTGTCGCAAGCCCATAATAAGCCAGGCACGAGAACTTCAAATCATATTTGACAGATGGGCTTAATTAGTTATTCTCAGACAGAATCATAATATTTGCTGTTAATATTCATTCGAAAACACCCTGCTGGCTGTGATAATATTTATATGTTAATCCTGTTACGATAAGCTCTGGGTGCCAGAACCTCTCCAAACAAAATGACGGATATATTTCAAACCGCGATAAGGAACTGCTCCGGCATTCTGCTGCAGTTTGTCACTTGCACAAGTGCCTCCTTAATCCGTGAAATTACACTTGTCACACTGAGTTAGCTTTATTAACACTATTTTCTGATCCATGTAAAACTATCAGCCACACAAAGGTACTGAATCTGCAGTTAATTAACAGTGCCACCTTGGCATCCATGTGATCAGACCTTGGATTTTTTAGGAGAAATTAAAGAATATGCAGACAGAGTTTGTATCATTTCTAAATGAACTATGGAGGCAAAAAATTTTGGTAAGGGGCATCAATATTTACCTGTTACCCATTGTGCCTATTTGGTGACATCAAACATGTCTAGATAAGAATAAAATTCCTTCCCAAAACTGTAGAGCACACTCTTTCCCCATATAAGGCTTGAGCCTACTCCTTGAAATGCACAGCTATAGAGATGTGACGAAATTGAATGCAGAAAACAATATCCTGAATAATGCATTGCAAATATTTTGCACTCGTGTACAAAGAGCGAGGAAGAGTTCTGAAAAGTGAGAAAACCACAAAATCTCAGCTGGGAACTCGGATGGAACACATCAAACCAGAAATTACAGGAGAATTACCCACATACCTTATTCCCACGCGATTTTCTTTCCAGTCAAATCTAATATGTGTATGAGCTCATATTTCTTTCAATAAACACGAAGCAATGTTTATACTCAGCATGTGTGAGTACACAGAATCCACAACCACTGTGTGGAAGATGACATAATAACTTATTTTTTTGGGTACCGGGGTCACTTTAAAGGCTTGCCACTGAATGATGAACAGTGAAGTTAAGTTGCCAAGATTCAATTCCCCCATGAGGATTCTTTCTATTTTTCTGCTGAAGAAGAGAAATCAGGCAAATGTGCTCTAGGGCCAAACAAGACAAAGTGGGATGGAAAACTCCACGTCAAAATAATCTTTGATTTTGATCCAATGCCCATTTCAGTCAATGAAAATATTCATACTTTCTTCCACTCCCCTTCTTTGAAAGGGAATTTTCAGGAATCTGACAGACCGTGAATGGCAGGAGGAAGCTCTCACCTTGGCACACACACACATTTCTTCTTTGACCAATGACATTCAGTCAGATATGAGACAATATACACTTTAGGTAAGAAAAATTCAGGATACAATAGCAAAGGAATTGTGTAGAACCTGAGTTATTATCAGGAGAAAGTGACTCCTGCCATGATTCCGAAGGGAAGTTCTTCCCTTCCTCTTTTTCTCCATACATGCAGATTGCAAGGAGACGAAACTTCCTAATTATTAGGTTGAGAGGGTATTTACTTAAAAATTATAAACCACATAATGAATCCCCAAAACCCTATTAATCTGTAAAATTTCAGAATCACACACGCAACATGGAAAGTTTTCTAACAGCAATGCCAACCACAAAGCAAACACAGTCAGGTCCTTATAAATATGCACTTGACTTGCAGTTCCAGAGCAATGAACAAGTACCAGCAAATGACAGAAAAATGTGTTCATTAAACCAAAGAGTTGTGATAAAAAAAGGAACATCCACTTGCCAGATGAAGGCATTTTAAGACAGGTCAATGTTGCAGAATGGGAATGGAAAATAGAAAATCTATTTCTTTCTGCAGATTAAAAATTCATATAAATCTCACCAACAACATCAACAACAACGAATCATGAATGACCAAAATGAAAACAAGAAAAAAGCCCAAACAAATAAAGGAAAAGGACCCAATCCACCACAAAAAGCCTGAGTAAAATTAATAAACCAAACCAAAAAGCCCCACTGCCAACTGCCCTATAGCGTTACCCCCTGCTCTAATGTCTGGCATCAAATAACTTGATAAAAATCGAACTAGCCACAATCAAATTCTAAGACACAAAACAAGTTCTTTTAAATAATTTGTGAAAACAGAATTTCCTGTTAGTTTGTACTTCCTTTGAGTACTAGGATTGAGAACATTTTGTGGGGTGGAGTGAACAATGCCGTACAAAGCAAAGACAGCCACAGCTTTTCCAAAAGCATTTCCTCGTGCACTGCAGGAAAAATTATTTAAATCCTGGCAAAACGTTTTGGAAAGACAAACACCATCAGCCATTAAAAGCAGGGCTGCAGGCCGTGACCTACCTGTTCTCAGAGGCTGCAGCTTTCCTGTGGCACACGATGACAGCCGGCGCGTATTTCCCCGTGTAATCCATGCTCTCCCTGATGTCCCACACGTATGGGCTGCTGGCTCTCACACTGAAAACGTTCACACCTTTCTTCACCTTTGCCCTAGGAGAACAAGGAGATATTTCACCAATTAGATAGGAAAAGTCAGCTCCATCTATTCCTTATTTCTCCATCATGTTCCGCACAGAAAATGCCACCACTCATTAGAGGTCAACAGCAGGACAAGGAAGGGAGATGGGAGATCGATTAAGATTTCCATATTTTCAATAAATGATATCAGGATAGAAATCTGATTGAGCTAATGGTAATTACAGTTTAGTCGCAGCTAAATTGCAGGGCAGGGATGTTCTGGAGCATTACCCACGCCGTGGGCACCACGGGGCACGTTAAGGTTCCCTCCTGGCCAGAGGTTATTGTACTGGAGAAGAAAGTACCATTTTTATTGAAAAAAGAAGTGAGTTGGGTGCAGGAGTCAAGAGCTATTGCTAGGCCTCATTCCAACCAAAATCTGCCTTTTTTCTCCCCCATCTTTGGGTTACTCAAAGATGCCATTTCTTATCTTTGCTCCGATTTTCATCATCTTTTTGAGTCCACAGCTTTTTTTTTTTAATACTGTTGGCGGTTTAATTGCTATGTCATCTCTGAACTTAAAAATACTTAGAAATAATCTTCTTTTTCCTAAAGCAACTGATCTCTATGGAGCTCTGTTTCCATGTGTGAGGTTAAACAATTATGGCAAAGTGTTCCCATCAGGGCAGCTGGGCTGGCTCCCATAAGAGGGACTCTGCAGTTCTCACGTGCCAGTACAATCATTCTGGGTTTGCATCTTAAAAGAATAACCAGAATTAGATCTAGAAGTTATTAACCACAAGTGGAGAGGAGGAACTTTATATGGAGACAGATACACTTCCAAGTATCTGTTCCAATTGCTCTTAGCAGGTGTTGCATTCTTGAATTCTGTCTCTCTCTTTAACTAAATATGTACCTTTAGGCACTACTGAATTACCCCACAGGTATAAATACAATGTTGGCCAAATTACTGAATTAGGAGTCCCTGGTGTTGTTAACTTCTGCTTCCTGAATGTGTTTACAAGAGGTCCATTGTGGTCAAGCCTCGTGTATGAGGTGTCAGGAATTGACAGTTTAATTATATTTGCTTAAAATCTCATATCCAAAATGCATTCAGTGCTCTGGCAAGTTCTCAATTCTGGGCAAAAACCCCAAAAAGGTATGAGAGCTTTTTGTCTAAGCAGCTGCTGCCATGCAGAGATGGGAACAGCAGTAAAACAAGCACTGTCAGCTCTGCCTCCACATGAAATTACTCAGGAAATCTTTGAAGGACAAGATCCACACAGATGTTTTCAGAATAAAAAGCCAAAGGATTCCTTCCACTGTCTTGAAGAAAAAGGATTATATCTCATTTATTCTACCACTGACTCAATAGCAGTGGCTGCAATTTCCTTAGCACACCGGGGACAATAAATACATGAAGGCTGCCAATTTTTGTGCAAGCTCTTCTACGCTAATTTCACAAAATGAATTTTAAGCAGGTGCTGCTAGACCACAGACATCCCTCAGGACAAGAGATCAGTGGTCAAAGAAGAGTGGAAATTAAACGACATTGCCGATGTCTCAGAGAGGGAGGAAAAGGCCACACGGTTGGGATGAAACATTTCTCAGCAGGTGTCCTGAGCTGTTCCCAGGGACTGGCACCTGCTCCTGCCTCCCTGTTCCACCTCAAGGAAGGAAAGCTGCTGGGTGCCAGCTAAGACCAGTGATGGAAAAATTATCCGTGCTCCGCAGGGAGATCTGGGTGGCTCAGGTCCTGTGAAGTTAATGTGCTGTGATTAAGGAGCTCATCCCCACCCCCGGAGCTCTCAGGCTGTAGCTGAAGGTGTCAGGGTGGGATTTGGGTGACTGAGCTGAGCTGATGGACTCGAGAAGGCCCAGCGTGGCTGGAGCTGAGCTGATCCCCAGCGCTCGCAGGTCTGAGCGAAGAGCTGCTTTTATTGCACACATGCTGGAGCTGCTGCTGCAAGCCTGGCCCCGCAGCTGATTAACAACACATTATAGTGACTACACAACAGCTATGCTTTCATGTATTTTGTTAACAAAACTGGCACGGAACCAAGAAAAGAGCAGCCTGAGCCCACAGCAGAGCCTCCCTTGCCCAGCTGGCACACCTGCAATAGCTGTACTGCCATGGAAGAGCTGTGCAGGGTCTCAGAATTGCTCAGTAAACAGATACACACTGAAAACTGAAGAAAGTTCTCACTTGTATCTTAAAAAGCTTTAAAAACCAGACTAAACTGCAAAAGCACAGACACATAACTGATGCCATCCTCTTCTCTTCTGCCTGGATTCCTTTAAATGCCAGGGTGAGGAGGTAAACAGAAAAATGGACACAAAACCAGTAAGACAAGCTGAGTTTGTTTATCCCTGACATTCACTTTATCCAATGGCAAACTGCCATCCTGTACTGACTTCTACTGCTTCAAAACAAATGCAGTCCTTGGACTAAATGCAGTTTATAGATCAGGATTTCTTAGAAGCGATAAGGTCTAATTAAGTCATCTATGAAAAGCTCCAATCCCCTGAATTTACCGCAAACAGTAACACAAGTTTGTTGTTTTGTACAGAAAGAGAGGATAGGAACCCCTTTCAAGGAATCAGATTAATAGACTTCTATAATTAGCCCAAAAGCTTCAACTCCTCAATCCCAGGCAGTGTTTTTTCTCCCAGTACACCTCAATGCTGTGTTTTCCACTGCTGGGCAATCGCAGAATTTTATTCACCCCATTTACAATGGCAGCAGCACTCTGCAATTACCAAGGAATGACCTGGATGAAGCAGGGTTAATAATAAGTAAAGGTGTGTTTTTTGTCAACAGATAAAACTGAAGACACCTGCGGCGAAGGCACTGCCGGAGCTCAGTGCCTCTCCTGCAATGTGCTTTATTGAATTGCCAGGCTGGCACAGGGCACGCTGCGAGTCTGACCCTCAGCTCTCTCCAGGGCTCCAGAGACAGCCTCTCGCTTCAGCCTCAGCTCAGCCCAAGATTTCTCAGCTGCAGTGCACAAAAACCTGCACGCCAAAGCTTTTCCAAGGATGTGCTCACAGTTAAGAGTGGGTAGAACCCATTGTACATGGGCTCAGAACACTCTTGGAGCGCTCTGTGCCCTTCGCTCCGCCTTGGGCACTGTCTGTTTTGTAAAGAGAGTAACGAAAAGCCACAAACATTTCAGCCGCGGCTGCTTTGGGTTGTTGTTTCTTTTCCAACAAGGAGCCTATGCAGCTGAACACCTTCCTGGCTGTTATTTACCTGTGCATCACTGCTCCCAGCGCAGCACAGCGCTCAGCGCGGCTGGCGAGCAGCTCGCCCCTCGCACCAAATCAATCATGGCAAACAGAGCCCTTGGGAGCCCACAGCCCCTGAAACTCGTCAGTGCTGACAGGGTACAAATCAAGGCGAGGGAGAAGCGAGAAAAAACCACAGAAGGAACTCCCAGAATCAATACATCACAACTGAAATCAAGGAAATACATTACCTAAGTGCATAAAGATAGTGATTCCCAATTCCATCCCATGACCCACTAAACACTGTGTTTACTCTAGTGATGGAGGAGGCTGCAGCCCCAATTAAAATGCAGGCGATGTCCTCTCTCATTTATCAAAGTGTCTGCTTTAGCATCTCCCAGTCTCTGCAGTTTACAACCAGTTAGCGCTCAGCTTTCAGCCCGTGTCATTACTGCGGGCTGGTAATGGCTGTGAAATTGTTACTTAAGTGTTGGATAAAGTGGAACAGCTGGCTGGTGAAAAATAACAGCGTTCCAGCGGCGTGCTGCTAAGTGCCGTGGCACAATATCACAAAGTACCTGCTCGGGGGGGAAAGGCAGCGGGGACACATCACACACAGAGCCCTGCCCGCAGGACGTGCGGGACATCAAAGCCGAGGATGTGCGGGGCCAGACACGGTCCCCTCCGCATCCAGTGCCGACGGTGTCCTGCAAGAGCACACAGATATCACACACCCACCCCCCGATCCGATCCGATCCAACGGAGTGCAAATAAACAGGGAATCCAACCCCTAAACAGCTCTAAAGAAAGATGCTTTAGAGCCGTGACACTGAAGTTCGTTTTTTATTGCTGTAAGTGCTCGGGGCAAAGATCTGTGGGAACCTTTCATGGTCCTTCTGAGGAAGCGAGCTACTTTCAACATCAAAGGGAGAGAAAGAAAGGGGAGGCTGTTAACACCCTGCTACCGCTGGTTGTCATCTTGTCACCAGTGGCGACTAGAAGGTGGCAGATAAATGGTGTGCGGAGGGTGCAGCTTTGAGAGCTCCCAGGCGCCTAACAGACACCACAGTGGCCTCTGAATTTGCCTTGTCACTGTCTCTCCCCAAAGCATTTCAGACATAACTAGAAGGGGCTTCTATTTCTGTTTATCTTCAGTGTTTTTTCCTGCCCAGAGCCTGACCTTAACCCAGCAATGGAGAGAGCCCAAGGCAGTGCAGGGTGGGAGCCTTCCCTTTGCCCACGTCCACCTCCTTCGGACAGCACGAGGGGTGGGGAGAGCCTTTTCCCCCACCAGCTCATTTCAAACCAAGGACAAGCAAAATGTGAGCAGAAATGGACATGACCACAGCTTTTCATGGCATGAAACGAAGAAATCAGGTCAGTTTTTACTCATTGGAAAGCCAAATGCACTGATCTAAGTCAGCAGCAAAATACTCCTTGCACAGAGCCCTGCAGTATTCAGTCCCACCCTGTGAATGCCCAGCACATCTCATGGCCCAGAGCCCATTTTGGCTGAGGACTGTGCCATGGGTTGCTCCTCACACAGGCTCTTCCCAGGGCCATCACCTCTCGACCCAATAACAAATCACTGCTCTCGGAGGTGGAAACATCTTGTCTGTGCTCCCTGAAGCACAGCTGAGCTTGGAAGGGCTGAAGGGCAGAACCAGCCAAGCCCCAGCCACCAGGCAGGAGCTGACAGACCTCCTCAGGCTCCTGCTGAAGACCAGAATTGAATGTCACGCTTGGAAATCAGGTAGTGTGGGGCCAGATGCTCCCACGGGATCTGAAATCAAGACAGCAATTCTGGCATGACTAAGCTGTAGATGTGCTCACAGAATTCCCTGGGAGCTGTCTCTTGCTGGCAAGTAAGTGCAGAATGATCCTGGTAACGCTCGCAGTACATTCAGTGCAGTCATCCCCGGCAGGATCTGAGGTCATTCTGGAGCTGTACATTGCTTAAACGAGGCTGTTTTGAGAGCAGAACACTTTGGGCTGACATTTACACCCTGATGTTTCACCGCCTGCGCACAGCCTCCTCCCCTCCCAGAGGCCTCTGTGCTCAAGGAGTCATATTCAAATGCACCAGAATATCAGAAAACAATGGAAAACAGCAACAAATTTTCTGGCTTTACTTCAGGACAGAGGTTTTTTTTTAAGTTTTGGAGTACCAAAATTGAAGGCAACATAGGAATGGGAGGTTTGTGAATGCCAGAAAAGCTGGGATGGGAATGAAGAACAACAGAGAGCTCACCAGCCTTAACAACAGTAAGAGGTGAAGCACGAAGCCAAGGTTCCTTGTGCAAACAAAACCCAGAGGTAATTCAATGCACAGCCAGCCCTTTGTCTTTCCAGTCTCCCTGAAAAACCATCCTTGGGCCAAAATCTATACCCACTTGAGAAGCTCTCAGTAGTTAGATCAAATTAACCACTTCACAGTGCCAGAAGGACTGGCTGGAATTTCTGTTCCCAGCACTTCCATTTCCAATTTTATGTACAACATTAGCGTGATGCTAAATATATACACTTTAGGGCCATACACTTCTTTTGCCTCCCTCTGCAGTTTCATTGCTTTTTATGGCTGAAGCTAATACAGGACAGAATTTGAGCCTGAAAGAAGCTCTTTGAACATCAGTCAAAAATAAAGTGTCTGTCATTGAGAAAACAGGCAGAACTCAGCCCATTTTTGTAGGAGTCAAGGCACATTTGCTGTGAGTAGATGAAAACTAAGAGCACAGAGGCTTTGTGGATCTGTATTTATCATGAGCCCCTGAAGACATTTAGGCCATTAAACCCAAAAATTATTTCCCCATCAGGAAAAAGCCTTTACAGTTGAAACTTTCAATGGAAGAAACTGTATTTGAGAAGGGCCCGTTTAAACCAACTGCTTTCGACCTGGCTGAACTGAATTGCACCTCTCAGTCCAACAGGAAAGGCAGATCACAAAAAATAGGTCATGTAGTAAGACACTTCAGACCAACCATCTGAACGTCTGAGCTTAATTCCATAATTAATTTTGGCACAGCTCATAAAAGGTAGGATTTGGATGCTGGGATTTAATGTGCAGAGCTGGCTTCTGGAAGGGTTTTTTTGTTCTGTTCTCCCCATTGAATTCTTGATGCACAAACCAGTGTTGTCAGTTGTTTTCAGAGAAGATGCCTCCAAGTTTCTCCAGATTACACTAATAGTTTCACTGATTGAAAATCCGCAGCAGAAGAGAATCGGGAGTCCCTGAGATACTGATGGAGTTAGAATAATTTATGGAGAGCGGTCTAGCACAACATCAGCTATTTAAAGCCGTATGATATACCCACAAACTCTTATTAAGGTCTGTGGTTTTCAGCCCTGTGAGACAGAAACCAGTTATCATTATGCATCACCATGAAAGCAGATTAAAATTAAATCAATCTGTTTATCTATGGGTTTGCAATGCAGCTTTTCCAAAGCATAACATATTCTCCATCTAATTAACATTTCAGGAGGAAAAACCATTCCACACAGACACGAAGCCACCCTCATTCAAATGGAGATATTACAAAAACATAGCCCAGGTGGAATTAGAACAAAATTTAATTAGTGAAGGGGCACAAGACCTATTTAGGCTTCAGAAGTTGAACTCTGCATACCAGGAATTAAATAAAATAGATTTTTCTGTAATATATATCTCATGGGCTGCCAAAATTGCCTGTTGTGCTTGAAGTTCCTGTGCATGCACACAGGTGCCTATGTTGGCATACATGCACACATGACACACACAGATTTTACTCCTGTGCCTTTCAAAAGGAAAGTCCTTGTTAAAAACCTGTTTTGCAAGATGTAAACCACACAAGTCTCTGGAGAGCCAAAAGGAAAGGATGCATACAAATCGACGTAAAGCAGAAAGCAATACAGAGTTTGCAGCTCTGACCTCTATTTCCTCACCAAAGAAGCCATCAGAGGGCCAGATCCTCCCTGAATTAGATGGACCCTAAATTAGTGGGACCCTGAATTAGATCAGGCTCAGGAAGCAGAGCTCCAGAGATACAACCTGTGAACAGCACACTGCGCCCCAGGGACCAGCAGAGCCATCCTGGGGCTCCCAACGAGACACAAAGGCCAGCAGCAGGTTTTTTAAACCTCGTGGCAGCAGCCGGGCTGGTGTCCCCTCCTGCTCCTGCATCCCTGGGCTGCTCAGGGTGCACGAGGCAGGAGAGATCACCTTCCCCTGCAGGAACGAGCACTGGGCACCACCGAGCAGCCAGACTGAGCAAAACAAACCATTTCTGTATTCCAGGCTGTGCAGGAAGGTGTTTGCTAACAAAAATGAAAGGCAAAGATAAATAGTGCTGCCTGCTGATTTAAAGTGGTTGGGAGCCCCATGGACTGCTTCAAACTACTGTTTCCAAAATAAATGCAAAAAATATTATGTAGGGTCTGAAATCTTTCTAAATTGCTTGTAAGAAAACAAACAATGTTCCACGTCCCTTTCATTCCTGGCCAAACAGCAGCAAAGCTGCTAACAGCACAGCTTGTGCAACCAGCAATTTTTTAAAATTAGACTTAGATTTAAGAGAAGACAGGAAAAACAAAGCTCAGTACTGGGCACTCTGTGCAGCGCAAACAAAGTGCCATCTGCCCCATTTCACAGGTGGCAAACATTATGGAACAGCTCCCACAGCACAGCCAGCGGGGGAGCGAAGCTGGTGCTGGACAGCCCCGAGAAGCACACAGCCCACGAGGTGAGCGCAGTGATGGATTTCAGTCATCTTCTGCAGATGGAGCAGGAAAGAGGAGACAATAGCAGAACGTTCTGGAAGAGCCGCAGGGACGTTTCTGTGTGTGTTTATGTATGTGTACATATACACACTCATGCTGAGTGGGGAAGCAACAAGTGGGAAATTCCTCAGATTCCCTTAAACTGGCTGAGAACATTGAGCACCGAATAAAGAACACACTGGAGACTTGTGCAGCACAAATCTTCCAAAGAAACCATTGCAGAGACAGCAACAGAGCTTTCTACTCTCTATACAGACCAGGAAGCAAAGGGGTTGGTAAAATCAACTCTTTGGCTTTATCTGCAAAGCAGTGCTGGTACAGAGCCTCTTGTTTTGAACTCACACAATAAGAGAATTTTTTGAGGGATGCAGATGACTCCTTCAGAGCCATGACCTCTTCACAAAGCTTGAATGGAAGGATGCTGCTAGCAATCCAAAGGACAGGAATTTAGACTCATCAAGCAGACACCCCCCAAACTCCCCCAGCTGTCTGATGCTTCAAGGCTGAGGCTAACATGTATCAGCAACCACAAATAACATCAAGAACCTCTGAAAATGTTCCTGTCCTCTCCTGGAGAGAATGAGCCACAGAAATGCTCCTCCCAGGGCAGGCTCAGCCCCTGCAGCCCCAGGGCTCCTTCCAGACCTTCACAGTGACACCTGGAAACTCCCAGCGCCCCTGGTGAACAGGTTGGTGCTGGGAGGGGACCTGAAAAATGTTCTTTACTATAAAGTTTATTTCAAACTCCAGCAGCAGGATAGTTCTGAGGTATTTCCAAGTCACATCTTAATGCAGAATGAAGCAGCAGCATCATGGAGCAGTGGAAGGAACATTGCTCGGCAGTGCTAACGAAGAGCCATCAGCAAAAATGAGTTAGCTCTGTTCCCTAGCAACTTCTCACAGCTGCAGATAAAATCATTTTCTGGACATCACAGAAATTGTGAATACTTAGTTCTCTTTCACAGGAATTCTCTCATCCACTGCCTGTGAGCAGCTCCCTCTAGGAGGTGACACAGGAGCCACTGACAGCAAGCTGGACCACTACCTTAGCTTGGCCAAAATTGTAAAGAGCCATGGATCCATGCGTGCTGTGTTTGTCCTTCATTCAATGGCATGCATGTCAGATGTTCAAAGAACAGCGTCTGACAGACAGAAATCCAGCATATAACAGTCTTTGCTCAAAAATCCTGAGCCTGCAAAGCCTTTTTTGCAAAGGCGCTTCCTCCCTCCTGGGAGCAATTCCACTGATTCCTGATGACATTCCTTAAGGTTTACACAATCAGGTCTGCAGTAAAGAAAATGTAAAGCAGGTGCATAAATAAAGGGGTGCAGTTCTTCAATGGAGAAAAAAGCCTGCATTGCTCCAAAGAGTTGCTGTTGGCATAAAATAGATATTCACTAAGCAATTCAAACAGGACTTTTTGTTATATACATAAAATCCAGGCTGAACACTATACCTCCACACTGACACATTTAACCACCTTTCTGTCATCTGCACGAGCAGTTACCAAAGCAACATTTGCTAAATAGCAGCAAGGAGTTGTGCTGCAGGCAAAGCCTAATAGCTCAGTGAAGCCACTGATGCAGAAGGGAGTTCAATTAATACAAAAATGACACTGCTCACAATTATTCTGTGCCCTTAATGTAGGGTACACGCAGTGTTGTCAGCATCCAGCTGCAGCAGTTAACTCCAGTGTGTGTCAGAGCACAGTTACGGTTATGATTTTAATCTTGGAAGAGCCACAGAAAGCCACAGGAAAAGGCTTGGCTGATCCAAGCAAGCAGAAGAGATCACTTGGAATAACACAAAAACCTCCCTGTTGATTGCTCTCCAGCACAGAGCTACTTTGCAGGAACACAAAGGCAGCTGGTAATCCTCTCCACATATAAATCCTGAAAAAATAATAATTATGTCTCCTCTCAGCCTCAAACTTCCTGCATATCCTTGGATTGCTTTATTGTATTTGTGCATTTGAATGTAAGACAGACAAGGAGTGAGAGATTTCTTGTCAGAGCACACCATCGTTCTAATGACCCTGCTGTGGATTCCAATGGGTGAGAACCCCCCGACCTTCATCAGTGGTCAGAGTTAAATATCATGAAAGAGAATATGGGAACTTCAAACATGGACTGGGCAAGAATTAAAGCAAACATGCATTTTCCTTCTCTTTTGTATTAAAACCTTGTAGCCTTGGACACCAGGTTTGATGCATCAAGATTTTAGGTGCCAGTTTGCTCTTTTGAAAACAGAGGGTTTAAAATGTTTTAATGAGCAGACACACAGGAATGTTACTCGTGGCAAGGACTGACATTTTTTACTTCTGCAGTAGAAGCCCAGTAGCAATCGCCAAAAACATTAACACTCTACATCATTTGCTACTTTTAAAAATTCTCTGGGAAGGAGTGACCACTAGACAGCTGTTTCTGAAAGGAAAAGGGTTGTATTCCTGGCTGCCAGCTGCTAGGACAAAATCCACTACGGAATAAAAGCTGGTTTAGCAGGCAACTGAAACATCAGCACAATGGCTGGATGATGAAGTGCTGAGAGCAATGAAACACGGGGCTGAAGAAATCATGATGGAGAGAGAAAACCGGCAGAAAAGGAGCCCAGGAAAATAACTTAAATCGTGAGTTTATCAAACATTGACTTTTCCCTCATTCTTTAAACTACAAAGAATGTGAGCCACGGTTTCAGGAATCCCCACGCTCCCGTTAGACACTAAGGATTTTACAGCTCAGCAAAACGCTGCCCTTCAGCTCGGGAAACCCACATGAGTACGGGAAGGAGGAATTGAACAGTGTGCCCAGGGACTAGGGCATCACTCTGACCCAGTAAAACCCCACAGTGAGCGCTCAGAGCTGCCTCTGACCCCTCCACTCCTGTGCTCTTGCCGAGCAGATGTGCACTCACAGACTCCAGCCTGCTCGCGGGGGCTGGATAGGTCTGACACACTCATGGCCAAAATCTGTCCAGAAAAGCCACACACAGCAGTGCCCTCCTGCCTGGCGCTGCTCCTTGAGCTGATGGACCATTGGCGACCACATCCTCCGGTTCAGCTCAGCTGGGAAGGAATCCCACTCGGGCTCTTCCCAACTGCTCTGCATCATGGGCTGAAGCACAGCTGAGGGCAAACAAGAGATCACTCTGGGGCACGCTCAGGCTGCACACTGAGCACCAACGATGGCATTCCAGGTGACACTGCAGAACACTGAGAGAGAAAAATCTCCCGGAGGTGACTGAGTACCACCCATGCAAAACCCCACTTTTCCAAATTAGATGCCGGTGGTAGCAGAGGTCTCTATGAACCCCTGCCTCCCTTTCCTGAGCCTGGTCTTTGGCTGGAGATTTGTCTCCACAGCAGCAGCTTTGAGACGTTCAGTCTGTTCTGTTCTCATCAGCCCCAGCCCACCTCTGTGACCCAGTGCCACATCACAGGCCATCCAGGCTGGCAGAATGCAATAGGTGTTGGTGTTGTGATAACTGGGTTAAAACTCACAATATTGAAAACCCACAAAACCTAGCTGAGCTTTCTAATACAACAGACAGAAGCTAACACCACGCTGACATGGCTACCACCGCACTCTCACCTTTTAGATTGTTTTAGTGGGTTTGGGGCTTTTAATGAGTTTGAGGCAGGGAAAAGGCAGGCATCTGCTTCATAAAGAACATTTTCCCAGCTGTAGCTGGAATGTCTCCTGCACAAAATGTGTGCACAGCGCTATCGCTCTGAAAATCACTGTTCTATTCCCAAATTGCAGAGAGGTAAAGGATGAATCAACAAACATGGCAATGAAGAATTCAGCGCACAGTTCAGTCAGGCGCACCGAAACGAGCACTTTGTGAGGCGTTTTGCACGCTGACTCCTTACACGAAGCTCTCTTTGAAGCCCCGTTTCAAGCCCACAACAAAGGTAGCTCTGCGTGCGTCACAGAGCCCTTTGAACAAGTGCCTCCAACTCGAGGCACTTTAGAGAGACACTAATTAAACAAGGGCCCTGTCAGCACGGGCCCCACTGGGAGCAAACTGGTGATGACATGACACACGTGCTCCAAGCAAAGAGCACAAACCAGCCACAAAAACAACGCTGCCTGCCACAGGGCTGGGGGGAGGGAGTGGAATTCATTGCAGGATTTCAGTCCATTCTTTAGCAGCGTGCTGGGGTGGGCTGTGCTGGGCCCCAGCACTGGGGACCCCAAGGTGACAACGCAGAGCTGCACAAGGTCACTGCGGGGCTGGGCATGTTTAAGCACAGGCTGTTATAAATAGAAAACAGCAAGCATCAGTCTCCTCTGTGTGGCTACAAAGGTTCTCTTGGAACTGTCGTTGTCAGGAAATATGGAAAAAACCAGTGTAATAAATGTTATTCAAAAATCCCAACCTTTCTTGTTGGCTTTAGTGCTGCCTGCTGATAAGAGACTGATGAAATAGTTCTAGTTCTCTGTCAAGGTATTGCTTTCACTTAAGAGATAGAAAACAAACGTATTAAAAAGGAAAGATGCCAGGGATAAATATTTTAGTAATCTCAGTCACAAACCTGTCGTATTACAAGGATTACAGTCCATTAGGATTGTATAAAATCCATGGCAAAGCTTGTAATTCAGCCATATCTCGGTGACAAAAACCTCCTAATGTGTTTTAGGAACCCCTATTTGCTAATATTGAAAACATCCTTGAGAGCTACTCGTTCTGAGAGGGCTACTGTGGAAAAGAGAGCTTTACTGCAGCAGTCACTAAGTCTCACCCTGCTCTTTGTGCAGCCCTTGGGCAGCTTCCCTTGCAGAGGCTGCTCCTGCCACCTCCTGCCCCTTGCTCTGCAAGTTCCTGCAGTGGTGCAGAGGGCACAGGTTGGTGCTCAGGGCTCAGGTCGGTGCTCAGGGCACAGGTTGGTGCAGAGGGCACAGGTCAGTGCAGAGGGCAGTGTTCAGGGCACAGGTTGGTGCTCAGGGCTCAGGTCGGTGCTCAGGGCTCAGGTTGGTGCAGAGGGCACAGGTTGGTGCTCAGGGCTCAGGTCGGTGCTCAGGGCTCAGGTTGGTGCAGAGGGCACAGGTTGGTGCTCAGGGCAGTATAGAGGGCACAGGTTGGTGCAGAGGGCACAGGTTGGTGCTGAGGGCACAGGTTGGTGCTCAGGGCAGTGCTCAGGGCACAGGTTGGTGCTGAGGGCACAGGTCAGTGCAGAGGGCAGTGTTCAGGGCACAGGTTGGTGCAGAGGGCACAGGTTGGTGCTCAGGGCAGTGTTCAGGGCTCAGGTTGGTGCAGAGGGCACAGGTTGGTGCTCAGGGCACAGGTTGGTGCAGAGGGCACAGCTCAGTGCAGAGGGCACAGCTCAGTGCAGAGGGCACAGGTGGTGCTGCTAAGGGCACAGGTTGGTGCAGAGGGCACAGGTCAGTGCTCAGGGCACAGGTTGGTGCTCAGGGCAGTGCTCAGGGCACAGGTCGGTGCTCAGGGCAGTATAGAGGGCACAGGTCGGTGCAGAGGGCACAGCTCAGTGCAGAGGGCACAGGTGGTGCTGCTAAGGGCACAGGTTGGTGCAGAGGGCACAGGTTGGTGCAGAGGGCACAGGTCAGTGCTCAGGGCACAGGTTGGTGCTCAGGGCAGTGCTCAGGGCACAGGTCGGTGCTCAGGGCAGTGTTCAGGGCACAGGGTGATGCAGAGGGCACAGGTTGGTGCAGAGGGCACAGGTGGTGCTGCTAAGGGCACAGGTTGGTACAGAGGGCACAGGTTGGTGCTCAGGGCACAGGGTGATGCAGAGGGCACAGGTCAGTGCTCAGGGCACAGGTTGGTGCTCAGGGCAGTGCTCAGGGCACAGGTTGGTACAGAGGGCACAGGTCAGTGCAGAGGGCACAGGTTGGTGCTCAGGGCACAGGTTGGTACAGAGGGCACAGGTTGGTGCAGAGGGCACAGGTGGTGCTGCTAAGGGCACAGGTTGGTGCAGAGGGCACATGTCAGTGCTCAGGGCACAGGTCGGCGCTGGCTGGATCAGCAGCTGCCCTGGGCACACCAGGTCACCTGTGCATGCCCTGGCACTCAGCACAGTGCCCTGCACGGGACAGAGCCATCGAGGCTTATCCCCAACAGCAGCATAACTCTAGGTACGAGGGGCAATAAATCAGCCCCGAGATTTTTTGCTAAATGAAGGAATTTTTCCTCTTCCAGAAATGTCTGCCTGGTAGTCTAGAAGTGACTGCTAGAGGAGATTTACTAAAATGGTACACACTGAAGAAGAAAAATAAAAAGAAATAAATCTGACAGGCCCTCCTGAAGGCTAATTTGAAGACCTTCCCTCTAGGAAGCTGAGTTTCTGACAGAGCTATCACTCTACATATGTATGTTCTGCACCAGAGCAGGGACGACACTAATTAACTTCCATTCCACCTGGCCAAGAAAACCACTCTGAAGGGAAGAGAAGCCATGGACAGCACTGCAGAATCAAAATCCAGGCAGGGCTGTGAGGAAATCCTGCCTGTATTGGCAGCGAGGCAGAAGCTCTGGTAGGTACAGTTGGAATGGATCAGCTGATGTCAAATGTTCATTCAGTTTGTCCTTGGAGCAGAGCAAAGTTAGAGTGGAATTTGGAAACTGGGTCAGTCGGTGTGCTGCTCCTTATCACAGGCATTATCATATTTGGTTATGCACTGACTGATCAGAGCCAGAGCACTGCCTTGAGATGAGCTCTGCTCGGAATAAGGAATTCATTAAAACTGAAGCGAAATGTTACTGATAGTGGTGATGCAGGAAAAGACTAGTACCTGCTGAAAAATGAACGTGGCTAAATGCAACATCGGACAAAACAGAAATTTATAGCAAAATATCATTTCAAGAAACAGAATGCAATTTAATATAAGACTTTAGCTCATTATTTCAGTAATTTGTATGTCTCTTTCAAAGTTAAGAGGAAACCTGGTCTTCAAAATGTTATTTGCAACACAGATTCTAACTGATGATAATAGAACAATATGGGAGAGTCACATTTTCAAATGTTCATTCATTTCCCAACACAGCTGCAAAGTGTGCCTTTTTATCCCATGATATAATAGGATATTTTGGTTCTAAATAATTGGACTTGAGCAAACAAGAGAGTCAGAGGAAAAAAAGAACTAAGAATTCAGAATTTCCTGGATTTTACCCATGCCCAGAGACTGAGGACACGAACTCCATGTGGATTTTAAAAAGCTCTTCTGCGCACCCTCTCCAAATTACTGTGTCTATGCAAATTATCGGCTCTCATCTGCACTGTCTGATTTGAATGAAATTGGGTATAAGTCAGCTCAGAATTAATTCAAGCAAGATACTTTAAATGTTCTTCTGACGAGTCTCATGTTCTGTGAAGTCACTTTGAAAGCGAAGACGCTGCGAGTCCCATCAGTACCTTGTACTTCCAAAGGTCAGAAATGAACCTTCACCAAGGCACAGCTACAGAGAGAAAACTCATCGCGGGGTGGGCATTTGTGAGCTGCTGGAATCCCTCCCTGCAGGCTCAGCCACTGCGCCCTGCTCTCCTCCCAGGGCTGGTGTTTCTCATGGCACCAGAGCAGAGATCTTCCCCTCACTGGAACAGGAGGAGGAGAGGAAATGAGCTCTGCTACCCTCAATCTGCCATGTTCCAGGAACAATACCATCACTCACTGCTGGGGGAGAAAGAGAGAGGAGAGATCACTGTACCACACCCCACCCCAGGGAAGTGACAGCTCCAGCGACACAAAGCAGGGCGCCAGCAAGGCTCTGAGGAACAGGGCACTTCTGTAATGCCTCTGTGAAAGGAATATTTACAGGAAAAAAAATCATCAAGGAACTTCTCAGTCATTTCTGGCTTATTTAGAATTCCTATCAGAAATTTTGGCTGTTGCCATTGACAGAAATGGGAGCTTCTTCCAACACCTGTGAGCTGGCGATGCAAATCAGCACCTCCCAAAATCAGCTCCAGGACTGGAAAACAGAAAAAGGCTTTTACTTGAGAGCACTGGATTGCAAAGCTGCCATTGCTATTGCTAGAAACTGCCCCTGGATTTCCCTGGGCACTCAGGATAGCTCAGGCTCATTGCACAGAAGTTTATTTTGAGACACAGGGGAATATTGCAAAGCTGGATTAATCCCCATGGCTTTGCTCAGCAAGATGTGTTTGGAAATCCAAGGGTGTAATATACATATTTGCTCCTGGTCTGCACAATAAATTATTTATTATGTCTGTTTGTCAGTTCAGGATTCCCAGACAGGTAGTTAAAAATATGTGAAATGATTTATTCAAGGTTGGGAGCACTTTCAGCATCCATAATGTATCTCAGAATAAGCCATACTACTTCATTTTCATAAAACCTCTGAACAATTTCATAAATCTTCCCAAAACCAGATGTGTATAATTGATCGTATAAATTTCCCATGGAAACAGGAGACACCCTTCATTTTTTAAACCCTGAGAGGCACCACATCTATTAGCTTTCCTAAGGGACTAAAGCTTCCCCAAATTGGCTCAACTAAATAAAAATGTTGTGCTGTGATTTGCTTTACCTGAGCTCACCCACTACACCCAGGAATGTGTCCCTGCCACTCTGCAGGTCCCTTTCCCCAGGCAGATCTGTATCTTCTGAGCTGCAGAATGTTCTCAAGGCCTTTGTGCTCACGGAGAGCATTCCCGGGGCTGTCACAGCAGAGAAAAGGACCTGTTCTAACACTATTGTCCAATCCTTCCTGCATCGTTACCACATCATTAAAAATAGGACTTGGCCGTGTAGTTACTAATTAGTGCTCAGTAGAGATAAGTACAACTCCTGACAATGCAAGGTAGTACATAATTTACACGAGATAAAAAGAAGGGCATACTCAGTGTACACAAAGGAGCAGAGAGGAGATGGCACTGTATCTGTTATGGATAAGCATTTTATTATTCTGAAATTATTGTCACTTCACCAAATTAATCTTTCCCTTTATAAACCCATTTTAAAATTCCCTATCACTAAGTAGAAAAACTCTAGACTTGAGCTGTGCTTCAAGGAGATCATGTGTTAGTACCAGAACACAAACAGCATCTACATGACTAATTTAATTCTGACACACCAGTAGAAGGTTTTTGGGCTCCAAGGATCTCTGGTATGGTGCTCATTTGTGTTACTGGGATGTGTTTGATCCACTCAGCCCCCACCTAGTCTGATTTGTTGTTGAGGTTTATATTGCAGACTGTAATTCTGAAGAAGAGTGCTATTGTTGACAACATTTGCCAAGTTGTCTCCATCAAACAGCTGGGTACACATTCATACATTTTCCTAAATGGTTTTTGAAATATTTGAAAATATTTCTCATTTTAAAAAGACATATTGCCATATTGAAAAGAACCCCCTGTGTATCCAGGTGCTCACTTCCTGCAAAGCTGGCTCTGCCCAGCAGAGCAGTCAGGCTCGTGGCCCTGCCAGCCCTCCACTGCTAACCCATCAAAAGCAGAAATCCTCAAGCACTCCGCAGTCTCCACCCCAAGATGGACCTTTTCCAGAACACAGCTCCAGGAGCTCCTCAGCACCGAGGGAACACAGCACCGTAAGCAACCAACTGATCTGGGCTGCAGAGTCAGGGAGGTGCTGGAGAACACTGAAATCATTACCCATGAATTTGGAACAAAAACCAATCCCTATAATCCAAACCAAACGCCTATAGATCCTCTCAGGGTTCAGCTGCTCTCCCCAATGGCTCCCACTGCACAGTGTGAGTAGGTGCTGTCATTTTCCAGCACTGCAGCGCCATTTTCCTCTTCCTCAATCAGTTCTTTCAGCTAAATAGCTTCAGTTTCCAGCTCCAAAGGAATACAGAGCAATTCTGACATGTACTGAAGTCTAATTTATTTGTTCTTGGAATTGAAATATATATTCTCTCTCTCTGGCTATTTTTTGTCTTCAAGCCAAGCTTTTCCTAGGAACCACAGGGATTTAGCAGCAGCTTGCTGAGCTCTGTACAGCACCAGGCCAGGTTTTAATTCCCCCAATCAGCTGATAACTTATTCTCCACAGATCCAATGGCTGTGTCACAGGAGCAGGGTACCCAACCTCTGCTTTTATGCTGGCTAAGCCAAAGGGAAGCCCACAACATCTGAAAAACTTGCTCCTCTTTCATCCTGTCACAAATATTGATTGCCAATAAGAGGCAAAAAAAGAGATGGGTACATCAAACAATTTTCTCTACATCTCAAACCTTTAAACTATAATTGTTGTGAAGGAAGGGCAATGCATCTCTCAAGGATTTTGAACGCTGCCTCCTCTGCAGCATCACTGGACAAATCTGACTCTCGCCGCCTGTTCTCTGAATACCCACAGGGTATGAATGGCCCAGCTGAGTTTACGGCAGCAATAAAGAGCAGACTTCCAAACCGAGTGCGGACTGATGTATACAGCAGAGTGAAAAATAAACACACTAAAGCTGCTACATAATTCTGTCAAGCATATGGTTAAGTTGTGATTTTATTTAGAAAACAGATTGTACGAGTGAAGTGATGACAGCTGAGTCTATATTGGTCAGTCATAAATAAGAGAGTATTCTAATAGAGTTGGGCTTGTTACTGATCATATGCTGCCACACAGATTTAGTGAGAGCTAATCACTTAGAAAATAGAGCTTTTTAAACACATTTTGCAGCTCATTTTCAACTTTACATTGCTCAGTTGAAAAATCCATGATTACTGTGCCTAACTTTTAAGGGAGTGATGGGGGAGTTACTTTTATGGCTCAATTAGACTTCCTAGCTCCTTTTAGACAAAATGAATCCCTCCTGCATTCAAAGTAACCCTGAGAGAAGCCCCAGCCCTCCTCTGCAGCAGTGCTTACACAACCATCAGCCAGAGGCTGACACGCCTGCCCCTCCCATGGAACGCTCCACGGGACCTTCCTTCATGGCCAAGGTTCAAATCGAACTGATGCCTCTGACTTTGCTTTTGTATTTTCAAAGCCGGGGAGAAATTTCACACCTCTCAGCCCCAGGTAGAACACTGCAGTCCCCTGAAATGTCTACAAAACCAAAATACAGCCTCTCTTTTCATAAACCCCTCATGGCTGCAGCTTCAAGGGGAGGAAACCTGCCCTGAAAGCAGCAGCTTTGCTTTTTCAGCACCACCTCACTCATCACTGGGAGCCTGGGCCGCAATCCTGTCAGTCCAGACTCCATCCCACCGGTCTGGACTCCATCCCGTCCATCCAGACTCCATCCTGTCAGTCCAGACTCCATCCAGACTCCATCCTGACAATCCAGACTCCATCCTGACTCCATCCTGTCACTCCAGACTCCATCCCACCAGTCCAGGCTCCATCCTGTCAGTCCAGACTCCATCCTGTCAGTCCAGACTCCATCCCGCCAGTCCAGACGCCATCCCGTCAATCCAGACTCCATCCCGTCAGTCCAGACTCCATCCTGACAATCCTGACTCCATCCAGACTCCATCCTGACAATCCTGACTCCATCCAGACTCCATCCTGACAATCCTGACTCCATCCAGACTCCATCCTGACTCCATCCTGACAATCCAGACTCCATCCCACCAGTCCAGGCTCCATCCTGACAATCCAGACTCCATCCTGACAATCCTGACTCCATCCCGTCCATCCAGACTCCATCCTGCCGGTCTGGACTCCAGCCTGTCAATCCAGACTCCATCCTGTCAATCCAGACTCCATCCTGTCAGTCCAGACTCCATCCCGCCAGTCCAGACTCCATCCCGCCAGTCCAGACTCCATCCCGTCAATCCAGACTCCATCCCGCCAGTCCAGACTCCATCCCGTCAATCCAGACTCCATCCCGCCAGTCCAGACTCCATCCCGCCAGTCCAGACTCCATCCCGTCAATCCAGACTCCATCCCGTCAGTCCAGACTCCATCCCGCCAGTCCAGACTCCATCCCGCCAGTCCAGACTCCATCCTGTGCTCCAGACTCCATCCCGTCACTCCAGACTCCATCCTGTCAGTCCAGACTCCATCCTGTCAGTCCAAACTCCATCCTGTCAGTCCAGACTCCATCCTGTCACTCCAGACTCCATCCTGTCCATCCATACTCCATCCTGTCACTCCAGACTCCATCCTGTCAGCCCAGACTCCATCCTGTCCGTCCAAACTCCATCCTTTCAATCCAGACTCCATCCTGTCAGTCCAGACTCCATCCTGTGCTCTGGAATGTGCTCGAGCAGGAAGGTTGGAGCAGGTGACCGCACAGTGGCTGTGCAGTGACCCAGCTCTGTCCGGGGGAGCCCCACTCATGTCTGGCCCCAAACCCACACCACAGCTCAGCACGGGGCTGCTTCTGGAAGAAGCCTTTGCTTGCACAGCACCTCTGAGCCCCAATTTCTCCACTCTATCCTCGCTCTTGGCTCCTCAGCCCCAGCAGAAAGCAGTTTATTATTCACACGCACTGTGGAATAATTCATACAATTGATAACAGCAGCTTATCAGTCCACATCTGAGCTCTGCTGATGTATTTCAGCCCACGGAAGAGAAACAAAATCTCAAAAAAATGGTGGCACAGTAGTGGCAGCCTTAATGAAAATATGTAGCATGAAATACAACATGCACTGCTGCATTTACTCCCAGGCCCAGCTCAGGCCACTCTAGTTTATTCTTCCAAGTGGATTTAACATGGTGCAGCTGGGGAGCAAGATGGGCTCAGCTTCTACTTTGTCTGTTGCTGTTCCATTCTCTTTTTTTATCTTTTATCGCTGTTATCAAATTTGAGGCTAATGAACCTGAGTTATTTTTCTTGTTTTACACATTGCTTCTTGTCCATACAAGATGGTGCATGTGAAGGTCAGAATCTGATGGTTGAATCCTTTCTTTATCAGCCGCAGAGCACTGTCTGCTCTGTCAGAATTCCTGCCTGTGTGTCATATCACACAGAAAGTCTGTCAGTGTTGCTACACGTGTTGGATCACGGCGGCTTAAATGCTAAATTTCGGTTATTAAGCTGGTATTCCAATTGGTATTCACAGGGTACTGAACATGGGATAAATGCAATGAAAATGTTGCATTTTTTTGCTTGTTTCCCCTGTAAGAGCAAGAGAAGCTCCACTGGAATCTGTCCCTGGCCCACACCAAGATGTCTCAGTGTGTGGTACATACCTATTACTGAAAACAATTATGCAAGAGGAGACAAACAACTGATAATTACCAGGCTTTACATGCCCATTAGCCTAAGTACTCTTGAAAGTATATTCATCTGGCATCACATTTGCATTCTGATAGCAGATGAGAGAAATTGGATATTAAATCTATTGGCTCCCTTAGAGGGCAAACAGAGCAAAAGGGTCTATTAAATCACAAAAGGAGAAAAAATTCCTTGCTGCTCTCCTGTATTGTCTGACCTATCTTCAAAACCTGCCAGTGTTTAATATAGCAAACAGGAGGCTGTGAGGCATCCTAGTACTGCTGAAGGGAAATGATCAACTCTCCTGCAGACTCCACACTGGGCAATTTAGCCTCACATTTCTTTCTTGCTTCATCTCACTTGACTGCAAAATGCAGTCAGAGATGTTTTGTGAAAGACTATGAAACCTAAAGATAAAATCAATCTTGTAAGTGCTAAAGTCTTTTTATCTATTTTTTTTCTGCCTTAGCATTTACTCAGCTTTAAGCAATACAAGTCATCAGATAACCACATACTCATCATTTCTAGTTTTTCCAAAGCTTCCTGGCACATTTAGCAGCATATTCATAAAGTCCTGCGGAGAACACCATCTTTGACTGCTAAAGTTTCTTGTCAGCACCTCTATGAATGAGTTCTACACTTTATATGTGCTGTGTGTTTTGTTTTGAGGTTTTTTTCAAGTGACACCCAGATCCATCAGGAGACATCCCTGGCATGGATTCAGAGTCACTGCTCCCTGACTTTTGTGTGGTATTGCAGCCACCTCTGGAGCCCATCAGGGACAACCTGAATCCTGCCTCTTCAGGGAGATGTCAGTCACCCCCAGACCGGGACAGAGCCAGCGATGCACAGAAGGACTCGCATTCCATGTGAGCTGTTTATTTCAGGCTTGAACAAAATGCCTCAGCAGAGCAGAGCTTTTGTGTGAACTGAGCCATCTTTGCAGGCTCCAGCAAACCCAGCTCAGCCTCTCGAAAAAGCCAGAGCTGCCACACTGTGAAGATGAGAAGTTTGCCATAATTGAAAAAGATTTTGCCAATACTGCCTCAAGAAACAGACGCACAGTCAATCTCTCGGTGCCTCTCAGAGAAATGAAAATGTGCATTGCACCCAGGAAGTTTCTGTCTGACAAGGCCACTGCAATCTCTGCCAAGTGCCATCCTTCCAAGCTTTTCCTAAGACAATGAGGAATAAAAACAAACAAACATTGAGTCTATTCAGAGCAGTTATTCCAATAGTGCCTGGCTGGTCTGAAAACACAGAAAAAAACCTGAACACAGCCAGGGGGGGCACAGAACATCAAGGATCATTTCCATGCTCAAATGCACTCGTTCAAATTCAAAGGCTAAAGTGAAAGACTGTCAGCTAGACAATGACTTAATAAATTGCTTGTGGCTTTGGGCAGCCACTGGAGCATCCCCCAGTGCATCTACATGGAGCGGTGAAAGGAATTCCAGCGGGACTGAGACACTTGCTCTGAGTGAGTGGTGACAGAAAATTCAGTCTATTCAGGGGCCAGGAGTCCTACACTGTGAGTGACAGGAAATTCAGTCTATTCAGTGGCCAGGACTCCTACACCGCGAGTGACAGGAAATTCAGTCTATTCAGTGGCCAGGAGTCCTACACCCCGAGTGACAGGAAATTCAGTCTATTCAGTGGCCAGGACTCCTACACTGCGAGTGACAGGAAATTCAGTCTATTCAGTGGCCAGGACTCCTACACCCCGAGTGACAGAAAATTCAGTCTATTCAGTGGCCAGGAGTCCTACACTGCGAGTGACAGGAAATTCAGTGGCCAGGACTCCTACACCCCGAGTGACAGGAAATTCAGTCTATTCAGTGGCCAGGAGTCCTACACCGCGAGTGACAGGAAATTCAGTCTATTCAGTGGCCAGGAGTCCTACACTGCAAGTGACAGGAAATTCAGTCTATTCAGTGGCCAGGACTCCTACACTGCGAGTGACAGGAAATTCAGTCTATTCAGTGGCCAGGACTCCTACACCGCGAGTGACAGGAAATTCAGTCTATTCAGTGGCCAGGACTCCTACACTGTGAGTGACGAGCTCCCACCAGCTACAGACAGCTCTACACACTCAGGACAAGTTTCCAGGTGACATTGCCTGTTCTCCACAGGTGCATCAACATCTGTCAGTCAACATCTGTCCATCAACATCTGTCAATACTGTATCAGAGCTTGTTATAGTTAGTGCTGAACTGGGCGATTCTTTGTAAACAAATTGATAAATGACAACACAGAGCAAGAAGAAAAGAGGTGGGACCCAGTGAAGGAGGATGAGATCAGCCGCAAGTAGGCTGCTGGCCTATGTGAACTTCATTTGATTATTTATCAGAGAACAGCCCCTAGTCCTGCATTCAAAGTGCCTGAGAACACTCAGTACAAAAGCTTTGGTAACTCACTCCTCTCAAAATTATTCTGAGCCATGGGAGTCATAATTACACTGTCATAATGAAGAGGAGAAAAAACTCTTGTAACAACTAAATTCTTGTTGTAAATTGCATTATGAAAGTGGTAATTCCCTCTGAAGCAGGCATTATCATGTCTTACTGCCCACATCAGTTCATTATGGTGCCTCTGCCATCCCAGCGGAGCCTTCGCTGGCTAAATGAATGTTTTGGGATGATATTGCCAACTCGGGACTTATTACTTAATTGAATATGGAAACATTTAGGCCATTAGCATACATTTAGAAGTGTCTTATTTCACAGATGTTAATTTATCTTGGGGAATGCCCTTCTTTCTTCCCTCCTCCTTCTTCTCTTTCAATTCTTTCCCTCCAGCCAACTTATTTATTCTGTTAGGTCCTAGTTCACCCATTTGCAAGCCCATGGTGAACAGCTTACTATTCTAAACCCTTCCCAAACTGAGATTTGAACTCTCTTTTCCAAGAAGTGCACAGCCAAGTGCTTCCTGTCTTCCCTCACAGCTGAAAAGTACCACCAACTCTAGGTGATTAAGAAAGCCTAAACATCTCTAGCTAAATAAAGAGATTTTTCAGGCATTCCAAATTGTTTTATCCACCTAGTTATTACAAGATCTCAAAGCCATGCATAAAGCTTTTCTCCACAGGTATCTCGCTTTGGGAATTTTTAACTGAAATATAATATACTCCCTCTAACAAAAGGGTCAAGAAGCTAGAATAATCCAAAAAAGGAAATTTCCACCTTCATTATGAATAGATATTGGAAAATTTAAAGTAAATTCCTGAAACCCACCAACATGAGCAGGACCCTGCATGTCCCAAAGTAAGCTCCCAGTCACTGCAGGGGTGTGAAGTCCTGGAGCTTTCACATTTCAGTGAGGGCTGAACCTCTGCCTGGTCACAAACAAGTTGCTTTTTGAACTTTTTGAAAATTAAAATTTGTGAGAAATGCCAGAACTTGCACCGGTGACAGTCCTGCGCTCCTGCAGGTGCTCCCTATTTGTCTGGAGGGGAACATCTCCTCTCAGGCCCTTCCTTCCCCTGCCTCCCCTGCAGCCCCAGCCCCAAAATCATGGCCCTGGAGCGCTCGGTCTGGCCCTGGTGAGTGCTCGGACACCCCGGACACAGCGATGCTTTCTGCTGCCCCAGCAGCCGTGCCAAGCTGGAAAAGTCCTGCAGGAGACACAGCTTCAGCACAGGGAGGTGTTTCAGTTAGAGAGGCAGGAAAATCAGAGAGGCCAACACAACACAAAGACTGCTCTTGCTGGAACTCCTTACAAGTTCCTATTGTTCTCGCAGCAGCTTTGATGTTTATTCCCTTTCTCTCTCAGCACTGCACACCCCCACAGCTCTCCTCCTTCCCCTTCCACTGAAGGGTGGATGGTTATTTAAACAACCTCTCTGAACCACACTGGGAACATTCAAAATTGACTTTCCCCTCTGCGTTCGAATTTGTCCACAAACAATTGCTTCAGCTGGTGATGACTGACATTTTTCTTTCAGGTTTTACAGATTGCTCCATCCTACAGATTGGCAAAGCAATTACTGTCGCTGCTAAATCTAGAGCACAGACATGATTTAGAAAGTGTATCTCAACACAGAATTAATTTATTTATATTTGATAACTCAAATCAAAGTCAATTAGCATTTCTAGCTGCAAACGGAAAAAAGCCTTCATGTATGAACTCAAAGTTCAGGACCTAGATACAAGAAATCCTATTCCTAAAATAAAGTAACAAACAAAGCAAACAAGCAAGGAAAAACTCAGCAGGTGATTTAAAGCCATTTTCAGTATCTGTTAGCTTGAGTAATGAATACTTGCAATGGGCAATTCCTCAAAAAGATGACAATCCTTAAACCCAAAGCCCTCAGAGCTTTCAGGCATTAGATCTAAAGATTTATAAAGAGATATCTTTTTGTTGATAAGCTTTTACAAAGCACATTGCACCAGGCACAGCTGAGGAAGGAATGGGTAGACCAGAATTTTTAAAAAAGCAGGAAAATAAACTGTCCCTCCATTGCTGCAGATCAGATGTCTTTCCTGCTTACATCAGCCAAATGCACAATCACAGAGAGAAGTCAGAGAGCCACTGAGGTGGCTCCATCACATTTTGTCACTCCGATTCCCTGACTTCGGTGCAAACACACACAGTGATGTGCATGGGCTGAGCTGAGCTGACCAGCACAGCCTGCGTGGCACCAAACCACGGCACTGCCCTCGCTAGAACGTGGAAGAGCTGCCCTTGTGTTCCTGGAGAACAGGAGAACGTGAAAAGTTTTACTCTAAGACCACTCAAAAAATAACTAATGCAAACAAAGTAACTCTCACATTTGGACACAGGTTTCAAATATGTCACCTTCTATCAAAATACTGCACACAAACCCTATCCTGTACTCAGTGCTATTAAATATATTATACACATAAATATATCACTAATCCTGGGTTTCAGTAATGGAACTCCTAAAGGTTGGGCCCTGGGGGAGGAGCTCCTATCAATTTGGCCAATGATCCCCAATATCTCAGCCTCTGCAGCTCTAATATCCTAAAGGCAAAACTTCTGCCTTGACAGCCAGGGTTTAGTTCCATCACTTTAAGCTGTTATAGATTTAGATCAGATTCTATCTGCTGTAATACACTTCTGATCAATCATTTTGTGCAATGAAATGTCTACCCTAGGCTATTGCTATTGATATTCTTTGTGATGGGCTCGACGAGCTCCCCCAGCACAAACATTGATTTTGTAATAGCAGCTCCCCTTCCCTCCCCTCCTGTAGGATGTCTGTGCCACGGGAACAGGGCGTTGGTGCAGCAGCCTGAGAAATGCAGCTGAGAAAAGGGATATGGCAAACACGGCGGAGCAGTAGCCTGGGAAATGCCATTGAAGAGAAGCAGCAGGGAGAGGGGCAGAGCCAGGAGACAGAAACGCAGCTAAATCAGGGAGTCAGGGCTCACTGCAGGCTTCAGGACGCGGTGCTGTGGCGTGAAACACTGCTCAGGGCTGTAAACGCCAGGGCAGGGTGGGCTCCAGGAAGGACCAGAGGACAGGAGAGAGAAAAGTGTTCTGAGAAGTGACTGATGCTGTGCAAACTGACATCTGCTAAATAACTGCACAATTTATTACCATGGCTTTACACAGGTGCTACAGGGATCTGCCAGGTCTGTTTCTTCAAGTAATAACTTCCAAAATCTACAAGGGCTCAGATTTGCTATTAGAAGTGGGAAACTAATGTTCCAATTATTTTGTGATCAAAAATGCACTTTGAGATTGCCTGATGCATTTCATATGAGTGTGCTCATCCTGGATAGATGTTACCCTTAAAAAATGTGAAAGCAACACAGAAAAGTCAAACTGCTTCAATAATTTCAAATCAAAGATTACTTTCCCTCCCATGAAATGTTTTATTCCTCAATGTACTTAGTCTTTATTTTTGAAAGTACTTCGGAAATAGGAAAAATCCCTACCTGGATGAAATGTCATGTTTTACTCGAATATTAGAGGAGCAGAAAGGAAGTTCTTCGACCCAAAGTTTTACAAGAATGTTCTACATACTCAGCCACCAAAATATAGACCAAAAGAGAGCTCCCAAAGTCATCAGCAGTAACTAGGACAGCGCAAGGAGCTGGAATGGAGATGTTCCTCGTGTAGGGATGTGTAATCCCTGGGCCCTGATGAACAATGAGAAACCCTGGCACAGAGCAAACAGCGCTGGGGAGAGCGTGCACAGCAGAGCCCTCAGAGCCTTATCTCACACCGCAGCGTCTGACACCTCTTTATCAGCGCCGCACAGCTCAGGTCCCTGCTCCCCAACCGTGGGACAGTGCCCTTGGCCGGAGCCTGGTCCCTCAGCCAGCCGGGCCTGGGCACAGCGCGGTGACACCTGCCACTGCTGGGGAAGTGTGATGGATGGCAGCGCACACCTTGTCAGTGCCAATCACGCTCCCCATCTGTCTTGCGTTCCGCGGCACAGCCCTGACAGCCTTCTTTCATATTGTTTCATTTCTTACCACAGCGGGGCCGCTAACGTGTGCTCCTCTGAGAACTAAAGAGTTCTGCAGCAAGAAAACATCACTCGTGGACATCGATTCCATAAACTGGGGGATCTGTCGTACCCCAAACCCCCCCATTTCTGAACAAACCACCAACAGAAACAAAGCAAAAAAACAACCTGTATTTCCCAGCTCTAATCAAGTTAAGCTGATTTCTGCTAATGTTCTTCAGCTCCCTAAATTAACGAGTTATATTGGAAAAGCTCTTCCTAGCTAAATCCACAGCATCTCCATAATGCAGCAGGAACAGTAATTCTGGAGCACTAGATCAGCAAGGCAGAAGTGCAATCCCAAACAGGGCAGCGTTGGTGCCCAAGAGCTCCAGCCACGGCAGTGTTTGTAGCTACCAGGGGATCAGGAGAGGAAACTGAGCCCTTGCAGCAGGACAGGCCAAAAAAAGCTCTCCAGTGTGTGCCTGGGGCTGGGACAGTGACCCTGCAGCGCAGTGACCCCAGGGCAGGCAGTCACCCCAGTGATCCCAGTGATCCCAGTCACCCCAGTTACCCCAATTATCCCAGTCACCCCACTGATCCCAGTCACCCCAGTTACCCCAGTGCAGGCAGTCACCCCAGTGATCCCAGTCACCCCAGTTACCCCAATTATCCCAGTCACCCCACTGATCCCAGTCACCCCAGTTACCCCAGTGCAGGCAGTCACCCCAGTGATCCCAGTCACCCCAGTTACCCCAATTATCCCAGTCACCCCACTGATCCCAGTCACCCCAGTTACCCCAGTGCAGGCAATCACCCCAGTGATCCCAGTCACCCCAGTTATCCCAGCCACCCCAGTGATCCCAGCCACCCCAGTTATCCCAGCCACCCCAGTTACCCCAGCCACCCCAGTTACCCCAGTGATTCCAGTCACCCCAGCGATCCCAGCCACCCCAGTCACAGTAGTCACCCCAGTGATCCCAGTCACCCCAGCGATCCCAGCCACCCCAGTCACCCCAGTCACAGTAGTCACCCCAGTGATCCCAGTCACCCCAGCGATCCCAGCCCCCCCAGTCACCCCAGTCACAGTAGTCACCCCAGTGATCCCAGTCACCTCAGCTACCCCAGTTACAGTAGTCACCCCAATGATCCCAGTCATCCCAGTCACCCCAGTTACCCCAGTCACCCCAGTGATCCCAGTTAATCCAGTCACCCCAGTGTTGGCTAGCAGAGCATCCATGCGCTGCTCTCACAGCTTTAATCCACCGCTGATCCAAGCACCCCTCCGTGCCCAGGCTGGGCTCAGGCTCTGGGTGGATTCAGAGCAGGGTAAGAGCTTTGGGAGTGTCACCGCAGCTCCTGGGTCCTGCTGCAAGGCAATAAAGCAGCAATAACAGCCGCCTGCAAAGGCCACTCATGTGAGTAATGGTTCACTTGATCTGTCTCTCAGTTTTCTGACACCTGCTCAGCCAGTGTGACTCGGTTCTCAAGGCCGAGGATGTTAACTGGAATAATTTTAACAGAAGGAAATCTTTTCTTCTTAATATAATCTGCGAGTGCAACAGAAGGTAATAGAGTGCCCTAGAAGTCAATAGTTCTTAGGCACTTGTCTCCACACTGCTACTGACAATTTTGGGCCATTAGCAAGTCACTTAGGAATGCAGGAAAGCAATTTTGCCATCCATAAGAAGGAGAAAATTATATTTGCTTGACTACCTCATAAACAGGCTATGAAAGTTAATTCCTACTTGTACAGTGTGCTGAACACAGCAGAAAAAACCCCACAGTGTGCCAGAGAGGCCTTTCGGCAGCAGCAGCAGAGGGGATCTCACCCCAGCCCCCTGCAGAAAAGCCACCTCTGTATGAGCTGATGGGAGAACGTTTATTACAATGGAATAACAAAGACACAAGATTCACCTCCTCAGGTACAGAGTCCAACTCCACTGACCCCAAGGTGCCCTTATGTCATTGATGGCACTGAGCAGGGCCTGCCTGCAGCCTCAGCCCAGGAGGGCACTCTGAGTGAGCCCTGCTGAAGGCCACCCTCGCGGGAAGGGCACAGCGAGCTCCGGGGGCTGGGCAGCCCCGGGATGCTGTCGGGGGCTGGCTCAGACCTCAGGGTGCCACTGGTGTCAGGCATAGTCACCTTCCAGGCATAGTTACCGTCCAGGCATAGTTACCTCCCCTAAAGAGCCACTTGACCTCTATATTCTATTTAAATGTCCCTCTGAAGGACCTGGCAGGTTCTAAGGTCTCAAGATTTCCTTAGCACCAGAAGCTGTATTTTGGTCATTCCTTACATTTAGCCAAAGGCATTTTGCCAAACTTTGCCCGTGGGGAGAGGCAAGAAGGGGAAAGAAAGATCAGATCTCCTCAAAGTTCCTTATATGCACATTTTTATGCCTTCTAAAAATCAGAGTCATATTCAGGCTCTAACAACAGAGACATGAATTCTAAAATTGCTGCAATCAGATATAAACTCCCTGATCTGCTAAGGTCATACTGCCAAAAGAAACTCCCTTTTGTCTGTGGTACCATCTCTTGGAGAAGAGAGTGCAGGAAAGGCTCCAAAAAGCAACAAGGCACAGGAAACAACCCAACCTGGGGAGCCAATTCTTGTGAAGGAGCTGCACATCCTCAGCCCAGCCCTTCCTTTCCAGCTGGACAAGATCACGACCTGGCACCGCCACTCAGGCAACCAATCAGGCACCTGGGATGGCTTTTTGAAACTGAAAAAATTGTAAATTCCCTACTCTGTTCTGTGCAAGCACCAAGACACCCCAGACAAGTATTAAATTCATTTTTATATCAGGACCGAGCAGTTGAAACAGCTGAAATTCAGAGGGTGTATTTCAAAAGAACCGAGAGATTTTAAGGTTTTTTGGTTTTAATTCCTCTTCTCTCATAAATTGGCCAAAGTTGGCCACAAGATGAGTCAGAAACAGAAGGGCTGGTGGGGGGAATCAGTTATGGGGAGATTTTAGAAGCTGTTTAAAGCAGAATGTGGAAGGGGCTCTTGAGCTGACAGAACCAGAGCTACAGAAGGAGGAAGTAGAAAATGTACAATCGGATTCTTTTCAATCTGGCAGAGGAGGCACAAATTCAGGGCTGGGGTACCATGAAAGAGACACAATCGAAGGCCTGGAGAAAAGCTCATCTCATCCCAGAGTTTGTGTGGCTGGTAACCCTCCTGAGCACCACTCCTTCCCTGATTGCTTCAGCTACTTAAATATGATTTAGTTCAGCACTGAGAATAAGATTTGATTCAGCCCAGCACTAGAAGAACACCCAAGCAATTTGATAAAATGCCAGTCTTGTTCAAATTTTCTTGCTGTATAAATTGAGTGCTAATGATCTCAACTGTGCTCCCCTCACGTATTTATGCAGCCCTTTCCATGTTTGCTGGATTATTATCGATTGATTGTTAGATAAAACTGCAAATAAGAGAAGTTCATGTAACTTAAACTCTAGGGGCCTTCTGGGGAAAATTTTCCCAATTATCAATAAGCACTGCTTGTTCACTGCTGCAATTTCACACTAGTCCCTGCACCCCCACAATTACCATCAGAAAGAAAACATTAAAAATGCAGAGAGAAACCACTAAGCCTCTCAATAGTTCATAAAACTGGTACCTGCAGATGTCCAACCCCATCTTGGGTTTACAAACGCAGAAATAGCAGAGATAGAGTTTATAAAATCTTACTTTTCTCCCAATATTAGAAGTTTACGAGTTTCTATTACAACCTTCAATCATTTTCTCACACAGAATTCACTAAGGATAATTATAAATTGAATAACTGTAAAAAAAAAAAGAAAAGCTGCTGCTTTTTTCACTCATGAATATATCTAGGTCTGACACTCAGTAGCTTAAGGCAATTCTATCTTTATAATTTCTTTGCTGATTCATCTCCAGAAATAGGAAAGCAAATTTAAAAGGTTGCAAGCAGAAAGTATCAATCCTGTTGACTTTAAAACAAAATGGAAGGTTACGTTTATTAGGCCCAGCAAAAAAATGCTAATAAAAAAATCACTGTAGGTACACAGTGGATTCAGGAGACTCACGTTCCTAAGTTTAGGAAACTCTGGCGTCCCTGCACATATTGATTTTAATGTAAGTAACAGCACAGCGTTAATAACCAGCAGGAATCTGGGCTTGCTGCAAACAGGAATGGGAATTGTGTAACACCAGAGCTTTGAGGCTCTAATTGCTGAAAGCATTTGGAAGGACTGACATGAAATGATACTTCATGTTTTCCCTTCTCAGCAAAACATTTCAAATAAAGATCTCATTTTGGTTTCAGTTTCCAATTGGTGTATCATGAAATTGGAGAAAAACAGCAAAACAAAATAGACTGGAATGTTTTCTGTGAACTTCAGGAAACTTCCAGCACCCACGATGGGAAGGAAGAAGAGCCTTTGGCCTTCCCTGGCCACCAGCACGTGGAAAGGTGAAAAAGAGGTGAAAAGGGAAGCAGTGTTGAATGAAGCTGAGAAATCACCCAGATTCCTAAGGCTCGGTGCTCCAGTCCAAGCTTACAACCTACAGCAATATTCCATTTTCACCCATCATCTATATTTTATCTCCTGCCTTCCCTCTAACTCTCCCACCCATACAGAGTCAAGACAAATACTTTTAATTTCTCGAGTTCATTAAAAAACAAAACCTAGACCTTGGCTCTTATGGTCCAACTCTTTCACAAAATTAAAAACAGTCCATCAGTTTCACGCTCACGCCTCTAAATCTTCCCTTGTGCAGAACAACAGCACAAGATAAAAACCAAAGGTACCTTTCCCTATATCTTTTAGTATTCGGCAGTTTCTAGAAGGCTCCCCTTGAAGAAATTTCCTATTAGAAAGGGGATAGCATTTATTCTAAGCACAATAGTTCTGAAACAAAAATATTCAGTAGTGCTGAATAACATTTTACTTTTGTCTGTTTGGCATGTCTGTTTCTTCATTTTTGACCTGTATATCCTATATTTTCCATCTGTTCGAGCCATGATTTCCAGTCCACTGGAGCAAAAGCAATGGTAAAAGCATTTTGCCAGCAGCCCTTGGCCTCACTTTATGAACACAGTTCCAAATCCTGCTGCCACTCAAGGCAGAACTTAGAAAAATAATGGACTGCTTCAAAATAAAAATTAATACAATTTTTCTCATTAGAGTTATGTTGGGGGAGGGGAGAAGGGACCTTTTCCTTTATCAGAGAGATCAGAATGAGAAGAGATCAGATCGATGGAGAACACGCCATGGAGGGATGACCATGGAACGATACCACAACTCTAACCAAAAAACCCAACCTAAAAAACCTAGAGATGCTGTAACCAGACCAAAGAGAGGAATGGCTCTCTGGAAGCACAGTCAAACAATATTGTAACTGCTCTGACAGTGCAGCAGGTTATCCTCCGAAAGCCAGGAGCTCTCAGAAAAGCAGGTCAAGAGAAATCAAAACTCAAGAAAGCAACACGAGCAAAAGCAAGTCGTTAAAAGTTTGTTTTTAAAAGGTAACAGTAAATGCTTCTAAGACAAGAATGCCACACTTTTCATTTTGAACTGATATTTGCTACCTATTTTTAGCTTAGTTTTTGTTTTATGATACCTTAGATCTCAAAATAAAAAGCTACAATTCGAACACATCTTTTCCTTTTTGTTCCAGAAAATTCATTTTAGAAGCATTCCTTTAAAAGTTCAGGTGCTGAGTTTTCATCCTAATTTAAACAAAGCAAGGTTTTTGAAAATTTTATAAACCTACATGTAACATAATTATCATGGTTGTAACTAGCTCAACTTTTAATATATTACAGCTCATGGAAATAGAGATGCTTTGAAGTGAGATTTCTAAGACTCTACATTTACAGAGTAAAAACAATGAACATTTTTTACCTTAATTCTCTTTCAGATTAAAAAAAAAAAATTGTTTTAGTGTTTGTATTTCAAATGCAGTAGAAGTTTCCATGTATGCTGATGTGATCCCTTCAAAGTCATCAATACAGAGAATAAAGACATCCCTGAACACTTGCTATGAGGAACTTAGATTGTCTGCCTTGAAATCAGCACTCAGGAAACAATTTAAATCTTAGATTGACTCAGAAAATGAGAAACTGATATGGCGAGGAGAGGTGTTTGTCCTCCACCAAATGAAAAGGAAATAATTGTCCTTGAGTCAGCGACTAAGTGCTGCAGTTATTCGGTTTGTACATCACACACTTGCAAAGGAAAAATGTCCTAACGGCAAACCATTTCCCCCAAAATTCCCCCACAAACCTCCATGGGGGGAGAGACATCTTGGTGACTTTCCCAGAGATTTTTGGAGTTTGAGATGTGCAACCACCAGAGAAAGGAGTGTGCATTTCCTCTCAGGCCACAGCAGGGTATGTTTTCTGAGGTGACAGCTCCAAGCATCTCAGAGCTCAGCACAGCTGTTTGTGAGCACAGCTCCGAATCCGTGTGCAGCTGTGATATTTGTACAGGGGGAGCTCACTGCTCCCTCCCGAGATGCACCTGCTCTTTAGAGGAACGTTCGGGAGCTGTGGCACCCACCACTGTTTCCAGGACAAACACCTAAGACAAATCAGTCTTATCCCCAGAGGCCAGAGTATGACATTTACCTTCAGCTCCAAAAGAGGTGGCACGAGTCATCGGTAAGGGATACAAGAACTAAACCATCTCTGCACACACGGATTTTCCACACGTCAGCCACACAACCCTCGTTTCCAGTGCTGGAACAGAGGGGCAAACTTGCAAAGGAAAGAGAACTAGACAGTGTCCCTTGCAGGCACAGCCAGCTGCTCCGTGTGCCCCAGCCCAGGCCCTGCTGCTCTTCTTGAGTTACACTGGGGGCTACAGGGACCCCCGTAACCCCTCAGGGCTTGGGAAGAACGAGGGAATCACCGTGGCACTTGATGTTCCATTCAACACCAACCACCACCCCCTCGGGTAGTTTTTCATTTGCTGAAATAGTTCTGCTCTGTCAATAATACTCAGGAACCTCAAACACCCTGTAATACAGAGCCAGGCTCACAGCAAGCTGGGGAGAGATGTTGAAGCATGAGAATCCTACTTAGATGCCCAATTCTCGCTCATTTCCCGTAAATAACTCTGCAGGTTTAAGCTTTATTAATCTCAGCACAAGTCCAGTCAGAGATTAGGAGAACTGCAAACTCCAGCTCCCAAGACTTTAGATGTTATCTCCTCTTAGTCCATAGATATGTCCCAGCTCTACCATTTCAATTTTTGTAAGCATTCCTCGAAGGACAACTTCAGGAAAAAGCCTTTCTCACTCCAAGAGATCATATCTCAGACAATTCAGGCAATATTAGACTGAACAACACGAGAAATGGTGAGTCAACCAACCGCAGTACAATTTCTGGAGAGCAGCAGCTGATAGACTCTTAGGCAATTTATACAGAGCGGGTGACTTCCAAGAGTAGAGAAAGAAAAAAGAAGGCACCAAAGCAACACAAAACAGCCTTACCTCAGTGTGAACTGATCCTCTGTTGAGTTTTTAGCAACAGATACAAGGAAGGTCAAAATGTCACCTTGCTTGACAGTCTTTGGTGCGTACTGGATGACAATATTATTATCCAGTCTCATTTCAGTCAAAGAAGGGCCAGCGTGTGTCTGGTAAAGGAAAACACTTCCAATCCTCTGCAAGGGAGGCCCCGACTCATCAATGTCATTGCGCCCCGCTCGGATCCCGTTACTTTTCCTTACATCCTCCTTGGTGCATTCCCCTCTCTCATCTCCCACCTGGATGGAGTAGTACAGCTCCACGGGGCTCCCCTCCGACTTTTCCATTTGTTTCTTGCGGCCAGCCACCACCGTGGGGGGGTTGAACCAGCTGGGCAGCAGCTCCAGCTCGGCCACGCACAGCCCCAGGTCGCCCTTGAGGCGGCAGCTGCCGCGCACCTCGCGCGTCTCGCGGAAGGCGAACACGCGCAGGCAGGGCAGCCGCTCCGAGGGGCTGTAGTCATCCCAGTCCCTGCCCACGATGTAGAACAGCACCTGCACCTTGGGCTTGCTCAGGTAGATCTTGGTGCTCATGATGAAGGCCTTCAGTTTCCAGTTAAAGGAGAACTTGTTGGTAGATCCAAAGGGATTTGAAGACAGCATTAAGTCCTGGGGCACTACTTGTTCAATGGAAAAGGGTCCGTAGCTGGCGTTTAGCACGGGCGGGCTCTTGGATTTGTAGATCAGAAAGGATTCCACTCGGGACTGCAGGCTAGAGTTCCTCATGATATCCTGGTTGGCTTCCTTAAGAAAGAAGGAAACCTCGGCATTGTGGATACGATAGGTCACAGGCAAGTACGTTGGCAGCAAGGAAAATCTCTGTATACTCTCCAGGATCCCTCGACTCTCGGTCACTGTTGGAAGGAAAGGAGAGTTTAAAAGGTCAGATCTTCAGTCACACTGTGCTATAACCTCACTGACTTTACTGAGGGGCTTGACAGTGCTGCAGCTGTGATTAGTGGCAATAAACACCATCAGTCCTTGCAGAGGTAGCTGATAGATGATGATTTATCTGATCAGCTTGGGAAACAATGGTTTATGATGCATTCTGCATGACAGCCAGATTAAAACAAGTAGCTCGTGTAGGTTTGCACATACCAAAGGTCACATCTTCACTCGCAGTAGACATTTATTATCAGAGAACAAAATGACCCAGGCAGCACTGGCAACCCCAGACCACCGCACAGGCACATCTAAAAAAACCTGATCATTACAGCAAGCTCCACCTGTACAGGAAACCAATGCAATGATTTTACATCAAATGCTGCAAATGGACCACTCAGAGTTCACTTCAACCTTCTTTTCAGCACTCTGGAGTAATAACATGGACTCTAAATGGTTTCCTGCACAGGGCTGAATTTCCCTTTAGAAGTAGTTGTCACAATAACCATTTACACAACAGCTCCTTTACATCACTCCGGTGCTAGAGGATTTCAAATGGAGCTGTATTTGCATCGACTTTACCGTCCCTTCCATTTCCCTTTATCCATGAATAGGAGGTTTTTTCTGTAAATCACTATCAGGATTCGTTGTTACCTAACCCTACACTGTCCCTCAATACAAGTGCATTATCTGGAGGCTGCACATCACTGCGAACTGAAAGAACATTTCCAATGACACTGAGCCTCTCCTCCTGCAGGGTACCTATTTTAACTGTGCCATCCCGCAATTACCTGAGGCAGGCTGTAAAGAATAAGCTCTGCATCCTTTCTAGGAACTGTCAGTCCCAAAGAACAAAGACACACACTGTTAAAACATACAGATGCAAACACAGTATCACCTTTTCTGTTTGAACATCTGACCTTCGTGCTCACATCTTCCACCCCAATTACAAAATAAATTGCCTTTTTTCCCCCACAGCAAATTCAAATCCTTACCCTTATTCAAAAAGGGGACAAAGGCTTACCACAGATGGCATTCAAAGACAACCCAGTTTCTCAAGCTCTAATTCACAAATGCTTTCGTAGTCTTTATTTTTTTGTTTGGCATCTGACCTAAATATTTATTTGCTCAATGAATACTGTAGTGGCCTAAACTGATGCCAGTTACTCCTAACCATGAATCTTCCATTTAGGTACTGCAATCGACTTTGTCCAGCCTCAGACAAGTCATTTTTCCTCTGCTGCTGTTCTTTGTCCAAAAAATAAAGGGTATTCACTACGTTTTTCCCCTTACCCTTTGTCTGTGTAGACTGCAAACATAACAAACTTATCTCACTGTTTATGTCGGAGCAGTGTGTAAAATCCCAAGGCTGTGATCCTGGTGAGGGTCTCCAGGCACTAACACCATGCAAAAAAATAAGCTAAAGTTTTAAAAAAGGAGCAGAAAACTTTCTAGATGCAAAAGTAAAGCCAGTTGGCTTCTCAAAAAAGATGATCCACAAAAACACCTAAAAACCAGCAACAAACCAAACAAACTAACTCTAGATATAAGGGTGGGCATCATTCAGAAGGAAACAATCTCGGAATGAAAAAGGCCAGGAAGAGAGGATTGCAGGAGAGTTTCATCACAGCTTCACAAAATCTTTCTGTCTTGAAAAAGTGAAATTCCTCTTCCAATAAACATCCTCTTCCAATAAACAACTGCAAGAAAACCTTTCTTTAAAAAGTTTAAGTAACGTCTGCTCAAACCCTCAAGAACTGGAAATAAAGACTATCTGAAGAATCAGGAAAACGGCCCCAGCACACATCAACATATGAGCACTAAAAGCCTCAAGTCCTGCAATCCCCCAGAGGAGGCAAATCCATCTCAGATCTTGCATAAAGATCATATTTAATAAACTGCAGAACTTCTTTGCACTCAAAACCACCCTTCATTTTAGCCTTAGACTTCTCAGCATTCAGCTCCCACTCCTTCTCTAGATCCTCACTGGGAGCAAATGAAGTTTTCAAAGACCTTTTTGTGGATAATCCTCCAACAAAGATTTCTACCAGCCCCAAATGGCTTCGGAGCTCTCGTGCTGCTGAACTCCTCAGCTCACCCTGCCCACAGCATCCTTCCCACCCAAGCCCATTTATCAGTTCCACACTCATTTCAGACTCCTCCCAACACCTTGGCAAAACACCATTAAACACAGCCAAGTGTCAAAGAAGCAACTTAGAGAGAGGAAAAAACCTCAAGGTATTCCATTTTTTATTCCACTTATTTGGATTGCAACTCCCTCCCTTGCATTCCACAGGGAGAAGAACATTATTTTTATGTTAAAATTAACAGAGTGTTTCGCCTCATAATTTTTTAATCATTTACTTTAGTGCTTAATTATCTGAGGGATTAAAAACCTTCCCTCTGTATTCTCCATCTCCACAGGTCAGTGTTCCTCAGATTTTGGAAATCAATGACTGGAGAGTAGGAGAGCAACACAAATGGGGGGAAAATAAAAGAGAAGGTGAACTGCCGATGAAAATAGGAAACAACCTCACCAACTGGAACAGGGTCCATTGGTTTGAAATTTCTGGGCAGCGGCAAACTGTCCTCTCTCTGGTGTCCTTCCCCCCACCACCGAGCTGGGAACGTGCACGGAATGTCAACTGCCTTCTGCTGGAAGCCGACAGCAGCTTTCCAAACAGCCAAAGGCCAAAAATTCAAACCATTTTCAACTTTTATCTGGGGAGAGTTATAATCAGCACAAACACAAAAAAAAAGTCTCAAAAACAACGCTGAGCTCTGCAGTACCATCTGGATTTTGACCGTGAAAGTTTATTAAGGATTCTGAAGGATAGGAAATTAAAAACAAAAACAACTATCAGCGTCCTTAATTACAACCATGACCATTTTTGTAAGAATTATTCATGTTTTTACAAAGGCAGAATTGCAGAAGATGACAATTTTGTGTGTTATTGAGTGAGACCCAACACAAAAGTGGTGTTTGAAAGATTTAAATTATATAATCTATCCTAAATATTACATTATATCTATACCATCAAAGTTCCACTGGAATAACCCACCTGAATAATTAAGACAAAAACAACACACGACTCTCTCAATATGTCAAATGAAACAAAGGATGGGTAACTGAAGTGCTGTTAAGGAAACAACATCAAGGGAAAGAAAACCAATTAAATTCAAGAACCGCAGTTTACCTTTACTGTATCACTATGGCTGAAAATTTCTCTCCATGGAGACCTTGGCACCAGCAGAACCAAGCGCAGCAGTGCAGGGCACGAGCAGCCATGCCAGGTCTGTGTGCACCTACAGCGCGGCATGAGATTAACCAAACCCTGCGGAGTTGAGCCCAAAATGCAGAGATGTGCTCACCTTGGAGCTGGGCAGCTGTGCAAGCTGCAAGAACCTGATTTCGATGCCGTGCTTGGGCCAGGAGCTATTGTTGCTCAATCCCTTGCAGCTATGGCTGACCCCTCGTGCTGTGAAGAGTTTGTTGAGGATCTCAGTCAGTGGCCACCGGAGATGTTGGCATAGGATTGGTTCTCTTTCCTGACTGATACTGCTTTAAAAATACTTGCCATTGACGGAACAAGCGAACAATTTGCAGGGCAGTGCATCTGAAAACCTCTGAGACAAGGGCAGCATGTTCTGTGTCCTGCACAGCAGAGCTTTGCCCAGGATGGATCCCTCAACGTGACATGTTGAGCTTGCTGCATTCACCTTGCAGAAGTCATCCTGCTTTCCTCATCAAGCTATTCATTTTGGACTGCACCCTGGCTAAAAACCTTCAGTCTTGATTCCTCCAGCATCATGTAACTGCAGCTTTCAGTCAGTGACAAAAACACTCTTCAGAGCTCAGCTTTACTGCAAAGTTATTGACCATGGCTTCGGAAAATTGAAGAAATCTGCCAGACCACTAACTCCATTCTATACTGCCAGATCCTTGGGATTTCAGCCCTCACAGTTACTTTATTTTTAAAACTGTTCAATCCACAATCATCCAGCATTCATGAGATATAAAACTCTTCCAATCAATTATATAATGCTACCATTAAAAAAAACAGTAAATTGTCTTTTTCTTGTAGATTGAAGGGAACAACTTCTTAGGAAAATTGCCTTACCAGCTGCAAGCTCAGGCTGGTAATGCAATAGATGAAATTTGTTGCTGTATCTTGGGGATTGAGATAAGTGGTTCTATTCAGTAAGGCCAGATATTTTACCTTTTTAGTTTCAGCTGTTCTCCTTGAATCTTCTGAACACTTCTGCTCTTCTAGGTTTGCTATGAATTGAAGTAATTTTAGCCAAAGTATCTAGAAGAAAAATCTGCTAGTGTGATATATTTTCAGCTCTGGAAAGTAATGTCACAGGAAATGTCTATTCCAATAAAACTTCAGGCTCACTTTTGAAAAATTAAGATATTTCAGTTTTAACCTAGTTTCGTGGCTGAATCTGCTAATGCTCAAAAGGGAGGCACTTAAAGCCAAGCTATAAACACAGAGTCCCTTCTGCAGGTGTAGCTCCGGCAGTTCTGAACACAGAGGTGATCAGCTCTGCCACTCTGTGCCATTTACCATGGGCAGAGGTGCTCCACGAAGGTCTGAGTGGGATCATTTCCATCCTATAGGCTTTGTAGGCTGCTTGTCACCTTCCTTCCTCAGGTTCCAGCATCCTCCCCAGCCCCTGAGCATGAATAAACCAAACTGGAGCTTCCCAAGGAGGATTCCCTGTGCTCCTCCTCTTGCAGCCTTGTGGCACTTCAGTTTCCTCAGAACCATTAGCACTGCACTTCGGAACTTTGGATTAAGTGCTTGCTTTGCTTCACTGACAACAGCTCTGTGGCACAGCAGCAAAAGTAAGGGAAGGCTGACGACTAAAGCAGCCAGATTTTCCTGTAGGCTTCCATATAAAATAAATATAAATCTTAACATATAAAATAAAAAAAACCCCAAAGCCGCAACAACTAAACAAAACCCAACCAAAGAACCCAACCCAAACCATCACAGCCTCTGTGGAGCACCGTGGCCACAAAGAGGTGCCAGGAGGCTGAGCCATCCCATCTCAGCCTCAGAGGCACCGTGTGGTGGTGTCTCCAACTCACAGCGACACTCCAAAGGTGTCTCTGCCCTGCCGATGAACTGTTTCTCCCAACTGAGCACTTCCTTACGACTGCATTATTATATTTCAGAGTCTCCGGTGATCACAATTCCCTGCACAGCTGTGCCACACAAGGCTGAAAGGGCAATTGATCACCATCAATTCACTGCCACTATCACACTGGAGCACTGATTTCCCATTATTCTTTCCCTGCTTGCTTGGAAGAGGAAAATCAGCACAGTAGTGTGGCAATTAAAGAATCCAGGCTATCTGCAGCAGGAACCCTAACCTTTCCTCCCTGTGCTGTCACACCACTAAAGAACAGTTCCCAAAAAAGTCTCCTGCTTTTGGTAACCAACGCCATCATTCTAAAGGGCAAGTACCCAGAGAGCAGCGATAAGGCCAAATCGATGTGTCACAAATAGGAAAGCAAAAATAGAACCCTGGAACCCAAGAGTCATGCATTTATCTGTAACAAATTAAAAAGAAAAATGGCTTCAAGGCCCAAAATCACCAATTTCTTTTTAAATCCTCTCCTTATTAGCATTTCAGACCTGCTTCACTTTATAACATTCCCTGTGACCGTTTCATCCTTGGGAAATTATCATTCTTCTCCAAGAGCAATGCTGTTCTCAACCTGCCAACTTCTGCCTCTTCCCCGAGTTATTAAACTCTCATTCCAATTCTGCATCTCTCTGCAGAGCTTGTTAGAAAGTCGGGGAAAGATGATTTGATCATCAAGGCTGCAGACCATGCTGAAAAGCTTCTTGGTGAAAAGGTGACTCCTCATTCCTTGTAAGGGAATTTTAAACAAGCTGGAGTATTTTAAGGAGTGCAACATACACTTAACAACAGCAGATGCTGAATAAACCAAATTAAACTTCACAAAGATGCAGACAAATCACTTGTACCATCGTTTTTAAGAGGACTGCACATTTTCAAGCCATTCTTTTTATGAAAACTATCAACCATCACTACTGCAGTGAGAAACAAAGAATTTCTAAGTGTTGAGTCATGCAAAGAAGGAAGGCGAGCCAAGATGCTTAAGGTTCATGAGGATCTGCCTGGTCAGAAAGACAAGTCAGTAACTGCTGTGCTGCAAGGGCAGCCTCAGCCTGCCCAGCAGAGCACCTCTGCAGCACCGATACCAATTCCACAAAGGTTTTCTGCAAAGGGAGCTCTTGCTCCACCGCAGGAAGCAACCAGCGCCACAGAAACAATCCTCAGTCTGAACGTGAGCCACGATCTGACGCTTCAAAAGCAGGGCAAGAAACTGAAACCAAAATGAATTAGCATTTTCACAAGCTCAACCATCAGCAAGTCCTTGTGGGCTGCCCTAAATGACAATTCTGGAAGGTGAATCCCAACATCACAGGATTTCCACGCCTTCATGTCTGGAGTGGGAGCAGGCATGTGCTGCTGACACGCACAACCTTCTGTGCACGAGCGCAGGGATCGGGAAAGGTCTCACCCTCATCCTGATTTTTCATCCCTAACTCTGCTCCCTGACTGCTGTGCTCACAAGGGCTCACCTGGCACAGACACAGCCCGAGCCCCCAGCCCCTGCAGCACCCAGCAGCTCCAGCTGCCTGCACAGGCCTGAGCGGCAGCGGATAAAGCCTTTGACAGCAGCTCTCGGGGCTGATGACACAATATTTTCGTTGAGTATCCCATTTTACTAAAGTTTGAAGAAACTTTTGTAAATTAATCATTGATGTTGGAACGGATGACACCTCATCATTCATTAGGAGAGAGATGAACAATCCTGAAGTTGTTTTATTATTCACTTGACAGTCAGATAAAGAAATCATTTAAATAAAAGGGCTTGAGAGGAACACATACACCTTTATATTACCAAGTGATACAAAAACGATCAGAGAAAGATCACAAAACAAAGGCAAGTTCCCACCTGAAAAGGAAGCAAAGTAATCATTACAGAGAAAAGTATTTAGATGAAAGGATATGACACTGTTTCACAAAATGATGTCAGCCTGAACATGAAAGGGCAAAGCAGTGATGGGCACCACAAAGTTTACAGAGAGAAAAATCAGAAAACGAAAAAGAAAAAGAAAAAAAACCCCAAAACAAAACAAAAAATAAACCAAACCCACAGTCTCATTAACTGCTGGGGGATAGGGACAAAAGTGTGCAACACACTGAAGTATTTGAGGCTTTCAACATAACAGCTTGGGTGTCTCCATTTCTGCCTTCCCCCTCCTCACTTAGGTCTCTAATTGCAGAGAAAGAAATAAATGAAGATTTCAAAGACCTGAGGAACAAAACAAAGTCAAACATACAAGCAGAAAAGTCCCCGCAAAATTAGAAAGCTGAAATACTTGCCAGGAATATCTTGACTTAAACACAGTCTCCTAATGTGACTGTGTTTGGAAACCAAGAGAAAGTAAGGCTGAGTAGCAGAGGAGTGGAGAGTGACAGGAGTGCAACATCAATTGTCCAATTCCTCCTGGCAGAGACAGAAACACAGGGAACAGCCTCACACTGTCTGAACAGACTCTGTTCAGACCATCAGAAGTTGATCAGATTCTGCCTCAAATGTCTGCAAAATTCCCTCCTCATTTTCTGCAGGGATCCCAGGGCTGTGCAGAGGCTGCAGTTCTGCTACCAGGCCATTATTGATGAGAGAAAAAAAAGAACTCTAAGCATGAAATGAACAGCTGAGTCAGCAAAAGGGACAGGCCAGTTTCTGCTGCTGCCCTTCCCTGACACAACCATGTCTGTGCACCCCAATCCAACTGCACTGCTGGGAACTGCACACAGGAGTGTTTGAGGCTGCTGGCCCAGCCTTCTTCCCCTCCTGACTATGTTTTCTTAAAATTCATTCTGATTTTATTAATCCATATCATGCCTCTACATCCTGCTGCAGGCTCTGTGCTTAATACTGAATTCGTACAACCAACAATTACAATGTTGATCTTCGATGGCTACATTCACTAGCAAGATTAAAAAAATAAAGAAAATCTTTTAAAGTCTTATTTAAATAACACCACAGTGCTGGTATATGCAGTAAGTTCCCAGGAATTTCAATAAACCCAGCAATATTTCACTAAATACCTACCCATTATATATTCATTAAAGAAAGGGCAGCTTAAAAACACTTGAGTGTGCTCTCAGAAGGAACAGAAGACAGTAAAGGGTACCTGTTCAGGTACCTTTTTGTACCCAAAAAGTCTGGAAATGGGAGGACACAGAGAAGATAAATACACACATTCAAACAGGCACAAGGAAAATCTGATTTTGGCAGCACAGGACACAGGCAGAGCTCATTAAGGCTTGGGTATTTCTATCCTTCACTGCTATAGACACACCTGGGAATGCCCAATGGCCTCAATCCACAGGGTCCTCCTGCTCAGAGGCTCAGGAAACAAAGCTGTAATTCCTGCCATGAAAAGCTGATAACAGCATGGACAAATCCATCAGCAGCCACTGGGATGGCTCAGCACCCCTCCCCAAACACAACAGAGACACTCATTAATGCAGATGAGTGTGATCCTTCTTGACATGTTCTTTGAGCTCCCGAATCATGGGGCTGCACCCTTCCCATGAGGTTTTCCTTTGCTGCACGGTAACCTGACACATTCCCCATCCTTTTCATCTTCTCGTCAACTAAGTCGGGAGCTAAGGCCTCTCAGAAAAAGAATTGCCCGAATAAAAGGGCACCCAAACACCAGATTAATTAATCAGGCAATTTTTCAGTTATTCTGCCTACTGAATGACATCAAATTTCTGGCAGGTGCTCAGCTACCTCTGATCCCACCAGGCACGGTCTCTGCTCTGTCTCTAAATGCCAGAGAGGAAAAAGGAATACGCACTTTTCCCAGAGAGTTTTGCAGAGCTTTATCTCAGGGGCTTTATCACCCCCAGGAGTATCCATGACAATCCACCCCCAAATATGGCTGAGCAGAAGAGCCTGTCCAGTCCAACACTTTCTGCTAAATGGCTTCTCTCTTCTCATTTTCCTCCCAGTCACAAAATCCTGCTCTCCCCACCAGGCAAATGGGGTGGTCATCCCTCAGGCGAGATGGCTCCGCTCATCCAGACTGGCTGAAATAATGTGCTTTTTCTGCTGCCTCTTCAGAAATGCATTTTACTACACCTGGCATGCTCCTCTAGCTTTAAAATCTCTCATCTTGTTCTGGAAATAAACCAGTGTGCTCCTCCATCAACTGTCTCAAAAGTCTAACAGAGTCAAGAGCATTGACGTGACCATTTCACAGTCCCATCATATTTCATTTCACTATCCCAGCAAATTCCAAAGGGCATGAGCTCCCAAACTTACCCAGTGTTCATTGAACTACATCTAGGGAAAGTTCTCTGCTCATGCAAATCTGCAAAATCGCATTCAGAAGATTATTGTACCTTTTCAAACCACCCTCATTCTCTCTCACAGCTATTTAAAAGTGCTCTCTAGATAAGATAAGCTGATTCTGATGGATTCGCTGCAGTGTTCAACACTCCGTGAACACCAAAAGAGAGATTCTGCCTGACAGAGTCCCCAGTGTTTTCCTTGGCACTTCTTCTGGAGTTTATTCTGTCAGTTTTGAGCCAGTTTCACATCTCCTCACAGATTCTAGAGGCCATATTAAAATCCAGCTCAGCTAAATCCCTTTTTTCCTGAAGCCTGACTAGAAACTGGGATGCTGTAGCTGGGTGCCACAGCCAGGATCCCCCCAGGAGGATGCCAGTGCACATGGAGCTGCCTCCTCTGGGGATTCAATTGCAGGAAAGTTCCTCCTGGAGAATGTGGAGGATGTTTGATATTCAGCAGCAATAGGGACCGCAGGGGAGCTGCACGAGAAGCGCGGGAGCTCAAGATTATTTTCCCCTACCCTACAATTAGCTTGGATACTTAAAAACCCCTGCTCCTTGGACATGAATGGTTTTACATTCTAGTCCCACTGAGCAGCTTTCAGCAGGAGACTGCAGCAGCAGCGGTGAAAAACAGACAATGGAAAGCTCAGAAACAATTATGGCACATTTCAAACAAATTACAGATACTCTTTCTGCCAAGCAGGTCCTCACGCTCCCAGAGAGCACGAACCGAAGTCTCTGTCACAGCCAGCTCGGGAAGGCTGGTGCTGCACATTCCAACCAATTACCTCGGGAATGTCTCAGGGAGGATTTGCATGTGTGACTCCACGTGCACATCCGAAATAGTTTCGTTCATATCTAGTGCCACTGTTTGTGTGTAGCTGAGTGCAAATCCTGCTGCAAGCAAACTTATTAAGTTGTACATATTAAGTCTGTAGCAAATTGATTCTACAATTGTATAATTGACTGATGCTTCCCATCAGTGCTTGTAAAGAACAGATTAAAAGCTGAAGTTCTCTAATTGAATGTCTCCAGAATAAAGAGCAGTGTCTGCCAGGTGGAGGCAGACAGATGGAGGGATTTGTCTGCGAGAGCAGCCCAGCAGAAAGGCTTTACCCGACCTCGCTTCCAGCTGGAACTGCACTGGCCACTGCATTTTGCTCTGCAGGGCTCACTTACAGAGCTGCTGCTGCCCTTTCATATATCCTGCTCCAAGGCTGGGGGAATAACTGATTTTTCAGTTGCCAAGCTAAACTAATCAAAACCTAAAAACAATTCTCTCAGGTCAATCCAAAGTGAAATACTTTTCAGCACCCCAGCACCACCAAAGGGAAGGAAGAAAAATCTAATAAAACCAAAAGAAAGGATCATGTTACCCTTTAAAAATTGAAAAGAAAAAATGTAAAGCTTTGAACCTTTCTTCTTAAGTTTCATCTTATTTTTTGAATATTACTTTCACAGGAAGGCTATTCTGCATCTCCATTTTAACAATTTAATCCACAGCCTTTCTACTACACTGGCATGGATAAGAGGTACTGGATTTTTTTTATTTATTTTTTTTTTTTTAAATTTAGTACATTTATAATAAAGGCAGTTCCTTTAAAGCTTGATATTGCTTCCCTGAGAATGGCTGCTCCTGAACGCACAAGCTGCCTCTCATCGTCCTGGCTGGATAATAATCAAATCACTGGATAATGGACTAAATAGTTGAGCAAATATTTCTACGCCTAGTTATCATAATCCACAAATCACTACCAACTGTTGTTTTATTACATACCAAAGATAAGGATTAAACCTGTATTTGGAAGACAACAAATATATAATTAAGACCAAACAGAAAAGTACTGATTACTTAATCTAATTTATGTTACTGTCTCTTGTTTTACAAATTAAGATAAGCTCCTTTACATATCCATGCATGCAGCCTACAAGTACTTAAGACCTCTTTCCCAGTCCCTGAAAAATGGTTTGACTTGATGAAACAAATCACAGAATGTACAGACATTTACTGCCTGGCACTTTAGGAAATATCCAGGAATAAATCAAGCAAGACAAACCACTGAAAGTGAAGGAAAGCAAAAGCATTAAAATGACATATTAAAAGTGTTCTGCCAAATTACATATGGTTCACAGAGGTGCCACATACAAAATTTAAGACTTGAGCGCTTTAAATTGTACAGATAGCAAGGAGCATCACTGATCTCATAGTCACTGAAAGTGAGGAACTCCACATATTAGAAGGAATTTTGGCTCTTGATTATTGCACCTGAAGAGGAAGGCAGAGCAGGCTCATGGGCAATACTGTGGGAGGGAATACTTGTAACAGGTGAAGAATCTCAGCACAACGCACGGAAAGAGGAGAGGCTTTGCCAAGGAAAGGCTCATGGGACAAAGTGCACGAATCGCCCCAGGGCCATGGCCATGGCCAGGGAGAGCCAACCGAGGGCTCAGGAGGCTCCAGGGACAGCGCTCCCAGTTTGTGTCCCTGCCTGCACACACAGCCCCTCCTGCAGCAGCGCACACTGAATTCTGGCTCGCTGTCCCTGCAACGGAGGCTAAAGGGGAATGGTTTACACCTGCAGCACCGCTGGGTTTTTAGCAGCGTTTTCCTGCCCGTGGATTCCCTAAGGCACCTGAAAATTCGCTGCCACCTTGCACTGTGAGCACCTCAGAGCTGCTGGACACTGTGCCAGGAGCCTCCCTGCGCCCACCATCGCCAGCAGCCCCTCCCTGCTGCTCCATGGGGCGTTTCAAACACGGGGAGAAACAAAACCCTTCTCTCCCAGAGCAGCTAAAGATTGCGGGCCCGTTTATCTGCACAGTTCTTGCACTGAGAGAGGACTATTGTTTTCCTACTTCATAAAAAGATAAAGCATTTGCTCACTGGAGCACAATGGGATCGCTGCTTAGGGACAGGTAATTCCACAGGGTGGAAAACCAAAGCCAGCAATATATCACCGTTTTTCAGATTCAAAGATAGTCAACGCCCACCTTTGTTCATGCAGAAACATCCTTTAGGGCTTGTGCCCTCTGGTTCCTTTCAGTCTTTGGAAAGGTCATGGTCTGACATTTCGAGAGTGTTAGAAGTCATTGTCTTCCCCTCTATGTGCCATCCCTGCTTAAGTGCTGCTCCCTCCTAGCCACAAGGCTCAAGGCAACAAATCACTTCTTTGTAAGCAGACTGGAGCTGGGAACTGCACTTGGACACTGGGAACGAGTCAAGGCAGCTCAGCCGAAATAAAGCTGGAGAGAAAGGGGCGAGGCATAAAACCAAGAACCCAGAGGGAACACAAAACTAAAGGACAAGATGCACCTTTTCCCCTCCACTTGGGTCCAAAAATAAAGCAAAAGATCAAGTCAGCCTCACTCATAGACCAAAGTAGCTCAGCCCTTTTCTATAGCGGCAAGTGAGATATTTTCAGTTACTAATAACGTTTCAATTTAGATAGTTGGAATTTTTCTCTCTCCACTAAAACACAACACAGAAAAAAAATATCCAAAACCACTTACTTTCTTGAAAAATAAGATGTGCAGGTTTTATGTAACCCTTTGTCCTTTCAAAGCACTTGTAAGAGCTAAGTGAAGCACCGAAGTGGCAGGAGCTGCTCTTTAAAAGGAGGAGACTGAGGGAGGCACTTGGTATTTAATGAGAAGCCACACCTGGGGATGGTTTGGCTGATTGCATGACTTAGCAAAACCCCAAGGCTGCTCTGAATTAAATTAGATTAAATTAGATTGTGAGAGCCTTCCACAGCTTTTATGCTCTTCAGAATAGCCCATTCCCCCAGCATGGCTTTTCCTGCCATCACTGCCTGCCCCAAGTTATTCATGGGGAAATTTCCAGTGGGGAAATTCATTGGGAGCATCCATCTCCTCATTGCCTGTCCCAAGTTATTAATCGGGAAATTTCCAGTGAGGAAATTCACTGGAAGTGTCCATCTCCTCATTGCCTGCCCCAAGTTATTCATGGGGAAATTTCCAGTGAGGAAATTCATTGGAAGTGTCCATCTCTCACTGCCTGCCCCAAATTATTCATGGGGAAATTTCCAATGAGGAAATTCATTGGGAGCATCCATCTCCTCACTGCCTGCCCCAAGTTATTCACGGGAAAATTTCCAGTGAGGAAATTCATTGAGAGCGTCCATTCCCTCCCTGCCAACCCCAGCAGCACCGAGCAGCCACAGCAGCCACTCAGCCAAGGAGTCCCTGGAGCAAGTTCTTCTGAAAGTGTTTCAAGAGTCTTATCAGGGAAGAGTTATGAGTTGCAAGGCGTTTATTGCCTTTCATATTTTGATTGAAGGAAAAATTGCAGAAAGGTTGTTCTCTGAAAATTTCTGCAGCTGTAATTAGGGAGTGTTTCAAATATGTTGCCAATTAGCTTAATTGGAGTGCAGGCTGATTGAGACCTGAGCAGGAAAGGTTCCTTATTACTTGGAGGGGGGGAGGGGGGAAAGAAAGAAGTAATTACCAAAAATTCTCATAAACTTGCAAAGAGGAAGAGGAGCAGAGGAAGCATTTGACTCTGGGAGCAGCAGCTCAGTGCTGCGGTGTTTCAGCAGCAGTAGCTCAGGAAGAAGCAGCAACTCTCCAAGTGTTTGAAGAGAATACCTCTTTGAAGAATGGCTTCACCTGGAGCTCGCTAAATGCCACACTAAGTACTAGACTAATTATGATTTTCAGCTGTGTCCATGATTTCATGATCAGTCTGAAAATAAGGGAACGTGGTCCTTTCTGGTATGAACTGTTAGGATATTCAGCTTCATCAGGACAGATCTAAGAGCTGCAGTGTCAGGCACTGCTTACCTTCCAGCACCAGCACTAGAGGCCTTAGATACTGGACCACAGGAGTTCTAATGCTGCCCAAAACCTACAGATTCTGGAGTGACAGGCAATTAAAAGGCTCTGCTGAAGTAGTGAAGTATTTCTGTTGCCTTTAAAGCTGATTTCCTAAGCTCACCAACAAGGCAAACATCAGACACATCCACGTCTGCAGAGAGCACTGCAGATTTGCTGAGCACCTGTTCCGGGGTGTGCACAGACAGAAATCCACAGACACTCCCATCACAAACCTGCTAATCCACAGCGTTAAATCACGATCCATGCCATGCTAGAATTCTGCACAGAAAAAGAAATCCAAGCCTGTTGCCACAATTCTGTTTTATCTACACTGAACAGCAAATATGCTTTTTGTTAGAACAATCTTGAAAGTAAAGCAAAGTACAACTCCTTTAATTTACAGCTTTTCAAAGTACATGTGTTTGAATGTAGTTTCCATTCTGTGGCTTCAGTAAGAAGAAGAGTTGTTCTGTCCCACCTGTGGCTTCAGTAACAAGAGATTTCAGTGCCATGCAGCTTGGCTGTGGTTAAGCTTATTCCAAGAAAGCCAAGAGTGAACTCACTAAACTAAGGCTTAGTTGGCACAAGGGAAGATCAAAATCAGACAAGCAGAACATTAGAGCTGACAGGGCTCCATGGTCCTACTCAGAGTCCATTTCTCTGCATCCTAAACTACTTTTATTATTTGTTCTGATTTAACTGCAGCTCCAAACAATGGAATTCTTCTAGGATTGCCCACGTTTGATTTTAGTATCTCAAGAAAATCTAAGAAATTTAATGTTAAACAAAATCTACTTTTTTTTTTTTTTTTTTTAATCTCAGACCTTAAACTATGGCCAAACACAGTCAAGATCCAGAAACATCCAACCCCTCTCTGCTTCAGCCTCACGAGGATGGTCTCCTGGCATTAGTATTCTGCATTCGTGAGAGCTCAGTGAACTAAGAGAAAACAATGTCTGAAGACCAGGACCAAATCAAAGCTCCAAACCACGAGGACTCTGCCTCACGGGCAGTGCCTCCTAACCAAAACACAGCTCAGTTCACATCGTGGCTCCAGGCACCCAAGATGTGCAGTCCTTCCCAGGGCAGCTCGAGCAGCTCACCGTGGCACTGCGCTGAGATGAGGTTTAGCTGAGGCTGTTCTCCTGTGCTCCTTAGCCTAGACCAAGGCTAAGCCAACGCAGAGGTCACACGTCCCCTGCTCAAACACACACCCCAGGGCTTACCAAACACAGGTGTGGAAATGAAGCTGCAAGGGCACAGGAGCACTTGCTAATGCAGAGCACACCTTTCTGTCAGTCAGTAAAACCGGAAAGAACTGAAGGAGGTAAATGTGTTACAATTAGGTGAAAGAATAATAAATGTCCTCCTTATTTTAATACTCTTCTCGAAACTTTTTATCACTCAATTCAGCAAGAAATTTCAGGAGGCTGCTGGAATTTTCACTTTTCTCAACAGCACTACTTTCCTGATCAAGGTGTGAGCATTAACTGGTAACTACTCCCATTCCTATGAATAATGTCCATTTTAAAGTTTCAGCTGCAGTGCAACACCCAATTTGAATTGCTGCCTGTGAAAAGACTAGGTTCAGCACATCTCATTTATGTGCTTATCTAAACTGGAGGCAGCCACACAATATAATTTAGTGTATACAGCACTTTGCTAATAGAGAAACTATGCTCTGAGTAGCTTTTACTCAGAAGGTTTCTTTAGCTTGGAATCTGAACACTTAATACAGCAGAAGAATTTAATTTTCTGGGGCACGGTTTCTCACTGACACAGGTGCTCTTATAGGAGAATTTACAGAGTCCATTATCTTCTCAAATAGGAAGCACAAGAAGTGATCATGCAAGAAAAGACGTTATAAAAGACTTCACTTAATCTGAGATTTGTGGGAGTAGGGCTCCAGTTTAAACATCAAAAGCTAAGTTCAAAGTCCTACTGCACGAGGATCTGCAGATGACGGTGTGTAAGTCCAGGAGCTGCCCTGCCCACTTAGACAAATCCTGCCTGGAATTCTTCCACAGTCATTACCCAGCACCATTTATCTTGCTTAGTGTCTCTGAGTAATGGAGAGGACACAGACACTGACAGAGCACGGAAGATTCATTACCTCGGCCGCTGAGGAGGGGAGGAAAGAACAAACACAACACTTTTCATTTGGCGCTGACAGCATGGCAGGGGAATAAGTAGAACATGGTCAATCCCCCCTGGCACCACCAGGCTGTGGCTGTGGCTGTGCTGGGAGGGAAGCACACACTCCGCCTGGGGCTGGAAGGGCAGGCTGGAATGGGAATCAGGCTGTGACCACCGTGCGGAGAGAGCAGGGAGCCCCCAGAGCCCCTGCTCGGTGAGGAGATGCCACCGGAGAGGTAAGGCACCAGCCTCACCTGATTCCTTCACAGCTCAGTGGCACTGTGCTCTCTTCTGGGCACGAGGAGCCTTTCAACCCCGAGCGTGGGGATGGAGTGTGGCAGACTGATGCAAGCCCTCGCTTAACCCAGGAGCACACATGTCATGGGCAATCAACGTAACGCTCTCCATGACAAGCTCAGCAGTGGCTTTCACCTTTGGAACAGGAGCATGAGTCAGGGCTCTCTGTGATCCATTTCTCAGGAGCCTTCAGTCATCGCTGGGGATGCTTCTAAACAGTTCAAAGCTGTCACTTCCCATCTGTTGTTTTATGATTGGAAGACTCATCAAGATACAAACAATACAACAAACAGACACCATCTCCGTGTAAAGGAAGTGCAACCTAAATAAATTCCAACTTCATGATGTTGAGAGTCAATAAATAACAGCAAGGTAAAAGATGGCTGAATTTCATTGGATTAAAGGGTGGGATTCAGGCCAAAGTGAAATGTTAGCTCCATTTACCTCACCATGGGAATGGGAAGGAAACATGGAATATGGAAGCCTTCAGAGCAACGGGATTGTACAGATTTGTGCTCCCTACTCAAGATGACCAGAACAAGAAAAGTTCATGAGGAAAGAGCTAAACAATAGCTGCAGTATTTAAACTTATTTAAATTAATTTATTTAAATTAAATGCACAATGTACAGTGAAGTGCTGATACCACATAACCCACAAAGGCAGCAGAAACACATGTTTACAGTGGAAATCACTGCACAGAGAGGCAGGGTTATCTCTGCTGAGGCTGCCATCCTGTTCTGGGTGTGCCTGGCTCGCTCTCCTGGTCCCTGCAGGTCTCCATCACCACACAGGAGTATAGCACTGCTGAAAGCAGCTTGGGGCAGGCTCCCAGCAGCTCAGCCTGAGCTGACGGTCACAGATCCAGAGGTGTAAAGGAGTTGGGAACTTAAGGATACTTGAGAAGAATTTAAGGCAGGACACGCAGGTCCTAATGGAACTGACTCAAGAAACAGCAGGATAAGGAAAAAGCTTTAACTGAGGTTTCTTCTGCTCCTGTTTAGGTTAACAAAGGCATACCAAGGCCAGGTTGGATGGGGCTCTGAGCAGCCTGGCCCAGTGGGAGGTGTCCCTGCCCTGTCCCATGGCAGGAGGGCTGGAACTGGATGGTCTTTAAGGTCCCTTCCAACCCAAACCATTCCATGGCTGTGTGACACAATTAAACAGGCACCCCAGGGTAAGCCATGGCCTGCGCCAGCTGCACAGATCTGCACATAATGGTAGTGTACAGAACATTTATGAGCACACGTAGTCACTGATCCCAGAGAAATACCCAGCTCTAGAAAGTATTTCAACCCAAAAGCCAACCTGGCTTCCAACCCTCGCAACCGAAGCAGCCCTGCAGCAGCAGGCTCAGTGCTGCCAAGGGCCAGCAGCCAGTGGTTAACAATGCACTGAGCAGAGAAGCTGCTGAACGCTGGTAATGCCAGCCTGGCTGGGGACACTCTCTGGCTGCTCGAAACAGGACAAATTAGTCTGCAGGCTGTGTGCAGTGCTTAGCAGGTTTGAGTCCCTGTCACAGATTCTGCTGTTGCTAACACTCTGCCGTGGAAACCAGGGCTAATTAACACCGAAAGCAAGAGCTGGAGCATAGTTAAAGATGTACAGGTAGATAAATATACCTTCTACCTGCTGGATAAATTCAGGAGATAAAAAGGATAAAGCCAGCACAAGGCAGCAGGCAGTGGCACTCTGTCAAAGGTGCTCGGAGTTCATTATCACCTCCAAAGGACAGTTCTCCCCTGGTGCTCCAGCCATGAACGCAGCACAGGGAGATTTCAAAGCAGGTTACATAAAACGTTTTCTTGGCAAAGATCCACAGGTTTATGCTCTGAACCATCTTTTATGTTATGTTTGGTTTCATTGTACCATTCTGGTTCTAACAATACCATGGATAATAAATGAATATGTTTCACAACTTGGTAAGATAGCCAAAATGCCACTACCTACCTAATGAGCCTTATAATTGAGTTGTAATGAATTTTATGTAGTGCTGTGTAACTTGAATGATGCAAGAGACACTGGGAAGATATTTAAGAGGGAAGAGTTCTAACAGAGTTTTCAGAAGAAGGGATGAAAATAATCACTAGTTTACTCACCGAGTTGTTACTCCTGACAGGATTCAATTTAAGCCAATGAGATTACTCATGTGAGTAAATCTGTCACAGAAATAAGGCTGCAGAAATAAGCCCTAGGATGTAAAGGTGATGATATTTAGAAAGCTTTTCTTTGTGCAGCATCCAGCAAAAATGTGCAATGCATTCCTGTGAAGAAGTGGTTTACTCTAACATGACATGAAAGCCTGGGAGTTCTGAAGAAGTTAATACCCACTTTAAAAAATATTTTATACTGATCACGATCTGAGCATAAAAGCAAAAAAGTAAAGTCTCTATTCTTTTGCTTGTTTTCTTTCTCTATTTGATGAATATTACCTCATTTGGATTTCAACTGAAAAAGCAATTAAAAATGAAATTAGGTCGATAAAATCAAAGAAATACTTTCCGATCTCCTAACTTGCTGACAAACTTTTTAAAAAGTGGAATAGATGACAACTATCAAATAACATACTTTCACATAAAACAGTCCTTGAAGCGAAACACTTGGAATTCAAACACCTGACAGCACTTGTGTGAGTTTCCAGAACATTCTGAAATACATGGTAGATTAAATACAAAGAAACAAAAAACCTCCCTTTTTTCATGGTGTTTTGCCCAAGAAGTACATATAGCCATTTTCCCAAAAACATGGTATGAAGACAAGATTTTCAGCTTCTAAACACCCATAGCTATGAAGACATCTCCAGGAAAATATTTGTATCTGAAAACATCTCACAAACATTTGAAAGCTTTGAGCTTTCCGTGTCATGTGTCTTGCATTAAAAGTCTGTGGCTGCAAGACCCGAACAGAACCCATTTCACTTCATAGGAATTTGCATTAATATCCTCCCTGGGTTTACACTGCCACGGGAATTTCATATTATCAACCGATTTCAAAGAAAAACTGGATGGAACTCTGTTTTATCCAACTATGTGTGGTTTAGACACATGCAATCAAAAAAATACACTCTGATCCAAATCTCCATGCAGCCAATTCCGCAGGGCTCCACAGGCCTTCATCACCTTCAGATCAATTTATTTGTCCAGATTTGGGGCCAGCGCACCAGCCCAGGCACCAAGCGATTGTCACAGGAGTGCTCTGGATATTCACTGCTCTCCAGAGAGGTTCCGTGGTGCCCAGCTGTGCCCAGCTGTGCCCAGCTGTGGCATCAATCAGAGCCCCACAGCTCTGCTGATCCACGAACAGGAGAGGCAAACCCAGCAGCTGTCATCACAGGCACGTCTGAGCTCTGCTGGGGCTGCATCTGAAATAGAGCCTTTGTCTAAGGAATGACTCGTGCCTTCCTACCAGGAGCCTCATTTTGTAAAAGTAAAATATTCAAATATGGGGATCAGATAATCAAGTGGCTTACACACGCCTCAGGTTTCCCAGTACATTTGCTAAATGAAACCCCGAATCTTCCCACTGCCGCTATCTGTGCTGTTATCAGGAAGTTCCATTCCTGCAGTTTATGAACAGAACACCACTGGCTTTACTCAGCTCTCCTATTTTTTATGAGCCCGATGCTGGTACAACCTGGCAGCTTTTTAGCTCAATCATATAAATGTCTTAATACCCTGCATTGATCTGGAATCAACACAGTTGCCAACACATGGATAAAAAGCATCTGGAGAATTTGTTGGTTGTTATTTCAAGCTGTTTATTATTCCTCAAGGACTCATATGAACACTCAGAACTATCATGCCTGCATTAATACTGCTCTCCTACACCTCTGGGTACAGTAACACTGTACATTAAAGATGCTTTAGAAAATTGTTTGTGAGTTGATATTGCACTGGGATTACTCTGTACAGGCTGCAGCTTTCACTAAATAAATACTGGAGAACAGCTCACTGTGAAAGCAGGAGGTTTGAACTCCTCAGACTGGCCTTTGGAACACCGTTAGGAATAAAAACAAAGCACTGATATTTACCAAGTTCAATCTTGGATTTGGCAGACCTGTGATGAATAGACACTCAGGGTACTTTTGTAACGCTGTGCTTGCCGAGTGGCACTAGAAAACAATCCTTCACAGGCGAGTGAGGAGTTTTTGTCTTTGTGTGCTGCTCTTGTTGCCCTTATGGAAGCAGAGATCCCCATTTCATCACAATGGTGCAGAATGACTAAGAGCTATGTAAAGAGCTACCACAAAGAAAGAGGAAAATGAGATGCAAACATCAGGGGAATAGTGGGAGAGAGAGCATATAAAACTCGTTGCTGAACTCCCTCCAATCTAGGGACAAACCATCAGCCACTATTACACAAGCAAGTTCAAGTCATGCAATCATGCAGTAGGAAAAATCCTATTAAGTGGAACAGGTTCTGTTGCTATTAGGAAAAACAGGAGCAAAGGTGGGAGCAGGAATGAATCAAAAGGTCCAAATCCAGATGTCCAAATCTGTAATAATTCCATTATTACCACTGAAAATCATTTCATGCTGAAATGGGGCTACAAGGCAAAGCTGTTGTACGAGTTTCTCAAGACAAATCAGCACCATCATAAAACAGGCTGCATTTTGTACAGAAGTATTGCATACTACACAAACTTGAATAACTACAGCTTTACAGCTCTGCTGATGGATATTTATATGATGGATAGAAATTTCCATGAGAGACCTGACTGAGCAAAAAAATCAGTTCCCTTGGTCAAATGAGTATTCAGGGACATGTTGTAAGTCCAAGCCCTGCGTCTCCAAAGCCTCACACTCGTTCAGGTTGGACATCAGGAGGAACTTCTTCCCTGGAAGGTTTGTCAAGAACTGGAGTGGAGTCCCCACCCCTGGGGTGCTCAGGAGAACACTGCCCAGGGCACTCAGAGCTGACATGGTGCTGTGGTTAACTGAAACTCTAACATTCAGAACTGATTTCACATTCCAATCCCAGAATGTCGCATTCAGAGTTTTTTAACTGCTCAGATTAGAGTTTTTGACTATAGCCCATTATACTGTTGCTTATGATTTTCTATATCCATCCCATCTCCATATTACATTATATATGCATGAACCCACATAGGAAGTAAAGAGATAATATATCTACATACCTATCTAGACCATTATCAATCATGTAAGAGGGAAAATGAAAATGATTTGCCAGATGTTATTAAAATGTCCAAGTCATTTTATCCCCTAGCACAGAATAAAAACGCTACTATGTGGCTGTTAATATACAGTAGAAGGAAAATTGCTGCTTCAAGTATAGAAAATACTGTAGCTCCAAGCCTTTAGAAATTCAGTTTGCCAATAAAAACCTTGGAGAACAGAATATGAAGGGTCACATCCAGCATTTCTTCCATATTTCACCTGACCAGGATCATTAACAAGAAAACCCAGTGCCTTAAGGAAGCAGATGGAGTAAAGCACATAAGGATGATCGGGTACAGCAGTGTTACTCTGCAGAATTAAACACTTACCATGGAGCATTTGAAAGGCTGTGGCAGTGTCAGTCACCTCAGAAACCACCGAGCACTGGGCTCAGCTCTAAGAGCAGGAGGCAGAGCAGGCCTGTGCTATAAAGCTGCTGAGGAGTGTGGTAATTCCTGGGGCTTAGAGCAGAGCTCTGCCTAATGCAAGGCTCCAACCTCACCTGACTTTCACAACCTCAGACTGTTTCCAGAGAGAGTTTTCTGCGCCCATCAATCCATTTGCCCTGGAGGCAAGCCTACTCAGTGGAAAAGTTTTCCATAGAGGTGTCTGGAAAAGTGATTCTGTATTAGCTGTCACTTCCTGGCCACAGACTGCATTTTAAAAATCTTTAGTATATCTGTTTCATAACAGGTTTCCCATTTCCCATTCACAGCTGGGTATTTTCCACCCCTAATATAGATGACGTTCATGTCTTCTACGTTTCAGTCTGCCGTTTGAGAGAGTCCACAGCAAGACACAATCAAATTAGCTTCAACTGTCTGCAGGACCTACTGCAGAGAAGCTGGAAAAGAAATCAGTAATTTCAACCTCAGTACATAATCACTGTGCTCCAGAAATCCAGAGTAGAAAGACATATCAAGAAATGAATGAAAAATAAGCATGTAAATGAAAAGAACCTTTTCTTCTCCCCCTCCATAAGGGATGATATTTTTGCAGTTATTTATAGCACTTAAAGAGCTGAAGTTGCAACTGGGTTAGCAATAAATTTGAAAAGTTCTGGAAACCTGAGGTATGGCCTCCAGAAAGCATGAGGGAAAGGAGGCTGCAAAATGACACTGAAGTTTCACATGTATTCACAGACAGCAACGGCAAAAACCAAATACCTGAAGTGTTCTTCCCAAAGCCCAGCAGATCACTTGCACAGGCTGAAATGAAACACTGAGCAATCAGGCAAAGGAGAACAAAGCTTTGCCTTTCATTCTCAGAAATACCATAGCTCTTTTGCACCCCTGTAATTTCTCCATTTTTCTCCAAAAACCTCTCCCCTAACTTTCTGTACCTGCTGAGAATGGAGAGGCCAATCCTGCCGTTCACAGCTCTGACACACTAATCTGGGCTGACAGGCTGCTAGCCAGAACTCCTACTCTTCTTCTAATTCCTCCTCAAAACCTCCCTTTTCTTTTTGCTAATATCCTGTAACTCCTGCAGTCATTTTTAACTGTGCATGTTTCATTCCAACTGCAGCTTCCTAACGTTAGAGAAGATGCCTCATCTATGTTTGCAAAGCACAGCATGAATTAACAGCATTATATATACATATAGAGCTAATAACAGTCAATATTTACCCAGACGAGCACAAGCTCAGACACAACATTCAGTTTCACAAAAGTCCTGCTGTTTTACCAGAATCCCAGTGGGTTGACTCAAGGGTCCATGTACCAGAAAATTAGCTCAGGATCTTAACATGAGCATGGTCAAGATGAAACCCCAGACTGCTCCCAGCTCTGGGGATGATGGATCTCCCCCGCAGGACACAAAAATAGGCGTGCAGGACACAAAAATAGGCGTGCAGGACACTGGTGGGCTGACCACGACCAGCTGCCACACACCCACTCAGCCACTCTCTCGCTTCCCCTCCTCAACAGGACGGGGGGAAAAGTAAGATGAAAATCTCATGGATTCAGAAAAAGACAGGGAGGTCATTTACTCATTACCATCTCCAGCAAAACAGACTCGAGCTGGGCGAAAATAATTTCATTTACCGGCAGTTAAAATAGATTTGGACAATGAGAAACAGAGAAAATTAAAACAAGACCTTCCCTCCCTCCCTGTTTTCCAGGCACAGTGTCATAGCCAAGAAAAGGCTAAAAAATACTACTGGAATTAAGAAATGAGCCTGAAGTAAAAACTTCAGTGAGTGAAACTGAGTAACTGCAACCCACTGCACTTGCAGGCTGCACAAAAAAATTCCTTTCTACAATGGGATTTGAGTATTCCACTGGTTATTTTCAGAGACAGACTGGCATCCCACTGAAACTTTGTGGAGGACGGAGATAGCCATATTTATGCAAAACCTATATGAAATATGTGATCTGTAGGTCCTGTGGCTTTATCCTTATCTGCATCAGAGACGTGAGAATGATCCAAGTGCTGCTAAAGACCCAATTCAGGGAAGCAGCAGAAGGTAAGATATTAGGGTCAAGTCCCCAGCATCCCTCCAGAGATTTTGTTGACTTTACCAGCAGCAGAGCATTCTAAAAATACTGGGAAGCTTTATTAGTTGAGCTTGAGAAGGAAATACATACATATTTGTCATTTCAAGTTTTCAGCTATTTTTCACATGTTTTCTTGTCTATGCAGACCAGAAATAAAGTCAGTAACTAACCAAAATAACCTGACTTTGCATTCTTACAACATCCCTTATTTAAGGATCCTAAAGGCATTATAATAAATATAATTATCCCAACAAACTTCATTTAAAAAAAAAAAAAACGAGGAGTTAAACAAACAACATAGATTTTCATTGTCTTGCTTGAATTTCTCCTTCCACTCATACCACCAAGTCAAAAAATAACCCAAACAAAACAATTGCAGTTCTAATCTTTCAGCCTGCACTTACAGGATTAAGAGTTAATACTTCTCATAACTGTAGTCTCAGTCTATTTTTCTGGTGTCTCAGAAAGAAGTAATTGCAATAACGTACACCGAAATATTATGGATTTCTTTTTAGCTGTCTTTAGACATAAACCTTAGAGACTCAAATATGTTCAGGGTTTCCTCCGCAACCACAGAAATGTGAAATTTTTGTAATAAATGAGAGGTTTATAGCTAAACCCTCAAAACTTCTCAAAAGCACCAAATGCCATGAGAGTGATTAATCTACCACAGCAATCCTTCCGATGCTGAATATAACCTGGAGTTAGCAGCAAAGAATCCCAGGTGAACTTCTCCCCATTTGCATCCACACACGTGAAAACAGAACACTTCTATTAAGACAAACGTGTAGAAGTGTTTGCCACATCCCCTCCGTGATTCAAAGGTAATCTTCATGGAGAAGTGTGCCACGGATTTGTTTCCATTACTGTTAATAACCTGCAGACCGATGATAAATGTATGCTGATGTGCTCTCAGTGAAATGCAGCGTGCCCTGCGATGCTGTGCAGGGGAAAGCTTTGTCTCAGCCAGGTTCGGAGCAGGCACATTGATGATGGTGTGCACTGACTGCAGGGATTGCAGCAGGGATGCGCCAAGGCAGCTCAGGGTGGAAGGACACAAAGGATCACAGGGCTACATCAGTGCTGTTCAAGCACTAAAAATCAGACAATTCCCAATGTTTAAAGCCTACAGATGCAAAGCAGACAGTTATTTCTCCCTTTCTTAACAAACATCCTTTTCATGGCATGTTTTCCGAAAGCTTTATGCATTCAAGGCTTTGTACAGTGCCCGAGGTCAATCCTCTTTGCTGGCAGATGGTGATGAGGCCTCCACAAGAGGGTGAGCGCCCATGACCAGTGGTGTTCCTCACCTCACAGCGCCAGGAACTAAAACATATGTTCCTGTTCATCTCTGGCTTCCTCTCTCTAATGCTGTGACTGTGTTCTGGGAATATTTGTCACCAGTGAGAGAGACAAGGATGTCACTGTGCAAACCCTGACTTCTTGCCTGTGTATCTTACATGTTCCTCCAGGCATGGCTCAGCACATCCCTCCTCAGGCTCTTTCTGCGGTACTAAATCAAGGGAAGGTGGCTCACAAAGTTTGGTTTGGGATGGCTCTCAGACCCATGCATGAGGAGCAAAAGGCACCCAGAAAACTTCCTTCAGTCCCAGCAGAATCCCAGGAAATCCTCACTCACACATCAGAATCCTTCCGGTGCAACAGACACAGCAGATATGGAAAACTGGACCCACAGCTGCCATCCAATAAACTCCACAGCATTTCTTTGCACAGATACATGGAGAGGTGATGCCATCTCTCCTTAACGCTGAGCAGCCTCCGTTTGCCTCTGGCATCGCTCAGCTGAAGGATGTCAGAATGCTTCTTGTCTGTGCAGTTCTGCTTCCTACAATAAAGATTTGTGAAACACTGGAAAGCAAACACAAAACTGAGGTTATTTCCTTTCCCTCCAGAGATCTAAATGGGCAAGGCCATGTCAGGGAAATTGAAGTTTAAATTTGGGATGAAGGGAGGATAGCACCGCTGTCAGGAAGCAAGCTGTGTCTATCCAAGTTATTTTCAGAATCAACAGTAACCTTCAGAGCCCATCTGCACCTCTCCTCTCCCTCCTCCCCTGCTCCTTCCCTGCGCATTCACCCAGACTCACTGGCACTGAGCAGCACAACTGAGTATGGAACAGCGCAGAACTCAGTGGGAAACTTCAATGCAGAATTTCATTAAAGCAAAATGTACATATTTGGCATGGCACCTTTTTCTGGTGTGCAGTCCATTCAGTATAGCGAGGATCCATTTTTTTCTTGAGCTTTGTAAGCACCATTTTCCCACCAGAGACAGACCTTGCTGTTAATCCTGCATTTCTCTTGGAGAGGTTCTGTAACATTGAAATTCTGCATAAATTCTGCAATGCTCTGGCCTATGAAGGCAAAGTTCTGAAGAAGGTCAAAAGCCATCAGTAACAGTCAGGTCTCCATTTCATCACAGACCATCTCTGATGGTCACTCTTGGTCTTCAGACCATGGAATCATTCAGATTGAAAAGCAATAACCCAGCACTGCCAAGGCCACCACTGAACACATCCCTAAGCCCCAAATCTACACTTCTTTTAAATAGCTCCAGGGATGGGGACTCAACCACTTCCCTGGGCAGCCTGGTCTGAGTTGGACAACCTTTCTGGCGATGAAAATCGCCCTACTGTCCAATCCAAACCTCCCCTGGCACAACATGAGGCTGTCTCCTCGTGTCCTGACGTTCCTGTAATGTGCCTTGGAAGCAGAAGCAAATCTGCGCAGCCACAGATTTTCAGAACCCTGGACAGCGTCTGCCGTTTCTGTCTGCACTTCTTGGGCCTCCTCCACCTAAACAGCTGAAATCCATATCGGAATGGCAAAGATCATCTACCGTTCTTCAGAGCTTAGATCACTGATCCATAAATTTACTCCTGCCACTTGGCCAAGTTTTAGTGAAGACTCAGCAGGAGAGAGCTCCTTTAACAACCAAACTTGCAAAATTCTTAGCAGAGAATTCTCTTTGTGTAATTAATTCCTTGACCGCTACACAAGGATACTGTGAGCGAAAACACAGTCCCAGACTGTAATGATTATGCTAATCCAGAGAAGAGAAAAGATGTGTTGTGTATTAATCAAAGTCATGAGCTCAATTTCTCATTGTTCTTGGACTAAGTGATCAATACAGCAACACTCCCTCGCAACAAGCTCAGAGAGGCTCCAGCAAGAATTTACATTTATCTTGTGTTTGTGAAGGAAATGCAACCAAGGAAGGTTCATCATATCAGAAAGCTAAAAGGAGCATTATTCACCAATATTTAGGGAAATACTGCTTTGTCAGAAGGCTCAGAGTACACAGCCAAACCATCACCTCCACTCTCTAGAGTATCACATACTCTTAAAACCACAAGAGATTAATCGAATGTCTTTGGGGAAGGTTTTCTCTTCATCTCCAAAGAGCATTCGGGCCCCATTCCTATATAAAACAAACATATTCCTTTTCTCCTGTCTGTCACCACTTGCACTCTCAGAATTCCAGAGTTGTTACTGTACTACCCGACAGGAACACACAGCACAAAGTCTCTCCTGCAGCATCCCAAAGTGGCTTTTGAACACCATTTCTGCTCCAGAAGGCATTGCCCTGTCGCAGCTTGCACCAGGCTGCTGCCAGAAAAGCCAGGCACACACTGATTTGAAGCATCTTATCAAAGGACAGCCAGGATCCCACAGCCAGGTGGGACTCAGTAATGGTCTCAGGGCTGTGTGCGTGTGCGGAAACAGAGAGAATTCATAAAAGCCAGGGAGAAATCCCAGCCACCTGTAAAGCTACTTTTACTCCATGGGAAAAAACAGAAAGGAACACTGAAACTTTCTTCTGCTGGAACTGATTTCAAAATAGTTGCTGGGAGTAATTTTCAGTAATTTGCTGGCTCCAGTCTATATGAAAAAAAGGACTTTATCCTAAAATCCTGTTCTAGGTAATTGAAAACATAGGAGGCCAATGAAAGGTCTTGTGCAAGTCATGCTTTCCCTACTTGAGGCTACATCATTGGAATACAAACTGCATTACAAAGCAACTTCCACACACCCTGGAGCTCTCTGGACACTATCCCTGGTTCACACAAAGCTCTACTGATCCCTGCGCCCCACAAACCAGAGGAAACTCACTGTGACCGAGTAAAACACATCTCGGTGGGGATGACTGCCCTTGCACAGCCAGTCCTTGCTTTCAGGCTCACACTGAGCGTGTCTCAGAGCCCTGCCCAGCCTCTCCAGCCCACGGGAAGGGCAAGGGCAGAGGTTCCATCGCCACAGAGTCCCTGCTGTCCCTCAGCCACTTCTCAGTCTCTGAAGGATGCACCATCACTTTCTCTCCATCCTCTGGTCACACAGAAGGACCTCACGGCAGCACAGACAGGAAGATTTCAAACACTGCCTCTTGCTATGGAGGCTAACAGCTCATTCTGCCTCCCACTCTACATATGACTCCCATTAGCAGCAATAACTCCTAAGGAACAGACAAATGCCTTCCAAAAATCCAAGTGAGTTATCTTCAAAGGCTTCTTTGTTAGCAGCAAATCCAAATGTATTTTTCCCAGTACAGTGTACAGAGATCAATAAGTATTATTCTCTAATCAGCAGGTAATAGGACTTAAGCAGCCACTCTTGTAAATAGAGCCATTAGCACACTAATTAAAGGAACCATTAATAAATGAATCCAAATTGATTTCAACTTTTCTAAAGAGTAAGAGGATCATACAAAAGAAAATTCTGCTTTGAACGCTGTGACACCTTGCAGGGCAGGTGAGTGAACAGCAGAAAATGAAATTTCTTATTAGAAGCTACCTCTATGTTAAACTGCTTGTTACCTGGTACAGTTATTTACTTCATATATATACCCTGAAAATCAATTCTTAAAAAAATATTTTCTGTTTTTAGTAAGTCATAAATACATTTTCTCAACAAAGCTATTTCCCCCCAAAGAAGAATGTCAAATTATTTTTCTTTTTTTGATACACCCAGAAGGTAAAATCATAAAACAAGGAATTCTAATGCAAAGTTTCCTCAAGGTAATTTTTAAAGTCAGAAACAAAACAGATGTCAATTTTTAAAGATCCTATAAAGGCTTGCCATATTAGGAACAAAATCAGGGAAAGCACATGTATCAAATATATATGCTGGGAAAGCAGAAATTACTCTAATTAGAAAGTTTCTCCTCCTGTTGAAATCTAAAGGGATAAATTCTGTTTCCTGTTAAAGCAAAGTAAATCCAGAGTAATCCCCCAGAAACTGCTCCACCGTTATATCAAGGTAACAAGTAGCTGAATTCAGTCAGGGTTCTTGAAAATCAGATTAAGATTATCCCTGCAAGTGCTACCTGCACACAGAGAGCATCCCTTTTGTAGAAAAGGTTCGTCATGTTTTAATCAGCAGAGGACGAGGACAGGGCTAAGGCGATGTCTGTGTATTGTTAATCAAACTCAGCAGTGTGGGGCTCACGGACACTGCCAAAGAGCCCTGGTGCACTCAGGGGCTGTGGCACACCCTGGGGCATTAAACTGGACACTGTCCAGTTGCTGGATGGGGGAAAATCAAAGGCACATGCAGAATTTATTTTTAAGGTTCTTCCCTTTCATCCTCTCACGTTACAGTCTGAGGCACAAATCCTAGAGAATTTGTCTTCTACCCACACGGAAGCAGCTGTGACTTTACAGCAAACCCAGAATATTTTGGCTTATCAGAGAAATGTGAAGCATGCAGAGAATGGTCCCATGCCTCCTGCAAGGGAGAAAGTCAAGTCACATTCACAGTTCGGAGGCAAACACCAAAAGCTTTGGGAAAGGCTAATTTAATGCATCTGCCACCCTCAATTACAGAGTCTGCAGTAATCCAACACATCTATTGTTTTTTCCTCTTCAGAAATAAAAGAGCCAATTGCCCAGGCTCAGAATTAAACATCTGTTTCACAAAACAAAGATTAACCTCCAAGTTTTGTTATGAACCAATAAAATTTCAATCATTCATCACTAGTCAGTAACAGGTGTTTTCTCCATTACACAAATTGCTACAGCCAAATCCTCAACTTAAGCCACTGCAGTGATTGAATTTTGAAGGTACTACGTGGGGTGTTATTAATACAGGAATACAGATACTTTTTTTACTGTGACAATATATTTATTTTAAAATGTTTTGCTGTGGTTTCTGTCACTGGATACGTAGGTGTAACTAAATATTTAGAGAGAATCAATTATTGTAAAAGAAATAAGCACAACCGGTAGCTTTACATTCTGGAAAACATCAATCATATTTCCATACGAATCACAAAGCTTTTGAACACTATAACAATTACTTAATTGTTTTAATTGTTATCCATCCTTGGTACACACAAACCAGTCACAAACCAGGAAGAAGTCTCAACTATGACTCCTATTCTTTCAAGTAAACCTTCACAATTTTGGAAATAAAACGATCTGTACTGAATGGCTTTTAGTCAGGTTCCTCAGGAGCAAAAGGAGTGGTGAATTTCCTCAGAGAGAGGCAAATCCTGCCCCAAGGTCTGCAGTGTAAATCCGAAGTGACTGAATGTCATCTGGAGCACGAATCACTGTGTGAGCTGAGCATTCCCTTCTCTTCCTTCAGAATTTTCCCCGACACCAAACTAACGAAGTACAAGGAGCTGTAATGTGTTCTCCAACAACTCCGCTCAGCATGAGCAGCAACTAAAGGGAGCGTTAATGGAACAACAGCAAACACGAGCAGCAAATGAGCTCTAACACCACTGCAGCCATCACAAATCAAACTCTGCCTTGAACCTTGGCTTTGCAGTAGGTTGCAGATCTGAAATCGTCCTCATTTAAGAGTATTAGAAATAAAATCCTGTGAAAAGGAACCGTAACTCACACTTGTTCAACCTTGTGGCACACTATGGCAGGAATGCCTTGTTTCAGCAATGTTTTACAGAATCCTTTCCCTGCAGGCTGTACCTCAAATGTGCACAGCCCTTGGCTGGTACTGTCACTGACTGCCACGCCGTCCATACAAACAGAAATTTGACAGTAAAAGCACATCTTTGGCTGCTCAGCCTTGCAGGGATTACACGAACACAGATTTACACCAAAATGGCAAAGAGCACCAGCCCTGGGAACTGCTCTGCAATGCCAGTGGGTCAGTCCCAAACCCCACACGTGGAACAGTATTTCCCAGGCCTAGGTCTGTTTATCACAGAGTTCAGGGGGAATTTTGAAGCCTGATAACTTCAAGTAAATGAGAAGATGGAAAGTCTGGAATGACTGTTAAATGATAGAAATTAATCTATGTCACTCTCTAAGCAGAAATAGCATTTTGCTTCTCCAAAGGGTCAAGGATTAATTCCATTTCAAAACACACAATTACAACCCTCTTCTGTTTCTTGAGGACATTCACAATCTAGCAGAGGTTTTCCAAAAATGTATCTGGCATTTCTAAAGCTGTGCCTATAATATATTTTAAAAAGCACTATGTTAGCTATCTCTAAACATATCCCTACATCTTTTTACCCTCATGCCTTAATAGGCAACTGCAAAATGAGTACCAATTAGCTCCTCAAAAGTATGTAAGAGTTAACAGTCCTTAAACTAGATGCATATTCCAGAAATCAAAACTGCAGGAAGCTGTTTAAATGAAATGAAACAGAAGCATAGGATCTGGCTAAAATATGAACCTTCATCAGGGAAAAATACAGAACAGGCCTCCTGAAAGTCTGAATATATTAACAGAACCATGAGATGGTTTTCTTCTCAGATTTTCCTACACAAAGTTATCAAAAGGTTACAATTCAAGGCCAAATTCCCTCGAGAAGAAAAACAAATCTACCAAAATAGCTACAAACACATCCCATGGATTAAAGGTTATATAAAAGCCAACAGGTCAGAAATACCTCTCTTCCTCCTATCCCTCCACAATGCTCTCTAATTAGATTGAATGCCTTTTTATTTTGTTCAGTGCAGAGAATTTCTGAAATCCCAGTTTAATCAAGCCTGAGTCCTACTGCTCCTCTGAGGCACCATTTTCTTCAAAGCCATAAACTTCAGCCACGGTTATGTTAATTTTACTGTATTTTTCCCCTTGAATTAATAACAAAAATCTAATAGTATCCCAGTGTCTCACCTACCCTTTATTAAAGCACTTAATTTCTGATTCCTTTAAATATTCTCCTTAATGCCAAGATCTCTCATTTGTTACTGACAGAGACAACATTTCAAACAGATGAGCACCAGGAGGATGTGCAGGCTGTCAGGCCCTGGGGATGGGGTTGATATCATTCCACAGGAACCCAGGAAATGTGCAAAAAAACCTTTATCTGTTCCTTCAAACTGAGGGCCAAGTAATGGTGTTGATTGTGGCTGTATGACCCCAAAGACAGAGGCTGAAATTGGACCGAATGTATTTGATTGCAATGCTAACAACATTACAGCTGTTTCCACCATCGCTGCCTCTGGCCTGAAGAGGCTCTGCTCTGGATAAAGTCATTTTTCAGCGTCACAGAGGGGCTCAGCCATCAGCTGATTTTGATGCATTAAAAGGCCCCAATACTGGGCACTAAAGATACCCTTAACCTAACAGAGAGGGACCCTTAGCAAGGTGAAACAGGACCTGCTTCACAGGAAACCAGAAAAATCCAAACTGGAAAGCAAAGGCTTTTAATTACCAAGGCGATAATCAACAGGAACAAGCTTTGCCTTTTTAAAGGTGATCAAAATAAGAGAATGCTCCTTTTCAAATATGTAATACAGGCATTAGTACAAAGGTAAAATGATGAATAAAATCGAACTGCATGTTTGCCATTAGAAATGGAGACACTGGAGGGCCTTACAGGCTGTAAGAACAGTAAATGTGGTGAGTGGTGTTAACACCTGAACTCCGGACAATGTCACCTCCCTGGATGTGGCCAGGGCAGGGAAACAACGCCAGGAACGCAGCAAAGCCACAGCAGCCACATCCACACCCTGCCAGGAGGCTGCGAGGGAGTCCTGCTCCGCTCCAGAAGCAGGAGATAAGTTCATCTCTCTCAGGATTACCTTCTTCTCCCACTTTTTTCCTGCTCCTGCCTTCCCCCTCCCAGATAAATAAATAAATAAATGAATAAAAGAGAGGTCTTTGTCATGGTAACTGTGGAGCTACTCAGACAGGCAGCCTCCCAAGGAGAATTGCCTCTGAGCAAGATGCCCAGCAGATATTCCAAGGAAAGTCACAAGGGAAATAAATATTGAATTACTCTGATGCTTTAACTCCTGTCCCAGTAGCCAATGTCTCTGAAATTACATATAATAAGCTGACCTGCCTGAACCTTGTAAGAACACGTGTAAAGAACAGCTGCACGTAAACTTCTTAATATTTGAAAAGGGATTGTTTGCTAAACATGGAAGTTTGGTCTGCTTGGAAGCATGTCTGATTTAGGAGAATTCCCCCTGCATATCATCATCGGGGGCCAGCAGCTGTGGAGAGTGAGTATTGTGATATTATCCAGCCCTGAAACGATGTAACAGGAATTTAATTTCAGAAGGCAGCTATGGATTGTTCTGTGTATGCAGGAAGCACGAAAGCATTATTTGGGAATGATAAAAACTGCCTGGCAAGATAGCACTCCTTTGTGCAGTCCTGGGGAAGGGAGAACACTGCTCAATTCTGTGATCAATGAAAATCTTAAGAACAATCCAATCGATGTGAATCTCTTTGGAAAGGACATCAGGACATGCTGATGTTCATTTGCCTCGGGAAAAGGATGGGCTGATTTGGCTGCTTCTCCACAAAGCCCTGAAATTCCTAATGCTCTGACCCAACCTTAGCCCTCTGAGACCAAACTGCTGCACGCAGGACTGCCACCATATTGCCCAGGAATTTTTTGGGTTTTGGTTTTCCTCTGTATCGTGGACATGAGTTTGGAGTGAATTGTGGACTTTATGGTATCCATGACTGATCTGAAAGTGACTTTGAATTTCAAGACAAAGAAATTCTGCCATAAGAAAACACAGTGAAATTGAATATATACAGGGGAACAGAAGTTCTGAATTCATCAATTTCATCAATTTCTGTTGTAATAGTAATAGTTCTTAACACCACACCAGCATCCTTAAACTCCAGCCAAGATTCTGTCCACTGAGCTGGGAGCATTTTGGTTCTTCAATTTAAAACCAGATGTTTCTAAAAATCTAGCCTTCATCTACAGAGTGAAGAAATGCAATTGCTAAAAACATGTATTAATGTCATTTTGTTATCTTAAAAGAAGGAAAATAATCAACCAAGGTAAGAACATTCCTGCATCATATATTCATGAAGTATTACATGCTTCCATGTTTTATTTTAATAATGTGGAAACAAAAGCTATTTTAATTAAAGAGAAGGCAGCTACACAAACCAGAACTGGAAAGCTAAATGCCTTAAGCAGTTCTTTGGAGGACTTCACAATGTCTGACAATTTCAATCAAAAGCTATCCCTCTCTCCACAGAGATCACGATTAGCCAGCAAACTTGCCCTTTCAATTCACTCAAAGCTTCAATCTATTCCATCTGTGCTCTCTGAACCTTTCATTTCCAATAGGTTCAGGGTAATTCAGAGCAGCCAGGGAGGCTGACAAGCTCTACCTTTCTTTCACATCCTCGGGGCTACATGCTGACATCTTAAAATGAATTTAGAAATAAATACAATATCACTGCTTTCACACAACAAAATCATTTATCTGAATTCCATTAAGGAAGCACACAGGTGTAATTAGGAATTGGGCCAGGACTCAAACAGCACTTGCCCTCATGCTGCTCTAACCATTCCACCGTAATAGCACAAACCACTCCTGTGAGCTCGCAGAGCTTGACCTAAAAGCTGAATGCCTTTAGCATCGAGACGGACCAGAAGGAAACTCTGATGCAGATTAGTGAGCCTTTGTAGGAGTCCTCACTGCACACAGACCTACAGCAGTGGGACTCGGGACAGATTTACAATTCCCACACGGAATTTATCCACTCGCGTGTGATTCTGGGGGTGGGAGAGAAAACGGGGGAGAGGCAGGAAGGGCACACAAGGTGAGATCAGCCATTAGGGCTTAACCAGTTTGGTCACAGCACCGGTGACCACAGCTCCATGACTGGGGCACAAAAACTAAAGGAAACTCCTGCATCTTCCATCTTCATTACCATCCTCTGTCATCGCTGCTACAGAATTCAGCTCCGCAGAATTCCTTTGGCTGGATTAAGAACATAGCTTCCAAAATCGTTCAACTCACCCATCAAAATGCTCAGCATACAGGTGAGTAGTGGCACTTAGGGTGGGAATATTGTAGCTGCACCCAAAAGTTCAAAGTGTAGTGATCACCACATTATCAACAACAGAGGGAGGCTTTCCCTCTCTCTCAAAAATTTCAACTATACCAAGAAAAGGAATTACTGGGGAAGACAGGACTGATAGAATTTGTTATATAAAATTATCCAACTTCCATGACTGTACATTGTTCATCATTAAAATTACTACTATTATTTTAAAAGTGTCTCTGCTTTGGAGCTGGAACGGGATCTTAGTTTGGTGAGGCCTATCAGCTAAAAATGGCAATTATAAATGTACCACGTGATCACTATCAAGCTTTTTTCCGTTCTGCCTGGTTTCTATGCTTGAAAAACAGCTAAGGCTGAAAAACACCTGGTTTCTATACTCACAATTTTTTCTCCAAGGGAATGAGAATGAGAAGGCCTGGGAAGAGATTACTGGATGTACAGTGTGATGCTACAAAAAGAAAGCATTAATTGCAGCCTACTAAGGCACTCAGCCCTTTTTCATCTTAGATCTGGTGAGCGTGTGGCCTGGGGGTGAGATTATTCACAGCCCCATCTCTGTGGAAAGCTTTTCTTTTTGGTCTGTTGGTTTTCTACCAGATTAAGGAGCTCAGCCACCTCAATAGGCAACTGAAGTATTACTGGAGCTGGTGCCTGCAAAGAAAAACCCCAACCTCTATAAATGAGGAAAAAATATTAGTTTTCAGCTGTCTCGGCGAGCTCTCTGCATGGCTCATTACTCAACTGCAGAAATGCCAATGCCACACAAGAAAGAGAGATTGCAGCAGCCCCAGCTGAGGCTGACTTTGCTACTGAGCAGCTCTACCATCCATGCTCATTTTCAGATCAGATTCAGCTCAGATTCAGTAAAGAATAATTACAATTTTTTTCTGTTTACAGCTTACAGTCTAGATTTAAGTGACCAAAATTCAACACACAAAATACAGGAAAGCACTGCTGTTCAACTTCGGCACTTGCACCATCCCTGTGAAGGGGGGGGTTTAATTTCCAGGAAAGGTCTGTCAGAACCATTTTCTACAGCCAAATCACAACGACTCTGAACATTGTTCCCGAGCAGTTAGACCTTGACTCCTAAAGACTTATTGTTCCTAGCTGTGTTTTCACAGCACTTAGCACAGTTTTCGCTGCAATGCTTTGTCATTTCATTGTTTCTTTCCCTCTCGTTGCGTGGCATCTCCAGGAGCAACAATGCCTCATTTCTCTGCTCCCAGCTGACGCTGCTGGTGCAGGGCAGAAGGCAAATTCCGTCACGAGAGCTGAGCAATGTGCTTCAGCTGAGAAGGAAACAAAAAACTTTCCAGTATCACCTTTGCCAGCAGGTCAAGGGAAGACACCGAGAGCATTTGGAGAGTGTGAGAGCTTCCATTGTGCAAAGGATAGAATGCGCAGGGAAACTTTTCACTACTGGAAAAGAGAGGTGGGGATTATGAAGAGTGCATGAATATGAGAATATTTCACTGAAAAAAAAAAAAAGGACTTATTTTCAGCCACTGAATGCAAAGAAGTAACTGAACATCAGTTCTGATTTTCCTTTCAGGCAGGTGAAATAAAGTACAAACCATTTCACATGAGATTATTAAGAAAATAAGCAAAACTCCATCTTGGCAGCTATAACTTGAATTCAGCATAAGCAAAATTAAGATTTATTTATTCAATGCAAATTTATGGTAGTTTAATATTTGTTTTAGTCTGAAACTGAAGTGTATAGAAGGAATTGTGCCCTCTTGGTTCAAATTGCTTGAATTAATGTGAGGGAACTCTGCAGTTTGGTAGAATACAAGTTTTACAGGAGACATCAGACCTCCAGGGATGGCTCTGCTGAGGGGCTGTGCACATCTGCTCTGCCTGAAGCAGCCCACAGAGCACAAATATTCTGATTTTCTTTGTCAAGCAACTTTCACAATCCCATTCTTCACTACCACTTCTTACTCTGCAGAGTAGTAGCAAAACACACACAACACAGAGTTCAATCTTTATTTCTTCTTCTTCTTCTTCTTCTTGTCTTCCAACTTTCATAAATTTCTTCTTGCTTGCCCTCAATCTTAATTTTCTGGGCTCTCAGCCTAGATTTTCAATTATTTTCTGATAACTCGTATAGGTCAGTACTAAAGTTCAATGTCATCTCTAAATCTAAGATTATATATAGTCTGTTTTCCTCCATAATTCCTTCTCTCCATTCCATTGCTGAAAACAAGCCTTGGAGTTGAAAGGAAAACAGTAACAGCACTGACCCAAAAACAAGGAGGCAAGAGAAAGTGCAGGAATTATGGAGGGATTCACTTGCTGAGTGTCTGAGAGAAACATTTATTCAGTAATTGGAGAAGAAAATGAAGAGGTGCTGGACAGCAACATTTGCTAAGGAGCAGTCAGGTTCAGACTAGAAGGAACACAATAGATCAGCTCTGCCCAAGACAGATGTCAAAGAAGCACAGAAGATAACTGACACTGCCACAATTGCACAGGCTCCAGGTGAGACTTTGCTAGTGCCTGTTTGCAAGGAGAACGGAAAACAAGTGGGAGAATGTGTAGTTTCTGTGACAAATCCATCAAACTGGCAGCAGACATCTGCAACAAGTCCGAGCCGTGCCCCAGCAGGGGCTGAGGGAATGGTGCAGAGTCACCACAGATGGGAAGATCAGGAGGGCCACTCTCCTCAGGTGGGAAACACAAACCAGAATGTGCTCATTATGAAAAAAATGATGGGCTTTAGCACTTCACAGTTTGAACTGAGACACAGGAAAAGCCCTCCTACACCAAATAACACCCTGCAATTCTCTTTTAGCATTTGGGGGGGAATTTTTCTTCATCCCTTGATCTTCACTGTCTCCCAACAACTCTCCAGACAAGCTGTAGGCCATAAATAGCTAAGGGTTGGATCAATTAATTACCTGAGAAATTGTCATCTGACCTACTGCAACAGCTCAAATCCTCCAAGGTCTGTGAACGCTCCCCTCTGCACCCAACTCTGAACTCACTGCTCCTCACTCAGGCTGCCACAGCCCAGCTCTGCTGGCACTGCAGATATGCTGCCAAACTCATCGCTCTTTCCCGAAGCTGCTGAAAAGAGAACCGTTGAAGAGAATCTCTCCATGAACCATCCTTTTTCCTATTATTGATGCAGTTTGATTATTTGATGAGAACCTATAATGCACACGCAGACATTCTAAGCACTGAGACTATAAATACAGTAACAAAGGTCTGCTATATATAGTGTTCTCCACTTACCAGCATTTCTCTTTTTTCAGGGTCTGATCCAAACCAAACTCATAATTCTGATAGGAAGAGATGAAAGGATGAAAGGAGCATATGACTGCATAGAAATAGAATGAAAACAAATACATGCTTCAACAGTGATTATTGTACCATTACTCTGATCTACTGCTGCTCAGATAAAGAGGCTAAATAAAAAGGCAAGAAAAGACTCAGTTGATGCTGATACATGTATTGTAAGCTGCTGCAGCTGAAGCAGCAGGGAGCATCTTCAGCAATACCCGAAGTTATGACAGGACAAATGGGGAAAAAAGGGAAGAGCAGCAGCAAACACCTGCGTAAGATCACAGATCTTAAGTGTTTACCTTAGTTAACTTTACACGAATGATTAACAATAACAAAGGAGCACTGAGATACCACTAAAAACATCAGCCTGATGGACAGCATTTGGGAAATGCCACCTGAATTGTCAAGGGAATTCATAGAGATATTTGCTTTCTGATTTTTCTAAGCTGAAATTGGATCCAGGTCAGACTCCATGTAATTTAGAATAAAAGAACCTCAAGGCTAACGAACAGAATTGTGTCTGATTCTCTGTGTGCTCACAGCAAGGTAACTCAGGAGTTCAGGAGAATCCATTGCTTTTGACTCTTTCAATGTTCATGTCCTATCAGGAACGTAAGGCACCAGCCAACAGTTTCTTTCACCACCTCATTGCCACCACTGCCCACTATGTTCACAATTTAACAAAATGAAGGAGCTTTAAATAAACCCCAAAGACTTGAAGGCGCAAAGAAGGAATGAAATATTTCTAAGATCTGTACCATCTGCCAAAAAACCCTATTTTTTCATAAGTGGTTTGTTGCACTGTTAATACAGACATTGAAATATTTTCTTTAATAGTTTGTTAACACAGATTTTCTTTTTAATAGTTAATTAACACGGATTACAACAGAAAGAAATACAAAACCATCTTTACGACATCTTCTTATAAAAAGCTTTTTATGTTCCCTTTATCATGGTGCTGTTTGAAAAAGCTTAGATAGCTTATTAATTGGAACATCAGGGGATGGCATCTCCTCAATCTCTTAGAATATTTTAGTCACACAAATGCTTTCATTATATCGTTATTTTTTTCCTTAGCCTACTCTTCTTTTCTGTTCTTACAGACCTCTGAGCGGTTCATGTTGTCCAGCAATCAGAATGGCACATTCCCATTTTTAACACAGATGCTAGAAATTAATTATTTTCTCGTGGTAAAAGGTACATTCTGATCTGAGGGGCAGATGCTGTACAATCAGCAAGTGAAGCAGATCCTGCTCGGAGCACCTTGCATTCTGAGAAGATAAGACAGTTTAAAAAAGGGGAAGGCAGAGAACTGGAGTATTTTTCAAAGGTTACAGAAAGCCAATGGGTACCCTCACTCCTAAATCACCACCATGAGCCACTACATTCCGCTGCTTTCATAAGGAAGAGAACTCTAACAAGGTGAAATGACTGCATTTTTGTAAAAGGATAATAACACCTGACTTAAAAAATGGGATGGAAAATAATGCTTCATAAGGTCATTTAAAAAAATTAACCAGTACTGTTAGAAGACCATTCCAAGCTATCAGTCATTTTCCTACTTCAGAGCCTACCAAACAGAGATATTTCTGCCTCCACAAAATATGAAATAGTATGTAATCCTCAATTTTGTTGAAGAAGCCAATGTTCGTGGGTAGTTTTTCTGAAGAGATTTTGTTTATTTTTAAAAATCCAGAGCATGCTGTCAGGGCTGTAGTACAGCCTGGCTCAGTGGAAACCCATTAAAAGCACTTTGCTGGGCAGATGGTGTCAAAGAGTCAGAAGTAGAGAACAGAATCCCACTGTGCACAAGCGTTCAGTATGCAAGAAATCATCTCGTATCAGACAAGTGCTGCAGGGGACACAGGCAGGCACAGAGCAGAGAGCAGGGCACAGCCCAGGGCAGCACAGGCTCTCAGCCCAGGAATATGGACAGGGATAAGGAACAAGAGAACACGGAGTGAGAAACCCCACGGGAGTGAGGGGAGAGCTGTGCAGAGCACCAGAGCAAGCTCTGAAAACAGTACATTGCTTTTATTCACTGAAGGTGGAACTACTCTTTGCCATTAAGAGGGATAGCACAACTCAGAAAGACTCAAATAAGATTTGAAAAGTGTCCACTAAATTATCTTTCACACCCTGATTTACAGGATTGCTGAGCAGTTGGCATTTCAGTAGAACTTTTAAGAGTTGGTAAAAAGAAACTCATCAGAGACATGTGGAAATGGCCTTGCCAGGACAGTCTAAGATGACAAAATTTAAATATCAGCCATGAACTCACACACCAGTACATTGTAAGACTCCTCTTGTGCATGTTCCTTTTCCACTCTCTTCTGGACCAGGCTGGGAAAGTGTATTCAGAGGAGTCTAATTCTGTAGGGGAGCACAGCACCTAACAAAGCACCTGACTGGGTAAAACACATCCTGAACAGAACGAACACGGGGAAAATGAGTGTGAAATTATCACTGTACTCTGCACCACGTGTGGTAATGACCTCCAGTGTGGGTGCAGCTCTTTCCTCTGCTGGGCACAAGCAGCTGCTCAGTTCTGCCCCAAGCCCTGCACTGCTGACCACATGGAGATATCCTTCTTCATCTTTAGAGCTGCAGACTCGTGAACCTGAGCAAACGAGATCCTGTTTCTATTTGTGAGAACAAGGTAAGGATGACAGAGTGCAGCTGCAGGTACATGGTGTATTTACAGATTTGGCACGATGGAGAGCTTTGCAGAGCTGAACAGCTCTTTCAACAGCAGCTCAAAACACAATCTACAGAAACAACATCAAGACCTCATTCACAGAGGAACACCTGACAATACACCCTTCTGCTAGCAGCAAAGTCAGAAGTTAAATGCAGGAACTGGACGTACACAGACAAGAAAACCAACCAGCCCATGTGTAGAACCAAATTAAAATTAACCAAGCAAGGCTGATTACATTAACACAGAGATGCAACACTGAAGGATAAATACTAAGGGATAAACACAGATATTTCAAATTATAAGCAGATGCAAATCACCATTATTTTCTCTCCTTGAAGACAAGTAGAATGAGTCACCATGGCTCAGCAGAAAATGGAGGATTAGTTATGTGCTAATCCAGAATCTTTGATAAGTGAGTGGATTGAAGACTAAATGGTATTGTTTCCTTTCCTATATTATGGATTAGATCAATATTCAGAGACACCACTGACTAGTTATCTCTGCCAAGTTTAGGTTCCTCTTTTTGCACAATGAATTTACATAATGTATACTGAAGACATAAATCTACACTTTAAAAAATATAAATAAAAAGCAAGTGATGCTGAGGGCTCACAAAATTCAAGGTTCTGAGACCATTCAGCACTAGATAAGACTAAACTCTGTGACTTGGAGGATTTCTTTTAGCATGCAGGCTCATCTGTGTGATTATCTGGACATCTGCCTTGTTCCTCAGCAAGAGATGTGCAGACTGTCTGCTCAACAGTCTGCCTCCCTGGAAAGCAAACAGATCAAAAGAGAAGATGTAGAGCATCCTGGTTCAGCTGGAGAGGGCACTTCTGTGGCTCCTTAGAGTATCTCAAAGTTGTGTCCTCCGAGGATAAAGAGTGTGTTGACATCTTTCCGCACCTCTGCTTGAGGCACTTGTTATTACTGCCCCTGCTGCTTTTTCATACATAGCTACCTAACTCATTTCTTTCGTTCTTTTTGTCGGAGCCACACTGTTCACTACCCTTCCCCCTTCTCACATTTTGGAATCTACATGGTCATTCTTAGAGGGGTGTCTGTTTTGCTTACTAATTATCACCATAGCAAAGTTTTGAAACATTGTATCCAAAACATCTTAGCCCCATTGTGGAAGAAAGTCTTTGTTTGCAAACAAACCCCCGAACAACTAAACAAACCAAATCAGTTCAAAGGAACTTTAAAAACAAAGACAGATGGGCCTGTGAGAAGGTGAGGTGACTATAGGAGGAGGATAGAAACCTTCTGTTTTGTAAGTCTGGGGAAATGCGGCAACATAGATGAATCCACTACCAACCTTTTATAAACGGTTCGTACAAGAAATAAAAGTGCATTTTGCTGAGCCACTTCCAGGGAGACAATTGTCTGCAACACAGAAAACTCCCTCAAGAAACCTTTCTGGAAACCTTGATTAAAAAATCCCAACAGCGAGGGTGTGAGAACAAACAAACAAACAAACAAACAAACCTCCTCTGTGTGTGCAGCGGAAGGCTTTGAGGAAGTGAGGGGAGCCTGGAGTGCAGATGCTGCTCTGACTGCAGGCTCCTCCTGCCCTGCCTCTCCGAGCCACTGCTCAGCGCTGATTGTAGGCACCCTCTGCTGCACTGCATCGGAGCACTCTCACCAGCAGTGCCTGAAGGGTGTCTGAACAGCTCACAGCAACACTTCAAACTTACAGTTAGTCTCACTATAGTGGTTTTTCTCAGCCCTTTTAAGGAAAATCTAACCTTTTGAACAAAATCCAGACCATCTTACACAGTGGCCTGCTTTTGGTATTGTCACAAAGCTCTTTGTTTACAGCCAAACACAAACTGGGATGCGCTCTGAAAGCAGCCTTGTTGCTGCTATTTCCTCCCCTCGGTTTTTTCTAGCTTGCTCGCATAAGGTTTCTGGCACTGGTTTCACAACACGGCTCAGATGTTCTATGAATCACCACTGGTGTGTGGGTTACAGGCTGAAAAATACCACTCCAGAAAACTGTCTACTCTGGATTAAAGCCTGCTACAGGCAATGAAATGCCCTGCACTGACTGTGACGGGCTCTGGATCACACCCCTGGGGATCCATAGATGGACAGGGCTCCTTCCATCACGGAGCTGCACATCACACCCTCCTCTGGGTCACGTTTAAGTCACACCACTGAAGCTGCAAGTGGAAGCTTGCACAGATACCACAGAGGCTGTACTTTGGAAGATGAAGATTTCAATCCCTTGGCTCTGTGGGGCCATCAGACCAACACCTTACACTGGAATTAAGTCTGCTCAATAAAAGAAGCCAATCCTCAGTCTGAAGTTGAATGTCCCCACATTTCACCCCCAGGGTGAAGTAGCCTAACATTCTCCAATATGTGCTTTAAAGCTGCTCAGGGTAATTAGTGCTATCTACATGTCTCGGAACTACTTAAAATCCACTTCATTTGGAGCTGCTGTTAATAATGCAGCAGGCAATATTACAAAGTCTGCTGCAAATCAAGTAATTTAATGTAACACTTTATAAACCAAACTTGTGATGAATCTCAGCTGCCTCTTCAGCTTCCCCGCAATCAATCTGTCTGGAGTCATGTTTATGTATCCTAGGACCCGTGATAGACTGCCACCAGACTTGGCATCCACAACCACCTCAGGAGGCTGATTTAATGTGAATGCAGCATGAAAAATCAGATTATCTTTTGATTCTCTCTTTTATTAAATAAAACTGATCTTTATTGAATAAAGCTGCTTTTATTAATATCTAAAACATTGGTTGGTGTCACAGAGCCTGCCAGTCCTAAGGAACTAATAAAAGAAAAGACAAAAGTGAAAAAATGAGAACATTACAGGGAAATATTAGAAACCAAATCACATTAAGCCAGTATTGCAGCTGACAAATAAAACATGGGTCTAGCGGTAGAATTTTTTGTATAGTCTGAATTTATTATTTTTACTGAAAGAAAAGGAATCAGAATGGGGCTTTTCCCACAAGTACACTGTGGCAAGAAACACAGTAAGAGCAAAAAAGTGGAACTTATGTTCCTCTTCCGTTGTATAATGGCTTCAACAGCTGTAAGTTCAATGCAGCTGGGACACAGCACAAAAACTTTGGTGTTAAGGAAACTGCTTGAACCTTAAGATAGAAAGAATTAATTTTTATTGGGGGTTTTATAGAAAACTTCTTGGGTTTTTGCATGTAGGCAGAGCTGTCAGGAAAAGCTCCCACTGACCTCACGTGTGCTTTGGGCTCATCTGAGAGCAGCGAGCACCACATCTTCCATACACACCAATGGCACAGCTGCAGCAACAGATGCCTGTGATCAGCTGCCCACAAGTAATACCAGCACTGACACTTTGAGAAAAAGAATGTGTCCCTCATCATCACAAAATCTGTCAGCATGAACTGTAATTCAACCCTGAACGCCTGTCTAGCACCAACAAGAAGGAGGGGGGGGAAGAATACATCTCTTAAATCAAATAAAATAATCTTTGATTTTAATCCCATATACAGAATTATATCCCATTGCCACTGTTCTACAGGAATGGGCTCCAAAGTAAATAATGCTGAAACACAGGTTGTTGCAGTCCTCAGCATTTCATTTTCCGTGATTGAACGTCCATTTCAATGTCAGTAAAGAGCTGCACAGAAGGATTTTGGGAACGGCCCAGAGCTTTCTGGCAGCTGGGACACACCCAACAAGCTCAGCTGAGCGATTCTTTGTACACCACTACCCCACGAAGCCAGCGAATTCACAAGTGCCTTCCTGTAGAACTGAGACTTGCAAAGATGTAATACACTCAAATTGTAAGTGAAGTGCAATGTGGACAAAATGACATGTTCTGATAGCAGCAAAATTGCACAGAAAAAGGCAAAGATACAGCTTGTCCATAATGAGACCTAAAAAAAAATCTGCAGGTAAAGAGCCAGTGGAAATCAAGAGTGTTCAAAGAACACTGTAACATGGATAATTCCAAAGGAAACAGAAGCAAGAGCAGTTTCAAGCCAAATATCCAAATACTCCTCTCCTATAATGTACCCAAAACTAGACATTTGGGGTTTGGTTTCTTTGTTTCCCCACACTCACTTTGCTGTAGGAGGAGATTTGCATCACTGCACATGTGCTCTCTAGCTATGGGGAACACCCTGAGGGGATACAAGGAAATCCTGCCTCATGTGCTTGCCAAGCCTCCATTTTAATAAAACTGAGAGAAAAACAAAATCAAACCAGCAGCTCTGTGGCCCGAGATGTCATTAGAGAGCAACCTGCAGGAAGATTTCTGCCCAGCATGACAGAGAACACAAAATTCTTAGCAGAACACAAGCAGAAAAAGTCACTAAAATATTCACTTGGTTTTTTACTGTCAACTTAAACTTGAAATTTGAAATCAATGAAATCTGTTTTTTTCTGATGACATTCATAATGAAAAAGGCTCCTCAATCTTTAGGCTCACAACATACATCTCAAAATTGTTTAGCATCTTACAGGAGATGCTGTTTTCATTCTAGACGTAAGCCAAGCATGGAACCTGCAGCTCAAACAAAGTATTGAAGTTTTTGTTCTACTCCAGTGGAGCTAATGACTTTCCATTTAAGCAAGGCAACAAAACGTCCACATTATCGTGTTAAGTCTGTTTTCATCAACATCAGCTGGACCTGGTTATTTTTTAACTGAAGATTTCCGAAGAACTTCTTCTCACCTTTGGTAACAAACAGCAAAATGCTGAACTGAGGGTGAGCATTGGCCTCCTAGGACTGACTCAAGAAAACTCTGCTGAAGACAAAGCTGTGAAATGCAACTGCCCCAGAACTACAGTAACAGAGCCTCATCACCTCTGCCCTCACACATACATAGAAAATTAGACTGACAGTGCATTAACAGACATGGATTATATCATCACTGACAAGTTGTCCTGGTAGGAACCTTAGCTCATTATTGAAAACAACGTTTAATTTCTCAGGCTGGAGCTCTGCATTTTACAAGATAAAAGCAAAGCAAAATCACAATGGTATTTTCAAGTCTTCATCATTATTACCTGAAAGATTTGGAAACTGTGCAGTAAAAGGTGTGTTGCCATGGTTCTGAGTAATCAGCAGGAGCCCTATACCCAATAGACAGCTGATTGCTGTTGCATGCTAAAAGCTTTTGTATCTCTTTAGGAAAACTTTGTCATCATGTCATAAATGAGAGAGTTTTTCTATTAGCACCAGAAAAGCATCAAAGAAACATGCCCTGTAGTAGTAATCAAGCCTGATCCTTTTTTTGTCTGTTCATCTTATTATGTTGAGGGGGTGGGAATCAACCTTTTACACTGTCAAGTTTACACTGTGAATCTCTGGAACACTCTGGTCTTTTCAGAGTGTACTGAGGCATAGCAGTGCAGATGGAGTCTGTTACCAAAGAAGAAAATAAACAATTGCATTAAAGATAGATATCTGTATTACTAACAGCAGAGTCCCAGCAATCACACAACAGCAGCGTCTTGGATATCTGAAATGCAAGATCAATGGCACAGCCAGCAGCAGCAGTTCTGGTGGGATCTCGTGGGTCTGGTTCCATGGAATCACAGCATTCTTTAGTCTGGAAAGAGCCCGGAGATCAGCGAGTCCCACTGCTAACCCAGCACTGCCCATGGCCCCAGGCTCCACACCTCCACATCTCTGAAATCCCTCCAGGGATGGAGACTCCACCACTTCCCCGGGCAGCTGTGCCAGGGCTCGGCAACCCTTCGGTGAAGCACTTTTTCCTAACGCATCCTTCAAAAGACACGCAAGTAACATTTAAGAATAAAATCACATATGAATGCTCTAATTGCTGAGCTGGCAATAAAAGGAACGCTGTATTCTGTAAAACTGAAATGCCATTTGTACTCCAGTCCTGGAATCAGCTGCGATCTCAGTCCAACACTATGCTAATGCAGTGTTAAGGTACAAAACCGAAACACAGCAAAAAGCCAGGGAATGAAGAAGTTAACACTCCCACTTCACTGTTAGCCTATCCAAGTCCTGATGATATTGCTCATAATAAAAGACATCATTTACAACCTAGCTGGGAAATCACAAGCTACTGGTGTGCAGCGTGAATGAGGCAATCTCTTGAAAAGACTCTGACTTCTAATCCCTGCTGCTAATGCAATTCCAATTGCAACTTTAGAACAGGACTTATGCAGGCACTGCATTTAGGGAGCATTTGAGAAGACTTATAATTTTGTTCCTTTCTTTCTTTACCTGTTCTAAGGAAAAAAAGGCGGAGAAGTGAATTTGATACAAGGAATCACCACAGAAATACATAGCTTGTATTTTGCCTTCTGTCAATACGTTCAGTTCTGAATACAAACTAATTAGTAAAAATAACTCAATAAAAAAGTGCTGATCTCTGGAAGTGTAAAAGGGTGTTAAGAATAACTAATAGCGTTTTTTAATAAGGCTATTTATAAGCAGGACTCTTTATCAGTATGTTTGCAAAATCACAGATTTGATGCATATGCTCTTATTACCCTCTGAAGACTAAACCATGTGAGAACTTTGTTTTCCTGCCAAAATATAACTGCTGATGCACAGTATCTGCTCAGTAGAAATGTATATTGCTCCCAATTTATATTTCACAGGAATGCTCAGAATCATCTAAATTAAGTATTGCAAAAATGCATTCACCTTTTGGCTGAGGCCATTGATGAAAACTTTTAAGTTCAGAGGAAGCTTTAAATGCACACAAAAATGCGTGCGCTGTCTGTGTGCTGGTTTGGTGACTGTAACTGTAAACAAGCTCGAGGGCTACAAGAAGGCATCACCGAGCTGTCTGAAGCGATGCCATCGGGACATTCACACTCCGTTCAGCAGGAAGGATATCAGACACCTGGCACAGGATCTCATCAAAGCGTTTCCATGTTTCAGCAAGTACCTAGTTCGCTGCTCAGGTAAAACGGTGCCAATCAGTCTGAGATACAGGATTTTTAATTTGAAAAGTCACACGGAACATAACGGTGGGGCAGCTAACTCCAGTACCTTTTACCTCTGGGGATTTCACATTTCCATATCACAAACCCTTCGTAATCCAAAGCTGAGCTGCCAGCTAAGCTCAGCAGCAGCATCTCCCTCCTGATCAAAAGTACAATAAGGAGCTAACAAATGCCTCAGCAAACTGGCAGACAGTCTGTTGTAGTCAGCCAAGACAAGATCCTTCCACTCAGGATTTCCCATCGCATCATCTGTGTTTTTGACTAGCACATGGCTCCCCCCAAGTCTTTCAGTCTTGAATTGTGGTATGAACACTCAAGGCATTACAGAGACAGGGGACAAAGGCTGGCTATGCAAAATAAGAAACAAGACGCAGTGAAACAGACAGAGGAGATTGAGACTTACCTTTGGAAAAAACTGCTGCCAGGCTCAGGAGGAGAGGTGACAACAGATGCCCCATATTGCTAATCCCCGAAGCACACATCCTAAGGTTTGTGGAGCACTTAGGGCTCTATTTCACACACTTTGTAGTCAAAATAAAAATCGGTCAGCTGGAGAGGCTACATTTTCATTAAAGGTCATCTGGAAAGCGCAAAAGGCATTTCCTTCGGAGCGAAGACTTACTTCTTTCGCTTTAACCCTCCCCCTTCCTCCGTCCTTTCTTCAAAACAGATGATGCTGTGAAAGAAAACCCCTCAATAAATTAAAAACCAGATCAGTTCAGATTCAAATCTCGGTGCGGAGCTTCAGGTGCCAGAGGCCGGCGAGCAGCCCCGTGCCCCGGCACCCCGAGCCGGGCAGGGTTCGGGGGGTTCGGGGGAGCGCCGCCGCTGCCGCCCGCCGCCGGGATGCGCTTCACGCAGCCAGCGCCCGCATCCCGGCGGAAAAGCACGTCGGCTCCCCGGGCGTCACCAAAGTTTTCCTTTAGGTGATGCTGATCAGCCCTGAAATCATCCAGCCGGGCGGGGGGTGGTGTTGCGCGCTCTTTTATTCTTTCTCTTTTGTCAAAGTTCTTAATTTCCTCATTGACTTGTGTGACTTTCTGCACGACAGGGAGCTCACAGGGAGAGGCTCAGGGCCGCCGAGGCGCTCAGGGCTGCCGGGGCCGGCGCTGGCTGGCGGCGCGCACCTCCCGCCCCCGCGGGCGCTGCGCGGCTGAGCCCGTGCTGGGGCTGGGGCTGGGGCTGGGGCTGGGGCTGGGGCTGGGGCTGGGGCTGGGGCTGGGGCTGGGGCCGCGGCCCCGCGCCGCCCGCCCGCGCCGGCCCCGCCGCATCCTCCGCCGCCGCCGGGACCGCGCTGCGGCCGCCGCACGCCGCGGAAAGCACGAAAACACCGCGGGCAAACAAATAAATAAATAAGCGCCGATCCAAGCCCCGCCTCGGTCCCGGCGGCCCGGCAGCCCCAATCCCCGGGCAGCGGGGCGCGGAGCGGGGCGGAGCGGGGACGTGTGGACCGGCCCCTCTGCCCTGCCCCTCTGCCCGGCCCCTGCCCGGCCCTTGCCCGGCCCCTCTGCCCAGCCCCTCTGCCCGGCCCCTCTGCCCTGCCCCTCTGCCCTGCCCCTCTGCCCGGCCCCTCTGCCCTGCCCCTCTGCCCTGCCCCTCTGCCCGGCCCCTCTGCCCGGCCCCTCTGCCCGGCCCCTGTCCAGCCCCTCTGCCCGGCCCTTGCCCGGCCCCCCTGCCCAGCCCCTCTGCCCGGCCCCTGCCCGGCCCTTGCCCGGCCCCTCTGCCCTGCCCCTCTGCCCGGCCCCTCTGCCCGGCCCCTGTCCAGCCCGTCTGCCCTGCCCCTCTGCCCGGCCCCTCTGCCCTGCCCCTCTGCCCGGCCCCTCTGCCCGGCCCCTCTGCCCTGCCCCTCTGCCCGGCCCCTCTGCCCGGCCCCTGTCCAGCCCCTCTGCCCCGCCCCTCTGCCCGGCCCTTGCCCTGCCCCCCTGCCCGGCCCCTCTGCCCGGCCCCTCTGCCCGGTTCCCCGGAGCGGTGGGAGGTGACAGCGGTGCCGCTCCCAGGGGCAGGAGCTCGGCTCATCCTCGGCAGGGCGCGGGGGAGGGCACCGGGCAGAGGCGGCTCCGGGCATGGGGCAGGCGGAGCATCCCCGAGCCGCAGCCCCCTGCTCTAGGAGCACCCAGAGCCGCAGCCCGCTGCTCTAGCAGCATCCCGAGCCGCAGCCCGCTGCTCTAGCAGCATCCTGAGCCGCAGCCCGCTGCTCTAGGAGCATCCCGAGCCGCAGCCCGCTGCTCTAGCAGCATCCCGAGCCGCAGCCCGCTGCTCTAGCAGCATCCCCGAGCCACAGCCCGCTGCTCTAGGAGCATCCCGAGCCGCAGCCCGCTGCTCTAGGAGCATCCTGAGCCGCAGCCCGCTGCTCTAGGAGCACCCAGAGCCGCAGCCCGCTGCTCTAGCAGCATCCTGAGCCGCAGCCCGCTGCTCTAGCAGCCCCCAGAGCCGCAGCCCGCTGCTCTAGCAGCATCCTGAGCCGCAGCCCGCTGCTCTAGCAGCATCCTGAGCCGCAGCCCGCTGCTCTAGCAGCATCCCGAGCCGCAGCCCGCTGCTCTAGCAGCCCCCAGAGCCGCAGCCCGCTGCTCTAGCAGCATCCTGAGCCGCAGCCCGCTGCTCTAGCAGCATCCCCGAGGCGCAGCCCGCTGCTCTAGGAGCACCCAGAGCCGCAGCCCGCTGCTCTAGCAGCCCCCAGAGCTCGCACGGACACGCTCAAGGCTCGCTGCTGCCCGCACCCAAACTCGCCGCATCCCTGCGGCTGCCGGGGACGCGCTGCCGTGTGTGTGCTGCTGCACGTGGTGCGCCTTTGGCTCCATCCCTCGTCCCCATTGTTGTGTTTGCAGCTCTCCCTAAGCCGCTGAATCAAGTGGGGTGCAGGCGGAGAAGGGAAATAATGTGAAGGATGTGTAATGGAATACCTCATACATATTGCAAAAAACCTACAGTTGGTCTAAAATAGTGTTCAAAAGTGCTGGGGGAAAATAACCGACCTCAGGTTTTCCATTATATAAAGTATCAATACTAATCCAAACATTTGGTCAAGCTTAACAATGAGATTTATATTATCCTTGGCAGATAGAATGGCAGCAAAATGCCATTTACCACAGTAAAAAAAAAAAAAAAAAAAAAAAAAAATTAGCTACAAGACCTTAATGTCATTTTGTTCCTTCATGGGGTACATGTTTGGGAGCAATAAAAACATTCATCTGTATCTTAACATCCACAACACCGAAGAGGTAAATAGTCTATCAAAATAAACTTTGCACATTTTCTGTTTGCCAGCGCTGAGAAGTACATGATTACCCATGCAGTGAGAAAAGGCTGCGTTTTGTGTGGTGTTGTGAATTGCTTTTAGAAGTTCTGTCAGTTTTAGAAGGATTCCCAGCTCCTGAGAGCTTCCCCAGAGATGAAATGAAGCACACCCCTAGAAGTGGCATTGTGCTGGAAACACAAATGTCCCATCTCAGAATATCCCGTCTGCCAGAAGATAAATAACCATTATTGATGTGTGCTGCGGCCCAAACCTCGCAGTGTTGCACAACGCAGGAGAATTACTGTTATGTAACACTCTACCCAAGACAGAACAGTCATGCTCCGGAGGAGGAAGGCAGTGTCCAGCTTCACTCAGAAGCAAGGTGGAATGTGCCAGGGTAACGCACCAGTTCATCTTCGTTCTGGTGAAAAAGCATCAAGGAGGAGACTATGAAAGTAAGAAAAGTGTAAAGGAAGAGCTTTCTCTCCAGATACAGGTGTGGGCGGTTCTGTCACCAATTCAAGGAAAAGCAATACTGGAATAATAAAAACCAAACTAAGATTCTCCTCTCTTTTTACTTCTACAATTTCTGCCTCTATTCTTTTACCTTTAGTTATTTTGTGCATCGTTTGGAGATGTTTTGTACAATAGGCTTTTAAGGCCTTTCAGACACTCAGGATAACTAGAATGAAAGAAGGGCAGAAGTTGTTACAGAAATGCAGAGTGCGAGAAAGTTTTAACGCCAGTCATATTATGTTTGCAAAATAAGGTTCTTTTCCTTCTTTTAATATTTTGCAACATAGTTGTTGAAACAATAGACTTGGAAGCCCTTATTTTATTTTTCAGCACAAGTATGGAAACTATGGAACCTAGGATCCTTTATTTAGGATGCTGCTACTCAATGAACAGATTAATTTTTAAATGTGGTCTTGTGAGAGAAAAAAAAATTAATCTAAGCTATTACCTTTTCCTTAATGTTTTTTAAAGTAATTCTGAAAGACCACTAACTAATTATTAAATTTTATGCATCAATACCCTTCCCCTCCCAAACACTCCACAGACCTTTTGCTTTTAGTAGGTAGTAATAGACACAATATTTTGTCAACATCCTCCTCCTCATCTTCCACTATCCTGTTATCCCCACAAACCAGATATGGATCTTGAGTCTCTATCAAAGCCAACTGACTTTTGAATAAACTGTTGTCTTCAGGCCCTTCAGAGATGAGCAAGTGCACCCATGTCTTGCATATGTCCTGCCCAGAAATAATTTTACTTTTGGTTTGGTGGGCATTTTACTGAAGCACCAGCTGAAGGCTGGGCCACTTGTCAAATTTCAGTGCAGAGTGGGTGTCCCAGTTCCAGTTTCTGCCTACGAGTGCAGGTGACAGCACATCAGCTGTGCAAACTCTGTTCTGGCCAACGCTTTTGTGATGAAAACCTTTCCTGTGCTCTGCTCATGGAAAATCACAGCAATTCATACAACTCAGTAAGGAGAAAACATCTTCCTGTTTCATTAGCAATATGTTATTTTGGCAAGTATGCCTCATCATTTCTCGGTAATTAACACAGCTAATTGTGGAGGGAGAACAGGCATTAGGAAAACACAAGAGAGAGTGGAGAGACCTGAATCCCGACAACCTCACGGTAAAGGTAGAAAAGTGATTAATGCACACGCAATGAGGTAATGAAAGGATCAACCCTCACTCTGAGACTTCTCGGTTCATCTGCCACATGGTACATCAACTGATATGTGTAATACACCCTATGTCATTAAAATTGCTAATTGTTCTGGTCAGTTTATCAATTCCCATTTTTGTTTGAGGTTGGGTTTTTTTTAAGTAATGTTCCCTCTTTGACAGGCTGAAAGCACAGCTCTGGTGGAAGCCCCACTGTCATGGCAAAGAAACTCCAGACAGGGAAAAAATTGGAGCAGGTACATGAGCAAAAATGTTCCTCTGCCCAATATGCCACATTCAGATATACAAATAAATAAATAAATAAATAAATAAATAAATAAATAAATAAATAAAATCTATAGATACAGATTAAAAGAAGTGAAAATTTAAAATACATCTAGTGATCTGAAAGCAAACAATTCATCCCAAAAGCCAGTTGCATTTAACAATTGTCTCTCGGTGCCCACAGACCTGGAAGAGCTGGGCATATTACTGAGTCTTTCAACCTAAGCAGTTACACATTTTTCTCCAAAAATATTTTTCACTTTCAATTAAACTCTGAGGGAAAAATCCTCGTGCTGCTGAAGTCAATGTGTGCCTTGCCATTGATTTTTACAGAGACAGACTTTTACTCCTATTTTTTTTCTCCTTTGCTTGGGATTGCACAGAGGACATTGAAATGGATTATCTGAGTTTGTAACTGCACAACATTCGAAGAGAGGAGCAATTAGAGTCATAGATTCAGAAGACAAAAGGGCATCAGCATGATCAGCTTGACCTCCCAGCAATTTTATACGATTTAATATGTTTTCTTCAAAAGGTTTAGCAGTGATGAGGCAGCAGGTGTTTTGTGACTGCCATTTGGAATGCACAACGTAAGCGTTCCATTATTATTTCATGTTTCTAGTTTCTTCGTCTGTGTTTGTGCAGTGCAGTGTCTTTGGGGAAGGGACTTCCTCTGGGTATGTGTCCCCTCCATCGTGGCCAGCTGCGTCACAGTCACAGCTGAATCTCTTTGTGATGCTCCCACAGAAAGGAGATGAAAATCAGAACAGCATAATGGGACATGCCACAAAGACCAAACTGAGTCACTCGCTTCAGATTATTTTTAATTTCTGTATCTTATGCTTCTTCTGGCATTAGTCAGCATTTAGGTTTTTGTTTCAGTGACAGCAGGATGAAGCATTAAGTCTTTGTTAATTTGTTTAAAACTAATTGTCACCTGTTCACACAAACCACATAGGAAAACAAAAAATGAAATCACTTCATTTCCTTATAGTGCTTCTGTTTTATGAGAAAAGCAGTGAAAAATCTTGCCCAGGCTGAAAGCAAGCTCTGTTTGCCAGCTTGTATTCCTGCTGCCCATGGCAAGGCTCCTGCAGTGCCTCTCTCCTTAATGACCAAACACTAACCCCAGTGGGGAAGAGCATTCCCCCAGCACTCATTTCTGCTGCTGGCCTTGCTGTCAGCTCACAACAGCTGAAAATGTAGATGATGTCAGTCAGAATCTTCACTCTCCTTTACTTGTTTCCAATGAAAACTCAGAAATATCTCAGTTCCAAATGAGTTCTAAAAATGACAAAGGGCCTTATCACAACACAGCCAGGCTCTTATCAGCCAAATCAGCAGCACTCTAATAGGCAAAGGTGTATCTAAGGGGGCTTTTCTATTTGAATTAATGAACTAATATATTAACCTGCTTTATCTGACAGTAGGATTTTAAAAGCTGCTTTGGCTGCAAGTTACTGTACTCATTGTACAATAAAGTGCAATGATTTATAAGGACCAAATCACACAAGATGCAAAGGCCAGCTCAAATAAAAGCTCCATAAATAAACAAACCAATACATGTGCACCTCAGGGAAAAATCACTATAAGGAGAAATATTTATATATGGTGAGAAGATGAATAGGTACAAAGGTACCAATACCTGCCAAGGTACACCAGGCAGAGCGATCTAAGTGGCTGGAATGGAAATGTTCACAGGCATTGTGTCCAATTGGAAACCTGATAACAATCCCAGCGGAGCCATGGGAAATGGACTGGTTTGGAGGAGCAGATAAGGTGAAATAGCAGAGCAGAGGATGTTACCATGCCTGATCTGAGATGTAACTAAAGACAAGTTGATGTGATGCAAGCAAGGAAGGCAAAGCCTGTTAAAATACTCTGGAGATACGAAAACATTTGCCTGCATGTACTGCCAGCTTCCTTTTTTTTTGAAAACTGTAGCAGAGATTCCTTAATTCATCATTTGGACCTTCATTTTCAATATGAAAAAATACTGAAAATACAGCAATTGTATTAACAGGATTAGAAATGCAACTTTTAGGCTTAATCAAGTGACAATTTTTAGTAGAAGGGTCATTAAATACACTAATTATAATTTGTAACACAATACTGTTAGAAGGGGTCAGATTTTCAGCGATTAGAATTTTTTTCTGACAACCAGTTGATGTTCTGTGCTCAACATCTCTTGGAAACAAGGAACCCAGTGCTGGCTGCAAAAGCCTCGCAGGTAGAGCATTTTAGTTCCCAATGCTGATTGCTGTGGGTGGATCCAAAGGGATGGAGTCTCCAAGCCCCAAGGAACGTGGGTAGAGCAGTTCATAGGCTGGCTGCAAGCCAGTCTGAAACACACAAAGAAACAACGCAGCCCAAGAATTCGGGAGGAATGAGAAGCCCAAAGACCCAAAGAATAGTAGCTCTGAATAGTTGGTGATCTTTCACAAACAAATCTTTGTAAACACATATGGTGCCTCCTTGTGTGTATGTTAGACCTTAAACACTTGCCTGTTTGGCAGTACCAATATTGCTGAAATTCGCAGGAAAATGGGCTCATCGCTGCGACAGAGCCCAGCCCCGTTTGTCACCGCACGCCTGCTACTGATGGAGTGCCAGTGACCCCTAGTGCTGTTCCTACTCACTGAGGCTCCGTGCATTGAGACTCCCGACAGGAAAGCACAACGTATCTGCTCCTCCAAATGAAACAGGAGATGGCATCTGAACTGAATATGTATTGTAAATATAGAAATCATACTGAAATAAATGACAGCCAGAAGGAAGAAGATCAGGAAACAGTAAACCAAGAGCATTAGAGGAAAAAGCGAAACTTCTAGTTTTTAAAGTTTTCCGTTTCTAGACATCAAAGAATAGTTAGCAGAGTCCCTTACAACACACTGACTGATTGTATTGCTTAAAATGGTTTCAGAAAGAAGGGATTACTTAAATTAGCTAATCATACAGAAAATACTTGTGTTTCGCTCCTTGGATCTCTGTGGGCTACTGAAAAATTGTTGTTGCCAAAGTATTGGCTCTGTTTTTCAGAAATATCTTGTCTGCATACCAAATGCTGTGTGTTTCAGATCACACTGTATACTAAGGGCTGCTCTATGAAGTGTACATCTAATCGATTTTTTATGGAGGATAAATGACTGTCATGTTTGATGAAGTCTGTTATTTGCTTACAGGTAATACCCAACAGTAATGTGACTATTACATTTGTTACTATTATATCCACGTTGTAATGCTATTAGAGGTTAATAATTTATGGCCTATTTATAAAATATTTATGAATGGAAGACCCAGTGTAGCAAAATGAGTAGTTATATAGAGGCAAATTCAAACCTACTGTAAAGGACACCGAACCTTTTAACTCCAAATCCAGATTTGCTAACTCCACTGCAGTGTGATAAGAGAAATATCAGACACATCGTGAGGAAACACCTTTGCAATACAGAATCTTGTAAGATTTAAAATTGATTTCTATAAAGACATTTTGAATTAAACAGTTCCTCTTTTTCCCCTTCTTCTGTGGGTTTTTTTTTTTGTTGTTTGGGGGCTGTTTAAGTTATCCAGTGCAGCCCATCTAGCACTCCCTGTCTGGTCTCACAGACATTAGAAATACCAGAGGTAGCCAGGGCAGGCAGCTTTCACAAAAGGTCTTAAAGGAGTTACAGAGACACTCGCATGTAAGTTTAACTAAATCTTTTTGGGGTTAATCCTTACAGCAAAGGTGTATATGCCTTCTCCAAAGTGTCAGTCAGCGCTGAAGGTCTAAAAGTCACTGAAAGCAATTAAAGTGTCTGCAAACTGATTACTCAACTACAGCTCCTGAGGTGTATTCAGTTCCACTATTTCTCCAGGCATCTTAGCCATTATTTTTTAGGCAGAAAATGCTTGATCAGCAATGTGGAATAAACAGGAGGTAGAAGAATTCAGGACATGTATAATGCACATATTTACTTTTCAAGATTTCCTCAAAGCAGGCAGAAATTGCATGCAGTTCAACTCCAGTCACACTGAAATTTTTGCCTTTTTTTCCAAAGCCCTCATTCTTATCACAGATGGGAGAGCATATGGTAGGAAGTCCTTACACTCTATTGCAAACAGCTTCCACATTATAGTAGATTTCATATTGAAACTGCAGAGTCAGTAAACGGCAGGAAGCAACGGAAGATATCCAGAATATTTTAACCTTCTCACTATAAACATTGGCTGTCCTTGCAGTTGGAGCTGCTGGAAAAGAAATCGGGGAGGGGAAAATTACACTAGCTCCGTGAATGTGTGACCAAAAAAACCTCCCAAATCAACAACTGTGAAAACAAGATCCTGTGAAAAAGAAAGAATTTGCATGCAAAACTGGAAAGCTGAGGGGTTAGAACCTGCGATGATGTACTGTAGGAAAACTGAAAGAAAAACTGAAGGGAGAGAATAAGACGGTTTGGGAGATTAGAAAGAAGATTGATTTTTTTTTTCTAAGGGATTAATTCTAAACCAATTTTATCAGGAGCTACCTACGATGTTTAAAATTCCATCTGAAGAGAGCTGCTGGCATTTGGTCCCAGAGCACTGCCTTTGTAATTATCTGTCCCCAAGCCTCAGAAGAGGCACGAGTTTGTTGGCTGTTACATGTTTTGTGAATAAAAACTACACAGCAAAACCAAGAGCCCACTAAAACCCATGTAGAGAAAATGAAAGTTTGGATTTCTCTTTCAGTTTCTATGGGGAAAATGGAGTGTAAATGTCTAAATGCATGGCACTGAGTTGATAGGGCACTGCAGTGTGACGTAGGAGCAAGTCCTGCCACAGAGGCTCCTGCGAGCACAGGAAAGAGTCCCACTCACGGTTCCTGCAGCCACCAGAGAGCACACATTGGTGTCACACAATGCCAGAGCGTCAGCGGAGGAGCCTGAGCCTCTCTCCTCCCAAACAGTCTGGGTGCATCATTCCCCAGCACAAAAAATCACACGGGACCAAAGGCTTTCCCAGAGCCACCTTCTTCTATATAAACAAAAAGATTCCAAATAATCAATTAAATATCAATCAATAGATATCTATTGGCAGCAGTTTGTTGTTTTGTAAGTAGAGGCCTTCCCGCAGCAGCCATTCAGCTGAAGTGCCTTAGAGAGAAGGCATAGGGAGAACATGGAATATTCATTCCTTGGGCTGAACAAAGTTAATCTCACCGTGGACTCAGATCTGCACATTTCCTGCCCACACTTAGTCTGTGTTTTCATTATTTGGGTTTGCACCCAGGGTGTTGCTCATGCACTGCCACCGAGGTCTGAAAAAAATGTTCCTGAGAACTGGAACATTTGCTGTCATGCTAACTGCATAAAAAGCTAAAACAATTTTGTGTCTGTTCTCATAACACTGATGTTATTGACAACAGCTTCAGCCCCCAAACCTCGGGTATGTTTTTTACTTTGGAATATAAAGCTGCAGCTATCCAGAAGGATGGACTGTCCATCACCTGTCCTGTTTCAACCTGTACAAGACCACTGAGGAATGCCTGGGCTCAAGGTCAGCGCAGCGACCAGGTGAAGATTGGAATTTTCTGTCGAGTGCCATCCTTGGAATGCTGCTTTCCGTTCACTCTGGGTTTGGGAGTGCTAAACGGAGTGCTGTCACCTTTCAAGCCACTTTGGCTCCAGGGGGATCAGTCATTACTGACAGGAGCTCCTTGAAGTTTGATTGATTTCTGTGTCTGCTGGGCGCAGGTCCTGATCCTGGGCAGAACAGCCTTGCCTTGCTGCTCAGTTCGGCTGCTCCCCAGACAGCCCTCCATGGCAGACATTCCTCGGACCTCACCTGCAGCCTGCTGCTCCCACAGGCTCTGAAGCATCTAATTTTAATAGAATCTAGATTACTTTCTCTGAAACCTTGACTCAGTCTACCGTGTGAGAGTATTAACTCCATTAAAATGCCCCAAAACGCTGTAATATTGGCCCCAAAATAAAATTCTCTGAAAACAAGCTGCATTCTCAGGGCAAACACATCGCTCAGGGGCACCTTAGTGCCTGAGGTCATTAACAAGGAGATTTTCCTGAGGTTAATGAACAGAAGCAAACATCTTCTGCGGAGTTAATGCTCCCAGGAAATACTCAGAGTCATGATCATTACTATCATTTACATTCAGTAGAAATGCTTTGCGCTCAGTTGATAACATTTTCTACCTCAGCATCTCAGAGCAGCTTACAAATAAATCCAACAGCTTTCCTATTGCTGTGTCTGAAGGTGGAAATTTTGATCAGAATGGGAAATGAAGTAACATGGCTCGATCACAGAGAAACACAGCACAGTCTGCAGCGAGCCATGGACTTTCTTAGTTATGTGTAATCTTTACAAGTTTTTAGAAAGTCTGTTTTGCCTTCAGTCACCTTTATTTGGGCACTAACACTATGCAGAAGACGAGTTCAATTTCACTAAGGATTTTGCATTAGATTCACTCTGTAAAAATATTTTCTTTCTGTATCAATTTTTCTAGCAGAGACAACAATGAAATATAAAAATGAAGCCATTCCAAACTCAAAGACAAAACCATTTCAGTATTGTAACTTCAACTTTTCCTGGTAAGCCCAAAATGCAAAGGGATGAATATGGGGAAAAAGATACTTCAAGAGAAAATATACATTGAGGGCCACTAGCTCTGAACTCTTGAAAGACAGCTATTAGAGGTATTAAAGATATTTTCATATAAAAAGCTGAAGGAGTATAAATAAAATATTGTATTTCTGAACTATATTATTTTCCAAAATCATTATTTCATGGTATTATGAAAAAATTAGTTGGGTAGTTTTTTTACGAGAGAATTCTTTCGTAACTTGGTTTTAAGCACTTCGCCTGATTCTCATCTAACTCACATTAGTACATATCATTAAACCATGATTAACTTCAAAAGTCTGGCTTGTGATTTGCACAAGGAGAAAAATGCAATCTCTTACACCTTTGGATGAGCATCAAAAGACTTTATTTGGCCAGAAGAATTGCCAAAAAAGACAGTTGCTGTTAATTGATCATCTTAAGTTTTTAAGAATACTTATGGATAGATCTTGTCACGGAGTTTGTTTCCAAGGATCTCCAAAAATAAGCAAGGATTATCCCAGGATTAGAGCAAATGTAATCTTTATCTCAAAATCACATAAATCTAGATTTAACACTGAATTACATAGCTGGCAACACACAGTAAACATTGAGATCTTGCCTGAGCAGGTCTGGAATGCTCTTCAGTGGCAATGTAAAATGACATTTTTCTATGGGGACTCTCTATCAGGAGTATGGCACTGCAGTGACTCTTGCACCTAATGATTGAGGCATTCACCCGAGAGGGAATAGGGAGTCTTTTTCCCGGGTTAATTTTCTGTTCAACCCTCACCAGAATTAGACAAGCAGTATTCTCAGACTGTTCAAACACTGCAGGACAGTTCCGCTCTATTTTGTCTCCTCTCCTTCCACACCCAAGTGCTTTTCATTCTTTGTTGTGCTGTGACTCAGCTTCAAAAGGAAAAGCAGCAGATGAGTGTCAGACCCCTCAAAGCTCACAAAATCAGGTTCTTGATGGGCTCTGAGCCACTAGGCCTGTCTGGGAAAGCCTGGGAAATGCTTTTGCTGTCCCACAGAATTCTGTTTTGCCCACAAGCTTAACTGCTGACTGCAAATTTCTGAGGTACTCAGTTTCTATCATGCAGATGATCTTCTTGCTCATGGGCATCAATTTAACTTCCTTTCCTAAAAGAAACATAAGCTTTGGGCATGCTCTTAGCATTTGTTTAAGGATCAAGTAGTTATTCTGCAGCACTGAAACCTTCTAAGTCTTGTCGGAAGGTCAAACACTTGAACTCTCTTCTTCTATAATGAACATCAGCTCATACAGTTGGTTTCCAAAGGTCAGAAAGACTTTTTCCGTGCATAGCTGACCATCAGCAGGAGTGAGGATGTTCATAGTCTGGCACTCATTGATTCAGATAGCAAATTAAAACTTCAATCATGTTCGGCATCATTTCAAGCTTTTATGTTTGGCACCATTTCATTTTTTTTTGTCCAGCATAATTTCAAGTTGTTTTGTACTCAGAATCTTGAACTGACGATCGCCAGGTTAGTGCCACCATTCCAGAGCGAGTAATAAGCTCACCAACGCATATTGAGGTGATTTAATTAAACAGTATCGATTAATATCATATAATTGATGCAATTCAGATTGTTTTACCTGAAGTACTGATATATAGGAATGAGCACAATTTTTATTTTCTTTCTGTACTGCTGAGAATCTCATAGTCATGTAGTTCAAGGCAAGTGCAACTTTGCTTATTGGACTATTTATATAAAGTAATAGCTATTCTGTCACTACCTCATTTTTTTAAGTTTACAGAGCCTAACGATCCTTTCCCAGTACCCATTTCATGTGTAGAAATAAAGCTCTCTTCCTGAAACATTATTGCCCGCTTTTAATAGCCACATTTAATCTTTGTTTAACAAGTAGCATTCCAGAAAAATTTACAAGTACTTGTCAGAAAACATTGCGGGATCTTGTTACATTATTAGAGCTTTATATTGATTAAACACATGGTCTGTAAAAGGTGTAATAAACCAGCTGTCATTATGAAATGGAGCTCACGAGGTAAGCTACATCCTTCTGCAATTCTTATTTCATTTAAGAGCAGCTGATTTCATTTTCATTTATGTGTTCTGCTCTCTCTCTGTGAGCTCGGTACAACATTTCCCCTGAAGAATGAGCTGTGTGCTGCTGTAACTCTGCTGCTGCAGGACAGGAAGAGGCTCTGTGCTCAGCCAGAATTCCAGCCTGGGGCACAAGGACTGTCCTGCTCGTGAAGTCTGGTCCAAACATCACTGGGTTAAATTTGGAAGCACAGCATCACAGTTTAGATTATGCTAAGCTTTGAAAATGGTCTGATTATGGAAAAAAAAAGTGATTTCTCTCTAAAGACATTTTAGTTAATGATGGAAATGAAAGCCATGCACTTCTCAGCACAGTGGGCTATTGGCCTATCCAAAGAGTGAAGCAAAGCAAACATCCTAAACACCTAATATACACATCCATTCCACCCAGTAAAAACCATGACAATAAAGAAATGATTTGCCATTTAAGAAGGACACAAATGACGCACCCTGCACACATTAAGCAGCTAAGCTATTCAATTAGATGTGCCGTTAATAAGTAAATTATTTGCCTATGTTAGAGAAACAACTCTTTCATTTCAGGAATTAACAACTTTCGTATTAGCCAAAGGAAAAATAATTTTAGTCCCAGGCTATGCATCAAAGTTGTTTTAGTGCTAAAGGTGATGGCATGAGAAGTGTCTCAATTTCTGCTCTGTAAAGAGCTATGTGTTGAAATACATACGCACTGGAAAAAGAGGGGAAAATATTCAACCCTATAATGATAAAGAGCCTATAGCTCATTCATTTCATTTAAAGGGTGCAGCCACATTTTCTAAAGTAGTTGTATCTTTTCCCTTAACACCATTGATACCCTCATAGAATCAATTGTGGAAACAAAACTGGATTGCTTTTCAATGTAGTTTTCTTTTGTGTTTAGAAAATACTTCAAGCTTCTGTTATTGCCAGAACCTTAAAAAAACCAACCAAACAAAAAAACAACCAAACAAAAAATCTGAACTGTTAGAGAGTTCTTGCAATAGAATACCACATTCCTTCCTTAAAAATAAAGCAAAAAACCCAAAGTTATTTATCCAGTATGGGGGCTTTTGCCTTCTAAAATGTAACTATACGTTCTTTCCTTATGTGAAATCCTATGGCACATATGCACACCCTTTCTCCTGCGAGATGGGCTATTCTAGGTATCTGTCTTCACAGAAAGTTTCTTTGGGTTTAAACAGGAGCTACAACACAACTGCTCAGCATCCTGCCCTGTCTGTATTTTTGAAATGCAAGCATGCTATTTTAAAAAAGTGTAGTCTGCAAGTTTCTTGTCATTAAGCTCTTCTTCCAAGCCCAGAACAAGGCATTATGAATTTTCAGTCAATCTATTCACTCCAGGGAGCATTTGTGCAGCTTTCTCGTGTCCCTGACTGCGTGCCCGGGATGGGCTGGGGCAGAGGGGCTGTGTGCTGTCCTTCCCCCCCAGGGCTGCCCCCAGAGCTGCCCTCACAGTCACTCGGGGAAGGGCACTGCCTCGTTACACCTTTTGGTTCTCCATCAAGTCCATCCGAGTGAGCCCTCGAGGGTTGTAAAGGCTGATCACCTCGTTCCTGATTGAACCAAAGTGCAGCCAGGCAGAGTGCTGCACACAGAAACTCAGGCACCTCTTTGATCCTTCCCAAACAGACACATTTCAGCACTCCAGGATTTAGCTCTGTGTTAAGGAGGAAAGTACAAATTTGATTATCTGTTCCTTGGTTGATGGGAGCAAGAGTTCCAAGTCAGTGCTACTGGGAAAAGCTACAACAAATGCAATGTTCCTTCCCAAGACCCTCCCCTCTGGCATTAGGTATCTACAATAATCCTCCTGTCATAGGCATTTTGTTCTATTTTTTTAAAGATAAAAAGCCTAAAATGACAACAGCACCCCTATCCCCTAGCACTTAGAAAAATAGTTTAAATCTCATTATTTCATGTCTGTGAAGATCTACTCTAAAACAACCTTCTATTCATTCAGAAATCTGAGGGGCATTTCACTGCTCTACTGAAAGAATGAGTTTCAAAGAAATTGAAACGTACGTTAGAGAATACACACAAATCGGTCTTTTAATAAATAACCCACACTAACTGCTGCTTCTGATCAACCACACTTAGGAGCTGGTTGTTATTTCAGGATCACACACAAATGACTAGGGATAGAATCTGGTCATAGAAAATATCCTGTTCCACTTCTTTTAAGATTGTGATCTTAAAAAGAAAGATATAAATGAAAGCAGATTTTGGCCTGTAGCGCATACTTGCATGCAGACATAACTTCATAGGATGAACTGCTGGACTAGGAGATGAAAAATCTATTTGCTCAACAGAACTGGAAATGATTCAGTGTGCATGAAGTAGCTATTTATAGATTATAATTCCTTTTCAAGTAGTTTGGTGGCATTTTTAATTTACAGAAGCATAATATTAACTGTAAATATAAATAAGAGGAATGTTGTTATCATAACAAGTGTGCTTGCCTATAACTCCCTTACACATTCTCTCATGGCTCTGCAGAGAATGAAGCATTTCATTTCCAGTTATTTATTTTGAATTCTTAATCCTCAGTATGCTTGGCAGAAAAACCAAGAGAAAAGAACAGAAAGGACCTGAAAGGTTGCAATTAATCCAGATATGAAGGGGATTGGTTTTATTATTTATTGTTCATTGCATTAACCAAACTTAGTAAAGCTAGGACAGAAAAAAATATTTCTGCTGCAGAGCTTTTGTCTTCTAAATATTATAGAGGCAAAAATGAAAAATCATTTAATGTGATAGGTTGTAGACATCTTTGAGTGAAGAACCCATGGATTTATAGGTTTAGATATAGATGGCCCTGGTGAATTTATGGTGAATCCTGTATCGTGAAAAAGTTGGGGTTCTAATGAATTTATTTCTTTGATTTCACAGAACTTGTATTTCTTAAGTTAAATGGAACATCATCTGCAAAAAAATATCCTGCAACAGATATTAGTTCTGGAGCTGTGTTTCACTTTGCTCCTCTGTTTGTCATAAATAACTGGTGCAGTACATTGCATTTGCAGTATCTGTAACTGGACTGAAAATTATCCATTTTCTGCACAGCCTAGCACATCGAGAAAGAGATCTTTGTGGCACTGTCCTCTCCGTAACAATCCATTTCTTTTGAAGTATTAGAAATTATTTTGGTAGTAGAGATCCTAAGTTTGGGCGAAATGCTACAACTCTTACTACAGCTCCCGTTTCTTTTGCACAACATATACATCAGAGGGAAAACGTGAAGATGACTTTTGCAGCCTTATATTTACACTTTTCGGAATTATAATTAATTTTTACCTTGAGGCACTACTGATACAATAAAATGGTTCTGACAGAATAACCTTAATTGTTGCATGAAAATTCAGTACAATCGAGAAGGCAAAACCCCTGGTGCTAAGAAAAGCTTGGTTGTGCTGTTTTTCAAGCAAGATGCATGGGAAGAACAATCACAGTCCATCCTTGCTAGCAAAAAAGGCAGCTCGCAACTGGCAAAAGAAATCTGAAGAAGAACCAGGACCTGTACAGCTCCTCTGAGCTGCGTGTAGCTATCTGCTACCAGGAGGAAGATAATTCATCACGATAAAAAACAAACATCCATTTTAAACTTGCTTGGCAATGAGGATGTTCTTATTTGCATAATGATGGTTATTTGAATATGATGAGAATTTGCCTGAGCGAGACTCAAGCTCAAACACATTCAAATGTGATACAGTCTGTACAATTTTCTCAAGGATTGCAATTTAATACTATTTATCTAATGAAAGAAAAATAAATATTGGCTGTAACATCCCATTATGCTTGAGAGCCGGTTTTAAATTACACTTGAATAAAGTAACTGAGTGTGGGATGCTTGCATTTCCTCAGGGATTGGTAACACTTCCCGAAATGGTGAAAAATATCTTCCTTTTCCAAGTAGGCTCCATCTCAATACCAGGACTGCAGAGATAATGCTGACAAAGTGGGGCCTTTGCATGTCCAGCATTATCAGCCATGAGCCAAACAGCACTGCACCAACAGGGAAGAATGGCAAGGAATCCTAAAGCCAAATTTCAGGGGAAAAGTGCTTAGAGTACTTAGAGACTGGCAAATAGCCATTGATAATATTTATCGTAGAAATGGCACACGAATTTTAACAGAGAGAAGCACTGCCCATTGGAACCATTTAGTGAGGAAAGTCATGGCTGGGACATTATTTGGTGTGTTCAGAATGTTCCTTCCAGCTCGCAGAGATAACCAGGAGAGAAAAGTTCCTGTCACTTCCAGGTATATTCATATGTAATTGTGAGAACAGATCTGTCCACACAGAGGGAAATAATACCACAATTACAAATATCTACACTTTGCACTTTCATCTGACACAGACATGGTGACAGCCTCTGTTACACAGGACAAACTCTGATTTTATTTCTGAGCACGCCTAAAACTGTGGTGAGTTACAGTTCCAAATGAGAACTTTGCCATTGACACTCCATAAAAAGTACAACAATTTTTGCTATTTTATGGTAGGAAAACCTCTACAATTTCTCAGAAGGTTGGATGCCACCTCTAGAGAGAAATAAAAGGCTTTTGGTATTTTCAAAAGTATATTGCAATGGGAAGCCCAGACATGACTGGTGACACCTGTGCAGTCACCTTGCAGTACATTTCTAGCCACAGGAAAGTCCACCAACTCAGGCCAGCCCCTGGCTCTCGGTAAGCTCAGATGTCAGGGATTTTAGCAAGGATGCAACTTTCTGATGGCAGAGCCATATATTTGTCCTGCTAAACCTTAAATGACCCAAGACTGGATTCCATGCTGCAGATGCTGTGGATAATTAACTAACAAATCCAGCCACGTGAGAGAGATTATTTTATTTGTGTCTTCAAAGGCATAAGAAAAAAAAATCATGCTTAAGCTTAGTTCAAAGCCAATCCTGCTCCTATTAAAGTCTATGGGATTCTTTGCTGCTGAAGTTAACCTAAAATGACTTAATTGTTCTAATTATGTCTTGAACAAGACTGTCAAAAAGCTCTGTTCTTGTAAAACAAAAAGTGTTCTTGAGGAGCAATTGAGCTACCTGAAACTGTGATCTTGAGAAGCTAATAATGCATCTCTAACCCAGAAAAGGATGCAAGCTGGTATTTTTATTGCAAGTCAGATAAAGTGTCATTTGTAAAGTTAGACAAATTCACAAAGTGGATTTTTTGCAGTTTGTTTTGGTTTTGGTTTTTTTGTGATGGCTTGCTCTTCTCCCTCTGAGCTTTATGAATTTCCACTGTAACACTCCACTGTGACTCCACCACATCACAGAAACATCTACAGCTCTGATTAAAAGCCCCAAAATTTTAATGGAGATCTGCCACTGATTTCAGCATGCTCTGCTGGAGGCTGCCCTGCTGCCACACGTAGATGTCTCTGCAGCAAACCCTCTCAAAAGGGACTCTCGCTTCAGTCCTGCTGCCACAAGTTCTGGCTCCTGCCCTCAAAGCTACTTTTATGGCAAGCAGGTCATTAATAATGACAATTACCAAGCCAGTTCACATTTCAGATAATTAATTTGTAAAATGGGGTGTGATCATTTATTACATATTTGGCATTATGTAAATCCACTTCATCAACTGAAGCACATTTAAAAAATGAAGACAAATTTCTTAACATCCAGTGCCTCAGTTCACTAATCTCTACCCACGCTGAGCCCACGGGCTTTCTCCGCCGTGGTGTGGAGAGTTCATGGCTTTGTTGGCAATTAAATTTCAAGACAACATTTTGATCAGTATTACACTTCAGTAGTGCTGTTCTTATAGTCATTACCTCTGGAAGAGTGGAGGGAAACAGAATTTCACTCACACAAATGGATAAATCATTTCAATAAAAAGAAGGGGGTAAATGAAGAAGAATTCTTCCTCTCAGGATGGTGCACCACACAGAGTGGCTGGCTCAGAAATCTCAAGAAGAATGTTGGGAGCATTTGGAACTGCAGTTTTAGTGAACATGATGAAGCAGAAGTGACTGGGACTGTAAAGTGGGTTAGCACAGCTGAAATACTAATTCCACAGGACAGCCTTACCTGTCTGGAAAGCAGCTTATGAGTTGCCCTATTTATTTATTTAGGCACACATGAACGGCCAGCCTGCTCTTACAGGAACATCAGTTCCCATTTGCACTGTGACCCATTTTAACCATGGAACTTTAATGTTTCCCACTTTTTTGGTGGGAACATATGTGTTACCTGTCTGTGGATCACTCCTGACAGCAAATACTGCAACTCTGCCAGCACACCCTGGACTTCCCATGTCTCACATTTTTGTCTGTTTTCATTGAGAGCAAGAGTTACGATGACAAGCCAAGAGATCTTTGTAGGCAGACACCTCTCAGAGCAGCAGTGCTCTAGATCAAGCTTGCTAATTAATTCTGTAATCAGAGAAGCTGTCGCCATGGAGGATCCACTGAACTCCTACCCGAGGAGACAGCAGAGCTGCTACCAAGGCCTCCTGTGCTTCCCCAGATGCTCCTGCTGGAGTTCATGGCTGGGCAGAGCGAGCTCTGCTCTGCTCAGCACAAAAGGCAGCGATCAGCTGAGGCCCCAGCACAATCTGGAGAGGAGCTGTGCCTCTGCTGAGCCAGATGGGAACAGCTTAGACCAAGCAGGCCTGAGTGTGCACAGTAAATAATGTGCTCAAGGCACATTTGATTTTGGGTCTCGTTTGGTTATTTGAAACTTTTCTCTACGAGGGTTTAGTGTTCTTCATCTGGATGCAATATATCAATCTCAGAAAGGAAAACTTCGTGTCTGTCTGACAGAACTAGACCACTAATCAAGTTCACAGCTATTCCAGGTTTCCCAGATCATATTTTTAAGTTTTAAGCAGACTTAAATTTTAAAGTTGTAAGTAAGTTTTAAACAAACAATAATTTTCTACTTCTCTAGCAAATCAGATTTCCAAGTCTGTCCAGGCACACTCTGAATCCAGTGAAGAGACTTCTCATTCTCTTCTTTTTCTGATTTCTGTACATGTGCTGAGTTCATTCTCATGTTTTTAAAAATTACACCGTACTGCCCACCATATGATAGAGAAAGCAGCTGGCTGATCACATTGCTTCGAGGCATTAATTTGATCAAGCATTCCATCAGAAAGGCAAACGAGCTTAACGGTGTTGATGGACAGCTGGAATATGATTTGAAACAAAACGTGGATTTGAAAAGCAATCGCTAAAAGAAAGGAATCTTCTGAGCTAAAATCCATTTCTAGTGTCTGCATCTCACAACCCCACATCAAACTATTTCTTCCGACATGCTGTGCAATCTTTCTTCTCCTGACTGGGGGAAAAAAATGCTTTCCAGTCTGGAGCTTGAGTGACATTGTAAAACAATATCAACCTGATTTTAAATTTCTATTTGGAATATTCTGCAAAAATATTTGCTTGCTTTCCAAACAGGAAATAATGGTTCCGTTTCAGAAAATATTTTCATATTTCAAGTTGTAAGGCAGTGAGAGTGGTGAGGAAGTGATCACAGCAACATTTCTGCATAATGAAGCAAAGTGTAACAGTTTGACTTTCTGGGGTTATTATTCACTGAAGCAGCTATGGATATAAAAATACTAGGCATTTTGTGGTGGCTTTTCCTTTCCTCACACTGGTTTATTTTTGCTCTGGGTATGCAGTATATTGGTGGCAATTTAAATGCTAATGACTAAAGTGGTATATAAATTGTGTAACTGCATATTAATGAAGAATGAGGGGGTGTAAGTTATGATGCCTTTATGCAGTGCACAGAGAGGCATTTTCTCATCAGCTGTTGATATTTAGTTCCTAGACTGGTCTCTCAATCAAAATTCCCACAAGCTGAGTAGGAGTCAAGGAAACTATGGACGCAAGACAGGTATCAACTTAAACTGAACTGACTTCTTGCTGGCTAAAACCTGACCAGAAATGCTTATTGAAAAAAAAAATTATAGATGGCCTTGGCCTCAGAATTAAAAAATCAGATCTTAATCTTTTTAAGCTGGAGTAGCTGATAACAATTTACTGCTTCTTTGTTCAATTGTTCAATCTGTGCTTGCTGGACAGTTAAAAAGAAGTAATTTCCTCTCTAATCTTGGTATCAAAATATTCACTAAAAAAAGTAACTAAAAACATTGCTCAGGCAATGTCTTTCATTGCTATTTGCATTAACACAGCATCTAGGCTTGGTACTAATACACAGCTCCATGTCCCTTTCTTTACCTAACACAGCACATCAGGTACTTAAACGTCCTGCAGAAAAGTATTTTGGGACCATCTTTGAGACCACCAGCCAAAACCACAGCTATGTGATAATTCAGCCAAAGCTGGAGTGGACTGGCACAGTTCTGCATGCTGGGGTGCCCTTCGTGGGGTAACTGAAATCCCCAGGTCTCATGATTTGATTATTACGGTTGAATTAAGCAGAACTGATTCAGTCATGTCTCATATGCAGAGACGTGATGACAACTTGAGCATTTTGCTGTTGAGCTAGAGGGGTTGATTCACATGGCACTATTTTAAGGTAGCTCATCCATTATACAAGGGTAAAATCAATATTTTATTCATATTAAGTAATTTTTAGAGCCTGGTTGAGGTTGTAGTATCCCAGGATCTGTTAAGGTAACTGAATGGAATTATTTCTACTCCTACTGCCACATAATACCTGAGCATTGCTTCTCAGGCGTTTCCTCCATTCAGAGAGCTGCTGCCTTTGTTGTCAGTCACTCTCTTGGCACTCATTTACTGAAAATCAACCCAGATGTTAGCGCCCTCAGTGAATTTCTGCTGAGCTCTACCAGCCAGCCCTGCTTTCCTCTCCTGATATTGAAACCTGCTCTGGAGCAAACATATGGCTTCCGATGATTGCCCTGGGGTATGTGAGTTCGTGGCTTCCGATACTGCACAAAGTAAAGGGAAGGCTCCAGCAGTTTGAGTGTTCCAAATTTTTTAAGAGCCCTCTGGGGAAATGGTTTTATTTGGAAAAGTAGTATGATAATCCTATGCTTTAAAGAGTTCTAGGCTAGTCTGGGGAGAGGGTTGCTGTTGAGGATATGAAGAATAAAACAAAAAATAACTTTTTTTGTCCTGTTATTTTCCCAATTAATTCAACACATGCAGTAACCCTTTCTTGACATCTTCTACCAATTAATTTCAAGGATCTTATATTAAAATTGTAAAGATAAAGAAGTTGGCTAATATGTCTACCTTCTCCAAGGTAGGTATGTTCATGGCAGAGGTTCTTGTGGCCCTCTAGTGCTGGTCACACTGGAAAGTGCCACATGGCCTTCAGGACAATCAGTTCCAGGGCATTGTCCCTACTGCCACGTTAGTCACCAGAAAAAGACCCCGGAGTGTCTTTGCTGCACTTTGCTTCCATTTTATCTTTCTCCGTGTGTGTGATTTCAATACGTGCTGTGTACATTTTTTTTAATTGATGTTTGCTGAAAGCATGATATATTGAGGTAAGAGATGAAGCCATGTTTTCACCTCTTGTTTTTTAATGTTTGGAGAAATCGATCAGGCTCTGAGTTTATAGCTCCACTGTAAGCAGGGCTATGGCACTGGTCAATCAACACAGCTCTTTTAATTATATGAAACAATTCCAACTAATGCAGCAGAAACTGGGAATTTTTCCATTCCATTCAGCTACAAAAGCACATTATAATTCACATTTCTGCTTAGCTCTGCTCTGCCCGGTTTCTTGGCCTGCTGCTCCTTTCCATCCCAGTCAAAGCCCAAGAGGGTGTGGTGGAAGCTCGCCAGAGGCACAGTGCACACAGTGGGGTCTGTGCAGGGAAGTCCACAGTGAGGTCAGACAGAAGCAGAGCTAACTGAGGAGCAGTGCCGAGTGCTGGGGGAGTCACTGGGGCCTGGGGCAGCTCCCTGCCGCCAGCAGAGTGAGAGTGCTTCACAACACTTTGTCACTGCTGCTGTTCATGCCAAGTGAAGACTCAACAAAACCTCTTTGGTCAGTAAATACATCCTAATTTTGCAAGGTTTATTCAGCTCAGTTCAATTATTCTGTCCTTAGGAGTTTTTCACTGCAAAATTACTAGGTAACTTCTGTGAAGGACCAGCTCCTTCACCTTCTCACAAAAAAGAGCAATTGAAATAGAGTTTTCAGGGAAAGCAGAAGTTTTAATAGCAGCGATCATGAGCCACTAATCTAAATCAAAACAGCACGCTGCTGTCAGTCTGATAATGGGGGGAAACCTTCTGGGATATTGCAGTGACTTCTTTTTTTGTCAGGCAAATGCTCCAGGTAACGAAACAGCAGCAGCAGCAAAGTGTTGAATAGTTTTCATTTGATTTAACGTGAAAAAGGCACCTCAACCAAAAAGCTGCAGAAAGGGAAGGAGGCTGGACTGCACGGCAAAGGGCACACTGAGGCTGATTTACCTGTCATCAAATAAATTCCATGTAAGTTTGCATCTGCATCTCTTGGACAAATTGCAGTATAATCTACATCAATCATGTGAACTCAAAAAAGAAAAGAAAAAAAGGCTTGAATTCCACAGCCTTTAATTTCTTTACTTTCAAACCTACATGTATGCATGGACGCTGAGGAAAACAATCTCAGTTCAATTCCCTGTGGATATGAAAGTGAACTGAAGGAAACATTTGTGTAAGCAGTATATGAACAATTAGTCCTTCCCTCCTTTAATGTTATTTTCACTTCTTTAAATTACAGACAGTGGGCATCATCACGAATACCTTTTTTACTCCATATGCATACTCCAAAATGCAATATTTTTTTCACCTGAAGAACCCACACATTCATTAAGTCTAAGACATGAAAAAAATTCTGATGGTTTAGAAGAAAAAAACCACAGGCAGGCAAGAAAGGATACTAATAAAAGCCACATTGCTACATTTTCTAGCTCATTAGAAAGAAAAAAAAAAATAAATTAAATGTCAGAAATCGATGCTGTTTCTTTGCCCAATCCAAAAGCAATGCTGTAGTGAGATTTACAGAGACTCAACTCAGTCTTACAGAGAACCATAGATTAACAACACAAAGGAAACAAGGATTTGATTTTTTTAAATATTGTTACCTTATAAATTCGTAAATTAAGCCTTGACAGATTCCCTTTAATAAATCTGACCACTTTTACTATTCTTCTAAAAGAGTGAAAAAACAATGTTCTCCTATGAAATTTATATTCACAGAAATAGTGTATTAGGCTTCAAATTTCATTTCGTGTCTCTCCTCTGGGACAGAAGCAATTGTGAAAATATTTACTCATATGAATATTCCTGCTGAATTTAATGCCTAAAATTAACGCAGATGTTTTCAACATGATGGTTTTCATTGGGATGTAAATGTATGCGAGTAAACCAAGATGCACTTTGCTCATGTCTCAAGCAGGAGCCTCTGCATGGAAATAGGCTGGAGCACTAACTGGAAAATGAAAGGGATGTGGGGAGGTGTGCAGCAGCTCCTGGTGAACCCAGGAGATTTTGTAAAGCCAACGAACTGAAATACTTTCAGACAAATCGACTAAAATCTTAACTGTGTATTCAATTATGGATAACTAAGAGCATGCATCAAACACTTAGGAGTTTCAGTGGATTTGAAGTTATTACCTTTAATTATGTCTCAGAAGTCTATTCCAACACAATGACTTTCTGGAGAAAAAAATATTCCAAATCTATCCCCCAATACAAAAGCAGGATCAACAATCAATGTACTGTGGAGGACTTGCTCCTTTTTCAATGTGTGTGCTTGGATTTTTTGGAAGAACAATCATTAGCAAAACAGTTCATTTTAATAGTTAAATAGTTCAGTTTAAGGATGTGAAAACTGTCCCCTACTCTACAAGAAGTTAAATTCTTATCCTTTTCTTTATGATGCGAGATCTATCTCAGTCAACAGTTACACTGCTAAAAAATACCATGCTGAAAGAAAAGCAATTTCCCATATGTTTTTGTCACAGAGATCAGATAAATCTAACTCCTTCTGTCAGAAGAACACATCAGTGATTTCTAGGGATCAGCACAATTGTGGCTAAGAAAGAGGAGGTAATCAGTCTTTCAGAAAATGAGGGTAGTGACAGAATGAGGCATAATGGTTTTAAACTTGAAAGAGGGCAGATTTAGATTAGATATTATGAAGAACTCCTTCCCTGTGAGGGTAGGGAGGCCCTGGCACAGCTGTGGCTGTCCCATCCCTGGAAATGTCTGAGGCCAGGCTGGACAGGCCTTGGAGCAGCCTGGGACAGTGGAAGGGGTGGCACTGGATGAGCTTTAAGGTCCCTTCCAACCCAAACCATTATATGACTCTATGATAAATGTCATGGTTTCTCTGCCCAGTCAAGGCTTTTTCACCTTCATTTAAATTTTAGTGCACTGCTGTTAGAAATCAATGTCAGGTACATGTGTGATACCTGAAGTGAATGGTAACTTCAGCAAAACCACTAAAATGCAAAGGAGCAAGGCAGACTAAAACACAGGGATGGGACAGAGTATTTTGTTAATAAGGAAGCTAACAAAAGGCCAAGAAGAAACAAATGCTTGTAGCCAGCTCTCTCCCCTTCCTTTAATGTCATTGCAGGGTCTCTTTGAGACCATCAGTGACACAGATGTGACATCCTTGATCTCTGTGTACAAAGTGCTAGGTGTGCATTCATATCTTTCAGCCTCAGTCACCTCAGTGCAAGGAGTGCCTCTGTTTGTTTCATTTTCATTCTGATAAAGTTGGATCCTCCTGACAGACTTCCTCACAAATTTATAATAAATAGTTTACATTACATCACAGATGAATCTACCACTGCATATAGATTTCTATAATGATAGAACAAAAGGTCTAGCCTAATATGAGCAAAATTCTTATGTGGTGTGGCCTGTGTTATTTCATGCTCTGTTAAACAGGTAAGTGAAATATACATTTAGCTTGTGCTATTCTTTAGCACACAACTCCAACAGCAAATAGAAATAACTCTGCAAAATGAGAGTTGGGGTAAATCCGATATTCAATACAGTGCTGGTTGTTTTGAGGGATACGCCTCAAACAAAACCCACTGTTGGTTCAAACCCCAACACAAGCACAGCCATACACAGGCAGAAGGAGTGCAGCCATTTTCTCAGCATTGTTAAGAGCATCTACTTCTAGCAGCCTGGTCTAGTTTTCCTTCTCTACAAAGCCTTCTCACTGTTCTAAGCTCTGCTCCTTGCCCAGCCTCGCAGGTGAGCCTCCTTCAGGCCCCAGCCAGGCTGGGCAGGTGCTCACAGGGAGCCCCATGGCTTCCCCATCATTGCTCCAAGACCTCCTCCCTCCTCACACACCTGCACAGGACAGGGGGCAGGCCAGCCCATCCTGCACCCCTTGTCCCCAAAAAATGGGATATTTCCAGTTCCCAGCCCAGCACCCCTATGGAGACCCCAGCTCACCTCACGCCGCCGCCTCTGTTCGTGTCCCAGCGCAGGCCGCCATGTCTCTTCCTCCCCTCATGGATCCGCGGCTCAGTCCAGGTGCTCTGGCGAGCAGGTCCTGAGCTGGGGGAGCTCACCTCACACCTCCCGGCACTGTCCCCTCAGCGCTGCCCATGAGTTTCCCGGCCCCGGCCAGCTGAGGGGCCGTGAGGGCCAGGGCAGCGGCCATGAGGGCCAGGCGGCATCTGTGAGGGCCAGGGCAGCGGCCATGAGGGCCAGGCGGCATCTGTGAGGGCCAGGCGTTGGCCGTGAGGGCCAGGGGGCAGCCGTGAGGGCCAGGCAGCAGCCATGAGGGCCAGGGCATTGGCCGTGAGGGCCAGGGCAGCAGCCGTGAGGGGCAGGCGTTGGCCGTGAGGGGCAGGCGTTGGCCGTGAGGGGCAGGTGGCAGCTGTGAGGGCCAGGCATTGGCCATGAGGGCCAGGCGTTGGCTGTGAGGTCCAGGGCGTTGGCCATGAGGTCCAGGGCAGCAGCCATGAGGGCCAGGGCGTTGGCTGTGAGGGCCAGGCGGCAGCCGTGAGGGCCAGGCGTTGGCCGTGAGGGGCAGGGCGGCTGTGAGGGCCAGGTGGCAGCCGTGACAGCCAGGCGGCATCTGTGAGGGCCAGGCATTGGCCATGAGGGCCAGGCGGTGGCCGTGAGGGCCAGGCGGCAGCCGTGAGGGTCAGGCGGCAGCCGTCAGGGTCAGGGCATTGGCCGTGAGGGTCAGGGCAGCGGCCGTGAGGGCCAGGCATTGGCTGTGAGGGCTAGGGCGGCAGCCATGAGGGCCAGGCAGCAGCCGTGAGGGCTAAGCGTCTGTGAGGGCCAGGGCAGCGGCTGTGAGGTCCAAGGCATTGGCCGTGAGGTCCAGGGAGGCAGCCGTGAGGGCTAGGCGTCTGTGAGGGTCAGGCGGCAGCCGTGAGGGCCAGGCGGCTGTGAGGGCCAGGGCATTGGCTGTGAGGGCCAGGGCATTGGCTGTGAGGGCCAGGGCAGTGGCCGTGAGGGCCAGGCGTTGGCTGTGAGGGCCAGGCGGCTGTGAGGGCCAGGGCAGCAGCCACGCCCACACGGGCCCTCACAGGTGTGAGGGTTCCCGCCAAGGCACCCCAACACGGCAGGATGGCTCCTCTGCTCAATCTCCATCAGGTAAGGACAACTCTGCCTGGGCTGGGTGGGCAGCAGGAAGGGTTTTTTCTCTCATGTTCTCCCTGTAATGTGCACAGGAGTGCCAGGGCTGGCTCTGTACCCGTGTGGGGAAGCCAGTCCGGCAAAGCCAACATGGCGCCTGTTGGTCTGCCATGGTTCAACCTTACCCTGCAGTGGGAAACATTGCAATCAGATGGTGCCTCGGTCTTGTGTGGGCTTCATTTCTCTTTCAAACACCATTTTGGTCTGTTGGTAGAGTCACATTTTATGGTACTGATTCTATTTCTTCTTTGCCAAAGTAGATTTCAAGTTAAATGGGAATTAGATTATAATTTTGGTGGGTTTCCTTCTACTTTGACATTGCAAGAGGTTCTCTTACTGGTATGTTAAGTCTTTCTTCCTGAGTAGCTGGGTAATTAGCAAGTTCTGAGATATATTTTTAATCAGATATGATGTAAGCATCCCAGAAGAGAAGGCTGTGCTAGAGTGGATGATGTCAAAATGGTGGGAAATTTCACAGCTGTTCTCTTTTCTTCAGGTGTGTAACTGCTGCCCTGTGAGCTCTCTTAACAAACCACACTTACAGATATGGCTTGCTACTACACGTGCAAGTACAATAGAAATTAAAAGCTCCAGCAGCCCTAGTGTTTGTTTTTAGACTGCTGGCATCACAGACAGCTTTTATGTATTATGCAACAGTAAAGTCTGGACTCAAATCTTAAGGCCTTCTAATAAAAAAGCAATTTGAACCTGATTTGCAATCGCACTATTTAGTCATGTAGTGTCTGCAAGTGGTAAATAAAACATTCCCCACTGAGTGAACTTCATGAGAGCATCCTGAGAGCAACCACCTGTAGGTCAAACAAAAATCCTCAGGCAGCCTTAGGATGTTGACCCTCCGATTCTAGAGTTGCAATATTAATTAATTCCTATTTCTGTTCGATAAGGTTTTTACAGTTGATAACTATCTAGTTAGTGTGCTGCTTGGCAGCACTGCAAATGAGCAAATTAAGCATAGAGCTTCTTCCTAAGCAATTGCCATTTAATCCTGATTTTAAAAGAAGCAGTAGTGATTGGAAAGGAGCTTTAATTTTGTTAATGCAAAGTTATCTTTTGGGGAAATAAATCACACAGAACATGAAAGAGAGGAGGTTTAGATTAGATATTATGATGAAATTTTCACTGTGAGGGTGCTGAGGCCCTGGCACAGGTGCACAGAGAAGCTGTGGCTGCCCCTGGATCTCTGGAGGTGTCCAAGGCCAGGTTGGACAGGGCTTGGAGCAGCCTGGGACAGTGGGAGGTGTCCCTGCCATGGCAGGGGTGGCACTGGATGATCTTCAACCCTTCCAACCCAACCAATTCTATAATTCTATCATGATTTGTTTACTTTATGAATTTTTATATCTCTGCTTGGTAGTAGTTAAAGGACTAGCAAGTAAACAAAAATTAAATCTATCTGTACTGAAATTGAGATAAGACTTTCTGTTCATCTGTTTGGGCTTAAGATTTCATCAGGAGAGTTTTTGGAAGTGGCTGACCATGTGGAAAAGCAGCCAAACCATCTTGTCTGGTAAAATGTGCATCTGCAGTAAATGGAAGGCAGAAAATACCAAAGCTAGGAAATGCTTTCCTTATGTCAGGGCTAAAGTTGGGTAATCCAACATCCAGAACATACCTAATAAAATCTTAAATGGTTTCTTATTCCCTCTTTTCTGGAACAACTCTGCTATCATCAATATGCAATTTTCCCTCAGCTTCTAATATATGGAAATGTCAATAATAGCTCTTTCTCTAAAACACACCAAATACTTTGATATTTCATTTCAGTTCATAAAAGTGTGTTTGATGATTAACAACAGCTGTAGAACAGGTTGTGTTGGATCAGAACAAAAGGTGATTTTTTCTTATTGACCAAAGGTTTTCAGAAATAGGCCTGGCTTCTGAGACTTCATTTTTTGTCAATGAAGTTTTGAAAGCTGATTGTCATGGTAAATCTTGGGTTTAAAGCTTGTTTAGAGAAAGAATAGATCTGTTCCTTAACTGACCTCCCTGTTCTGTAGTATTTTGCTGTTTTAGGGTAGGACAAATGAAGCATTTATCTCTTCTTGTTCTTCCCCTGTGCTTAGTCCTGTTAGGTGTGCATAGAGTAGGATTAACATGATCTTTAAAAGGAAAATGAGCTATTCTTATCTTGCCTACTCTGCACCTCTAAGACAGTGGTAAGAGGCTGTAGGTGAATTTAGAGATCTAATTTCCCCTAAATAAATAATGAAACCAGATCTTTTAAGCTTATTCTGGCTTTTTGGAGTTTAGCTCCAAGTCTGAGAACACGAGGGTTTTTTTCCTAGGGATGTCTTCTAAGAATAATGCTTTCCTTTGTCTGAAGAAATATTTTTCGACATACAAGGGACTCAGGGGGAAAAAATACAGGAACAGTAAATGTTTTGTTCTTCATGTCCTAAAATAGCTTTGCACTTTCTTTCAGATACTTGCTACAAGTTAGCAAGTCTCTACTATCCAACAGTGTATTTCAAATTGAATAAATTATCAATTAGCACATGAGCAGTGCCTGGATTTGGCGTGGGAATGGGACGTTTCCAGCAGGTTCCTCAGAGTTTTTCAGTGAGCAAGTTGGTGCACACTCCTTTCATGAGCTGATAGTGTGAGCAGTGGAAGGAGAGCGCTGACAGCAATAAACACAATCTCAGTGTCTTTGTGTGGCTGTAAATGCAAACAGTGCCGGGGCTGCCCTGTGCTCCCTGACTGGTGCAAGGCACGGGGGGAGCTGCAAGTGAGACACAAGGTGAGCAGCTGAGCTACGAAACATGAGCACTGATAGCCTCTCGCATAGCACACAAGATGGACGGTGATTTTTTACACTTAGTACCATTTTAGCAACTTTTTTCGAGACATTTAAGTCAGTTCATTTTTTTGTGTGTCCCAACTTGCAAAAAGGCAGTTCCAGATGAAAACAAATAGTTGGCATGTTAATGATAAATAAACACATGCAGCTTTTCATTACCAGGAAATAATGAAATTCTTCACTATTGACTGTATCCTGCAGAGCAGGATCTATAAAACCTGTGATCCATCATTCTGCTTTTTTTGTACATGTATGCTTTCATTTTTAATAAACTGCTCTCAAGTAAAAACTCAAGTCTTCTCACAGTAGCACTGAAGGCTTTGTGGAAATCAGAACTGTACAATTTGGGGGAAAATGCCCCCATTATATTGGATTTATGTGGGTGTAAGTAGTTACACCCAAGTGCAAAGCTCTGGTAAATTAAAAGCTTAAGTTTATTTCCTTAGTATTTAAAGCTGAGGGCTTAGTGGACTTAGAGAAATTTACTCTTTCGCTTCCCCTTTGGAGAACCTCTGCCGAATCTCTGCTTGCATGCTCCTTCTACAAAGATGCAGCGCTTGAGCTGTCAGAGCCAAGCACCACCTGTTCCTCTAAGGCCACCCCCGAGGCTCTGGGGGTGAGACGCCTGTGATCACAGTGGCAGCTCCGCAAAGGGAGTCAGCCAAACCTTGCTCTGCCCTGCCCCTCCTGCTCCCAGTGTCCGTGAGGTCAGGGCTGGGAGGGCTCTCTGGGGCTTCCAACAGATGGAATTTAGAGCAACAGTGTGGGTATAGACCTTGGTGTGCTACACAGAGTCTGTAAAATCTGGTTTTATACCCTCCTCCAGTTCACTGTGCCGTGCAAATTTAAATTGCAATGTTGCAATTTATTTCTCATAAGCATATGTCTCATAAGCACTTAACTCTTAGCTGCTTTCAAATGCCCTGAGAATATTCTCAGGGACATAGTGGAATGTACAAGTTCAACTATGAAGTAATGGTAAACAAATTAATTTTTAAAAACTAAAATAATTGCCTAAGCCAATTCTGTTTACTAATGCATTTATTTGGCTTTCTGATTAAAATGTCACATGAACTTTAATGCTTTATTGCCTTTTATTTCAGCACGCATTATATTATGTGGTAGAGTTTTCAATTATACAGATGTAGTCTTGTATTAATTTAGATATCTCACTTCAGTAATTAAAAGCAAGCTTCTTTTCAGTTTTCCTTAATGGCCCTGCTGAGCCTGCCTTTATTTCTGATGCAATTATTCTGGTTTTTGACATGCAGGCGTCTGATTTTCCATTGCAGCCAATACAGCATTGCCTGGTTCTATATTCAGAGCTTTAAAAAGATATTCCATGCGAGAGCTTCCTTAAGTGCTGCTGTGTCATTGGGAGGCGAGGAGACCTGCATGCATTAGTGCTCGTACCTCACAACAGCCCCGTGTGATCACACAGATTTACTTTGCTCTGCCTGCAGTTGGATATTCATGAATCAGAATGGCTTTAAAATGAGGCTGAGGAAGAGCAGGAGTGCAGGGAAGCTCCACAGTCACATTGCCACACTTAGCGGTGGGAAATGGCAACTGTAAATATTGCTGACTCTGAGCCTCCCCTGCCCATGGCAGTGCTCTAGCCCTGCTTCAAGAGCCCTCTGACAATTCATTCCGAGAGGTTTTGCACTGCTTTGCAAGGAATATGAACAAATGGAAGCTATTTAGTAAATAAAATGTTTGTCACTTTGCTATCCCCAAAGCGTAACTGAGCAAATCGCAGTATTAATGTGTTATTGCCAAGGAAAAATCATAATCACAGACTGGGAAATCAGAATAACCAGATTCAGTTTGTGCCTGATATCGGTCTACTGTGCAGCCTTGAACAGGACACAGAAGGGGCACTGTTTAAAAATTCTGAATATACATATACACTTTTCTAAAAAGAGCAGGAGTTTGAGTTTTGTTAGTCCACACCTGGAAAATTGGTGTAATGGTACTGTCCTGCCTTGCAAGAGTTTTATTCAAGGCTTTGAAAGATTTTTTTATATCAGCTAGAGAGGCTGTTGGGATACCTCCTTGGCTTTTCTTCTGAAACCAAAGAACTCTCCCCCAAAGAACATGGGGAAAAAAAAAAGGATGGGAGATTTACTTTCTTGGATCTGACAATTAAATTTGCTTGAATATCACCTTAGAAACATAAGAAGATATTAATATTAACTTCTTTCTCTTACAGAACCACTTTGAGAAGTATGAGAGAAGTGAACTAAAAATCTTTCCAAACTTCTGTGAAAAGGTAAGAGTTGATTTTACACAATGCTCTTTACACATTAATTAACAGTTTTTGGAGATGGGCTTATGTTTTGCACATGCTTAAATACCACATGCAAGAAACCAGAATTTGGATTGCCAACTCTTTGCCTAAAACCAAGGCAGAACACCTGACATTCGTGACCTTCAGCCTAAAAAAGGCTTTTAGGAGAGAGAAGAAAAAAATCTGGGCTTTATCATGCTGCCTACCACTTCTTTCCTTGTAAAAACACTGTTAATGGTGTTCATGGTGTTTTCAGAAATAACTTCTTTATGGTAAATAGTATTTTGCAAAATCCAAGAAATATTTACTTTTTCTACCAAACCAGCTGGGTGGCTGAGGAAACAAATTTAATTCTCTTTACAGTCTTCTAGATTTCTAATAAATACCTGATTTCTTTTCTGTTCATGATAAAAGCTGGGACACTTGTATTATTAGGAAAGAACTATGCATGCAACATTTGTCACTCATTTTGCTGGGAAGCACAAAGCTTTGGCAGCCACCTAAATCTTTGCTAAAAATGCAGTTGCCTTTCACTTTATCAGTTTATATAGCAATTCTAGTGAACTTCTGCTGTCAGTGAAATTTGCAATGTCAAAATCCCTCAGCATAGGAGGCAAAGGAAGAAAAGACTGAAGTAGATATTTGTTTTTTGCCTGTCTCTGTAGGCTCTTTGCCTCTCTCAGTCCCAATAGAATCTAGACGAATAGAACGATTAGGGTGAATATTTGCTAAAAATGAAGTTATTATGGAAGGGCTTTGAGCAGTGGTCAGTACATCAATTCCTGGAATAAAGGGAAAAAGGGTGAGTGAGAAGGCTGAGAGCACTGCTGGCTGGTGAATCTGCAGGCTGGTAACAGCACTGTCTAATCCACTCTGGTCACTGACGCTCATCCATCAGAGGGTCTTAAAAGAGATTTTAGATGGGTGGACAAAGCACTATCAACAAAAAGATCTTGGGCACCAAATGGCTGAATTGCAGATGTTGGGAGTCATTTTACAGCTCTCGTCTGGATGAGTTATGCCTTTCTCCTTCCCTGCTCCTCAGAGGAAATGACTCTGCTCTTGCTGTTGAGAGGGGAAAGAGCTGCTTCAGCACAGGGCCGGCCAAGATGCCAGATGTTCCCCAGGTGTATTCCTTCCATCTGAAACCGCGCTGTGTGCTGCCTGCCGCTGACCCTCCCCTTGCACGGGATTTCTGTAGGATCTGCAGTTGGAGGGGAGGGTTGCATTCTTCCCTCTGAAGTTGAAATGGGGTTTTGTCTGATCATTCCATATGTTGCGTATTCTGGACCATCCCCACCACAGATGTTTCTCTCCATGCATTAAAATTGGGTTTCAGCTCATTCGGCTTCAGCACTTGACTTTAAAAGCCAAACAAATCAAATCCTTTTCTTGAGGGTATAATGCATCATTTTCCCCTCTTTGACTGTGTATTATCTTCTTTTACATCTGATCACATCATCAAAATCTAACTTCCTGCATCTGTGCTGGCTAATTAGTGCCTTGGCTTTAAACCTCCTCCTATCAAAAATATACATTTTCAAACTAGTCAGTATTTTTATTTATTTTATACAAAGTGTTCCAAGCATATTTAATGGGAAGAGGAAGAGTGATGGGTTTCTCTAAATTGGACATGCTGAAGAAGAGTGAGAAGATTATGGGATGCAGAAGCGAATAAACCAGTGAGCTGGGGGTGCGAAAAAGGGAAAAAAAGGAACTGTAGATCATTGTTTCTCTGGCCAGAATATATTCAAGTGTTAGAGGCTGGTGCCTGGGGCAGTGCTATAGACCATGCTGTTCTGGTGTCTGAGTAATTCCTTTTGAATGGCTGCAGTCTTGGCCATGAGGAGACCTGTATTGCACTGATAAAAATAAGTGAGAATTTTCCCAAGAGAAAATATTGCAATGATGGGCAAAATGGAAGCAAACAGCCAGGATGGGGCAAGGCATCTAAAGGACACGGCGAATTTTAACAGTAGCAAGAAGAGTTTTCCATGCGTGTACTCTCCTTTGCAATGTTACCTTTTTTTTGGTAAATAGTGTGATATTACACCCAAGTCAGAACTCGATGTTTATATCCTTCTTTTCTGTCTGAGCAAATCATACTTGTTCAGCAGTAAAATTGCTTAACTTCCAATTCCATTTTTTTCCCAGGATTTCTGATAAGAATTGTTTGTTCTGGATGTAGGTATAGATCCTAATGCTGAAATGCCCAGGTATCAGAAGGTTCTTACTGTACTCAAACCAGCCAAATGAAATTTCCCTATTTACCCCTTTTTTGTTACATTTTCAAGGAAGTCCTGCAGTCATTTTAACTATCATTGTTCTGGCTGTGGTTCTGAACTCACAGCTAATGGCAGGAGAAGAAAGATCAAAAGAGGTCAAGAAGAAACAAGTGTTAGGATTTGGGTTTTCAAAGCCTCATAGTGGAGTTAGGCTTTGTGGAAGTTAATGGGACATGGCAGATGGCCCAAATTCAAAAACTTTATGTAAAGTGCCAGTGGCCTGTGTAATCCAGGACTGCCTCTGGTTGAACTGCAGCTCTGTTCTGGGCATGGAGAGCAGCAAAAACAGGGAACCTAGTGTAAACAAGGGCTGCATGTCCTCCCAGGCCCCTTTGGTGACCTTGGGGACAACGAGAATCAACACTGGCAGAGCTGTGGCCACCACGAAAAGCGATGGTACCTTCTGCAAGATTATCTCACATTCATTTTGGAAGGAAGTGCTCCATAACTCAAGCCTAGCAAGATGTCATTGCTCAGGTTCCTGCCTGAAAATGCAGCCTTTCTTAAATAACACAGCTGAAAGATAAATGATTGGGCCATAATTTAAAGATATTAAATGGACAGAACTTTGGACACTTGTCACAGCTTCTGCAATGCCTCATATCTGAACAAGGAAGGATTGCTAAGTTCAGAAATGCCAGGATCATTAATCAGGCCTTTGATGTTGAAGTGATGTGATATAATGTTCATAGCTGGTAGAATACAGGGATTTGTTTTGCCTCGACCTGCCAATCTATTTTATGTTGGGTTCAGCCTCACTGTAAAATTCAGAGAATTAAAGTAACTGAATTCATTGATCTATGAATATGATTTCTGAAATACCACATAAAACAACATAACAGGAAAGGATCTATCTGGTCAGAGTACTTTTCATGCAAATTGCAGAGATAATTTATCCTTTGGCATTAGCTGAGCTGAGTGTGTATCTGCCACGGAAGCCTGAAGCTGCCATAAGTCATGGGGCCTGCCCTGCTGCCTATGGAAAGCAATTAGAGGTTGGAGGACTCCCAGCTGACTTTGTGGAAGAATTCATTTTTGCTCCTAAAAAAGTGGCAAATGCTCCCATGGTCTTGTTAGTGTGGGATCACATTAAATATTGTTGAATAAACCTGAGACCAATGCTGTGTTGTACATAATCACAGATGACTATCAATGAGTCCAAATTAGGAGAGGGATCCTGCCTCCTTTTTAGGAAATATAGCAAGGAAAGACCTAGAGGAGTTGGAAGTCTCTGTGGGTAAGAAGACTATCCAGAGATGTCACATTTAAGTCAATCTTCGTCCTTTAAACAACAGAAGACTAATTTGGAGGCTGGGGAAGAGATCCCACAAAGGTGTCTGTTCCTTATATTCCCTCTGAAATCTGAACACAGGCAACGGCCAGAGACATCTGAATAGTGACAATGTGTAAAACACACATCTAATTCGTTTTGTCAGATTGTTTCCCTCTTCTCTGATGAAGCAAGAGGACTTGAATTTTACAGGATTTTTCTCATAAAAAATGAAGTGCAGTTATGAGTCAAGATATAAAATGAGATTTCTTACTCTGGCATTCAGAGAAAGGAGTGATGCGACAGGATACTGCCAAAGGTGTTAGCACCAGGAGAAAGCAGTGCTTAAACTCAGCCCTGTTATCTGAGAGAACGCGTCTGTTTAACCTTCCTGTCCCAAATCCCAGAGCAGAACTGGTCCCCACACGTACGTGAGAAACTGGGTGACTAATTAGACCAGGATGATGCGGAGATACCAGGATTGGGGCAAAGCGAAATTGTCCGAGCGTGTCATCCTCACGCTGTCCCGGCGAGGGAGAGGGGATGGAAACGCTGGGAGAGGCGGCTGCTGACACCTACCGGCATCCCAGCGCGGCCGGGACCCGGCATCCCAACATCCCAACATCCCAGCATCCCATCATCCCAGTACCGCCGGGACCCGGCATCCCAGCATCCCAGCATCCCAGCATCCCAACATCCCGGCATCCCAGTACCGCCGGGACCCGGCATCCCAGCATCCCAACATCCCAGCATCCCAGCATCCCAGCGCGGCCGGGACCCGGCATCCCAGCATCCCAGCAACCCAGCATCCCAGCATCCCAACATCCCAGCATCCCAGCATCCCAACATCCCAGCATCCCAGCATCCCAACATCCCAGCATCCCAGCGCGGCCGGGACCCGGCATCCCAACATCCCAGCATCCCAGTACCGCCGGGACCCGGCATCCCAGCATCCCAGCATCCCAGCGCGGCCGGGACCCAGCATCCCAACATCCCAACATCCCAGCATCCCAGCATCCCAGTACCGCCGGGACCCGGCATCCCAACATCCCAGCATCCCAGCATCCCAGCATCCCAGTACCGCCGGGACCCGGCATCCCAGCATCCCAGCATCCCAGCATCCCAACGTCCCGGCATCCCAGCGCGGCCGGGACCCGGCATCCCAACATCCCAGCATCCCAGCATCCCAGCATCCCAGCATCCCAGCGCGGCTGGGACCCAGCATCCCGGCATCCCAGCATTCCAGCATCCCAACATCCCAGTACAGTCAGGACCTGGTATCCCAACATCCCAGAACACCAGTACAGCCGGGATTTGGCATCCCAGCATCCCAGCATCCCAACATCCCAGCATCCCAGCACTGCCGGACCTGCACCTGCGCTCCCCTAAAGCAGTACGGAGCAGGACCCGGCACCTGAGCCCCACTGCAGCGGTGCTGACCAGGGAGAGCTGCGATTGCAGCGCTGCAGCTGTGCAGTAAGCCTTGCTGTTAAAACTGCAGCTCCCTTCCGTCCCCATTCCTGACTTACAGAGGCTTTGTAGTGCCTGGCTGTACAAGAATTCTCAGTCTCATCCTTCTCTTTGTAACTTATTCAACTACATGCGGTCTAAACACTCTGCTAAAGAAATACTTTAACCTTCGTGTAGGATGATGTGTTAATGTGGTGTCCATCTAAACCGAAAGCAGTAGAAAAACCTTTCAATGGTCTGCATTGTTTTATGCACAATCAGAATCACGCTGTATAAACAACATTAAAAGCTTTCAGCCCTGACCAGTTGTTGGATCTGCTCAAGATAGAGACAAAAACTTGAAGTCCTGTTCAGAGAAGGATGTTAAGGATGTCCATTGTCTTTCCAAAAGCAATTCTGGCAATTTAAGAATTTGGCATTTTCTTAGCCAATAATAGTGCTGATACTTAAAAAGTGACTGAACAAAATCATGCAGGAAACAACTGCCAAGAATGGCTCAATTAAAGCACATTTACTGGTTTGAAGGGTCCTGGAGTCAGAAATTTTTGGAAACTGGGGATGGCTGAGGGGTCTTGCCACCTCTTCGCCCTGTCCTCGTGCTTTTGCTGGGGCTGTGACCAGACAGGGCTACTGCAGCTTTGGTGTGACCTAATAAATCATTCTTTAGGGTTAAGGGAATAATATTTTTTGTTTTCTATGTTTTAACATCCTTAACTAAATATCACAACTATCTTTTCCCATTTTGTTGTTTCAGTGAGCTGATTTGATTTAAATCACATTTTAGAGATGTACTTTGCAGTTCTATCTAATGAATAAAAATCTAAAAAGTGCCCAAATATAGAGAAATGCAAAAGATTGTGTCGTATTTGAAATGCCACATAAATCCATGTTTCCTGGCACGCATTGGCTGCTGATTTCAAAATTGTGTCTGATGTGATTAACCATTTTCTTCATCTGTATTCTATCACTTGTATTATGTCTGTTTAATTTCCTTCTTTGGAAAGAGATCAATGGGAAAAGGAAATACAGAGAATGTCAAGATGCCCCCTTTAGCATTTAATGCCGTTGTGTGCAGAATCTCAGCTAGCAAAAACTGAAAAAAATACTTGCTTTTCTCGGTATTAAATACTGCAACACTTTAGGCCCAAATGGTGCCAAAAATCAGGCACCTCAACCTCTACCTCTGTTTTCTTCATATAATTTTGCCAGGATTTTAGATCTGTTGCTGCTCTATCAGAAGGGATGTCAGCCACCTGTATTCCTTGATGTTTAAAGAACTTAATCTGCTCTGTTATGCCCTGTTTCAGATCAGGGACACATAATCTTACAGCAGCCCTCTGTTTGCCAGCTTTAAGAAGTATTTGCTGTGTTGTCTTCAAGCAAAATGAGTCATGATTTCTGTTGGTATGATTTCATGTACGACTTTAGGTTTTCCAACTTGGATCCCAGCTGCAAGTAAACTGCACTTTTTATTTGGAACTGGTTGCAGTGAATAATACAGGTCTAGAAATCCCAAAATACTCTGTGACATTGTATTGTTGGAATAGGATGGTCTGAAAAAATTGTTGTTCAAGATTTTTAGTGCGCATAATTTTTTTAATGAACTCTTAGCTTTACTTCACTGTCGCTTAATACTTTCCGTTTTCCTCTGATATTGAATCTGAATTGTCTACCAAGTAAGATCTGCAGGTGCTTTACACAATTACAATCTGATACCGACCGTGATTAGATGTAAGAGCTTCCTCTCTAACTGAAAAGAAAATTCCTGTCCCATACTTTTTATACCTTTTCTTTTTCTCTGTGTAGCCCAGTACACTCCATATCCAGAGACCAGGAAATCGTCTGAGACCCTAATGGGAATCCAACCAAGAAAAACAATTTCTGAGCAGAGAGGTTATGCCTATAGCTAAACCCTGTGCTCCTATTCCCTGTCATAAATGGAGTAACTTGATGCTGAAGTAAAAAAATTGGGTTTTGGCAGTGACAGTGAAGTGAGGCAGTGAGATAAACACAGGTTAAAGAGCCGTTTAAATGTTTTTGGACTAACTGAGAAAAAAGCACAGCTTTGTACAGTCAGTGATGGAAGCAGGCACCACCAAACCTCACCCCCAAAGCGCAGCCCAAAGCACAGCCCCAAACTGCACCCCAAAGCGCACCCCAAAGCGCACCCCAAAGCGCTCCCTCAAACCGCACCACCACCACCAAAGCGCAGCCCAAAGCGCACCCCAAACTGCTCCACCAAACCTCACCCCAGAGCGCACCCCAAAGCGCAGCCCAGAGCGCACCCCAAAGCGCAGCCCAAAGCGCAGCCCAAAGCGCACCCCAAACCTCACCCCCAAAGCGCACCCCAAAGCGCACCCCAGAGCGCTCCGCTGACTCGAGCAGATTTGGGGATTGGCGAGCGCCCTGCAGTGCAGCCCTGCGGCCGCGGGGCGGCGCTGCGCACAACGATTCCAGCGGATCCGCGGCCGAGAGCTCTGTCCCTGCCGGGGAGCGCCTTGGGAGCGGCGACATCCCTGTCCTGTGCCCTAAACACGGACAGAGTGTCTGTGCCATGGCCTTGGGAGCGGCGACATCCCTGTCCTGTGCCCTAAACACTGACAAGAGTGTCTGTGCCATGGCCTTGGGAGCGGAGACATCCCTGTCCTGTGCCCTAAACATTGACAGTGTCTGTGCCATGGCCTTGGGAGCGGCGACATCCCTGTCCTGTGCCCTAAACATTGACAGAGTGTCTGTGCCATGGCCTTGGGAGCGGCGACATCCCTGTCCTGTGCCCTAAACATTGACAGTGTCTGTGCCATGGCCTTGGGAGCGGCGACATCCCTGTCCTGTGCCCTAAACATTGACAGTATGCAATCGCCTTGGGAGCGGCGACATCCCTGTCCTGTGCCCTAAACATTGACAGAGTGTCTGTGCCATCGCCTTGGGAGCGGCGACATCCCTGTCCTGTGCCCTAAACACGGACAGAGTGTCTGTGCCATGGCCTTGGGAGCGGCGACATCCCTGTCCTGTGCCCTAAACACTGACTGTGTCTGTGCCATGGCCTTGGGAGCGGCGACATCCCTGTCCTGTGCCCTAAACACTGACAGTGTCTGTGCCATGGCCTTGGGAGCGGAGACATCCCTGTCCTGTGCCCTAAACATTGACAGTGTCTGTGCCATGGCCTTGGGAGCGGCGACATCCCTGTCCTGTGCCCTAAACACGGACAGAGTGCCTGTGCCATGGCCTTGGGAGCGGCGACATCGCTGTCCTGTACCCTAAACCCTGGCAGAGTGTCCGTGCCATCACCTTGGGGAGTGGCTCCCGCCGGGCACTGCCGGAGACATCCCTGTCCGGTACCCTAAACCCTGACAGCGTCTCTGTGCCATGGCCTTGGGAGTGCAGACATCCCTGTCCTGTGCCCTAAACACGGACAGAGTGTCTGTGCCATGGCCTTGGGAGCGGCGACATCCCTGTCCTGTGCCCTAAACATTGACAGTGTCTGTGCCATGGCCTTGGGAGCGGCGACATCCCTGTCCTGTGCCCTAAACACGGACAGCGTGTCCTCATCATCACCTGTGGGAATGGCTCCCCCCGGGCACTACTGGCGCTGGGCAGGACAGATCCCCTCTCCACTCTGTACCCTAAACACTGACAGCGTGTCCGTGGCATCTCCTCGCCAAAGCTTCCAGAAGGAGTTCTGGGCTTGCTCTTGATTGCAGGACAACGTGTAACAGGATATGCAGTGTTTATTTGGCAAGGCAGTTCTGAATTAGTTGCTATAGAATACGAAATGTTGCACAAATATAATGTTCCTTTTCCTGCTGTCAGTTTAAGGCATATGCAACATTCTGGAGCATCTCTATATTTTGATGGCCTCTCATAGTAGTGGCCCTGAGAACATTCTTATGCAGAAGGTAAATAGCCTGATTTTTGAGGGAAGCCGTGCACCTGTAATTTTTTTGTGGCTGCATCTAGAGTATGATAAGCACAGTCGTGATAACTGAGAATTCTTTGTTATTCCAAAATTGATGGCATGGGTCCTGACAAAAAATGTGTGGTTGGATGACCTGAAGTAGTTCAGATGTTGTAGTGCTATTATTTCTTGCTATTTCAGTAGAGGAATAAAGGTTAACAAGAGCTCTGTTCTAGGACTGCAAGTACTTACTCCAGATTAGGTCAAATTTATATGCAACAGCAAATGTAATTTTTTTCTTCATGTGCCTACTTCCAGTTTTGGATGTTCTTTGGGACTTTCAAGTGGAAACAAACCACTTTTGATACTGAATCACCATGAATCTGCCCCGTGTCTGGCAGACTGTAAGTGCAGCCCGCAGGTATGGCAGCTGTAGCCATTTTAGAGCACTGAAAATGCACTGTGCTCGATTCCACTGGATTTTGCACATTGCAGTGCTTACTGTAGTTTTTCTCAGAGCAGTTTTGGGGATGCAAGAAAGGTTTCTCTGCTATATGGGAGTGGTGGAGGAAACAATGAAGAATTATCTTGAGGTAAGGGGAAAATGGTGCACCTGACTTCTAAAATGCAAATGCTGCAGAGATTCTCTTATAAGAGAGCAGATGCAGTTTTGCTCATGGAATCAGAGCAGTGTGTGAGGAGCACATTGTGGTGACACCAACGTAGCTCAGACACCAAAGGATCATCAAATGCATAAAAGATTGGCAAAGAGAAAGGGATTAGGCTCTTCTCTTTCTCCCCTACAGACAGGAGCAGCAGCAACAGGCGTGGGTTGCAGCACAAAGCGTCCAAGTCAGACATTAAGAAACACTTTCTGATGGAAGTAGAACAAAACACTGGAACACATTTCCTGCGGTGGAACTGCAGTGTCTCCACCGCTAAAGGTCCTTAAGTGCAGGTAGAGAATCGTCTGTCTGTCTGGAGTGACCTCAGCAGAGCTGATCGTGCAGGGAGCGAAGGGCCTGGATGACCCCTCGGGTTCCTTCCAGCCGTAATATTTCATGGAGGGTTTTGTGCTCAGGGTCCAGATGGGCTTCACCTATTAACTGCAAATGACCCTTCCTTGCAGCTCTGGTGTTCAGTTCCTTGAGAGTTTGTTCGTGTAATGCAAAGCAAGAAGTTCAAGGGCTTTTGGGGTTTCTCATCCCTCTTGCATTCCGAGCATTTGCTTGCCTTAAACTTGATGGACTTTGTCCACATCCCTTCCCTGCTTTCCCCCTTCCCGCTCCTGTTAGTGTTAATGCCTTTCACTCACTCTATCTGGCACACACTGGTCCCTTTTATCAAAGGACTTTCACACCTGAGGCCTCCAGTCACATACTTGCAGTAAAGTAACAGCTTAAAAGCAAATCCTTTTAAATCCTGAGGCCAAACACCGTAACAAACATATCTTCTCAAGGGATCAGTTTCCAAATGTGCTTTTGAACCTAAGTCCCAGCAGGCATTTGGCTTTAAGTGTGTGATAGGACTTTATTTATTTATTTATTTATTGTAGAGCCATTCCCCCCCTTTTATTGTTCCCATCTCAAAATGTGCTATTTAAACCTGTACCTCTGGTGAATTCTGCCATTGAAGTGCAGATGAGCAGAGTGCTGCTGGGTGGTGAAACATTGCAGGACAAAAAGACATATCAAAATAAAATCTTATGAGAAAGTGTCGCTTACAGGGAAAATGTGCCTCTCTGGTTTCGGGAGGGAGGGAGATGGGAAATCGTGGGTTTGAATCAACATTTCTTTGAAAATCTGCTGTATGTGGGGCAAGGCACTCAGGCTGTGGCAGTTTGAAGGAGACTTTAAAAATGTGAGTGATCTTTGTGAAATATTGTGCAAGATACGCCACAAACTACTTAAGGTGCACCACAGGTCTCACAGTGAGGTCACACCTGAGATATTTATAAATAGCAGTGCCTTGGTTCTCAGTTTGCAAACTGGTACCTGCAAAACGTACTGCTTGCCTTAGGAGACAGCACAGTTCATTGTGTGTGAAATTACTACCTGTTCTTGCAGATTAATATTAGCACTCCCCAGGGCCTGCTCAGACATGCAGCTTTGCAGTTTGCAATTAGCTGATGACTTCTGTACTTTCAGTGGTATTATTGCTTGGGATGTTCAGCCCTGTGTGAGCTCAGTGGGTTGTTTATATAACATCACAGTTGTTTCAGTCCATGCTGAGCAGTGCCAAACTGTAAAACAAAATCAGCCCCACATTCAGGAGCACGGTTCCCTGAGGACAGGACTAGTACCAGATAAGGCTTGATTTTAATCTCCCTCTTGTCAGCTCTATCTGCTGACAGTTCATTTTCAGGTGACTCTACCACCATCACTCACCTTCCCTTCCTTGCTCTCAATTAAGCTCAGTCACGTTAGGTTGTTATTCTTGTTTGGGGAAAGATATCGAGTAATCAGCATAACACGAAGTCTTAAATAAAAAATGGCTGCACAGCATCTTCTTTTTGGACCTTTTTAATGCCTTGTAAATCAGAGCCACTCCAGAACCTCAGTATCTGCTTACATTCTCTTCTTCTAGTAAATCTATCTTTTCATTCCATCTTTTTCTCTCTCACTTGTAAAAGAGGGTTTGTTTTTTCATGCTGTGGGACTTAAAGTACTGAGCAATCTCAGTTCTCCCCCTTCCCCTGAAAATGCCTTTATTCTCATTTTACTGAGAAGAGAAAGGGGGATTGTCAGTAGAGACAAAAGTTAGAAAACCCAGTTCTGTAAATCTATGTAAATCGATCCCTCCAAATACCACTTTTCCTTTCGCCTTAAAAACGCTTTGACACTTTCCAGACCCCTGACATAATTTTGTTACTCTGTCCTGTTCCCCAGCCTGATGGAGGTGTCAGGTGAAAATCTGGGACTTATCTTCAGTACATTGGAACCCTTCAGATTGATTTCTAATTCAGCTCTTATTCACACATGCAAATTTCCAGCCCCGTTTATCTGATGCTTTAAATTCAAGCTAGTTAGTCTGTTGGAGAGAGAAGTTGAAGCTTTGATTTCAACTGATGCTTGGTGTAATTGGCTCTCAGCAATTCAAGTTACCCAGCTTATAAAATGTTAATTTAGCTTCTCTTTGCAGACCAATGCGTTTCAGTTTATTCTTACCCAAGATACAATAGTTTGAAATATGTTATTTCGAGAAAGTAACTCACCTTTGCTGTTACAGTGAACAAAAGGGCCCTAATGCCTCAAGACACTGAACTGAAGAAAAGCAGGCAATTCTAAAGCTAAATATAAATTTCATTACAATGAATTAAAAGTACAAAGCCCTATAAAGGTATTACGAACTTTTTTTCTAACAAAAGAAGGAAAACAAAAACAAGTGCTTAAAGCTAAATATACCAAAAATAATATGATGAGTCAGAACCCTGTCTAAATTTTTGCTATGTTGAAGGTTACCTCAATGAAGCATGTAAATAATAATTTTTTTTAAAGAGAAAAAGTGATTATTTATTCCAAATCTCTTGCGCCAAAGGAGGGTGACTATAGTTCAATCCTTTCTTCTTAAGAATCAGAACCCCAAAGGCAATCTAATGTAGCCTAAAGCAACAGATTCATAATTATATTAATAGCCATATGCTCCATTTCAGCTAAGCACCCCCTGGCAGTGTGGTAATCCTCCCTGATTCTGAAAGTTACATATAAGTCTGCAGATATAAAAACTAATATAAATTGAATCTGTAACAGAATAGAGGAGATTGTAACTAAGTTGAAAGCACATCCTTTGGGCACAATCAGCAGAGGGGATATCTGTGGGATATTGAAATGTAAATGAGCTGTAACACATGAAGCCTATTGTGTCATTAATTTGTTTGATAGAGTTTAGATAGATGTGTTCGTTTGCATCATTTCTGTGCTGCCCCATCCCCTCAGTGCAGGGTGCACTGGGTACATTTAGATGTTTTCACTTCCATCATTTCTGTGCTGTTCCATCCCCTCAGTGCAGGGTGCACTGGGTACATTTAGATGTGTTCACTTCCATCATTTCTGTGCTGCCCCATCCCCTCAGTGCACTGGGTACATTTCGATAGACGTGTTCACTTCCATCATTTCTGTGCTGTTCCATCCCCTCAGTGCAGGGTGCATTGGGTACATTTAGATGTTTTCACTTCCATCATTTCTGTGCTGTTCCATCCCCTCAGTGCAGGGTGCATTGGGTACATTTAGATGTTTTCACTTCCATCATTTCTGTGCTGCCCCATCCCCTCAGTGCAGGGTGCACTGGGTACATTTAGATAGGTGTGTTCACTTCCATCATTTCTGTGCTGTTCCATCCCCTCAGTGCAGGGTGCATTGGGTACATTTAGATGTTTTCACTTCCATCATTTCTGTGCTGTTCCATCCCCTCAGTGCAGGGTGCATTGGGTACATTTAGATGTTTTCACTTCCATCATTTCTGTGCTGCCCCATCCCCTCAGCGCAGGGTGCACTGGGTACATTTAGATAGGTGTGTTCACTTCCATCATTTCTGTGCTGCTCCATCCCCTCAGTGCAGGGTGCACTGGGTACATTTAGGTGTTTTCACTTCCATCATTTCTGTGCTGCTCCATCCCCTCAGTGCAGGGTGCACTGGGTACATTTAGATGTTTTCACTTACACCATTTCTGTGCTGTTCCATCCCCTCAGTGCACTGGGTACATTTCGATAGACGTGTTCACTTCCATCATTTCTGTGCTGCCCCATCCCCTCAGTGCAGGGTGCACTGGGTACATTTAGGTGTTTTCACTTACACCATTTCTGTGCTGTTCCATCCCCTCAGCGCAGGGTGCAATGGGTACATTTAGATGTTTTCACTTACACCATTTCTGTGCTGTTCCATCCCCTCAGCGCAGGGTGCAATGGGTACAAACGCTGTGGCTGCAGTTCAGGTGCTCTCTGTTCATTAGGTGTGAAGAGGATATTTTCCCCCCAGAACACAAGTCTGGCCGTGAGTAGGACCTCTGACCTCTCCTGCACTGTAATTGAGATCGTGGCTGCAGCACAGGTTGTGTCCAGATCCTGCTTTGTCCTCTCCTAATAAACACAACCAAGCTGTGTCATGGGAAATGCGCTCCGTGCCTGCCTTGTGTCAGAGATGTCACAAACACATGGGATTTCCACTCTTTTGGTCTGTTCATTTTTATTCTTTTGGTCTTGTCAGGCAGCATGAGCATGTCCCCAGAGAAGATCTCTTCCCAGTGTCTCTTTCAAGTTGAACAGTTCCATTATTCCTTTTCTGCAGATTAAGATTTTTTTTGAAGTTGCAACTAAGAAGGGTAAATTTTGAGACAAGTTAAATGCCCAACTCACTGAACTCAGTGGAAGAATAAAGCCTTCTATCTGCTACTGGCTATCTTTCTCTGGAAAACATTAATCCTCAAAACGACTGGGGAAATGTAAGTAAATAAAATCATTCTGCAAATTGTACAATCAGCTGAAAAGGGGTTGCATATTCAAAGCTTTGAATTTCCAAAACTGCCAAAAACACCTTTGAATTCTCGTAGCAGAAGACCTTCTGGAAAAGTGCATATTCTTTTCAGGTCTTTAAATATTCCTGATATTATCAACCTTGCAGGTCAATTCTGCAGTGTATAGATATTTCTCTGCTCATTCCAGTGGCCATTGGTGAATTTGAGACGTCTGACAAGCTTATGCATTGCCATTAAAAATGCTGTTAGGGTGATTTATCAGCAGACTTGCAGTTTATCTGCACAAGTGGTGGGATTGATGTGTTTGAGCACAGGTACTTGAACATTCTTTACCTTTGCACCCAGGATTTTTGTCTTAATTTTCTCTATATTCTCAGTCTTCCAACTGTCTGTACAAATGAAAGCTACAAAACTAAGAACCTACTCTCAGAAATTTGTATGGACACTATTTCCTTGGTCGACTCAGTGTTTCAACAGATAAGTAGGATTTTTTTAAATGCCTGAAAAGGCACAGGAAGTGTTTACATGGCTTTTAGCTTCCAGTGAGCACCTGAGATGAGTTTTCACTCGCTGTTCCTTGCACTGAAAGAAGGAATCTGGGGCTGCTGAAAAATCTCCTCTTTCTCACGGTGTAAGCTGGCCTCAGAGGGGCAGTGTGAGCATCCCCACATTCCCTAACGCCGAAGCATTTCTCCCATGGTGGATCCTGGCACACGTTTTGTTGATACAAACTTAATTTAAAAATAAGTATAAAAAGATGGATATAATATTTCTCCTACCTTAAATTTTTTATTATCTATAGGAGCTAACCATGCCTTGGAGAATTCCCTCTGAGAGCACTCGAGCACTCCAAAGCCATGGCACTGAGGGATAGAAATGCCGAGCTGAGTCCGGGAAGTAAAAATTCTCAGTATAAATTACAAAGTGAAAGCTCCATCTCCTACCAGTGAACTTGCAAATACTCTTCTCTCCTGTGGGGTGTCAGTGACACGATTTCAGATAAAGCTGATGTAAATTAGATATCTAACAATCCAGCCAAACCTGCCTTTAGTCCATATTTTGTGTTGATATGCTAGTTCACAGATTAGGAGCTCTTCTTATCTTTTTAGAAACTAATAGCTTGATCCTTTTAAGAAGGTAAGTTCTTATCATGTTCAGATGGCTTCTCATGGCTGTGTCACCCCCTCTGCCCTAAACGATGGATTTAATGTCGCTGTATTTATAATGATGCTCCCTGCCCCGATCCCACACTCCTTTTCCTGCTGTCCTTTCTTTGATGTAGCTCATTCTGTTGTCATACAGACTAAATGCCAAATGTTCCTTCACTGATGATTATTTTAGATCAAAGGTTATTTTCCATTGGCCTTGTTAAAAAAAAATAAATAGTAGGGAAATACTTTTTTTGTTGGTTGCACCACAAAAGTAACTGCAAAGCAGCAGGAAGGGGAGTTCTACAAATCATAGCACTTTTTTTTTGTTCAGCTGTGCTTATCAATGAGTCTAAAGACAAAGGCAGAAAGACAAATAGAAAAAAGAGGTTTATTGGTGAGTTTTAGTTGAAGTTGGGGTTTTTTTGTTCTTTAATGAAGACGTGCTGTGACAAAATTAACTAATTAGTGGAAATGTTGGCAGGCATTCTTAAGAGCCCAGAAACCTGGTATGGTTTGACTTTTTAAGATAGGTTTTTAAAGTTTCTTTCAGGAACTTTCACCTCTTTCTTTGCTGGCATTTTCTCTGCTCCGCACTGACTAACTTACTTTTTTCTTTTAAATTGTCTGGTTGATTATCATAACGAGGTTAAACCTGTTTCAGCAGCTTTGTTGTCAGAACTGATGAAAGGACCACGGGCCCGTCCGTATTTTCTAGTCAGCAGATGCAGCCTCAGATACCTCGCCCTGCAAACCGTGCTCAGGGCTGGCTTGTGGGGATTACATTTGGGCAGAACAGGGAACAAGAAAACAAGAACCTGCCTGGGAGAGAGCAGTGAGAAGTGCCTGTTCAGGAGTATCCATTTATGTTATCTCTTTTCAGTATTTCATATTTTAATGTTCATTTATACGTTAATATTATAAATAACCCCACCAGCTCACTGGTTTGTCCTGCCTTTCGAGCAGAAAAGCTTCCACAGTTTGGAACCAAGCAGGGTCGTGTAGGGAAAGGGGCAGGCAGGGAATGAGGGAATGGATTCTGGGTTGGGTTATAGCAGAAAGCAGCACAGAAACCGAGGAGAGCTGGAGCTCTTGTGGTTGGTGCATGTGAAACCATTTTTAATAAGAATATCCTCCCACATCCATTCAGCATCTGTGCCTCACTGAGCCCTAATGATGTGTAATAACAGTTTCAGCCAAGCACAAACAAGTGTTCTCTCCTTATAAAACACAAGCTACATCTTTCCTGTATTTAGGAATTCTATCCTATTACATCAAACAGGGAATAATCACCCTCCTTACCCGTAGAAAGAAAATTTTCCATTTAAGTTATAAATCTTTTAGAAACCTAGGAACAATTGAAAACAGGAAATCATTCCAGACTTAGTAGTACAATGAATCAGCAGCTCCATTATGGTTCTGATTTGCAAAGCTGAATCGAAGCCATCGAGCTGTATCTAGTTAGCACTGATAAGACTGTGGTTCAAAAATGGATTAAATGCAGCCTCCGTGGCACAGGCTCAGTGATTACTGTCCATTTACGGTGTTGATGTGAATATTTGCAGCCCCTCGGTGAGGGATCAGGGGACAGTGCTGATTAGACACCTTGGAATAGATGGATTTCTAAAGTGCAGTTTCAGAATCTAATTTGGTACAAGATCAACCAAAAGAGAAATCAAATACTTCTTTTGAAAAAAACCCCACACTGCAATAATATGTGAAAGATGGAGAAGAAACTACAGAACTACAGTGCACAGCAAGCCTGCAGGAAAGGAAGATCACTTACCTCTAGCTGCTGAATGGCATTAAGGTGTCACAATGCCTGTGGCAAGCTGCACAGAACCAGGGAAAGGAGCAAGAAGCTTTGCCACCTTTTGATTCTTCCATTTGTTATATATCATCCATTTATGTCAGTCCTGGCTCGCTTTGATTGGAATCAGAAGCTGCCTTGTGAATAGTGCAGGTACATGTTTAGCTTTTCTCGCACTTACAGCAGTATCTACATTCCTCAAGAAATCCTCTAATTCAGAGAAATCTTACAGTGACATCTAGACTTAGTAGAAAACACTTCACATCCTTTGAGGGTTTTTTACCTTCAGTATCTAAAATAAATCTAATTTTAAACACCTACATTCCTTTTCAGACATAGTTTCTTTGTACCAAACCTCTGTATGTGGAAAGCAAAGGTTAGGCTATTGCACCCACTTCTCACCTGTTTGATTTACTGAGCATTCCTCAGTGCTCTGCAGAGCCAAATAAAGGGCTGAATTATTGCAGTTCCATTGTGGAAGGGCAAGAGACACACACACACACACAAATACCTGTGAAGAGAGTCAGGACAACTGAATTCCTGACCACAACTTTACTACTTTCTTGATTTTTCACTTTTCTTTAAATCCATCATCCTTCTTGTATTCCCTATCCTCTCTAATATGGCATTCCACAGGGATTTATGCAGTGTACAAAGTCCTTGCTTTTCCATTTCCCAGAACAACACCACAGAAGCAGAAAGTCAGATAAGAGAGCATCATTGCTTGATGAGCTGTGTTTTAAGCCCACTTTATGTTGGAGTGTGGAAAAAAAGTGAGAATACCCCGAGAAAGAGCAATGTCACTGCCTCGTCAGAGAGAAAGGGCATTCATGGACTGGTGTGGGAAGCTGATATTGCTGTCATTTCGTGGCGAAAGGTAGGATTTCTTCTCTAATTACTATCCGTCTTCAAGCATAATTAAGGCAAACCAGGGGTGAAAGTGAAGCCCAAGTGCTGTAACAGGTTCTGCAGTCAGGGCACCCAGGCTCTGGGTCACCTTTTGTGAAGGGCTGGCCCCAGTGCTGGAGATGCCTCGGACAGTGGAATTGTAGCTCTGAGGAGACAGCTCTTTCTCCCTGCTTTGTCCTAGTACCTACAACATTTTGTTGCCTGATGTCTCTTTTCTAAAGACAGTTTAAGAATTCCTGACTCAAATTCCAAACTCAAATTCCAGGCAACTTCAGGTCATAATACATCCTCAGTTTCAGTACAATCCTGGGCTTGTATTGATATTTTCATAGTGACTAATCCAAACAAGGTAAGAGGAAAATGCTTCTTGTTTTACCTTCTAGTAAATTTTCCTGGAAAACTACTCAAGGCTAAAGTCCCAGTTAAAAATTACTAAATTTTCAATACAATAACTTGAGCTACTCTTGCTCCTCTTCCCCCATTCCTCCTCCTCCAGGAGTCTTCCAGCTGCCTGATATTGTGTAAAAGGGTCATGAAGATGTCACATCTTTGCTGTGCTCCTTAGCTTCTTTGCACGCTCCTTGAGGTTGCTAGGGTTTGGCATTTGGATGTTCCCGATGAGCTAATTACAGAGGAATTTGAGTATCTCCAGCAGTCTGCTCTCTGACCGATTGCATTGTTGTGATCTGTAATCATTGTAAGATTTACCTCTGAAAATCCACAGAAAGTCTATCTCTTTCTCAGTCTGTATGCTAGATGGAATAATCTGAAATATGGCCTTTTAAAAAAAATTACCCATGGACAGTGGAAACCTCCCCACTAGAAAATGGTGAAAAATCCTGAAAGTTGGGCTTTTATGTGAAGTATTTTGGTGAGTCTGAAATACTGTACAAATGCTAATGGCTGAGATCAGAACTGAGTCCCATGGCCACCTTTCAGGGTTTTAGACAGGAATGAGTCTTTTGCTGGATTTGTTTCCATTCTCTCAGGTAGGTCAGGTTTTTGAAAACTCTTATGTATGGATTTATGGATTTTGCTGGAAACCGCATGTGCTTCACTTAGAGCTTAACCAAACGAGGTGTTTACAAGTGCAGCTTTTGGATTGCTGCCTTCCCTTGTCTTGGGCTCTCCCTCTCCTCTGTGTCCTTGCGGAATGAGCTGCATGGAGAATTGCTTCAGATCTCACACGCACTGAACTCAGCCCTGCAAAGCACCAGCTCGTTCTTCAGAGTTCTCCTCTTGGTTTCGGGGTGATTATCCACATCCGTTCGGCTCAATGCATGTCAGGTGCACAAATCCAAAACATTTTCTTGTTTGGCCAATATATGAGAGACTGGAGTCTTTTTCCAGTAAAGGTTTTTAAGAAAACTTCCACAAACCAGGTTCCAATTTTGCAAAGCTCCTGCTAGACTCACAATGCTCTATTCTCCACCATCTCTGCCTAGCAGCTGCAGCAGCTCCGGGATCAGACGCTTGTCAGCAGGAAGCCTTGCTGTCCCACAGACACCATTAGCAGCAGACTGGTCATGAATGTACATGTTAGGAGATTAAATTTTCTTGGCAAGCAAGGTAGCCCAGGGGTTAAAAACATCAGAACATCTGCATGCTGGTGTCCTTCAAGTTTTAGCATGCTATCTTCAGGATTATTGCACAGATTAAAGAGTTTTATTTTACCATCAAAGTTCTATAATGAGAATCTCTTGGAATAGGAAATATGATCTGTTTTGCTCACTGCTCCGGGGGGTTTCTTCATCTTTTCAGGAGTTTGAAAACTAATGTTCTTTGACACTTTACGTCGACTCTTGATATCCAGTAAATCAAAATAAAAACCTAAATTTGATCTCTGGAAATCAAGATTAGTTTAATGTTTACTATCCTGATGCAAATTAGATTTCTCTTCCTGTCTACGGGGGGTCAGTTTAGAGGTATTACAAAGGTTCGTGTTGACATCCTACTAACTGGAACAATATTTTGGCTAACAAGAGACTGTTTATTTAATGCCTCTGAGTTCATACCTATAGCAAATCTTCTATGCATTATTAGTTTAATTTGCCTTCTGTTTCACATGTGAAACTGCAAGATTTATATTTTTATGACAAAGCTTTTCCCTCTAGTGAGAAAAATACAATGTATGTTGATGTATCTGATATGCCTTTCTTTAGTTAATGACTCCATAACTTAAATTTTCAGCGTAGCCAGAAGCAAAAATTTAAGACTGATATGCTACATATACATTTAATTTTTTAAAATAAGCTTAAATATCTAGATTGTGATCTGAAAAAATGTCAAAAATTTCCACAAGCAAGCTATGGAAAGCCTGGCAAACTGTTGTACCTCATCTCTGCATCTTCATATGCCGTCCATCCATATTGTGTGCCTTCAGCTCTCCTGTGCAGCTGCATGGTTCGGCGTGCAGGAGAGCAGAGCCCCAGGGACCGAGCTGCTGGAGTGACCTTCCCGTGCCTGCAGTGTCACAGCCACTCAGAGCATCGAGTATTATCTTTAAATTTATTTTCTTTTTTTAAATTATTTTATTTAGCTGGCAGACTCCTCTGAAGTGAAACTTACTGGCAGTGCTTATTATGCGTTTAGTAGTCCAGCTACTCTGCTTGTAGAGATCCAACTACTCTACATAAAGTACTACAAGTATTGTACATGCAGTACTACAAGTATTCTACATGTAGTACTACCAGTACTCTACGCGCAGTACTACAAGTACTCTATGTGTAGTACTATGAGTATTGTACATGCAGTACTACAAGTACTCTACCTGCAGTACTACGAGTACTCTATGTGTAGTACTACGAGTATTGTACATGCAGTACTACAAGTACTCTACCTGCAGTACTACAAGTACTCTATGTGTAGTACTACAAGTATTGTGCATGCAATACTACAAGTACTCTACCTGCAGTACTATGAGTACTCTATGTGTAGTACAAGTATTCTACATGCAGTACTGCAAGTACTCTACCTGCAGTACTACAAGTACTCTACATGTAGTACAAGTACTCTACATTGAGTAGTGCAAGTACTCTACATGCAGTACTACAAGTATTGTACATGTAGTACTACAAGTACTCTACATGCAGTACTACAAGCACTCTATGTGTAGTACTACAAGTACTCTACATGCAGCATCACAAGTACTCTACATGGAGTACTACAAGTACTCTGCATGTAGTACTACAGGTATTCTACGTATAGTACTACAAGTACTCTACATGTAGTACTACAGGTATTCTACGTATAGTACTACAAGTACTCTACATGTAGTACTATAAGCACTCTACATGCAGTACTACAAGTATTCTACATGCAGTACTACAAGTATTCTACATGCAGTACTACAGGTATTCTACGTGTAGTACTACAAGTACTCTACATGGAGTAATACAACAGATCCCAAACATGGACCATTGTGCCATTGTAAGGCAGCTCATATTTTAGAAAGACATTTTTCATACATTTGCACTACAATTAAAATTATGAAAATCATTGTAATAGCAGAATTCCTTGAGGGTAAACAAGTAAAACTGGATTTGCTCTGTTAATAAGGACTGAAAAAAACCCCAAGCAAATTCAATCCTAAAGCAAAAGCACACACACACAAAAAAGAAACTCCAAAAAACCCCACCCAGAGACAAGTGAAGAAAGAAAACCATATTATGTGGCAAAAGCTTCAGCAGCTTGTTGTGCTATGCAAAAGCGTGCTTGGAAACACGTTTGTTTAAAACCGAGCATATAAATATCCCATTCGTGATACACAGAGATATGCGAGTCTGCACAGGGCGTTTTGACATATTCCTGTTTTCTGTGCCGGCACAAAGACCATTTGCTGATCTAGATCTCCGACTGTTTTAGAAAATGTGCAATTAGAAAGGGTGTGTCGTGGGGAGGAGGTAGAGTTGCTGGAGTGGAGTCACTCTTATTCAGGTTGCTAATCTACTTTTGAAAGGTGGAGTAATTTACTGCTCTACCATGGCCATCAGCTCATCAATAAAACTAGAATAAAGAACTAAAAAGCTTCAAAAAAGATAATTTGGTGGAGATCCTTCCCTGATACCAAGAGCTGAGAGGGAGCAATGCTTTACAGAGCTGAAAGATTGAATGTGCAGCTGTGTGAGTCCTGTGCTGGAGCAGTGGATGAGATCCATCGGCACAGGTCCTCAGGGAAGGCTGCAGCAAACACACAGCACTGGCAATATTTGCTTTGGACCATACACACAATAATGTTTGTTACTGCTCTGAGTTGTGCCCCCGTGCAGAGCACAGCCTCACGGAAATGTCACTGTCCTTTCCTGAGAATTGCCTGTGCTGTTATACAGCAGAATAGGAATTGCTTTGTCAACAGAATAGAGTCTGGTTTATGGTACAAGTCAGAGACAAAAGAATTTAATTTTATATACAAAGAGTGGAAAGCTAACAAGCAGTATCCAATATTGACAGCAGGCAATCTTTTCTTCTAGAGGAATGCAGTGAACAGAAATGTGAGTCCATCAGCCATGGGTTGATACAGATAACTGCTGCCTAGGTGGAAAATTGTGTGCCAGGCTGCTGGGGAAAAGGGTAAATTAAGTTACCCTTAGGAAAAGTGAGAATAAATACAGAAACTTCTGGCAACTGGATCTATTGCTATAGGTGCATACCCCATGTAAAACAGTCCCAGTCACCCTATATTTCATGCATCAAATACGAGTTCTGTTGATAAAATTCTATACAGAGCAATCTAAATAATGGACAGATGCCGATGTAGAGCACCTCCTGTTAATCTTCTATTACAGATTTTCAGTACCTTTTAACTTCTTACACTTTCCTTTGTCAGTAATTTAAGGACTACTAACTACTATAAATATGCAAAAAATTCTCGTATGTTTGCAGAAAAACAAAATAGAGAGTCAGAGAGATGCTAACTTTTTCTATCGTATGTGTGTGTTCCGATGAATGTTCTAACGTGTTCTAAAATGCAGATTCCCAGGCAGTGTTTTCTCTCAGCCCTCTGCTGTGGATGGGCAATTTCGGGGCCATCACCTTTCCTTTCCTCGCTCTCCTCCAAGTGGGACTTGCTTTGCTGTGGGCAGTGCTCTGCTCTGCTCTGCTCTGCTCTACTTGTCGTGTCCCATTTGCTGCCACCCCAATCAAAAGCAAGTGCTTTGGCACATCTCTGAGACACTTTTTTTTCCAAAAAAAACAACCTTCCAAGGACATAACTAGACCCAGTGCCATTCCCGGGAACCAGGCTGCGTTTCTAAGCCCATTTGCTTTACTTTATGTGCTGCTTCCTGTTCTTTTCACATTCTCCTCTCTTTTGTCTTTTAAGCCTGAACTGTAGCGATTCTCAGGGCCAGATTAGAACTTTCCTTCCAGGTGAGATCAAAGAGGGTCTTTTAGAGGCCTGGGTGTCTCTTTTTCAGTTTAAAAAAAATATTAAAAAAATCAAACTTTCCAACATCTGCTGGAGCCAGCACAGATGTACATACATTGCAGTATGGTAGAGGATTTAAGGCAAATTTCTGAAGCTGTTTTCAACACCTTTCGCTGCCCTTGATATTTTATTTTAAAGGATCTAAATGCCAAATCTTAGTTTGGGGATTATGGCAGCAGAATCAATCAGGTAGGCTCTTGAATTCCTTATTTCCAGCTGCTGTGTTCCTGTTGAGATACTGAATTATATGAGCAAACTGAGATCTGATTCATTATAAAATAAGCACTGCAATATAACTTCTAAAAAGTGTTCACTGATTACGGAAATTCCACTGTTAAATTCAGAGTAATAGCTCAGGATCTCATACTGATATCCAGGGAAAAACACTAGTTTATAATGGCTTTCCTGAAAGTGTTATTCTATTTTCCCCTTTCCATCACTTCGTATTTCAAAATGTAAAGATTTTCAGTGTCAGGGTCAGCTCTTTTAGGAGTAGGTAATGGATGGAGGATCTGCTCATGATCAGAACCTCCATACAAAATTCCTCCTATTTACTATTTCTAACCTTTCCCCACTGCCATTGTCCTTTTGTTCCCTTTCCAATCTCAGCATTCTGGACTTGTATGATTTATTTTGGTTCCACATGGGATAATTCCCTCCTCAGCAGCCAGCTCTGACCCACTGTCACACAATGTCACACACCAACGTGACCGAGTCAGTGAATTGAGTCCTGACAGGGTAACCAGAGCCTCGCAGTTGTGGTGCTGGAACAGCCTCGTGTCACTGGAGACACACATTATGACAATTATGCCAGGAGTTTAAAGGAAGGGAAAACGCGGGCACAGCATGGGGAGATCACTGCAGAGTCTGCAGATTGTTTGTGCACAGGAAAGAGGAGCAGGGGATGGCAAACCCTGACCTTACTGTCCGTGTAAGAACTTAGCAGGAGAGGAGGCACGGAGACCGAGTTGAGATTAAGGGAACCTTCTGCAGAGAGATTGGAGAAGCAAGGAAAAAATTAAGCGAGAGAAGGAATTTTGCCCTCACCTACACAGAGCCTTGAACAAGTATTTGATTTTAGTGCAGAGGAAAATGCAATTGAATGAAAGGATTGGAGAAGGTGGGAAAAGACACAGTCAGAACAGCAGGAGCTTAAGAAAGCAACAAAGTCTGCAGGTGGTTTGAGTTGAGGAGGGCAGAGGAGGTGGCTGCAGCACTATATTTATTCCTTCCCTGTCATTAGAGGTCATGTGCGTGTGTGTAATGGCGTTTCTCTTACAGCTTCTTCAAACCACCATCCTTGGCTGGCAGCATTTGTGCAACTTCCACATGAGATCAATAACAAAACCAAGTTCCTGTTGGACTTCATAAAATCTCAGGAATGTCTCCTTTGGAAGGGTCAAAACTCTGCTGGGAAAAGACAGGATAGGAGTCTGCTTCAAGTTTTTTTATTGTTCTGTTGTTACTCTGTCGGAGTGCAGCAACAGGAAGGATGTTAGGTTGGTGACTGAAGTTCTGGAGATGGAAAGAGTTCTTCCTCCTATGGATGCTGTTCATCTGACCAATTTGTAATTTTTATTAGCATTTGCTTGGTTGTCCACTTCCAGAAAGGCAAAGCATGGACAGGGCCAGGAAAACTTAGAGAGGTTCTAAGGAAATTCTTCTAATTTGAGAAAATTGTTACAGCAGCTGGAAGTACCACGGAGCGGTGGTCGCTGTGGGGTGTATTGTGTTAGCTAAGGATATTCTACAAAGCCCTGCTGTCACGCTGGAGGCTCTGTGGAGGGTGGCAGGCTCCATCCCTGCTGGCAGACACAGCCACGGTGCCTGGGATACGCTCTGGATATTGGTGTTTTTCCACTATGTTACCAAAATGTTTATGACAAAAATGCAAATTACAGCTGCAAGGCTTGCAAATGTACAGATGCTTTGAAGGAAAATGTACTGTGTGAATTCCTTGCTCCAATTTATACTCCCTCCTTTCCCCCCCAGGTATGGACTGCTGCAATTCTTCATTTGAGACTTCTTTAGCACATTGTACCTCAGACTGCATAAGAAAGTTACTTCAAAGTTTTCTTTTGTGCACTGAACAAGATTTGTTTGTTTGTTCTGCAGCCAAATGGAAACCCTTCTCCAGCTGAGGCAAGTTTGACTGAGGCTCATCCTTCAGAACCTGCGGCTGGGACTCTGAAATTGTGCCCTGCTGTACACGGGGATGAGAGGTGAGGCTGCAGCAGATATTGTTACACACTGGGCTTGTTTGGCATCTGACAAGAACTGGCCATGATTTGATTCAGTTCTGAGTTAAACAATGCGTCGTGCCAGTCTCAATGGCCAAGGATTGTGCTGTGCACGGTGTGAGTGCCCTCAGAGGCAGTGTGTGCCCAGAGCTCCCTGCAGAGTGCCTGTGCTACCTCCCCAGATACACTTCTGCTAGAGTGTTGGTGCATTGGGCAGGGACCAGCACTGCATACATTGGGAGAATGCAGAAAAGACAGTTCCACTTGACTTCTGGGTGAAACTGAGGGGATAGAGCTGAATTTTGCTCTGTTTCTGAATTTCTCTGAATTCTTACCTCAATAAAGGTAGTAAGATTCACCCAATGTGTATCTGAGAACAGAATCTGGATTCATAACTTTTTAGACATACTTCTGCACCTTCTTCCCCAATACTAGCTTGTGGGATTGCTTTTCCCAGCTTTCGCAGCACATTAGGTCTCCATAGGGCTGGTTATTCGTGAGATGATTCAGAGGGGACACATCCCTGGGGAGCCTGAGATTTCTGCGTGGGTGGTCTCCCAATAGTCAGAAAAAACCAACTGTTATTCCACGTATGTCCTGCTGGCATGTGAATGCAATTATTCGAGCACAGAAGGACATTTCAGCACAGTTTCGTTGAGTTTGGGGTGCAGCCCTGGGACTTGTCATGTTGTCACCTCAGCCTCTGTAGCCAGCAGCAAACAGAACTGTGCAGCCACTGCTGCTCTTTCCTTTGGTCCCAGACCCTGAGCCCGAGCACTCGGTCACAGCTGGGCTCACTGCAAAGAGCACTTGGCACAAGGCCAGCCTGAAGTGGGCTGTTCTCGCTGTCCTGCAAAAAACTGTGTTATTGCAGCATCTCTTTTTAATAAAACGAAAATCTATATTTATGCAAAACGTTGGATGTTATAGGCAGAATAAAAGGAATCTGTATGAGGATGTAAGTAAAGGAAAGGACTTATCAAAAGAAGCTCAGTATGAAAGGAACTGTAATTTCAGTTGCCATTGATACTCATTGCTAAACTGGTGATAAACTCATCTGTTAAGGAAATAAATGTCAATGTACTTTTGTAATTTAAATGAGAACTTGTAATATGGAAAATATGCTTCCTGTTCAGATCCTTGAAGGTTTGCTTTGAAAGGGGAGTCCCCTGTGATGTCTATTTCATTTTCTTTTATTGTTAAAGTGTTGTGTCACTGATGACATTTCTGCTGAATGCTGCCCAATTATAACATTGAACATCTGCACAGGGACATTTTCTCTTCCCAGGGGCATTATGGGAAACAAGCACATCGGTAAACAAAAGAGTCACTGAAATTATTTGTAGGAAATTTAGTCATTTTGCTGGCTGCCAAAGGTTGAGCTTTACTAACAGAACATTTTTGCCTTTTATAGATAGATCAAACATTGAGGGAATGAAAGCTTTTATAAGAAATACAGGGAAAAAGTTGTGGTTTGCACTGTACTTTTAAAAATAATTTTCATGGGTGGGTGGGTGGGGGGGGCAATTTGCTTTGATTTAAGGTACGTGTTTGTAATATCCTTACTACGTCTTTTAGGGCAACTTTTAATTTATTCTTTCTGTGAAGTAAATGAAAATCTACTAAAACACCCAGGATCACATACAGTAGCATACAGATGTAAATGTCATGTATTCAGTCTAAAGTTAAACTGTATTATCTTTGTGCCAAGGTTCTGGATTTTTAACAATTCGGTTGATGTTTTAATTCCAATTATGGTTTTTGTGGTCAGACACCGAAATGATTATGCCTGAAATTCCCATCCAAGCTGGTGGGAATCTCATGTGTGCAAGTTTTGCAGGCTCGGGGGCATAACCACATGCAGGCTATTTCCAGTAGAGCTCTCACCAGAATCCTTTACGCTCAGACCTCTGCAGGGGAGCGAAGGAGGAAGCAGGTGGAGCCTCTGTGTCTGCCATGCTCTTGTCCTTGGGGTGAAGGTGTGGAGAGAGACAGGGGCACAGTGTGTGCTGAAGGAGCTGGGGATGCTCTGAGCTCTGTGTCATCCACGGCTCTTGTCCTTGGGTGAAGGTGTGGAGAGCAGACAGGGCACAGCGCAGCAGTGCTGGGGATGCTCTGAGCTCTGTGTCTGCCATGCTCTTGTCCTTGGGTGAAGGTGTGGAGAGCAGACAGGGGCAGAGTGCAGCAGTGCTGGGGATGCTCTGAGGCACTGCTGCTCTCCTCTGTGTCTGCCATGCTCTTGTCCTCGGGTGAAGGTGTGGAGAGCAGACAGGGCACAGCGCAGCAGTGCTGGGGATGCTCTGAGGCACTGCTGCTCTCCTCTGTGTCACCCATGGCTCTTGTCCTTGGGTGAAGGTGTGGAGAGAGACAGGGGCACAGTGTGTGCTGTGGGATCTGGGGATGCTCTGAGACATTGCTGCTCTGAGCTCTGTGTCACCCACAGCTCTTGTCCTTGGGGTGAAGGTGTGGAGAGCAGACAGGGGCACAGTGTGTGCTGCGGGAGCTGGGGATGCTCTGAGCTCTGTGTCTGCCATGCTCTTGTCCTTGGGTAAAGGTGTGGAGAGAGATAGGGCACAGCGCAGCAGTGCTGGGGATGCTCTGAGCTCTGTGTCTGCCATGCTCTTGTCCTTGGGTGAAGGTGTGGAGAGAGACAGGGGCACAATGTGTGCTGAAGGAGCTGGGAATGCTCTGAGCTCTGTGTCACCCACGGCTCTCGTCCTTGGGTAAAGGTGTGGAGAGCAGACAGGGCACAGCGCAGCAGTGCTGGGGATGCTCTGAGCTCTGCGTCACCCACAGCTTTTTTCCTCGGGTGAAGGTGTGGAGAGCAGACAGGGCACAGCGCAGCAGTGCTGGGGATGCTCTGAGGCACTGCTCTCTCCTGGCAGGCTCTGTGTGCCTGTGCCCTCCTCAGCCACGCTCTGCTCCTTCCCTCTTTGGGCACCTGAGCCTCAGACACCTCCCACAGCCTCCATTCTGCTCCATCACTCGGCTCTGTTTTCCTCTGTGTTTCCTACCAGTTTATTCCCTTCAAACTTTGGAAACTTTTGAAAATCTGCTTTGCTCTCTGCTGCACCACAGTGATACACTTAGGGGACAGATGTGTTTTCCTAATCTCTGTGTTCTGTCCATCTTGACTAAAAAATTGGGAGATCAGGAGCTGCTGACTGCTGCTTAGGGCACTGGGATTCATTCTTGTTTGGTCATTAAGGTTGCCTTGATAAACTCAAATCATACTTAGCTACAGTAAAAGTCAAGAACTAATGTGTCTCCATTCCTGTTTTTATTTTGTCTTTATGTGTTGGATTACACAGTAGCTTGTTCCGACCCTGGCAGTATTATAAATTTTGAATTATTCTGTTTAAATTCTTTCAATGACTACTGAAATTATCTGCAACAATCATGCAAAATGCTACAATTTAAAGTGCTACTGCAATGTTTAGGACTGTTGGTGGAATGTTTTTCCTTAATTCTTAGCCGTTAACTTTTATGAGGGACATAGCCGTTGAAATGTGTGGGAGAGGTTCTGTCACACAGGAAGTATTCTATATTTTCTTAATGAATAAATATTGAATGTCTCTTTTATTTTGATTTATCTCCACAATATATCTGTCTGCAGCTCCCCCTCCCTCCCCACCTCAAAATGAATAGTCCTGCTGTTGAAATGAGAGAAAGTATGTTTCTGCGTCTTGAAAATAGAACTAAAAATACCTGCTTGACCTGTGGGCTTTCAGACAGCTCGCAGTTGTGGTTAACACGAGCCCCCCTGCAGAGATCAAAGGCTGGCCCCATCCTGCTTGAAACGCCACTGTCAGTACCTTGTTGTTAGGCAAAAAGTAAGAGAGCGTTCCCCTCTGCTGTGGAAAAGCAATGTTTATTTGATCTTGGCCCTCTTCTGAATAATTTCGCTAAATCTAATTGCTCTTGATGTTTTACCCAGTACATCATGGGCTTTTTCAGAAGCAGCTCTTTATGCAATGGGTGAAGCTGCAGAATACAGTAAGGACCACTTCAAATATCTCTCATCAAGGCAAAGAACTCTAGATAGATTACTGCAGATCAATCTGTGTAAACCCTGCATAAACACTGGAGCTCTTTTAAGTTAAAATGTACTTTACAAAACCCTTATGCAGTGAAAGGTGAAATACTCTCCAATTATTAAGAGAGTTATCATGTGAAAAGCAGTAGAGAGGGCTGTTTCATTCACTGGTTCCTGTCAATTTATGATGAAACAAAACATATTATTAAATTCTTTCCAGTAGATTTATTACCATACATTAAGATTTTATGTTACCACAATGTGAACTTCCTGCACGTCAAACACCAGCCCTGGTTCTAATAGGAATGATGCTGTTTCTGCCATGTGTTGCTTGAGTGAAATCAAGAAACTTGACTTTTACTGTTGTAAAGGCTTTGCAGTGGTCTGTGACATTTGGCTGCTCTCACACTTCTGCTGCCGTGCAAATGCCTTACAAACTTTGCTGCACATCTCTAAAGGTTTCCTGGTGAACCCATGAAAGGGAATGACAGCTGGCAGGTGTTTTCCAGGCAGAAATCTCCGAAAGCTGAAAATGTACTTCACTCCTACGGTATGAGCACACACCAGGTGATGAGCAGGGGGATGTGGAGTGCCTCCCTTGACTGTGAGACTGGAGCATTTGGGAAATACAGGTCCTCTCCAAAGTCCATTGCTGGTGTGATGGGTGACATCCGCCTGTGGATGAGGAGAGGAAAACCTCTGTGTTTTCTGTCACGCAGTTATTTAAAATCTCTCCTTCCCGACCCTTAAGACACCATGCCACTATCAGGTATGACGCTCTGGGTGCAGAGGGAGCTTCAGGCAGATTCAGAGCACAGCGTGGCAGGTGACAGATTGTCTCCCTCGGGCAGGAGGGCACCAGCTGCTCAAGCACCATTTGTTCCCTCCTTCCCCCACTTCTGCTGCAAGGCAAGAAGCTGCTGAGTTAGGTATTGGGGAGCTGATAATGTTTGGGGAGGAGAGCGATCAGGAGCAATCTCTGCAGCAGCAGCAGCACTTGGCAGCCCCAGCTTTCAGCAGCTGAGGAGTAAAGCCACCACTAAGCAAGGAAGGGCTTTTGGGTCCACCTCACACCTTCGCCCTCCCTGAGATTGAGGTGGGCTCGTCCCCTGCCTCTAATTCTGCTTCCCTGGAGGTATTACAGTTCTGGACCCCTGCAGCTGCCTGGGGTGTGGCAGTGCTCAGAGCTTGGAGCATAAGGAGATCTTTTGCTGCTTTGTGACCTCTGGGGAAAAGAAAACTCTTCCCCGCACTGAGCCTGTCTATTAATGAGTAAAGGAATTCAGATCAATAAAAGAAAACAGCAGCAGATCTGGAGGAATTCCCTAGGGCCAGAGGCATCATCTCACATGCTCGTACACAAACTTGCTTTTGTGTAGCTCAAGAAGAGCTTTTCCCCTGGTGCTGGAGGCTGGACCAGGTTCTTGCCCTTCACTGCCCAAGGCACAAGCTCTGTCTGGGCTCGGCCTCTCCACAGGACTGAATTTTGTTCTGAGGTGATGAAGTGATCCCTCCTGCTACATTCTTGTGACGTTCACCTTCCCATTTTATTTGATGGGAGATTTGTAAAGACAGAGCTCCTCTAGTTATCATCCTTGGCATTTATTTCAACATAAGATAGAATTTATGATTAAAATCATGACTCTGACACATTAAACCAAAGTTCAGTGTGAAAAAAACAGCTTTATCTTATAAGTGTTATGATGAGTTCCTTTATTTCTTGGTTTTTCAAAGCTCCTCCCCAAAAAAACTTTTTAGTTTAAAGACTTTAAATTCAAAACATTTATTAATAATGTAAAGGGCTGCCTGCCACTCAAAAGCTATAAAGAAACTCTAAAATCAAAGTGAAGTAGTTTCTTCATCAAAGCAAAAAGAATTCCAACTACAACTTTGGTACACTCTTTGGTGGTGCTTTGCTGTTTTTAAGCGCACTTAATAAATCCATACCAGAGTCAGTCCTCAACACACAAATTTGCAGTCTGTCTCAGCTGGTCACTGTTAACCTGCATGGTACAAAGTACTACATTCTAAATTTTCTGGATTGTGTTTCTAGTTATATTATTGACTTGTATGTGAGTTTCAAGAAATCAGTTATGTCCAGCTTTTTTAAAATCCTCAATTTCTTCTGCTTTAAAATATGAGTTACCTGGGGAGAAGCATCTTCCCTCACTGAAAGCCTGCAGCTTCCAGAGGGCTCTCAAGGACTGAACATCTTGCTGGGTTTGAAACTGGTGCCCTTGGGGAATGGCACATTTGATCCACGTGTGACAGGGCTGAGACATCTCTGACTCGGCATTGACTGAGCTGTCCGGGGAGCCTTGGGCACGGGGGGCACGGGGGGCACAGCACACCTCGGGCTCATTGCCCACACCCTGAGCGAGTGCCTGCCCCCGAGAGCCACTGGAGTCACTGCCAGTGCCCGCCAGGGTCACATTGCAACAACCAACCTCAGAAAAGGGTGGCTGACAAAGTGTTTTCCCTTGGTGGAAACCAGCATCAAATTACGTTTCACTGCTGTTTGTTTGCTTTGCAAGGGGGCTAGGGATTTTCACCTTGTCCTTAGGGCAGCAATTTGCTCACCTTCCACTTTCTCGTACTGAAAACATTTGTTCAGATTGCTCTGTTTTCATTTGATTTGTTCTCTTGTTTATATAGAGGTTGCTTTTACATAAAATCCAGTATAATTATTGACACAATTTGCTCTGCACTATAGATTATATCAAACTGCCCAGGATGTACAGTAGAAAATTAGTTTCCTTAGCTGCTTTAGGTCCCTAAACTCCTATCCAAGTCAGTAGATGTACCAAGCCCATCAAATCGAACTCTCCTGTGATGACAGAGCCTCCAGACAGTCTTTGGGAGTGAATCTAAATGTCCCTCACTAAGCTGAGGCTCCTCAGCAAAATAAATGCCATCCTAGCTGGTGGCCGTGCCACTGGGAGCTTTTTATGCAATAACCAAATTAAAATGCTGGGACACTTTTCACATAGTTCTGTTGTGAATAGTGACATAAAATACCTTTAAGAATGGCTGAAAACATCTATTCTTTAGTCCAGCAACAGTTAAGCTCCTAGCTGGCATTTTGTGAAGACATTTTTTAATTTGTGACTCTCTTTGTGACCTGCAAGAACAGTGGAAATCATCAAAATGAATTTCCAGCACCAGGCTTCCTGTTTACATTGTTCAGGGGTAGTTACAGCTTGTTAACATGGACTTGCTGTTCATGGCTAATGATACAATTGAGTCATCTCTGTGCAGTTCTCAGCCATTTAAAACTGTCGTAAAATAACCCAAATAATGGGATGATCAAAGCACTGCAGCCGACTCTGCATGAGAGTGTGACTGCAGCATTTGCAACCATTACTATGGAGTACTATAAATATATTCAGAGTAGTACAAAAGAGATATTCAGGTTACAAAAACTACAGTTCAGACCAGGATAGAATCATAAAATAAATATTCAGCTATGCTTGAGGCCCTCGAATATTCCCCTAAACGCCCTTGGGTGAGTGTGATGTGCCCAATTCCCAGAGAACAGGTACCCAGCACTTGTTTGAGAATGAGGAGTCATTAAAGCATCACAAATCAAGCATATGAAAAGGGAGATACAAAGAATGATTAGAAGCCTTTGCTGGGTTTTGTTGTCTCGGTCTTTTTTCTCCTTCCAGTTGGCTGCTTAAAACAGGTGATTTCTGGTTTCTTTGTGAGAGCTATGGTACATATGTTTTGCTGGGTCTGGATGACTTCAGAAAGTGTTTTATTTTCCATGAAAAGCTTTTAGTTGTCATTGCACAAAGTGTTGCATAAGTCAATGATAAATCAAACTAATATATTTTAAAAACTAAGCATTAGGAGGTTTCATAGTTTAAAAGAAATCACAAAAAAGCACAAGGACTGACTTTTTATCACCTCTCCTTTGAGACCCAGTTTATTTCATCACTGATGTGAAGCATGTAGTACAAAACAAGATGACCTGTTTTCATCCTTGCTATAATTCCACTCAAGTAAAAAACCTTATGCCAGGAATGAGTTTGTCCCTATGTAAAAAAGGTCTTCACTCGTCCCAAGAGGAGACTGAAACTGGGTTCTGTCTGTTTTCATCAGCTCTCTTTATCTCACATCAAGGGTAGCTGATTGAACACAAGGAATTCCTAATATGAGTCACTTGTCATTCAAGCTCTTCTGGTTGAGGATACAGCGTTTCCAGCTTTGTTTGGCAAAGCCAGAATTACCTTGTTTAGCAAGCCCAGCACTGAGTGCAAAGCTGGCAAGAGACCCACACGGGCTCGGTTTCTGTGTGACAAACAATGCTGAAGTGTTTTGAGATGTGACTATAAAGAAATCCTAATTGTGGTGTTTTCTTCTAAATATATTTGGTGTATTGGGACGAATTTTTCCTGTTTCACTCGGGAAGCACTCCAAACTAGAGTGCAGAAGCATACCAGAAATAAAAGAAATGATAGCATGGCTTTTAGATTTTAGTGAGACTTTAGATGAAGGGATTTTTGATTGGTGTGTACTCCAGAACAGTATTGACTACATAGCTCTCAACAAATAAATTACAGTTATTTTCTAGACACTAAAGTGATGGGTACTAAAAGGCTTCCTCACTAGCTTTTATATATATATATATATATATATATAAAAAACAATTTTACAGCTATTTTACATTGCAGGAGAGTTTGCTTCTCTAAATAAGTGGAGTTCTTGTAGCTTTCTCTGGATCTTATAAAAAAAAATTTTGGATGTAACTTACAGGTAGACTTTTAGTTTAATTTCTAGCCATCAGTAGGGGAAATGTTCAGAAGAGGCAGAGTGTGCCTTTTATTTTAATGATCATACAAGAGAAGCAAGAGACAGGAAATATGTAACATGTTTGCGGTCATTTTCCTTGTCACTTTTCCATCATTTTCATTTCTTGGTATAATGAGAACTCTTCCAAAACCCTCTGAAAAAAGCTGTCACTGCTGTTTGCCAGAATGCCAAAGGGACATCGCTTAAAGTTAGTGAGTAAGAAGAGCTACCAAAATGTTCAGTACTGTAATTTATTTCAAGCTGAGTTCAGGAATTTAGAGGGAAAATAAGCTATCTAAATCAAGCTGGGGTGATAAATCCTGTAAGTTTGCAATAGATTTGAATATTTTTTATGTTTTCCTTGAGAGCAGCATTCGGAAGTGCAGATGTGAGGGTCGTTATCTTAATGACACTGCAGAAGTCTGGGCAGCCACAAAAGCTTTCTCACATAGTCAAACTGTCTTGGGAGAATCTAATTTGCTGCTGAGGTATAATACCAAACAAATGCTTTTCATTAAGGAGCTGCATGAAACAGGATCAGTCTAACAAGAGGACTGGGCCTTTGAAATGTAAACAAAGTGGCTCCTCAAGGTAACATCCTCTGCCTTTAATTGAATCTGCCTTGAAAACAGCAGTTTCCTTGGCAGAAGAAAACAAACTTTTACTGGCACACTGCTTCACCCCTCCAGCTTCTACCTGGCCAAATTTGCCATCAGGGGAGCTTGTAAGAAAAGGAATACTTTTTTCCAAGTGTTGTAAAAGCTTATGCTGCTGTCAGAACAGCCGAGTTCAGCTGAAAGGTGGCAGGGTGTGAATCTGAGGCTCCGAACTGCAGCAGCTCTGTTTGAGCAGCAGTTGTTGGCCTTTGCACCATCCCCTGCTCCGTGCCAGGTGAGCACAGCTCGGCCCTTGCAGCGCCTGCACGAGAGCTGAGCCCAGAGCTCGGGCAGGCTGACTCTGCATAATTCTGATTTTATCGCCCACGCTGTCCCTCCAGTTCAGCCCTGAGGTTGTTCCAGTGAGAAAGTCATAGCAGGGTTGGTGTGATCTCTCTGCTCTGTGCCTGTCTGAGGCTTGACAATCAACAGGTATTCAATCCCGGGTACAGGAACAGATATTTATGGGGATTTTTCTGTACAATCACAGCTATACCGATGTAAACATAACCAAGTCCAAGTACCTGTACAAAATTATTTTACAAGCTTCTGTCTGTACCTTATGATAAAGAAGTACAGATACTAAAGATAGGATGAATTCAGTTCTTTTGGATCTGGAGGCATGGTTAATGGCTTTTAAAACCTCATCTGAGCTGACATTGCTACACAAAGAGAATTTTATCCAATCTGGTTCTACTGAAATTTCTAGTAGTAAGAGTCATCGAGGCACTCTGCTGCAGAGCACTTGGGTGTCAGAGCTTGGAAAAAGGGGACAAGGACAGCAAATAGATCTCTTGCTGACATTAATAAGCTGTGTTTAGAAGCACCAGACTCGGCTCTCAGATTCTGTAGTCAGGCACTGAGTTGCACGAGCTGCCTTTTATTAAAATCCAAATGTGGAAGTGTGCACATCTCCACCGTGCAGTCAGCTGTGCGCAGTTCTCTGCTCCATTTCGGAGGTTCGAGACTCCCAGCACAGAAACAGAACTGCAGACCTGCCAGGGGAGTCACTGACTGGGGCAGGTATTGACCACGAAACCATCAGAACATCGCTCTGTCCTCACAGTGCGGCGAAGGCTTTTATGACACAGAGATGCATTTCCTCCAAGCATGCTCTGCTAAGGAACCAAAGCCCAGGAACGTCAGTGGGGATGGATTTTCGTGGGGCCATGGGGCAGCAAGGAGTTAATTACTGCACTTCTCTGCACGGTACAGCAGTGTTGGTTTGGAGTCTCCCCTTTTTGGAGTCGCTCACTATTTTTTGCCTTTTTAAGCTTTGACTTTCTAGCACTTTTCTATGCACTTTTCTATGCATTTTCCTATGCACTTTTCCGGCATCATACCACAAGTTTCAGTGGAAATACAGACATCTGGCTTGGCAGACATGTTCCTTCACTAATACACTCATCAAAGAAACACATTTTTGCGTAGAAGGAATCAGAAACAGCCAGAGGTAAAGGATCTAATAATGTTTACATTAATTTCTCTTAGAAAAGAAAGTCTGCTAAATTTACTAACCATGAAATGCAAAACTTTACACACTAGGAAATCAGCCATAGTCTATAAAAGACTTTACATAAGAGATTTAGCATCTCATAGCAAAATGTCATTTATGGTTGGGATGTGTTATGCAAAATGTGAAAACAACTCATCACTGGAGAGTGTTTTTTCCCAGTCATTGTGAAGAAATGTTCAGCTCAGTGGAAGTGGCCTAGTATTAGTCAGAGCTTTCACTACATTTCCTAGTAAATGTATTTGTCAGTCCTGCAGTTTTAATGAGCAGCAACCCTAAAAAACTTCCCTTTTTTTTCCCTTTGTCCTGAATACTGTTATTTTCTATGGTTTTTAGAGGGGTAAAAGATTGTTTACCCTTTGAAGAATAATTACAAAAGTCAGTGAAAAGCCTCCAAAGTGCATTAAATAAAATTCAAACCTGCAGTGAGGGTATTTCAGAAATATAATTTCTAAGTTTAGTCTCAACAACTGAAGCTTTCTCCTTTGTGGGGATTTTTATTCAGTGTGCAATAAATGCTCCAAGCCTTGGTGAAGAATGTGTTTTGACTAATTTTGGTTTTATGGGTGTCAGTTAAGAACACCATGTGTGTCGATGTCAGAAGCTGCTTCTTTGTGCTTCGTGGCCTCGTGGTTCCCAGCGTGTCAGACCAGGGTGGTTTTCTCTCTTTGAGCTGTGTCTAATGTTTATTGGAGATTTTACACCTGGGCCATGAAAGCTCCTGAACAAACCGGGGCTGATTTCAGGCCCAGCATCCTCAGAATTTCTGTTTGAGACTTAGGCTCCTGGGTAAGCAACAGAAGGGCACATGCCAAACCTGACAATGAATTCAAAAACTACCTAAACTAAACCCAAATCCCCATACATGTAATGGGAAGGGATTTTCCCAGCATTTTCTTTCTGCTCACTGACATGGTTTCCATCCTATTATGGATGTGAATGTGTTTTCCCTTTCCTTTGAGTATGCAAAGTCTTGGTACCAATTTTCTACTTTTTGGTAGCTTCATACTAAACCCAAGAGCTTTCCTGAACAGATTGGGAAAACAATTTAGGAAATGTGATTTTCAGTTGAAACTTAAATTGAGGGCGAAGCAAAATCCTCACTGTGTCTATCTGAGAGTTGTAGGCAAAGGGCCTTGCTTGGATCACTGCCTGTGCTCTGGGGGGCATCTTTCTTTGGCTGGGAATTTAAATAGTGAAATTCCGCAGAAAACAGAAGGTTCTTAGAGGAAAGAAAGAGATAAAATTACTGACCATTGACAGCACTATGGGAAGGGATCTCTGCCTCGCTGGGAGAGCAGGAGCAGACAGGACTGGGACTCTGTGCTGAGCTGTGGTGTCCTGGGGGCTGCACTGAACTGGGGCACAGTTTGTCTGCACGAGCAGCTTCCCCTGAGCTCAGGCTGACCATCTGTGTTGCCTTCTCACCTGCACTGCACACCGAGTGCCCTTTTCCGAGCGGGAAGGCAGCGCAGGAGGGTTCATCCTGCACGTGTGTGCTCAGCAGCTCTTGGTTCATCCTGCACGTGTGTGTGCTCAGCAGCTCTTGGTTCATCCTGCACGTGTGTGTGCTCAGCAGCTCTTGGTTCATCCTGCACGTGTGTGCTCAGCAGCCCAGGATGGTTCATCCTGCACGTGTGCGCTCAGCAGCTCACGGTTCATCCTGCACATGTGTGTGCTCAGCAGCCCAGGATGGTTCATCCTGCACGTGTGTGTGCTCAGCAGCCCAGGATGGTTCATCCTGCATGTGTGTGCTCAGCAGCTCTTGGTTCATCCTGCACGTGTGTGCTCAGCAGCCCAGAATGGTTCATCCTGCACGTGTGTGTGCTCAGCAGCCCAGGATGGTTCATCCTGCACGTGTGTGTGCTCAGCAGCTCTTGGTTTGTCCTGCACATGTGTGTGCTCAGCAGCCCAGGATGGTTCATCCTGCACGTGTGTGCTCAGCAGCTCACGGTTCATCCTGCACGTGTGTGTGCTCAGCAGCTCTTGGTTTGTCCTGCACATGTGTGTGCTCAGCAGCCCAGGATGGTTCATCCTGCACGTGTGTGTGCTCAGCAGCTCTTGGTTCATCCTGCACATGTGTGTGCTCAGCAGCTCACGGTTCATCCTGCATGTGTGTGTGCTCAGCAGCCCAGGATGGTTCATCCTGCACGTGTGTGTGCTCAGCAGCCCAGGATGGTTCATCCTGCACGTGTGTGTGCTCAGCAGCCCAGGATGGTTCATCCTGCACGTGTGTGTGCTCGGCAGCCCAGGATGGTTCATCCTGCACATGTGTGTGCTCGGCAGCTCTTGGTTTGTCCTGCACGTGTGTTCTCGGCAGCTCTCTGCTCCTTCCTGGCACTGCTATTGCCACAGCCAACAAATAATCCACAGTAAAGGCTCCCAGCACAGCATTTTGCTGTACTATTCCTGAAGTGCTGTGTGGAACTCCAGTTCTGAACCAGAATACCTCCATGGCATGCTCTGTGCCGGCAGTGGGGGAAGGGGGATGATCAAAGGAGATGATGATCAAGGATCTTATTTCTCTGCCTTATCTAGTTCTTGTTGCTACATAAATAATGCAAATATAAGTGCAGTCACAGGGATCCCAGTCTTCCCTCAGCTATGAATATATTCTAATAGATTTAGTCAATTATAACAAAGATACAAACATGACAGTAGTCTTTATTTATTACAGCAGAGCTTCTACAACAATTAAAAAGCTCCACTAAACCTAAATTCTTCTTTGAAAGGTTTATTGTATGAATACTAAGCTTTGTACCATTCTGGGGCCTGAATTAAAACCATCCGTCGGGCAGTGGCATTTCTGGAGAGAATGGGAAGGTGGGCAGTTTGAAAAGAAAGAACAAAGTCATGGTTCCAGTGGCTTTAATTTGTTAAAGATCTTGTTAGGGCTATAAAACTTTACCAGGTACTGAAGTTGCTTAGTTTAAGGAGGGAGGTCTGGTCTGGCCATTCATACCAAGAGGTTGTTTCAATTCCCAGCCTTGAGGTTTATGGGCTGTCTTGCATTGAGCTAGTCCTGAACCATGAGTTTATTGAATATTTTGAGAGTTTGAGGTTGCCTTTCCTCTTCTCTCTGCCTTAGATTATTAGTAACTACTGGAACCTGAAACAGTTTGATCAAATCTGTAGCGGCATTTTGTATATTCTTTTGGAAGAGAGAAAAGGTTTTGTTTTCTTTTCCTACCATGTAATAATTCAAAAGCACAAAGCAGTCAGGAAGCATAGCATTTTTTTCCTTCTTCTAAGCACCATCTCCTTCTAATAACATCCTTAATATCTCCAGCATTCATCAAAGGATTATTTAGAAGAAACAGAGCCTGTAGGTGTGATACTAATTACATATGTGAAGATGGATGTTATGCCAGGGCCAAGTGTTGGGATTACTGGTGATGAATGTGAGAGGGTAAGGCAAAGCCAAGGCCACACCAGGAAAACTTTTTTTTGCATCCCAACTTGCTCTTTGGCAATTGCACTCCCAGAGTTCGCAAACAGACATTTGTCACACTCTGAAATGGACATTTCTAGGCTCTGAAGTGTAGGCAGCTCAAGGAAATGAAGAACCATCATTTCAGCTGGCTTTGGATAAAGCCCAGAGGCACAATTCACCACAGAGACAGGTAGAACACTGAGTCAAATTTCATAAAAACATAACATTTGCACAAGGTCAGATGCAGAAAAACAGCCTGACAGTGCTAGCTCCCTGGCAATTGACTGGTTTTTGGATAAATTTTCCTGTTAAATGTTGAGAAGGGCATTCTCCCAAGAGCAGTGCCCACGAGTGTCAGTGGCCTGGTGAGGCAGGGCTGTGTTTTGGCTCTTGCAGCTCCAGGGATGAGCAGACCTGCAGTGAGAACACAAAACACAGCAAGTGCACCTCGCCACAAGTATCCTCTGCTTTCAGGAGGGGAAGAGCTTGCAAGGTGCTTCTCACTCCTGAGGAAAAAATCCAACAAACCTTTTGAGTTTCCCAGGAACTCTTACAAGTTTCTTAAAAATCAGTTCACAGCCAATTAGAGTAAACAGAAAGATAAATCTCAGAAAACTGATGAAAAGAAATACAGCAACTTCAGAGCAGTTCATATCTGGCCTTTGGAGTGCAGTGAAATTAGGAATGCTTTTCCTAAAGTCATGCCTTCAGCAACTACTCTTCAGCAACTTCAGAGAATTTACAGAAGAAGTAAGTTGGAGCCATTGTTTAATACATCTTGCATCTTAAGCTGCCACTCTGGTTCCCTTATCACCTGTGTGTAAAGAATCTGACAGTTTGTATTTAAAGTATTATTAATAAGATTTTTAAATTACACTTGTGCTTGAATGAACTAAATGCTTCCACATGACAAATTGATATGAATGGTTTTAATAAACAGAAAATGAGAAGTAGGTTCATCTGTCCCTGGGGGCTTAGCTGGCTCCATTCATTCTTCTTATTAAATCCTGTCTGTATGGCCCTGCTGTTTGCAGTGATTGATGACTTGACTCAGCGCATAAACTTGGGTTTCTCCTGTGCTACCATTCCGTAGGGCAGGGAGATCCCAGGCCCAAAGCACCTCCACTGATAAGGCACATTAACAGACACCCCAAGGACCAAAGCTTTCCTTGGCTGCAGTAAAGTGTTTCTCAAGGGAGAATGGACAGCAGCAGAGTCAGAGCTCTTACAGCTCACACTGTATTTTGTCAGTGTAAAATGCTCCCAGCTAATTCATTTGGCAAGAGATTAGAGGCTAAACAAAATTAAGTCCACACTTCTTTTCTTTCCCTCTTAGAAAAACCCCAAACAACCCAAACACCGTAATATAATAGTAATAAAATCAAACTGAACTACAGAAATGAGAGCAAGTATTCCTCTTTGCCCTGTTACAGATAGCCCCCAGTACATAATAGCAGGCTTTTGTTCGGAATAAATGCTACAGAGTTTATGAACTATGTCAGCAAGCATTCATCACAAGGGTGAAGAAGGGATGTGTCTGTCCTCTGCTTTGCCTCTGACAGAGCATTTTAGAAACACTTGCTCCAGAACTGAAAGAAAGATTCTGCAGGAATACCTGGGGCAAGTAGAAATGGGGAGATGATGGTAACCATATTATTTCACTGGTTTGACATGGCACAGTAAAATTGAAAGTAAGCAACCCATCTTATGCTAGGACTATATTTACTCCAATAAGTATCATCTAATTTAATTTCAAGTTGAATTTTTAATAAACCCAAAGCCAAGGACAGTGAAAACAAAAGCAAATTCTAGAGTCCATAACCAAACAACATTAGGATTGCTGGAGCAAATTCCCATTTATGTAATGGACTTTGAATGGCTGCTTTTTAATAGATTCTGTTTTAGAGACAGGATATAAGAAGGACCCTATTTCTTATGGTGAAATTCTCCACTGTGCATCACTTTGGCTTTACTTAAAAAGCTTGAGGGATGGCCAGACCTCGCTCAGGCCCTTACAGAGAGATGAGGTGAATTTACAGTAGATGAGCTGAACTCCTGAACTCCATCAGACACTTTCAGATAATAAATTGCATGGCTTGGATTCTCCTGTCCCATCAGGACAGCTGCACAGAGTGTCACTGCAATAGAGGATGAACTATCCCACCCAACTGAACGATCCAATGCTGATTACAAAGAGGAAGATTCACCATGACGACCTCAGATATTGATCTAAATATTGATCACATGAGTGACCTGTGACTGATGGTAACTATGGAAACTATTTAGATTCCTTAAATCTTATCCACAGATTAAGACACCACCTTTCCTACAGGGCACTGGAGATAACCATCTATCCTAAACCAAGCGTCCCAGACAGAGATTCTTGTTCCCATGTCACAAACTCATGTGTAGCCTCTAAGGGCTGCTGAATGCCCTGACTTTTTGGATCTGTCACTCACCCTCGAGGTGTGGTGTCACTGTAGGCTCCAAAGCTGCATTTGAGCATGACCTCTCCAGCTACACAGTCCTGACTCCGTGTGAGTCAGCAGGAGTTCTGATGTTGACTTCCATAGCAGCAGATTTGGCCTTTTTTTGTCTGAAATGCATCCTGGCTCCTCAGAAGAGTCCTACCTGTGGAGCTTGCAGTGCTTGGCTAACACTGCCCTTGGGTCTGCTCCTTTTTTGTGCTTGGACAAAGAAAACATCAAATGCTATGAAATCAGAAATTTAGGATTTTACACTTGTAACATACTCATTATATATGGGAACACTTAATGAAGCAAGAGGCAAGAGGCAGGAGTATCAGGCAGACTGAAACCAAGTAGCTTGAGATCACAGCCATCAGGAGTGAGTACTTTGATATTTGGGTGGCACTTTGCTAACCAATGCAGTGGAATGCTACAGTGGAAAACATGACAACATCGAGATTGTTGTGACAATGTCTGATTGTTATTTGTGTGTAATTTAAGGAGTAACCTAATCTTCTGTGCTAACACACATCAAAGAAACAAGCAATCAGTATTGCCAAAGAGAGCAGTTTTATAATTTCCAGACTGTCCTTGCTTTAGTACAATTTTGTACAAACCATCATTAATTCTGTGTATAAAGTACATGTTCAGTACAGCTCATTTGCCTTCTCTTCATGGCTTTTTTCCACTAACCTTCTTTATATCCATTAGTTTCACGTTCTTTATCTGTGGATCACCCATAGTTGAAGGACGCCATGTGACACAGTTGTGTCAAACCCACGTAAAGAAATGCAATTAATACATGGTGAGCTAAATGAAACTGCGCTTTCAGAGCAGTCTGTGCAAGGTAGTGACCAACTATTTTCAAAACAGTGTCCTGCCCTTTTTAAATTATATTTACCAGTTTAAAGCTGCAAACCACTTTAATAAGCACGACATAATCAATCCCAGACCAGCAAGAACTTCAAGTATCTACAAGTAGTTCACCCTTACCAAAAGACCCTGTAGGCATTTCAGTGCCTGACACATGTGCACATAGGTATTTATTTATAAAACACACATGGTAGTACATATGTTACAGGCATCTACATTATAGTGTTTAGGTAAACAGTTAATTCAGTTAGCCTTTTTACTATTGATGTATAAATAAATCTGCATCCAAGAACAGGCTTTCCATGGAAAAAGGCTGAGCAGATCACTTTTGGAGTTAAAAAAGAACTGAAGAGGACTGGCCATGGGTTTGAAGGGCTGTTTGTGTCTGTACACAGACACAGGGACATATTGCTGTCCTACAAACACGGTCAAACATGTTGGAGCACACACGTGCAGTGTCACACTCACACTGCTTTGTGTGTTCACACTCACAGCGTGTGAGAATGCTGTGGTTCCAGGAGCAGCAGCCCCAGCGCCGCGCTCTGTTTTGGGGCTGAGGATGTGTACACGGTGCTGAGGATGTGTACATGGTGCTGAGGATGTGTACATGGGGCTGAACATGTGTACATGGGGCTGAACATGTGTACATGGTGCTGAGGATGTGTACATGGTGCTGAGGATGTGTACATGGGGCTGAGGATGTGTACATGGGGCTGAACATGTGTACACGGTGCTGAGGATGTGTACATGGTGCTGAGGATGTGTACATGGTGCTGAACATGTGTACATGGGGCTGAGGATGTGTACATGGGGCTGAACATGTGTACACGGTGCTGAGGATGTGTACATGGTGCTGAGGATGTGTACATGGGGCTGAGGATGTGTACACGGGGCTGAACATGTGTACATGGGGCTGAACATGTGTACATGGTGCTGAGGATGTGTACATGGGGCTGAGGATGTGTACACAGTGCTGAACATGTGTACATGGGGCTGAGGATGTGTACACGGGGCTGAACATGTGTACACGGTGCTGAGGGTGTGTACACGGGGCTGAGGATGTGTACACGGGGCTGAACATGTGTACATGGGGCTGAACATGTGTACACGGGGCTGAACATGTGTACATGGTGCTGAGGATGTGTACATGGGGCTGAACATGTGTACATGGTGCTGAGAGTGTGTACATGGGGCTGAACATGTGTACATGGGGCTGAGGATGTGTACATGGTGCTGAGGGTGTGTACATGGGGCTGAGGGTGTGTACATGGGGCTGAACATGTGTACATGGTGCTGAGGGTGTGTACATGGGGCTGAGGGTGTGTACACGGGGCTGAACATGTGTACATGGGGCTGAACATGTGTACATGGGGCTGAACATGTGTACACGGGGCTGAGGATGTGTACACGGGGCTGAACATGTGTACATGGGGCTGAACATGTGTACATGGGGCTGAACATGTGTACATGGTGCTGAGGGTGTATACATGGGGCTGAGGATGTGTACATGGTGCTGAGGATGTGTACATGGTGCTGAGGGTGTGTACATGTGGCTGAGGGTGTGTACATGGGGCTGAGGATGTGTACATGGGGCTGAGGGTGTGTACATGGGGCTGAGGGTGTGTACATGGGGCTGAGGATGTGTACACGGGGCTGAACATGTGTACATGGTGCTGAGGATGTGTACATGGTGCTGAGGATGTGTACATGGGGCTGAACATGTGTACATGGGGCTGAACATGTGTACATGGGGCTGAGGATGTGTACATGGTGCTGAGGATGTGTACGCGGGGCTGGGTTGGTTTTCCAGGTGACTCCAGGGCCAGTGTAGCTCCTGGCAGAGCTGTGAGAGCACAGCCAGCCCAGGCGGGCAGCAGAGGCTCAGGCAGCCTGGCACACACTGCACAGCCTGGCACACACTGAACACAGAGCACCCAGAGCACAGCCTGGCACACACTGAACACAGAGCACACACTGCACACACAGCACAGCCTGGCACACACTGAACACAGAGCACACACTGCACTCAGAGCCTCCCAGAGCACAGCCTGGCACACACAGCACAGCCTGGCACACACTGAACACAGAGCACAGCCTGGCACACATTGCACACACTGAACACAGAGCACACACTGCACTCAGAGCCTCCCAGAGCACAGCCTGGCACACACTGCACTCAGAGCACTCAGAGCACACAGAGCACACACTGCACACACTGCACACACTGCACACAGAGCACAGCCTGGCACACACTGCACACACTGCACCCAGAGCCTCCCAGAGCACGGCCTGGCACACACTGAACACAGAGCACACACTGCACACAGAGCACAGCCTGGCACACACTGCACACACTGCACACACTGAACACAGAGCACAGCCTGGCACACACTGAACACAGAGCACACACTGCACTCAGAGCCTCCCAGAGCACAGCCTGGCACACACAGGTGCTCCAGAGCTCAGCCCTGCCTTTGCAGAGCAGGGAATTCTGACAGCCATTGGCACACCCACCAGGAACAAAGCTGCAACAGGCACTGTCAGCTGCCCCGGGCCATTACATAAGAATCAAAGATTGAAAGGTGTGCTCTGGGGATGATTCATATACCTGAGGCTCAGACCAGGTGCTCTGCAATTAAGTGCATTAACCTGCAGCTGGAGTGAGTTCAGAGCGAAGGCTAGCTATTCTCAGTTCAATTGGTTTAAAATCTGTACTGGGGATTATATTCAGTTATTTATACGGCTGGGGGGTTTTTTTGTTTGTTTTTTTGGCTTCTTTTTCTGTCTGGTTCTGCTGAGAGGATAAAAAAAAAAGGGGAGTGCTGTCTGTATGTTGAGGTCTAATAATATTTAATGCAGAGTATACAGCAATTCTCCTTCTAAAGTTAGAGGGAGGAACCGCAAAATCACATTTAAAGTTAGGATGACATTTATTTGGAATATCCACTGACTTGGAGTAGGTGGAGGGAGAGAGATGGCTTTGAAAAGAAGAATGGTTAGAGGGATAACCCTTTTCAGTTTTACAGAACATGGCAGGGCTTAAAAAATGTGCCTGCCTTAGCACATGGACAGACTACATGATCTCTTTTGAAATCTGCACAGGATCTTTTTACCCGCTGGGTTTAATTTCAGAATCCAGTACAGTCATTAAAGAAAATAAAATTATGTTTGTTCTTTCATCTGGAGCACAGAGCAGTATCAATTTTTCATTCCCTCCTCCTTTGCATTCCCACTTCCAAAAAAAAGGAGATGTATAGATGGAGGAATTCACCCTATAGCTCCCCGAAAATTTCTGGCCTTCAACAGCTGCTTTGAATTGATTCTGTATACATGGTTGCCTAATGTGTGCAGCATGTAACACTGGTCCTGTGCTCTCCAACAGGAGATTGCCAAACTCAAATATTCTGTGTACTGAACTTGCAGTGAATCTAGAAAGGTCTGGCAGTGTCCTCCCAAATGTCTGAATTTTCTGATCACTGTCTCGTGGAGTAATGGTGCATTCCAACACGGCTGTGTCTGAGCACTTCGCATTCACTTTCATCAAGCAGAATATTCTTCATTTAAAGACAGGCAAAGCACAGAGTTAGTTAGACAAGGGGCTGGAGGACACAGAGACATTTTCCAGCAGTAAAATCTCATTATCCTTTAACCATGCTGTTGTCTGTGCATTCCCCATGCAGATACAAGTATTTCAGACTAAGCAGGTCTTTCCTCCCACTGTGTTTTAATCACTTCCATATAATAATAATTTAAATAGGAAGAAAGGCCTCTGAACATCTAAGAGTGATCTAAATGTAACATTTCCTCCCCATATTTCATACTGGTGTAACTCCACTGCACAGGAAAGTTTTCTGTGCCTTACTCTGTACCACGCTGGCAGTTTGTGGCTTTGAGCCAGATGGATTCTCAGTCGAATGCTTTAACATTTCTATCAAATTCCTGCTTTGGCATGGGAAGCACAGACTTGTCGTGTTCTGTATGATGAGGGTAACAGAAGAGGTTGGATTTGGTGACATGAGGATGGGCTGTGGCTCAGGTGTGAGTGAATGTGGGGCTCCGACAGACAGGCCCCAAACACAGCCCGAGCAGGTCTCTCCTGTCCTGCAGCCTGGCCTTAGAGATCACAGATTCTGCCAGCCAGCTACAATTCGTTTTTAGTTTTAGTACAATTAGTTTTCCTCATCAGGTGAGGGAAAGACGGGACTAGAAACACACCAGCCATGATTTTGGAGAGAATCAACTCTTATATGTGATCTTTCTGCCCATCTTGTGAAGTGTGGCATGCCTGCCTTCACTCCTGGCTCAGTCTCTCCTGTGCCTCTCGCGTGCAACATCCACAGAGCGTCTCTTTTTGTGATCTGGAAATAATAAATAGCATTCCCAACAATGGCATTTCAATTTCTCACTTTTCATGCCTCCTTCAGAGAACGTGTGATTGCCATCACGCTCTTCAAACCCAAATGCCAGATGGAGAATGTCCAAGGGCAACTTACAGCCATGATTAAACCCATATCATACATTCCTGGTACCTGAGAATGTAAAAGGATCAGCAGGTCAGGCCAAAGGCCCACCCAGCAGGATATCCTGTATCAGATCCAGTGCCCTCTAGCAGAGGGGTGGAACATAAAGCTGTGGTGGTATTGGTACTTCCTCAATATATCACAGTAAATATTGGGGAACTACATATTCCTGTGGGGAGCACCACGTGCAGATGGGAATCTTTGAACTACTGAATTTTAGTTCAGATCTGAACTGTGTCAAGGATTGTTAAAGGTTAAAATTGATACTATTATTAATCCATGCACATAAAAGTTTCCTCAAGACAGCAGTATAAGTTAGAGTGAGTGAGAAGATACGAGGGTTCACATAGACAGGTCTGGAATTTTAGCTTGTGTCCCAAATCATCTTAAACCCATTGGTTGGGCTTGATGATCTCAGAGGCTTTTGCTGACCTTAACAATCCCATAATTCTATGATTCTTACAGATTACTACTGCAGGAGCAACACTGTGTCAGTTTTCCCTGCATGACACTTCAAGGTTACTGATAAAAGTAAAATTGTTCTCTTCTTCTTGCATGGGACAAACACACAGACATTACAAAGTGAGGCACTGTAGAAGTATAAATAATCTGAAGCAAAAAAACCCACAGAAATACTGACAAAATAATGAAAGTGTTTGGAAGGATAAAGAGAACTGACTCATCCATTGCATCCCATGCTATGTGCTGAACAGCTGAGGACAGACAACAGCACAAACTCAGCAGGTTTGTGCTCCAGCCCTCGGTGTCTCTCTTGTGCTGAGGAGCTCCAGGCTGAGCCAGCACTGGAGGTGTGGCACAGAGGGACAGTCACTGCCCTGGCGCTGCTGCCACAAACCACCTGGGCTCCCAAAACCGTGAGCAGGAGAGATTCTCCTGCAGCAGAGTGGTTCACTTTTGCCTAAATCAGAATTTAAGTCAGAGAGTGTTCCTTCTCTCCTCTTGCACCATGCAGTTTACACAGCATTCTGGGTTATATACAACAGTGCCCAGACTCCAGTGGGAGCTGCTGTGGCAGCACGTGGTTCTCTTTTCCCTAAATCAGAATTTATCAGTCAGAGAGTGTTCCTTCTCTCCTCTTGCACCATGCAGTGTACACAGCATTCTGGGTTATACACAACAGTGCCCAGACTCCAGCAGGAGCTGCTGTGGCTGAGTGGTTCACTTTTCCCTAAATCAGAATTTAAGTCAGAGAGTGTTCCTTCTCTCCTCTTGCACCATGCAGTGTACACAGCATTCTGGGTTATACACAACAGTGCCCAGCCCTGGGAGCTGCCGTGGCTGAGTGGTTCTCTTTCCCTTAAATCAGAATTTATCAGTCAGAGAGTGTTCCTTCTCTCCTCTTGCACCATGCAGTGTACACAGCATTCTGGGTTATACACAACAGTGCCCAGACTCCAGTGGGAGCTGCCGTGGCTGAGTGGTTCACTTTTCCCTAAATCAGAATTTATCAGTCAGAGAGTGTTCCTTCTCTCCTCTTGCACCATGCAGTGTACACAGCATTCTGGGTTATACACAACAGTGCCCAGCCCTGGGAGCTGCTGTGGCAGCACAGAGCCTGAGATCCCCGAGCAGTGTGCTCGGGGTCTGACTGCTCCTGGCCATTGCTGGCTGCTCGAATTTGGGTTTGTGGAGAGCTACAGACTCAGACCCAAAGGACAGAGGGTTGAAAAGATTGGTTTTACCTTGAAAAGTAGGAGTGGAGAAGTTATGGATGGAAATAAAGGAGGAAATGGCAACAAGAGAACTAATTAATCCTCACTATCATCTGCAGTTTTCACTGTGTTTATGCCTTTACAAACTTAGATTTGGCTGCAAGATATGCAAACAGCACAGGCAAAAATACTGGTGAATGAAGGTCATCAAATGGTGTTTACAAAAAAAGAAAATCCCTGTGCATTTTCTTTGTTCACTGGGCCTGTCCTTGTTTTTAGTGTCTGTAGAACTTTCTGCTGTGACCTGTGTTTTAAAATTAAAATATTCCTGTACTATTAGAGTATAAGTGAAAAGGATATTTGCCTACACATTATCGGGTTTATTTCTGACCAGGGATCTTCTTTTTTTTCTGCTTTGGCTTTATTTTTGTTTGTTGTTTTTGTTCCTAAGAGCAGAAAAATACTGTATCTTTAAATTAGGAGTAGCCGAATAATGAATCTTGGGCAGTGAAAAGGCTAATGTGCTGTGGAAGAGAAGGAGTTTAATCTAATTTAGTTGGAGGGTGTCTGTCTGTGGTGTTGTTTTCTGGACTGTGGGAATAGAGGAGGGAAGCTGCCCCAGTGAATGGTTCCTCCTGAGCCAGAAGCAGTGGGGAGTCCCTTAGATGCCACTGATCCGAAGCCAGGCCATGAAAAGGGGATTAAAGAAATGTTCTGATTTGCAATTCACACTAATGCACCCCGTCGAACCTTTGGTAATATTTCAAACCACATTTCAAGGGAAGTGCCCTTAAAATAGCCAGCTAAATTGTATTAGAGCAATACTATACAACCCACTCATCCATTTATGATTTGTTTTTGTTTTTAATTCTTTTAACTGTTGGTGGTGGTGGCTTTCTAAGGCAATTAAAACTTTTGTGCATTGTGAAGATTCGCACTTGCATGGGAATATTTCTCAGTGTGCCTGTCCTATTAGGCAGACATGTTTACTTAAATTTGGGAGGAACACTCCCACAAAGATTCTGTAGCTAGGAAAAAATAAGCCCATTTGCTTTAGAAAATAAACATTTCTCTGCATGCCATTTACTTTTATTAATATCTAGTGGAAATTCAGTAAGAAACAGAAGCTCATAACATTGCTAGAATAACTATCAGCTTTCTTTTTGTGTGTAGGAGCTTTATCTGTATGGCTAACATTTTTTAAAATATATATTTTTTCATATACAATAGACTTTGATACTAGAATGAAATGCGTGAGGTAAAAAGTGTCTGAATGTGCATAAAAATATAGATGAGGATAGGATTATTGAATGGGATTAACATTAAACTGATCTCTATTTTTTTGTGTTATAAATGGTTGGCCAGAAATATTGAACCTGAAAAAGAGTTAGAGCTACAGACTTCTTAAATATAGGATTGCCAATATCAGTTCACATTCTGTCATAACACATCATTGTTCCTCAGAAGTAATTTAGACTATTGTACTAAAAATCTTTAATGCACTAATTAACTCTTCAACTCCCCAAGCTGATCATTTCATTTCTCTTTACTGCTGAAGTGTCAGAACATTTTATCTCAAATGGATTATTTGGGCCTCCTTTAATCCCATTTCAGAAAGCCTTGCCTGGCACTGTAATTTCCAGTGACTCTAACAGGGATGGAATGGATGCAACTTTGATTTCCTCCATCGCCCATATCAAAGTGTTTATTGCACTGCCACTGTGATAGATTACACAGAATGAAACTTGGCTATTGCAGGGATGAGGGCTGGCTTTTTCCCTGGCTTGTTTATGGTTTGCTTTACCTACAAAATATTTAGTTATGGTTTGAATTATTGCATGCCTTATTAAATATTCAAGTTTTAAAATCTTTTCCTTACGGGACGGAAGAAGAGCTGGACTTTAGGAGACAGATTATTCCTCTGCACATTTTTGGGAGGTGGGGAGATGGATAGCTAGAGGGAGAAATGCATCCTTCCTGTGAGTTGGCACATTATTTGAAATCATGTTTAATTATAAAGTTTCATTAAAAATCTTTTGCTTAAAATTTTAGAAGCCTAATAAGATTTCCATTAATTTAAACATATCACTATTCCCACAACGGCCCAAATGCTTTCTTTTTCCTCTTTCATCCATGGTTAAATATGTAAATAAAATGTCTAAAGTCATTCTTCAAAGAAGACAAAAGAAAAAAGAGCTGAGGGAAAAGACAGCCATAAAATTCCTCCCAATTCTCCATAACATTTGCCAGAGGGGGGCCAACTCCTAGCCAGGGCCTAGCAGCAGGGGTGCCTGGCTGCTCCATAGAATCACACATCTCAAATCCCACACACAGGAGAAAAAAATAAAATAAAATATCTTTTCAGCTGGAGCCATCAAAAGGCTCTTTTCATTTATTAGTTACAGAGGTATCTTCCAGTTGCTGATTTCTCAGCGCTCTCATTTTTCGATAATAATGTTCTATTTGTTGCTCTCACTGACTCAGGCTCGCTGAATGGGTGATAGTCGTAGATAGCTCTTTAAAAATATAGAAAGTAAAATAAATGATCTAAAGCAGGATGCACTGGCTAAAATAATGGCTAGAAAAACAAGGCTGATTTAAATTGGCACATGAAAGATCAATTAAGAGAGACACAACTACAAAGGTTGGACATTCCCCCCCTTTTTTTTTTCTCACTTTCATTTGTGTTTCTTTTTTGCCTCTTAGGAGAAAAAGGTTGCTATCAGTGCTACAGAATAAAAAGGCCATGTTTTGTTTCATGTATTTTTTTCTAGATTACTTTAATGTCAATGGTGATAGAATATGCTTTACAAAAATGCTTGTTGGAAAAAAAAAAGAAAGAAAAACAAGCTCGCAAACAATCAAGTTGGATAAAAGAAACATTGAATATGTTCCTGTTATGCATTATTTAAATTCTGCTTTTTTGTTATTATTTAAATTCTACTTTTTAAAGTAGAATTTACTTGTCCCTTGAAAAAGCTTTCCCCACACTTCGCTGCTACCCCCAGCTGAGCTCTCTAGAAGGGGAATCAGGATGAATACAAATACTAAGAAAACAGGCTTAGATTAATGAAGAATGGAAATGCCCCAGCACACACTCTCTCACACACACACATACACACAGACACACTAAAATAAATAAAGCGCTCTTTTTGCACGCAGCTTTTGAAACATTCCCTAAGGAATCTAAAAGTGTCCAAGGAAAGGTCAGTCCCTAAGACCAGCACTTTATAAAAATAATCTCCTCGATCCACTGAAAAGCCCCAGAAAGGACCAAGCTTTTCAAGCCACATTTTTATGATGGCTTTTACTCCTTGGCAAGAGCTGGCCACATCTTCAGGGCTTTTGCGAGCCCTGGTTTGTTGTCCTTGCTTGGATCCATTTCACCCTTATCACAAGTGAGGAAGCCAACAGTTTCCTTTCTGGAGCCTGGTGGGGTATTAACTCTGACCCTGCGGGATTTGGTAGTTTCCAGGAGAATCCGTGTTCTCTTCGATAAGGAACAGGCACTAATGGAGAGGAGCCCGGTTTGTGTGGGTGAGCATGAATGAAATGAAAGAGAGATTTTCCTTCTTCATTAATATGTTCGCTAAAACTGAGCTCGGGGGGGTGGGGGGGCGGGGGAAGGGGGAGCTGAGCAGAGCTAATCTTTGACTTCTGATCGCTGTGCTCCTTTTTCGTCTGCAAAACTGCGAACTGTAGTTTGGCTTGGGATTGAACTTCCTCCTTCTCTAGCTCTGAGAGACCAATAAGCAAAATAAATCTCAAAGCTTAACTTTAAAAGTAAACACGACTCACTTTAGAACGATCCCCGTCTCCAAAATCTGTAAGGATCTTTTCTATAGTGGATGAAGTAACTTCCCCAAGGGTATGTCTCTAGTCCTCCTAGCAGTTCTTATTCAAGGAAGGAAAAAAAAAAAAAAAAGCAAGCTACTTTTCGAGTGATGCCATACTGTGATTAAAACCATAATCAGGTACTTTTTCAGCAATCCTGCCTGTCCTGTTCATTTAGGAATTCCAGACAAAGCACGACATTTGAAAAAAAGCTGAGACTCCAGGCTGAAAGAAACCGTATTTTATGACCCTGGCAGCGAAGAGTTTATAGCACTCGCCATAAAATGCATCCTCCTCCCCACATCCTCCCTGCTCAAGCTTTGCCCCCCCTCCAATAAAGGCAGTCAAGGAGGCACCACCTTCAACCCTCTTATTAGGAGACACGAAGTCTGAAGGCTTCGCTCTCCCTGGCTTCCTACCTGAGCGAGGGAGGGCAGGCTGACGCCTTCTACTGAAAAGATCTTGTTAAACTTTCAAGAGAGGGCAACGGGAGGGAAAGGAGAAAGGAAGGAAAGAGAGAAGGAGAGAGAAACAAATGGGTCTTTTTCTAATCTGTGCCGATCAAGGAGAACCTGTAGGGGTCCTTAAGGAGGTTTCAAGGCGTTCCGAGTGATTGGAAAGTAATCACCGTGTCAGCTTCACCTTTCTCATGCAAAGTGGATGTCGTATGCGAGGCGGATCCTGCACAGGTTTTTTTTTTTTTTCTTCTTCTTGGGTTTAGCTCCTTTTTTTTTTTTTTTTTTTTTTACTTTATTTTATGCTCGGATTCAGCCGCCCCCAAAAGCCGCAGCTGCTCGGGCCCCAGGAGTTGGTGGCGAGGGGGGAGCGGAGCCGGCACAGCCACTCGCACACGCCAGCGCTGCTCGGCAAAGCGCAGCGGAGCCGACCTATTGCAAAGCCAGACCAGAGGGCGGCGAGGAGGGGGGGATTTGTGAGGCCCCCCTCTTCAATGGCTTAGATATTTCCTCCTCCTCCTCCTCCTCCTTTATTCCGCACTCGGATAAACCAATCCCCACCTCTCGGCAAGAAAGTGCGGAGCCGTGACCCGTCGGAGGAGAGGAGAATCCCCCGAGCCAGCGGCGGCACCGAGAGCCCCCGGGACGCGTGCGAGGGGAAGGGCGATCGCTCGGCTCCGGCCGGAGCCAACTCCGCCGGCAAAGGGCAGCGGCAGCGGCCGGGGGAAGGAGCGGCGGCCAGGGCTCCGGGGAGACGGATCGCAAAAGTGGAAGCCCGGCGAGCAGAAAGTTGCCGTGCTGCCCGCAGTAAGTTCGGCGCATCTGCGCTCCGGGGGCGCTTTCCCTTGGGCCGGCGGCCGCCGCGGCCCGGGCGATGCTGCCCCGCTCCGCCGGCCCCGCGGCCCCGCCGCGCTCGGGGGCGATGCTGCCGCGGGCAGGGCCCGGCCGGCCCTGGCTCTGAGCCCCGCGCCCCCCGCCCCGCTCGGCCCCCGCCCGCGGCCGCGCTCCGGCCAGCCGCCCTCCGCCACAATGGGGCCGGCGGCCCGCAGCGCCGGGCGCTCCGTGCTGCTGCTCTGCTGGCTCAGCCGCTGCTGCGCGGCCATCAGCTCCATGGACATCGACCGGCCCGGCGACGGGAGGTGCCAGCCCATCGAGATCCCCATGTGCAAGGATATCGGCTACAACATGACCAGGATGCCCAACCTGATGGGGCACGAAAACCAAAGGGAAGCTGCCATTCAGCTGCACGAGTTTGCCCCCTTGGTGGAGTACGGGTGCCACAGCCATCTGAAATTTTTCCTGTGCTCCCTCTACGCCCCGATGTGCACGGAGCAGGTTTCCACCCCGATCCCAGCCTGCAGGGTGATGTGCGAGCAGGCGAGGCTGAAGTGCTCCCCTATTATGGAGCAGTTCAATTTCAAGTGGCCGGACTCCTTGGACTGCAGCAAGCTGCCCAACAAGAACGACCCCAATTACCTGTGCATGGAAGCTCCCAACAACGGGTCGGACGAGCCGCCCAGGGGCTCCAGCATGCTGCCGCCCATGTTTCGTCCCCAGAGGCCCAGTGGTGGCCACGATCTGCAGCAGCACAAGGACAGCCTCAGCAGAACGTCCTGTGAAAATCCTGGCAAGTTCCACCATGTGGAAAAGAGCGCTTCCTGCGCGCCGCTCTGCACGCCGGGGGTTGATGTTTACTGGAGCAGGGATGACAAACAGTTTGCTGTCGTTTGGATTGCCATCTGGTCCATTCTGTGCTTCTTCTCCAGTGCTTTCACTGTCCTCACTTTTCTCATAGATCCTCAGCGTTTCAAGTACCCCGAGAGGCCCATCATCTTCCTCTCCATGTGCTACTGTGTCTACTCGGTGGGGTACATCATCCGCCTCTTCTCGGGTGCTGAAAGCATTGCCTGCGACAGGGACAGCGGCCAGCTCTATGTCATCCAGGAGGGGCTGGAGAGCACCGGCTGCACCATTGTGTTCCTGGTGCTGTACTACTTTGGTATGGCCAGTTCCTTGTGGTGGGTGATCCTGACCCTAACGTGGTTTCTGGCGGCTGGCAAGAAGTGGGGGCACGAAGCCATCGAAGCCAACAGCAGCTACTTCCACTTGGCAGCGTGGGCCATTCCGGCCGTGAAGACCATCATGATCCTGGTGATGAGAAGGGTGGCTGGAGATGAGCTGACGGGGCTGTGCTATGTGGGCAGCATGGATGTGAATGCCTTGACGGGCTTTGTGCTCATTCCTTTGGCTTGTTATCTAATCATTGGCACTTCTTTTATTCTTTCGGGGTTTGTGGCCCTTTTTCATATCAGGAGGGTGATGAAAACAGGTGGAGAAAATACCGACAAGTTGGAGAAACTTATGGTCAGGATTGGTGTCTTCTCAGTCTTGTACACAGTGCCTGCAACTTGTGTGATAGCTTGCTATTTTTATGAGAGACTGAACATGGATTATTGGAAAATTGTGGCAACTCAACAGAAATGCAAGATGAACAATCAGACTAAAAATTTAGACTGCATGATGAATAACTCTATCCCAGCAGTAGAAATTTTTATGGTCAAAATTTTTATGTTATTAGTTGTGGGCATTACTAGTGGCATGTGGATCTGGACTTCCAAGACTCTTCAGTCCTGGCAAAATGTTTGTAGTCGGAGATTAAAGAAGAGAAGTAGGAGAAAACCCGCAAGTGTTATTACGAGTAGTGGAATCTACAAAAAACCTCAACATCCACAGAAAACTCACCTTGCAAAGTATGAATCAACATTACAACCGCCCACTTGTGTGTGACCAGGTTTTAGAAAAGACTCTGTCTCACCTTACAGACTTACAAATGTCCACAGTAGCAGGTCAGAAATTAAAAAATGAATGGTGCTTTTTTTGTCAGAACAGTTTAATATCTCAAGGCACAAAAATGTATCATGCTGAATTCAGGACCTGGTGAAAAACTGAAGGTAAATGTACTCATGGAAAGATTTTCAGTGAAAGAAACATTGTGAATCAGAACAGTCTGTTCTGTTACTAATTTGTAGTTAAGTATTACATCCATCCTTCAGATTAAAAAAAAACACATAAAAACAAACCCAACCTCAACAACAAACACCTATTTAACTTTTTCATGTAGCTGGGCTGAATTTTCTTCAGCTTTCTGAGTAACAAGGTATAGTCAAGTTTTATGGAGCAATGGTTTGATTTCAGAAGTGCCCAAGTGAGCATTGTCTCTTGAGGGACACCGAGGTCCCGAGGAGGCCTTTCCTGAGCCAGGATGCGATCTGGGAAAGCAACTCCGTGCTAACTTTAAAATCCTTTACGGCCTCTGTTTGGAGTGCCTAAAAATAGGCTCAATCTATAATGCTCACCAATATTCTTTCACCAAAAGAGAAACTTCCTGCACCAGACACAAACTTTGTGAATAAGAATAATGTGCAATACATTTTTTTTCTTACCATGACATGAAAAGAGAAACAAGTATTTTGCTGTACATAAAGACAACAAAAGAAATCTCTTAACAAAAGAACTAAGAGGTCTAGTCCTCAGAAACCCTTTAGTGTTACATTTTGTGGCTTTTTAATGGAAATCAAGCCAATGTTATACACGTTTGGACTGATTTGTGCAAAAAAAAAGGGGGGGATCAATTCAAAGAGACCCAAAGGGCTTATTGACTCTTTCTATTGTTAAACAAATTCTCACTATGAATAGATCAAGAAGCACTAGATTCTGCAAAGGGAAGCTTTGTATAGAGTGATGCTCTTTACTGTGCTGGGGGTGCACAGTTTTGTGCTGTATATATTTGTAATATACAATTATTTTTCATGCTCCACTATTTTATTAAAAATAAAATATGTTCTTTAGTTTGATAATTTTGTGTGTTCTAAACTTTCTCTGATGTGCTTTGCGGTTAATAAACTTGTGTTCTGGATTATTTGATAAAAGCACACTTTGAATATAATAGTTGTTGTTATACTTGCCTGCAAGTATAAATAGAGAGAACAGCAATTTACTCGAAAGAAATTGCAAGTTGGAATTAAATAAATGGATTTTGAAGTTGCATCTTTCTGTGAGCTTCTGCAACTGAGCAAACAGAATGGGAAGAAGCTTTAGTGATGTAAAAAGCTGCAGTGATGTAGAGTGTTTACAGAGCACTGAGATTACAACAATGATCCTTGGTTAACACCCCTGGAAATTTGCATAGAGGCTGCTCAGCACGGGAAGATCTGCCTCACTTCACACAGCTGGAGCACAATTCAGTCTCTACCCTTCAGGGAATTTCCCCTTTCTAACACCACTGGAAGTGTCACTGTTTGTGGAAGGACTTAGGGAAGCCCGGGAAGTACAAATGCAGGATTTGGATGCTACTTTAGGGAAGTTATCTGACAAAAATCCAAATTGGAAATACATTCTCAAGAAGTTTTTAGTGGAGGACGGTCTGGTGTGAAGCTGAAGTTTTCGGTGCAGTTTGGCAGTGCCAGGCTGGGTGCTCACCTGGAGAGGCAGGAACAAAACCTTGTTTTCTCACGCAGGCTGCTCTAGAAAAGCCTTCCTCAGGGACCTCACGCAGAAAGAGGAGAGCTCTTAATGGCCTTGGGAGAGTGAGGATCCTTGTGACAGTCATGTTGTGACTGGGAACTCTCCAACAAAAGGTTCTTTAGTAGTGCTCTGCTTTTTCAGCTTATCTGTGCAGTGTGACAGATAAATCTTTGCCTTCTTGTACTCTTTAAATGTTCCCAGCAGTGACCGGGAACGTGAGTGGCAGAAATGATCTTGCAGGTATTATTAATAATCTTTCTGTCTAAAGTGCACATATGTAAAGCAGCTTTCGATATAAAATTTCTCTTTTGAGGCAGAGAAAGTATCTTTTTGCTCTTTTGTGCCAGTGTGCCACTGTTTGACACAGCTCTGAGATGCCCTGGAAGTTAATCCTGTCGGAGGACACTGTGCTGGAGCCAAAGTAGGACAGTGCACTGAACAGATCCACTCTGAAACTGCTGAATTAATGCCTGTGTATGTTCTGGCTAAGATCAGTTGCATTAGATCCTGAGAAATACAGAGTTTTAAACAACCTGTGCATTGCAAATTGCTGCAGGAGCTCTTCGGGTGCACTGTCCCTGTGTGTGTCACCTTGCCAGGTGTGTGCCTCACACGAATTTCATCTCTGGCAGAAAGGTCAGTGCTGCCTTTGCTGGGACAGGTTTGTTCAGGGAATGGTTTCAGACTTCACCCTACCGTACCTTAGCCACTGAAATAAATGTCTCACTATTCTTGTAGCCTAGAGAAAATGATTTGCTTTCCTTGTTGAGGATGAATGCTTAGAGCCTGCTGTTAGGATTCTGGAAGAGAAAAACAGTGAGGAAAGATGTTCAGCAGTGGCTGAATTCCTGCTGCCATTCTGAATTTATTCAGTTGTCAGCTCAGGCCCTTCATTGTCACCAGAGCAGAGCTGCACCTTTTTCTATGAAAATGCCAAATAATGCTTGGCTGGATACATCATGTTACAAATGGATTCTTGCTAAACTGTAAACGAAGGATTCAGATTTTATTTCCTGTTTGCAGTTATTCAGAGTTATTTGGGAGGGGTTGCTGGTAAGAAAATGAGGTTCTTCAAGAACATAATGATGCTAATTTCTTTACATCAGGACTAGTGCACTGTAAATGCAGCAGAGTGTGATGTTTGGCTTTAAGGGCACCCTAAGAATGAATTAATTCAGAATTTGTACTTCTTACTGTCCCATAACTCCCAACAATCCTAACAGTTTAATACTGAAGTTGCTACTTAAGGAATCGGAAGCTTATTATTGTTAAGGGAAAGTGATATACTTATTTTCAAAGCAATTAATTTAATATAGCATTATTAATAATTAACATAGATTAGTATTCTTGTCTTAGAAGGCTGCATATTAGTTAAAAGATAGTAATACTGAAAGTCATTCATCTCAAAAATATTACACTTCTTTATTTTTCACAGTAATTTTAAATTTTAGTGAAATCCTGTTTGTATTTTTATTTGATGAATTTTATAGGATTTTTCTTTACTGTCAAGGCGCAATAGGTATTTGCTTATCTCAGACTTTTAGGAAAATCTGTATGTGGTTATTTTAACAATCCAGCCACTCCATAGGAAACTTGTTGAGGAAGAAATGTCCAGTGGCATTTATCAGTAAAAATTCTGGAAGAAATGCATTCTGTTGGTGTGTATGTACACTGCAGACCAAGAACCAGATGTTTGCCACAGGCTTGTGTGCAGGTACAAGAAAGGCAGAAAGGTCTTTTTTCTGGCAAGGGTATCTTGGTGGAACACTTTGATTTACTGAAGAGAGATTAATGGGGTAAGAGTACGAGACCAGCAGGGGAAAATGGGATTCAGGCCAGAGCCCCACCAAATTCTAATTGCAATAGTAAAAGTCTTGTTTCTCAGGGAAATGCTGGTGCTTCCTGTAACCAGGAATATAATTTAGCTCAGCAGTCGCAGGGCTTAGCTCGAGCCCTGATTGTTGGGACACTGTGAGCGGTGCAGTGAGCAGCACGGCTGAGAGGATGAGAGCAGCTCAGGCAAGGAATGTTCAGATCTCTTATCAGATTTTTCCAAAGTAGCATTTCATGTGTGTGTTATTATGCAGCCATTATTCACATCTGGCTGTCACCCCACAGCCTCAGAGCTCCAGTTCAGGAGGGTCTGCAGCACAGCCCCTCCCCGCCCGGGGCTCCGAGGGGATAGCTCTGTAATGATGGCACGGAGTGTGCTCAGGTGGGCTTTTGATGGCAGGTGGTCTCCTGCAGCAGATGGCCTCAAAGGACCAACTTCAGTGCGTTTTAGTTTAAAACATTTACACACTTCTTAAAAAAAATTGAAATGTTATCCTTGTGTAATGTTTTTAGGTATTTTAGACAGAGTAGCCAAGTTATTAGCGGTGACAGATGATAAATCAGGGCATCCTTGAAGAGGTGGGTGATGGTGATTATGTGGTCGTGGAGCTCGCTTTGATCAGAAGTGACAGGCCTGTAAGGTCTGTGCCACTCAATCCCCCCTGGAGGGAGATCAGCACCTGTTTGCACTTTGAGCCTCCTCTACCTCCCACTGCCTTCCAGCACTATTTCATCTTTTTTAACACACTTGATGTTGATTAGCTTTAAGCAAAGTCATTATTCATTTACAAAACACTACTTGACGGAGCTGACTCAAAACTGTATTTCAGTAGCAGAGTTTGTGCTGTAACAGTTAAGGGTGGATCAACATCCCCATTACAAAAGCTTTCTTTTCAGGGAGCCACAAGTTAAAATCAGCCTGAGTGCTAATATTTGATTTTTTTTTCTGGTCCAAACAATAGTACAAACTGCCCTTGGATCTGTTCATCTTGAGCCTGCTCTATCTTTGTGTTTATCCAGCAGAGACACAGGATCAGCTCTGCGAAACAAACAGGTCCTGGTTTGGGAGATCTGATCTTAGCTCAGCAAATACTGTTCCAAATAGCTTCAGGTCTTGCTTGTGAAGTGTAATGGATATTTCTGGAAAACAGCACAACCAAGGCTTTGACTTCTCCAAGGGCTGTGGACAAATCGCAGCAATGAGCACCATGATTATCCACGTTGGAACACAGGATTTTGGTAGGGCCCTGCCGGTGCAGGTGCAGATTCAGAGCAGGCAGCAGTGTGTGACCAGCTCAGGTAATTCCTGAGGACACTCAGAGGCTCCTGCCCAGCTGGTCTGGGGGCCTGTTCTGCTCTTCCTGCAGCAGCAAAGTGAAAGCTCTGGGGAGCTGTGCATCAAAGGCAGGACCGAGGGATCCTTGTGTGCGTTTGTAAGGCGTTGTTTGAAGAGGAATTCCTTCAAGTTGTTGTCACTAGTTTCTTCCTTCCATTCTTGAAGATCTCCTCATAGATCTGCTCCACTGAAGTCAATGTGTGCCCAACTAATTTCAGTGTATGCTTTGAACCAAACTTCCTATCTCAGGGAAAAGTTATTATTTTGATTTTTATTTTTCCACATCAGACCACTTTTTAAAAGTTCTGATGTGACATAAATTCATGATATAGGAAAAAATATCAATGAATGAAATTATTTCAATTATATTTTCAAAATGTGCTGCTATGTTAGAATGGACAAAGCACAATATGTTGCAAAACCAACTATCATTTCAAAATCAAATTTAGAAATACTGGATGTTGATAATGTTGGAATGAAGATTCATTTTTGTATTTGTTTTAGAACACATATTTGTTGCAAAATGCTCGGTATTAATAAATCTGCATTTCCTGCTGGCACGTCAGCTCCTCAGAAATTCTTCCATCCCTCCCCGTGCCTGCCCCTGCCCCTGCCTTTCCCGGGGGCTCAGAGCTGCGGCTGCCGGGAGCTAACGAGGAGCAGGCACATCTGGAGCGGAGCCCACATCGTGCACCTCCTTTCTTCCCTGCTCAGCACCTCTGTTCCCCTTCCCCTCTCCTCGCTGCTCATCAGCCTTTCATCATCTGCATGTGACTGCCTTCTCTTCCCCTCCTCTCGAGTGATCCCATCCTTTCAGTCTCTAATCTGCCCACACACAGCTTTCTGTGCTACTGGCCGGTACCTGCCACTGCTTTGAGCTTTTTTTGTTCTGCAGAAACGAAAAGATATTTCAAAACTTGTGTTTTATCTTTCTTTTTGGGTAAAGACTGTGGTAAGAAACAGAGGTTCAAAGTTCTGAGCTACCAAAGGTGCTGATGAACACAGGAGACTCAAGAAGAGACTGCCAGTTCTGAGCAGGTGCCTTCAACTTAAAAATACTCTTTTGTTGAAGACAAGCATTGTTTGGTTCTGTCTTGTATATTTGTTATTTTATATTTCTTTTATCTGAGACTAATGTCTGTGTGAAATAAAAAACAGGAAAGGGACAAAGAACATATGATCAATTGATAGAACAGAGGGAAAAACCCCCCACCTTTCACTCAAAAGCTTTTAGCCTGAGGAGAGGTTTGTATGCCTCAAAGCTTGCAAGTTTTTGCCAGTTCTACCCAGCTGGTCTGACAGAACATTCTGCCTGCCCTCAGCCTGTCTTTCCATATCCCGAGTCGCTCCCAGCTAGAGCTGCGCTGCGCTGACAACTCCATTACAAAGGAGACTGATTTTCACTCTTGGTGGCTCTATAAACAAATTCCAAAACTGGACTGTGATCAGTGCAATAATTGGATAACATTGGAATCATGGTATTGACATCGGGACCTTTGATACACTGAGTTAGAGCATTCCCACAGAGTACAGACTGCGCTGGAGCTCAGCGTTTGGGACGTGCCTTACAAACCATGCGCTGTGCTATTGCGGGGGAGGCGTTTTTTGCTTTGTTTCAGTCTCGGCGCCGAGATAGGAACATAAATACTGCGCCAAATTTTATGTTTCTTTTCACACTGTGTAATAGCTCTTCAAGGACCTCCTTTGCATATCTAACAAGGAGAACTGTGGGAAAGAGACTTCTGAATCCTGAATGCTGTAGGGTTGTCTTTGATAGCAAATTTCACAAGAAAGCAAACACTGACTGAGTGTGTCTATATGGTGTGAGTCGAAACTTTGCAATCTGTGAGCTCCTCCCAGAAAGAGAGGATAAAGAATATTGAGCACAGGTAGTGAGGAGGCTAAAGATGCTGAGAACAGAACCACAGGAGAGGAGGAAGGACAAAAGTGCCCCAAGGGAGTTGGCATTGTTCAAGTCCTAAAGCTAGAGATGCACCAACCCAGCTGCTGTTTTTTGCACATTAATACAATGTGGTGCCCAGGAGCTTTGGTTCCCATTGCACTGCTCTGTCCCTCTGCTCTCCTCACAGACACAGAAAGGCATTCAGCAGTTTGATTCCGTGCTCCTCTGGCTGTCCTGCCTATCAATGTTTAGAGTGGAATCTGATTGCCTCATTTAATGCACAGCATCTCACACAATTAGAAGAGTGTTACAGTGTTAGAACTTGTGATAAACTGAAGTTGCCAATGTATGGTTTTGGAAACAAATTACAATGCAGTGGCAAGAGAAGGTTTGAAGAATAATCAAATTCAGAATTCCAGCCATTACTGGTTTTGTTAATTAACTTATCTGGGGCAACAGGTTCTTCTGCATATTTCTTTGAAAATTCCCCCCTTAGAGCCCACAGAGTTTGGACTGTGAAGGGGTGTATTACACAGCTCTTTGATCAGTTTTGAAAATTCCTCAAAGCCCTTCATTTGCAGGATATGATAAAACCAAATTTAAGGCAGAAGGCGGCACGTTCTTTACTCCTTTTTTTAACTTCCAACTTTGGCTTCACACAGACTGACTGCTGATGGTTAGTGACCTCTGAACGAGGTACTTAATGAAGCAGAGTCTGCTTTTATTGAGTGCTCCAGGAAACCCTGATGGCACTGGGGGACTGCCACACTTAAAGGATAAAGAGAAGAGCCTAGGACTGGGCTGAGTCCAGGTGTTTATTTCAGCCCTTGCTATGCAGCAGCTGCTGTCCTGTGCAGGAACAGGTTGGAAATACGATGGAATGGAACAATGTGGGATTGTCTCTCCCTCCCCAGGGCTTCAGGCATGACACACCACACCACAGCAGAGTCACAGCCAGAGTGAGTGCTCAGTGGATCAGATAGCCTTGGAAAAAAAAAAATTAAAAAAGAGAGATTCAAATGATCTATAAATATTATGTATTGCCTAGAAAAACAAAAATGTAAAAGTAATTATTCAGAACTCATTCTGAGCACTCTGTTCAGGCTGCTGTTTCCATCTGACAAATTGTGCACTCACATCTCCACTTGCTGAAACCTCCACACGTCTGTGGAGCCCAGAAAGCTGATTAATGCCTTTCTTTGTACCTTGGGAACCGTAGGGCCCGAGAGGGCTGCGGACACCGTGGTGCCCTTGCCCTGAGCGTGGCCGCGGTGCCGTGAGGCTGTTGGCACTCGGAGCTCTGTGCTGGCACTGCCCATGTGCCCAGGCGGTCACTGTCACCCCAGCCAGGGCCTGGCACTGCCCATGTGCCCAGGCGGTCACTGTCACCCCAGCCAGGGCCTGGCACTGCCCATGCGCCCAGGTGGTCACTGTCACCCCAGCCAGGGCCTGGCACTGCCCATGTGCCCAGGCGGTCACTGTCACCCCAGCCAGGGCCTGGCACTGCCCATGCGCCCAGGTGGTCACTGTCACCCCAGCCAGGGCCTGGCACTGCCCATGTGCCCAGGCGGTCACTGTCATATCAGCCAGGGCCTGGCACTGCCCATGTGCCCAGGGGGTCACTGTCATATCAGCCAGGGCCTGGCACTGCCCATGCGCCCAGGTGGTCACTGTCACCCCAGCCAGGGCCTGGCACTGCCCATGTGCCCAGGCGGTCACTGTCATATCAGCCAGGGCCTGGCACTGCCCATGTGCCCAGGGGGTCACTGTCACCCCAGCCAGGGCCTGGCACTGCCCATGTGCCCAGGCGGTCACTGTCACCCCAGCCAGGGCCTGGCACTGCCCATGTGCCCAGGCGGTCACTGTCACCCCAGCCAGGGCCTGGCACTGCCCATGTGCCCAGGCGGTCACTGTCACCCCAGCCAGGGCCTGGCACTGCCCAGCCTGGCTGGAGCCACAGCCCATGGCCGTGCGGGAATTGCTGTCCCGGAGTGCCGAGAAGCAGAACTGCGTTTTCCCGTTTATCACTCCAGCAGCAGTGGGGCTTTCAAACAGCAGCAGTGGCAGGGGCAGGGTTTGGGTTTTTCTGTGTTTTGTGCCAGTTTGAAGTGACCTTTGAGGCAGAAGCTGTCTCAGTTCGGCAGCCCCTGTCCATGTCCCTGTGCTGCCCTTGGGGGCTGTCCCCACCCCTGGTGCCCTTTGGGGACTGTCACACCCCTGGTGCCCTTGGGGACTGTCCCCACCCCTGGTGCCCATGGGGCTGTCACACCCCTGGTGCCCTTTGGGGCTGTCACACCCCTGGTGCCCTTTGGGGACTGTCCCCATCCCTGGTGCCATGGCCGGGCTGTCACACCCCTGGTGCCCATGGGGCTGTCACACCCCTGGTGCCCTTGGGGGCTGTCCCCACCCCTGGTGCCATGGCCGGGCTGTCACACCCCTGGTGCCCATGGGGCTGTCACACCCCTGGTGCCCTTGGGGGCTGTCCCCATCCCTGGTGCCATGGCCGGGCTGTCACACCCCTGGTGCCCTTGGGGGCTGTCCCCACCCCTGGTGCCCTTGGGGGCTGTCCCCATCCCTGGTGCCATGGCCAGGCTGTCACACCCCTGGTGCCATGGCCGGGCTGTCACACCCCTGGTGCCCATGGGGCTGTCACACCCCTGGTGCCATGGCCGTGCCCTTTGGGGCTGTCCCCACGCTGGTGCCATGGCCGGGCACTTCAAGCATCCCCCGAGCGCCGCTGTTTGAAATGCAGCTCTAAGCAAACTCTCCGTGTCTGCAGCAAACTCCGAACGGAGACCGATGTTCTGCTCCCTGTTTGATGTGTTTAACACAACAGACAGATCTGCAACTTGGCATTTAAAAACAGCAACAAAAACAAACAACTTGGGCTCATTTGCATAACAAAAAGCTCCTTGGCCGTGCAGGGAGGCTCCTTTGAAATGTCCGATTGTTTCTGTCACTGACGGAGAGGATCTGCCTGGTCTGGAGCTCAGCCTCTTGTTTTGTACGCACACCAAAAGGCAACATTTTAGTAAATGAGGTCTGCTCCTTCCAAATGCTACGAGTTTAAAAAACCAAACCAAAACCCAACCCCGAACTGCAGGGGCTCCACTGTTATCTACTTTTCCTAAAGTGCTCTTTTTGAAGCACTAGTGCCAGCTTTGCAGCCGATTTTAACAAGTACAGAATCTGCTTGTGACTGATGTAGAAGTGTACAATTCACACCACAGTTCCACAATAACCCCGGGTCACTGCAATGAGTACTTCATGGCTTGTTTTTTCATTTTATCTATTCAAAACCACACAGGACTCAAATAGTTGTAGTCTGTGAGTAGTGTCGTAAATGTAAATGACAAAATATCCTTTTCTATCGTCACAATCTGGCAATACATAAAACTCTCACCATGTGAATATTGAGTACATTGATATTTCAAGCCAGTAAATCATATTTCAAGGTAGGCTTAATCTTTTAGATTTGTACTTTAAATGTACAAGCAGCACTTCAAGTAACTCTGTAGTCAAGTTTTTTCTTTTCTTCTTTTTTCTTTTCTTGCTTTTTTTTTACAAGGAAGGTCTCTCCTTTTCATTTTGATTATTTGCAGAAATAATTTCTGAAGACAACAAAAACAACCAGCAAAACAAATTCCCATGTTAATGAGATCTGTTCATGTTAGGAAAGGAATGGTTGCTTTCTATTTGTTTTCTGTGTTCCCGTGGGATGAGTGACAGATGATTAATGTGTTAGTGGTGTATCTCAGACCTCTGATGAAAAACAAATTTATTTCAGTACAAGTGACAGTAGAGTAATCCCTTAAAATATATTGTGGCACTCTCTAGTGCAGAACAGGCTGGGCCCATGGGTAGGGCCCAGAACTATGGACCAGTGAATAACATAAATGGTCACCATTTCGTGGGTTTGAATCTGCTGTCTGAGATCTTTGTATGGCTCCAGTCAGTGTAATATCTGACCACCTCCAACTCTGGGGTTTGTTAATCCAAATATTGGCACGAGGGCTGCATGACCCTGCTAGAGACGGTGAACTGAAATGCAGCAGGGCAGGGAGAAGTGTGCCCAGCTGGGGCTCAGGATGGTGCCCAGCAGGGCAGGGAGGTGTTCCCAACTGGGGCTCAGGATGGTGCCCAGCAGGGCAGGGAGATGTGCCCAGCTGGGGTTTAGGAGGGTGTCTGACAGGGCAGGGAGAAGCGTGTCCAGCTGGGGTTTAGGAGGGTGCCCAGCTGGGGTTTAGGATGGTGCCCAGCTGGGGTTTAGGATGGTGCCCAGCTGGGGTTCAGGAGGGTGCCCAGCTGGGGTTTAGGATGGTGCCCAGCTGGGGTTTAGGATGGTGCCCAGCTGGGGTTTAGGAGGGTGCCCAGCTGGGGTTTGTTTAGGATGGTGCCCAGCTGGGGTTTAGGAGGATGCCCAGCTGGGGTTTAGGAGGGTGCCCAGCAGGGCAGGGAGGTGTTCCCGGCTGGGGTTTAGGATGGTGTCTGACAGGGCAGGGAGAAGCGTGCCCAGCTGGGGTTTAGGAGGGTGCCCAGCAGGGCAGGGAGGTGTTCCCGGCTGGGGTTTAGGATGGTGTCTGACAGGGCAGGGAGAAGCGTGTCCAGCTGGGGTTTAGGAGGGTGCCGGAGGGAGGCACAGGGGTCAGTGCCTCACCAGGGCTGCAGGGGCAGATCAGCTGAGCTGGAAGCTGCAGCTTTGGATGCACGGTCAGCAGCAGCTCAGGCCTGCAGGGAGCAGGGGTTCCTGCAGGTGCTGTGGGAGAGCTGCTCTGGCTCCAGCAGCAGCAACGTTCCTGTCTCAGGACAGTTCCAGCTCTCCGATGGCACCTGGCCAGCGAGCCCCCAGTGCCAGGACAGCCATGGAGCCACTGGGCTCGGCTCTCGAGGAGCGAGCTGATGTCTTGGTGGGGCTCTCATACCTTCCTCTCATACCTTCCTGGCTTCCTATGGGTCATGAGGAGCCAGCTTTTTGGGATAATATCTCACCTCTGTGCTGGCTCCCTCATTTTCATAAATTTGGTGAGAGCAACACCTTGAATTACCAGTCTAAAACGGAGGAGTAAAAGTAAGGCAGAGCAAAAGAAGGGATGAGGCTTTTGGAGGGGAGGTTGAGTGGAAGGTGCTTAGAAGGGATTGGAGCTTGGGATATTGAAAATGTGTGAATGCCTGGGGACTTACTGAATTCTCGCATTTTATAAAATACAATATGTCATTGGATATCTAGAATTTTGTTCTTATTTTATAATCATTCATAAAACAGTGGCTATGATGAGCAAACAGAAGCTTCGTATCTTGGACTATAAAACAGCTCTGTCTGTGGCAATGGAATTGCAACAAACATCCCCAGTTCAGCATTTCCTGGAATAATTGTTGCACCTCAGCTTTGGATGCTACAGTGCAACTTCTCTTTGCTGATCATTTCTTCTGCTGGTGTATGCCCTATAGTCAAGAGATCCTGCACTGCAGTCACACCTTTTTGCTGGAGGAGTTTGGTTCATCTGCCAAAATCTAGCATTTTCCATAGATTATCTAAGAAATCTCCCTCAGGAATTTAAGTCTATGCTCTGCCCAGCTCCTAAAAATCAGACAACTACAAAAGAGATTTGAGGCAGCTGATACCATCAGCGCAGTAAATCATTCTTGTAAAGTAAATAATAAATTATAAGACAACTTTGCAAATTCTATTCTAGCTTTTGCTCCCCAAGTAGGAATCTTTAAAACATGTTGGAATGAGGTGACCACAGTTTACTTTATTGAAATGTTGTGGGTTATTTGAGTGATTTAAAAAATTTTTTAAAAAGTTCTTTTTGTTCGTGGTCCTGGCACAGTCTATGATCGGTCACAGTGCTTTGGGAGTGCCTGTGCCAGCCAGAAACAGGGCTGATGTAATTACTGGAAAAACATCTTTTCCTGTCAGTTAGGAATTTTGTTAGTGAGAAAAAGGAAAAAAAGGGCCCATGTTTCTGTTTTTCTTTTAAACTGCCCCACCTATTAATTAGGGCACACACCCTGGGTGAGCACAGTGTGGACAAGAGAGGCTGGGCCCAGTGATGTTGATAATTGCAAAAAGCAGAATGTCTGCCGTGCTCTGGCTCCCACAGAGGAGCCTCACTCACGGACACAGACGTGAGAGCACCTAGGAAAGATCAGCCCCACTGAGGAGGAATGAACAAGCAGAAGGGACTGTAAATCTCTGGGGATGTCCCAGTTCCTGCCGTGGTTTGAACTGCACAGGGGTGGAGCGATGTCCCTGTCCACCCATGGGCTGCACTCTCACAGGGAATGAGGAATGTCAGGCACGAGGGTGATTAACTCACTGTAATAACTGTACAGTGTCACCCTGGCCTGCAGCTCCACCCTGGCTCAGCTCACACCCTGCCTGTCCTTTCGCTCCACCCGAGCTTCGGTTTCTTCACCCACTCATGCCTTCTGTGCCTTCTTCCCTGAAACTGCTGAATCGGAAATAACAACTGCGCCGTTCCCCCTGCGCCGCTCTGTCCGTAATGACCGAGCTCAAGTACCAAGACTCCCTCATTACAAATGCAGGCAGGTAATTTAGTTGGTAATTGCCCCAATTACAAATTCAGATATGAGCTTCTGTAGATGCTGGGAGAATGTTTATATTTCTTTTCTTTGAAAACGCTGCGCTCAGTGTACAGCCCTGCAGACACCTGAAGTGCTGCTGAGACCTTGGCGCACGTTTTGTCTTCCATGAGATTTTTTCTGCTTCTGCAATTTTATAGATCATTTCCCACACATAATTATGTGCTTCAAAGTGCATTTTCTGGATCTCCAAGAATGAACATTGCCCTCATTCTGGGGAATATAACTTATGTTTTTCTATTCCCTTTCTGTACAACATACATTCCTTTTGGGCTTTGATGGATTAAGAGAGCGATATCTCTTCTTTTCATCATTCTTAATAATGAATAATAAAAATTCTCAACATTATCTATGTTCTAAGAAGCTGAGCACTTCACGCAAGTATTTGTTAAACAAGATTTTTCTAGCAGGTAATTTTTTGTTGGTTTTATCCACATTAATATTTCATCTGCCAGGTGATTTCTCAATTAATGGGGCATTATGCAGTCTACATAAATAATACCATACTGAGGAAAAAAGAAAAAAAAAGAGAAAGGTAAAGAGGTAACCAAAGTATATTCAACTGATGAAAAGCTTCATTGATTTTGTAGGAGATTCCCCAATTTTCATCACCTGAACATTTCACTCCAAAATATTTAAATGAATTTTTCATGTGGTTTGCTTTGAAAGTAGACGCTTACAAATTGCACAGAATCTTCTGCTTTTTTTCCCCCTAGCTCACTGATTTCCACAGTAAACGCACCAGTTGCACAATTAAATAAATAATGTTTTTTTACCTGCCAGTCCTCCACACGCAGCTGGGACTGTGCGAGGTGAACAGGATGATTGTCTCCACTTCGTGCATCATCACTGTAATTAAAGCCTCACATGCAAGATTATACTTTCTCATAGCCCTGTATTACTTGATCTCATCAACACTTGAAAGGTTCTTTTGCAATTAATGATTTTGCATAAGCATAAATAATTGTCCTGTGATTGACAGGAAGATGGCAACTCTGGTATTGCTAAGGCTGGGTGGCTAAAACAGAAATGATCACCTGATTCCATTTCCATTCTTCCTTTTTTTGACCAGAATGTTAATTTTTCAGTTAGCTTTTCTTTTTAGCTCTTACAAAGGAAGGTCCCCTCCTATCCAAGTTGAAATCCCCACATTAATTTCTGATGTTTGCCTAGAAACTTTGATGCTGCTTTTTTTTTTTTTGATCCTCACCAACCTTTGGGTGAACAACCTGAACTCCATTTTTGCCTTGCTTTTCCCCCATGGATCATCACATCTAAATTGTATGGAAAAGCTTAACCTTCTGCTTGCAGAGCACAGCTAAAATCCTTTTCTGTCCTGTACACACGGGCGAAATGCAGATTCCTCAGAATGGATCTTGGCAGGCAGAACCTCTTTCTGCCCACACCGGTGAATTCCACCTTATCTCCGGTTTCTCATCAACACGTTGCTGCAGGGATTATCTCGCCATGCCTCGGCTGGGCTGTGGCACTGTGTGCTCGTGGCTTCCCTTGGCACCGTGCCCCTCGTGCCCACTTCAGACACTCCCAGGGCTCTGCGTGGGCTCTGCTGCCATACCCACTGCTGCTCCTTCTGATGGCACCTTTAGCACTTAATTATTATTTTTCAGTTAAGCCCCTTTGGCTCTGTTTGTATTGCTCTGAACAGGTGGAGCATCTCTGCAACATCTCCTAAGTAATTGCGTTGTAGTCTCTGTAATACCCTCGCAAATGTCTCCTCTGCTGTGGAGTCCACACTAAACAGCGTTAGTTAAACACCTGGAGCGGTACGATCACATCACGATAGTGATGGCACTATCCGTGGCCAGGTTTCGTGTGTTTTTCCTGCCCATCATCTCCCGTAAAGTCTCTGGGGAAAGAACCCCCGGGGTTTCTGTGTGTGCTGGGTCATCGCAAAGTGGATTCTGATCCATCACCAAGGCTCGCGAGCACAACTGCCCTGAAAAGAATACATTATTATAATTGTTTAGGATGATTGTGTGACAAGTGCATTGTGTTTTTTAAGCTGGGCAATCAAATCTTCTGGTTCAGGATATCAGCTGACTGCCCTTTGGTTGTGAAAGAATTATTGTATCACTTGTACCCAGCCTTACAAAACCAGTCAGGTGCATCCTTTTCTTTCTGCCTCCCTCTAAAGCATTTGTTGTGTTTCTGAGTCATAATCACACTCCATCACATTAAATGCTTTTTCAGAAGTGACAGCCTCCAATAGCTCTTCCTTCCCCTATTGTCCCAACCTGGGCCCCATTCGAGTCTGTGACAGTTTTAAAAACGCTTTGAAAATCCCACCCTTTGCCACCTGACTTTAATCCTGTTCACATATATGGTAACAAACCCTTAGATATGATTCAAATATGAGCTATGAAAATCTGTAAAAATGCTCACAGCTGTGTGAGTCTTAAGGTTTTGTTCCCTCTTGATTAAATATTTGGGGGTTTTGCTTAACATTCATTAATGCCAGAAAAGCCTTTGATCTTTCTTCCACGAGGGCGTGGAATCTGCCTTTTGTTAGCCAGCACCAAGGCTAAACAGGTACTGAATTACTTTCGATTACACAGCCAAACCTCTTCAACAGAAGAAAGATGTTTTGTTTGCTTACCTATGTCTGTAATAACAGTCAGGTGCATTTTATTTATCAAATATAAACTTTTTACAGCGAATGATCAATGCAGCCTCTAAGGTGGCAGGCTAAGCACCCTGAATAAAGAGCTCCATAGGTGAGGGAGAGCCACTGATTTACCACAAGAAAACAATTCATAGGAAGCTTTTCCTGCCTTTGTGGAGCCACAGCTGTGAACTGGAAGGTTCTGAGTCAAGCTCTGTTGAAACAAGCTCTTTCTCAAGTCCTATGGATAAGAAATGCCCCTTTTACTGCCTGACTTAATAAGAGAAGGGTAAAAATAGAGAAAAGAGCAGAAAAAAATATAGAAATGGGACAGGAAAGAAAGGAGACTGAGAAGGGGAACAAGAAACCAAAGGCAGGAGTTGATGTGCTTAGCTGTGTTCCAATGCAGATTTCCCTTTGCTCAGACCTTGCTTTCCGTGCTAAGGACTCGGTCTCTCTCTGGCCCAATTCCTGCATTTAGGATTGGGCTGGCAGTTCTCCGTTCTGGAGAAAGGGGGAAACATGAGACAGAAAACTGGAAGGTGTGAGGGTTTGGTTTTGCCTTTTTTCCCCTCGAGAACATTAATATCAGAAGAAAAATAGGGCAGCTATTGTAAATCTCTACAGTAATTTGATAATTTGTCTGTACTTTTCAATATTCAGCAAATTCCAAGCTCTTATTAACTCTGAATTCAGCATTGTTACCCAAGAGCAGCTGTTACAGTGTAAACACACCTGCTGCTGTGTTAGCCTGGCCATAACCTAAATTAAAGAGTTAGAAGGAATCCCACAGAAATGGAGACATGGCCATCTTTTGCCCCTTCACTGAGAGTTACACATGAACTTCAAAACCTGATTAAAACAATTTCAGCACTCACCTGATTAGCACATGTGACTTAATTCCATTTTTTCCCTATAGTTAAAATGAGATTATTAATGCAAAGGTATTTCACCAGTTCAACCTCTGAGTTAAAATCAGAAAAAGTCAGCAGATCCTGGAGTTACCACAGCAGAACCTGTGAACTTCCAGCTTTGCTTTTGAGAGAGCTCTCCTCTCCAGCAGTTCTGCTGGAGGCAGGGCAGCTCTGTTGGTGTTCCTGTGAGCGGCAGGAGCTGATCCAGAACCTGCACTGGTGCGGAGCAGCCTCAGCTCAGCTGCACAGCTGCAGGCTTCAGCTCGAGCCCAGCACTGCAGAAATGTGCCTGAGCCCTGCAGAAATGTGCCTGAGCCCTGCAGAAATGTGCCTGAGCCCTGCAGAAATGTGCCTGAGCACTGCAGAAATGTGCCTGAGCACTGCAGAAATGTGCCTGAGCCCTGCAGAAATGTGCCTGAGCCCTGCAGAAATGTGCCTGAGCACTGCAGAAATGTGCCTGAGCACTGCAGAAATGTGCCTGAGCCCTGCAGAAATGTGCCTGAGCCCTGCAGAAATGTGCCTGAGCCCTGCAGAAATGTGCCTGAGCCCTGCAGAAATGTGCCTGAGCCCTGCAGAAATGTGCCTGAGCCCTGCCTCCTCCTGCTGCCCGTGAGAGCAGCTGCACCTCTGCCGCGCTGCAGCAGCGCCAGGAACGCTCCGGAGCGTTTTTAGGGAAATGAAACTCGGATGGGGTCACACAGTGAATGGCAGAGGCCCAAAGTGGCTGTGTGGATGGATGGTTTGACAGGATTCTGATCCTTATTGGCAAATGTCACCTTAAATTGCTTTGATTAATCTGTTTCCTGAATCATTCTAAGTCAGCACGGTACACACTGTGCTGGGTGTGATTTACCTGCCAAAATCCCTTGCTGTCATGCACAAATGTGTATTTCACACATGCAGCCAGGGTGAGAGAACAAGTGAATGGACCATTCTGAGAGCAGAGGTTTCAAAGGTTTTCTCCTTGGCACGCTGCAAAGTACTTGGAAAGTAATTAATGACTAACCCACTCTGGTACAGACAGCCTGAGTCCCCAGGGGGATTAATCTGAGGTTCTCTGATCATACTCTGAAATGGGGACAGAATGATTCTCTCCTTGAAAATACTCTGAAAGTGCTGAGCGCCCGTCCTGTCCACCCATTTCAGCCACAAATCAGATCCTGTTCAGATATATGAGCTCTGAGGATTAAATGTTCCTTTGTCCCAAATAACTCAGCACAGAGAAGTGACACCAATGCAGACAAAAGTCTCTTTCCAACCCTCCCTGCATTGCTTGTCAGCATTTTCACACAGGTGCCCTGCAACACTCCACAGTCCCGATGCCAGGAATGATGAATATTTGTGTTTATTTATTCTTGTACTGTGCATGCTGCAGAGAGGCTCCCTGTGCCAGGACAGGACCAACGCCATCAGCCTGTCAGGGATGAGTAGCCACACAATGAAAAGCACTCGAGGAGCTGAGATCATCCATTCTGACACAGCCACTCAGGCTCACACACTCACACTCGAACACAGAAAAGGATCTTTAGCTTACCGGGGAACAAAGCTCACTATCACACCCAGCAGGCCCCATTCAAAACCCTGGAAGAGGATGCTGTCTAAATTCCTGGGACTTTCCTGCTAGTTTGTTGAATGCTAGGGATGCAAAAAGCCCTTTGATGACGCAGTCACTCCACTGAGCACTGAGGGGAAGGGAACTGCAGCTCGAGTTACTTGCAAGTTCTTCAAACACGGATTTTATTTTTTTTTAAATTTTTTTTGCCTTCACATATTGTTACCCTCTGGTTCTGTGTCCTGTTAGAACAGAAATCCTCATTCCCTTACTCTTGGCCCCCTTATTATTTTCCTCTGAATCACTGCTTTATTTTGGTTGTGTCCCAAAGCAGAACTGTGACATTTTCTGGTTTAAAAATAGGAACTGAGGAAAAAAGTAGAAGCAAGGTTTGTTTTTCATTGGTTTTGCTTTCAAAATTGCTGCAAGGTCTGGTACAGAGCACAGCCATGCAAACACTGAGTCAGCAGAACGGGACAGATGGTGATCCGTGACGAAGGCACAGAAATTGTGGCTGTTGGAAGGGAAACCAGGAATCTCCTGCTGGACTTGTGGCCAGTGGAACAGAAATACAGACTCGTGCATGGCCTTGTGCTGCCGTGTCTGGGAATTGTCCTCTCTGAGCTGCTTTGGAACACCACAATTTCTAGCTAATGATTTTAGGAATTGTTTCAACGGATCGTTGCCATGATTTCCTTCTGCTATGGTGAGTAGCTGTGAACAATGCAGCGATAATTCAGCAGCAAGAACATTCAGGGTGTAGAAAGGTTGAGGGAAGGGGGTGTGGAAGGGAAAGTAAGGAGGTAGGTGATGTCTGAAAAAACACAGGGGAGTACGGTCATTATGGATCAGAAATAAAGGGAGTAAACAAATTTTTTCCCTTCACATTTATGTTCCCCGTTCTCTACACAGTTACACAGATATGGATAAAATATGTTTAGTCTCCTGCTACCATTCACATTGTGGCAGTACCTCTGACTTTCAGTTCTGTCTCAAGACATCTGTGTGCTGACACAGACCAAAAAGGCTCTCCCTGCCCTAAATAATTTTTTTCTGACTAGTACAATGTGATATTAGCAGGGCTTTGCAGCCACAAGAATCAGCTGTAAAAGGATGTTAAATCTAGGCCACTGCAAAAGAATCTAGTGAAATAAGGGGAGGGATGGAAAAGGAAGGAAAGTGAAATAGTAAAGGTTATCACTGGGAAAATATGTCCCACTTTTGAGGGTTTTCTTCCTTGTACTCGTTCAGAAAAGGGCACAGGTGAAGATGAACCACATCACAAAAACCTGCACCAGACCAACATGAAAAACTCAGCCAAAAGGCTTGTGAGACCATCCCTGTGGCAAGACTGTGACACGTCAGCACTCCAGACAGAAGTGTTCAGTGAGATTAGGGGACGATTAATGGCAGAATTTGTCCTGCCTGACAGAGAGAATAAAGTGAATGTCCCAAACCTGCTGTCCTCCTCACGGACGGGAGGGCAAAGCACACCTTGGCAGCAGCAGTCTCACCTGTTTGAACATCACCAGAAGTGTTCTGATGGGAACTGATGTCAGTGCTGAGCTGTTGGCTGAGGGCTGTGCTGGATCTCGTTAGGCAGGGGTGGAAAATGGCTCCATCCAACACTCCTTGCAATCAGTTTCGGATCTGCTCCCTGGGCTTGGGCACAGAAAGGTTTCATGGAGAAGCCCAAGGGTTCTGTCACTGACTGGAGCTGCTGAGCTCCTGCCCCACAGAGGAGGCCATTGTCTGCTTCAGGCACTGTATATGGTGTAAAATAGAAACTTTCAGTACTTTTCCAGCTCAGCCCCAGCTCCTGTCTGCTGGGAAATCTCGGAGCAGCTTAATGAAGTGAGTGGGGTGGCATCAGTGAGGAATGACATTTTGATAACTCAGCTGGAGCAGAATATTTATGTTCAGTAGATTTTTCACCGATACATCGGTAGGACCTGGAGATTCCAGGTGACCTAAAGAAGAGCTGGCTGGCCCAAGAGCACATCCTGATTTTTCCTCTGGCTGTCCCGAGTGCTTCAATACATCAGCTCCTCCCTCTCCAGCGCCAGGTCTGTCCCCAGGCGCTGCAGGGCCCTGGGGCTGCCGCACCGAGAGGGAGCAGATGCTGCTGTAAGTTATGAAGTGTCACTTCCAATTCAGCCTGACAAGAATGAGTTAATGGAGGAGCTCCATTACAATGGCAGACAGGAAAATAAAAGCCACACTGAATCTACTTTTCTTGTCTCCCTTGTTTTCAAAGACAGTGCTACTGGCATAACACAGAATGCCCTGTTCATTCATTTGCTGATAATGCTGCTCCCTTTGGGGCTGAGACACAGCTCCTTCATGGATATAGAGTAACTTATTCAACCACAAAGAGAAACCTCTTCCTTCCTTTAAATTGTTCACAGACTACCAAAGCAGCTACTGATGATGACCTACATATTGCTGGCTACTTTTCTCACTAATAGCATTGAAAAACCGAGATAACAATCTTGTTTTTTCAAGTGCTTAAGATCTTATTGCTTTTATTCTTGTTTCTGCCAACTAAAACTAAGGGTTATATTGTACTGAGTCTACACCAGAGACTTTTAGAGAATGCTTGACCTGGGTTATGATCTCTATATTTGTAGTTATAAATACAAATTAGCAGATTTAATAAGCCAGACAGACAGCATCAGACGAAGTTGGTCTTCAGTTTTATCAATGGAAATGTAGAAATCTTGGATTCAGACCAAGAAATTCATTACAAAATGGAATAACTAAGAGTAGACTTTTGCCTACTAGTCAGGCTTGGATGAAATTGTAGGGTTTTCTTGTCCTTTTGCTGTGCTGATTTTAAACCACATAGACCTGTGTCACTGATTTGCAGGTTCTTCCTGTCTCACACCTTCCCAAAATTCAGCCCCAGACTGTACTGTGAAGTGTTTGAGGAGTGGCTGTGTCTTAGACCACTGCAAAAGTGTCTGCATACATTATTTATTTAATATCTAAATAGTACTTCGAGAGACTTGAGAGAATTCTGTACATGTTTAAAATTGTGCATATGTTTAAGATTTTGGGAAGTGTGTGTATTGTCATATATGTGTTTTCCTTCTTCACCCAAGGGTTTTGTGTTTTAAAGTGAGAGTTCAGACAGAATTTCTACAGTTCCTTAGATTTACCTGTAACTGCAGCATGGCAAATGGCACAGCAGCACAATGCAGGAATAAATGTCTTGTTCTGGCAGTTTTCTTCATGCCTCTTACTCCAATAGTTTTCCTTGAAAGACAATTTCCTTTCTGGCTGCAACTTCCACCAAGCTGCCAGTAAAGAGTTAGGAATGCACACCTGGGCCCTAGACATGAGCAGGTACAGCAGGTTTCCTCAGCTTCGTGCTCTGTCCTGTGTGTTTTAAGAATGAATGCCAATCCCAGATCTCTCTCCATTGCTGCAATATTGGAGCACCTTGACAGCAGCTTCTCTTTTCTGGTATTTCACAGGTAGAGTAAAATCCTTGGAAGATCACCATCCTCTTTGACCTTTCCTTGATAATGTCTTGTCCTTTGAGCTGACATCCCTAAGGACGGTGTTTTTATGTCTCTGAGCCTTTCTGGTAGTCTCTCTGAAGAAGTTACACCCATGCACATCTGCTGAGCCATTAAGTCAGCATCATGCACAGTGTTACAAGTTCCACCTACACCACTTGCTGCAGGTGCTTCTTAAATTTCAAAGACTGTCTGACAGGACTTCTTAACAACTGCCCTTCAGTTTCCAGCTAAAACTCATTTTCATCTCGTAGTTCATTCTGAGGCTCAGCCCACTGGAGGTTTTTTCTGGGGGCGATGTGCATTCAAAAGCTTGAAAAAATGTGAATTCTTTTGAAAGCAGCAACACCCCTCATCCCCCTTAGAAGTAAGTACATATAGATTCAAAGCCGTGTGCTTTTAAAACTCTCTTTAGTCCCATTCTTCCCTTCCAAGTTGCCCTTGATTTTGCCTCTTTGTTGCTGATTCCTCCCCGCTCCCTTTAGCACTGTCCCTGATTTATATGTCAGTGCTGAGTGCATCTGATCAAAACATGGCAAAGTTGCTGGTTCAGCACTCGCAGCAGGGGATGGGAGAAATGGGCTATGTCTAATCCCACTTTGTGATCGCTGTCACAGCCCTGCGACGCTGCCAGTTGGCAAATGGGAGCTGCGGCGGAATTTGGAAGAGATAATGACAGGTGCTCGGAGCACATCTAGGACAGCACGTGAAAAAACAAGTTCTTTAAGCAGCCTGCTCAGACTTTCAAATAAAAAGCACATCGGTTTCAAACAACAACCTGCATTAAAGAGTGTGCAAGGTGCTGCGAGTGGCAGGAAAACCGAGCGGGCTCCAGAGCCACGTCTGGGGATGTGATTGTACTAAATTATATCTATATTCAGCTCTGCTTAGAATGAAGTAGCTCTAAGAAGCTGAACTAGGTAGGGTGGTGGTTTTTTTTTTTAACTTCAGCCCAAGAAAATTTTGTGGGAGGAGTCACTTTGGAAAGGTGGGAAAGCCTTTACCCTCAGGTTGCCTCAGTAAGAAGCTCCCGCTGTGATACTTGAAAGCCCAATAGACATGTCTGAATTTATAATACACTCTTGAAGTATTCATTCATAATCCTGTAGGGATTTTCAAAGCCACAAAGAGGATGTATTTCTTTTAACTGGCTACAGGGAAAATATTAGTTCCTGCTGTAATAAACAAATAGTCTATTTTGGTGCAAGAGGAAAAATTTGAAGAGTCAGAGCAACGAAAGGGGAACAGTTCTGACACTCTTGGAAGTTTCTGTTTTTCTAAAATATGTGAACTACTTCTATAGTCTCCTCTTTCTTTACTCCTTAAAACTTCAGTGTTCTAACCTGGTGCTCCAGCAGTGTGAATCAAAGTCACTGCACTCCTCCCGGGTAAACTCTTTAGCCAGATGACTGTGCAATTAAAGGCAATACTAAGATGTAAAAAAGAAAAATTGAATGGAAGGACTATTTTTCCCTTGTATCATTTGTTTCCCAGTCTCCGGGCATGTCACGAGGGAGGATATGTGGCATTGCCCCCACAGCTCTGTATGGGCTTGTGCAGACAAATAAATGTGGTCAGCAAACACAGGCCTCCAGGAGCAGGAGGCACAATGCTGATGAGCAGGGGCTGGGAGCAGCAGATTCATTCCTTTTACAATGGGATTCTGTTGCCATGAGGTTAAAACTGAGCTTTTGTTGCTGAAAAAAACAAATAAAAAAGTAGCCATTTCTAATCAGTCCTTCAATTGCTAGCCCCTGTCAGCAAAGAGCTCCTGCAGACTTTTGCCTCTTTCGCAGCATGCTGGGACAGGCCCTCAGTGTACACCATGGGCGCTGGAATTTCAGCTGCACCATCCTTTGTGCCTCGTGTGCACACGAAGTGAATTCCATAGAGCACAGACCCTCTGTGGTTCCAGCACCTTTCTCCCAACTCACACTGCCATTCTGAAAGAAGGGGTCTGCCCCACTCTTGTTGTGCTGAACGAGATTTGCTTTTAGAAATAGGGAAGGAGACAAATTTCATTTTGTCCTTAAACTCTTCTTTGTCTGTTCTAGACCATTTCACATAGTCCTTATTCTCTACTTCAGCTGAGGCATAATAGCTGTTTAAATTCAGCCACAGCAGCCAGGGCAGGAAAGGAGAAAGAGCAGCTCACCCGAGGGGAGCCAAAGGAAGCTGAGAGCAGGCACAGCGTAAATTCACCCGTTCTGATGGAGAGAACCCAAAAAGCTCCTCCCAGGAGACAGTGAGCAGCACCCAGCTCCTCCTGACAGTCCCGATGGATCCTCTGATCACTGAGTGTGATCAGGACCAAGCTGAACCTGTTGTGTCACCACATTTCCTGTAGCACAAGTTGTTTTGCTAGAAGTCTGTTAATCCATTGTGGAGTCAATCCAGTTTTGCTAAGCTTGTGAAATCAGAGCCTGAGGTGGAATAGATGCAGATCATACTGTGTGCCCACATCAGAGATCCTTCCCAAGATGCCTATCTAAGAGAAGAGACTGAGGGAGAATTAACCTGCGTGAATAACTAATGGCTTTAACTACTCTGAATCACAAAAGGTTTCCCTGAAAAAGGGAACTCAAGTTTCCCTGGATGACCATGCTTTAATTACACCTCAGTACAGGGACAACATTCTTATTGTTGTGTTGTAATTTCACATTCTGTCAGGACTGATGAATTAACATGCACTGCCGCCAGCGTGAGGGCTTGCAAATATACTGTAGTCACCAAAATAACTGTGACTTTATAAAAGCTTGGGGCGGCACAGGGGAAATTGGTGGGCTGAGCTGAGCACTAAAACTCCTTATCAACAGAGGGCAAGGTTTGTTAAATTTACAGTAAATAAAAAGCTCCCAGAAAGCAGGTGAAGGCTGCACTGCAGACTGCAGCGTAAGCACTTCAAATTCACCACGGCAAATTCACTGTGCCATCTGAACCTCCCATCGCCCAATCTCCTCTCACCTTATTTAGGAGCTGAGGAACAGCAGGGTCTTATCTTGGGAAGTCACTCTCAGCTCAGCTGGGAGCAGAAACTGGAAGCAGCATTTTCCTCTATAAACACATTAATTGGAGTCCATTTCCCTCCTTGCACTGCCAATGGCAGCTCTGCTGCAAACACCTTTCCTCCGCGCACTGCAGCTCAGCCTCCTTTTGTCGTGGTACACAGTCATCAACTGCCCTTTTCCCCTGGAAAATAATGTTCTTACTCCTGTAGCAGCACAGGGATGGAGGTGAAACCTGGTCGGTCAGGTGCAGGTTCAGAATGTCCTTGCTGTTACAAAAACAGAACAAGCATTTGGCTCTTGAGAGATTCCTGTATTTGCAGCACTGAACATTGTGAGTCAGAATGGTCAATGGGGAAAATCAGATTTTGGTTAGAAGACAGTAGAGGTCAGTACATAATTTTTATATTGCAGAAATCAGTCCTTTTGTAATGACTTTATAAACTAATGTACTCCATTCTGGATTTTACAGTATTTTGGACAATTAGCAGGTGAAAAGGGTCACAAAAATACAGATGCAGGACACCTACAGCAAATATCGTGGCATTTATTCTGCTGCAGATTTTACTTCCGAACTCCACCGAGTGAGAAGCTGATTATTGTGTAGAGTCCAAGCCAAACCTGCACATGCCAACCTAGCTTTATTTTAGGAGATACACAGACCTTTTATAGCTGTGAATTTCACCCTAAGAACAGACCTTGGCCTGTTTTTCTAGTCTTTATAAACTGGCTCCTTTCCTGAATACCCAGACATTTCAACTGTTTCTTGACTGCTGAGAATCAAAAAGTGAACAGTAAATTTCCCTTGTTTGTGAGCAACTTCAATTTTCATGCATATTTTATGTAATCATTTTCCATCTTAGTGAACTTAAGTCCACATTAAAATCCCTTAATATGAATTCTGCTATTTAGTCTTCATTAGGGAGTCTTTTTTTCTCTCTCCTTTAAACTCCTGTGGATTAAAATAATTACTTTTGTTTAATACGTGATCAGAGACTCACCTGAGCTGTCTCTGCAAGAGCTCTGACAACGCCCAGGTCAGTATTTCCCCAGAGAGAAAGCTCTTTGTGCAGCTCGCCCTGGGAAGCTGCTGCAGAGCCTCAGCTAATAACCAGATTAGTTGTCCCATTTGTCACCTACAACTTCCGTGGTGCTCGAACGGTGCAGGAAATTACTGCCAGAAAATGAGCAAAGCAGAAAGGATGGACACTTCAAAAGACAAAGATTTTCTCTGTCACAGCTGCCATGAGCTAATCAGACCTCATTGATAAAGGGAGGAAATGCCACTCGGGGAAGTCAGAGCCAGATTACAAAGTTCAGGGAAAGCAAACTGAAATTTGAAAGGAGAAAAAACAAGTCTTTAGATGCATAGATGTGGCAGCCACAGATGCAGATGGAAGCTGCAGTTCTGCTCCCAGGAGTGCAGCTCAGCCGTGATTCAAGCGCTGGCACCGTGGGCAGGGCTGGCACTGCCACCCATTATTAAAGGTGATCAGCGTTAGCTCTAATTTGATCCTGCGCTGAGAAACCTGATCGTGTTTACCTTGAAACACTCCAGAGACTTTGTACTTTGGGGTGAGGACCTGAATTTGGCAAGAGGATGTTCTTTGCATTGTGCACAGGCTTTTTGCTTTTCCTTTGGAAACTCACATCAAGTTATTGGAGACAAAAGCACTGGGACCATTGCAGTTCACACACGTGCAGCAGAAACCTGCTCCAGTTTGTTCTCCAGAGCCTCTAAATGTATTTAATTTATGTTGTGCCTGGTCCATATCCAACCAGAGAAACTAAAATCTGATTTGCAGAAGTGCAGAGCAATTTACACTTTATAATAACAACTACTCAGAAAAAACAGTCAGGCCTTCCATGCCTCAAAGCTTAAATTAATTAATACTTCTAGACTTAGTATCTCTGTGCAATTCTCCATATGTTAAAAGGGATAATATTCTCCCATCTCAACAACGTATTTTAAAAATAATTCCTCCTATGCATTGAATGACAAAGATCACAGGAAAAATAAGATATGCAAGGCAAAGCAGGCCTCCCACAGTAAGGAGTGCTGTGAGTGGCGCGGGGAGGGCTCTGTCACAGCTCCGCTTCGCTCCCAGCGCTGCTGCTCTGCACTTTGGGGCTGCAGCGATGGAGGAGCAGAGCCTGCAGCCACACCCGAGCAGCGGGGACACTGCAGGGGGACACTGCAGAGAGACACTGCAGCCACAGCAGGGACACTGCAGGGGGACACTGCAGCGGGGACACTGCAGGGGGACACTGCAGGGGGACACTGCAGCCACAGCAGGGACACTGCAGGGGGACACTGCAGTCACACCTGAGCAGCGGGGACACTGCAGGGGGACACTGCAGCGGGGACACTGCAGCCACAGCAGGGACACTGCAGGGGGACACTGCAGCCACACCCGAGCAGCAGGAACACTGCAGGAGGACACTGCAGCAGAGCTGGTGGCAGCAGGGACACTGCAGGGGGACACTGCAGCAGAGCTGGTGGCAGCAGGGCTGGTGGCAGCAGGGACACTGCAGCAGAGCTGGTGGCAGCAGGGCTGGTGGCAGCAGGGCTGGTGGCAGCAGGGTCAGTGTAGCAGGGACACTGCAGCAGGGCTGGTGGCAGCAGGGCTGGTGGCAGCAGGGCTGGTGGCAGAGCTGGCTCCTGCTCCTGCCGCTGCTCCTGCATCTCCTGGTGCCGCTGCTCGGGGCTGGGGTCACCACTGCCATAGCAAAGGGGCACAGTCCTGTGCCATCACTCCAGGGACACTGCAGAACGGATCCAAATGTGCTGTTGATGAGACTTCATTACTGGCTGAGATACCACAGAACTTAACGACTTAAAGGCTTGACATGTTGTCTTAGGTTTCCTTCTTCAATCCACGGCTTCTCCTCAGGTCCCCTGCCTTCTGAAAGTGCTGTAGCACCTCTTCCCTTGGCTCACTTTCTTCATGCCTTTAGAAACATGATGCTCACAAAAACAATCTTCCTCTCTTCCTTCAAAATATTTGAAAATCATGAAGTAGACCTTTGAACCGGGAAAGTGAGAAATTTTTTAGACAGAGATTGTAAATATGAGGCCATGGCCCCTAAGGGTGATGGCTACAATGAAGTGTCACAGAGTTATGACTGCCACATCCATCCTCACAGGAGACAAGGCTTTGTGTAAAAACCCCAAACACAGAGCCACAGCAAGGGGAGAAGCTAACCAACCACTAAAACAGACATTATATGGATAACAAACAGCACTAACCTTAAAAGGGGGCTGGTTTTAAGATATTTGTCTAGTTCTTATCTTTTTCTATTTTACATTATCAGCTTTTACTACTTTCAGTCACCTTTCCTAAAACCTTTGTACAACCCAGCCAGCACATTCTGTTAGTAACTTTGGAAACAATTTTGCTAGGGGATAATGAGATCCCACCTTACCCTCACTGAAAGAAAAGCCTGTACCCTGTGCATGTCCCAGTGAGCAAATGGGATTGTGGCGAGTCACCTCACGCAGGGGGACACCACCTCAAGTGACAAATCCAGCCAAAGGGGGAGCGTCGGGGACTGCTGACACTTCATGCATAGATTGGTTTTTATATTCCTGGGGTTGGAGTCCCCCATTAATGCAGGGCATGCATCAAGGGTGACTGCGGAGGGCCAGATGGTGCTGAATCTGACTGTGATTTAAATGAGACATCCATGGTGGAGGAGTCTTTTTGCTATTTCTTTATACCAGGCTAAATGGCAGTCTCCGAGGCATAACGTGGAAATTACATTTTGGACTAACAGCTCCTGTCCTATTCTGATTTCCAGGTGTTCACTGTCAGATTAGTGTCAGAGGCAGGTTGCAGGCTGGGTCTTGTATCCCTGTGATTTTGTATCACAGCGTGGCAGTTTGAAACTATTATGAAGTAGTTTTCCACATTAAGCTATCCCCAGCACATCTCTGACTCCTGTAAGTTGGGTGATAAGTGTGAGGCACTTTTATGCCGAGATAAGTGTGCTATGCTAAGCAGGCAGACACACCAGTAAGCAGAAAGAAATCCAAGCTCACAGATAAAAACTCCCCAGCAGATCTAAGCCAGTGTTTGCCATAGGCCTGCACCCACCCCTGCAGAACCAGATGTTCCACAAAACAGGAATGTTTCATTTGATAAGGGAACAAGAGCCTAAGTGCTGACTGGTTCTGAGTTTTGGCTTCTGGTATCCTTTCCGTCTTGCCCTAATGAACATTTAATTGGCTAAAGCTCTGTTTATCCCCACGGTGAGCTGGCAAGCCCAGATAACTGTCTAGATTCTTACATGATATAAATAGGCACAGTTCCAGTGAGTTTAAGGGAGAAATGCTGACTTACCCAGCTTGGCCTGTTACACTTCATGTTTTTATTTTTTATTCTTTTTTCCATGAGGAGCTGTATGTTCCCACCGTATGCAGGTGCTTCCTAACCCTAAGCTTTAGGAGGGCAGCCTGCATCTACCGATGTATGTTCTTCCATCCTGTAGCATTTCAGAAGACAAAACGAAAGATGGTTTCTCCTGCTTAGATATTTTCTAATAATCTTGTGTCAGTGGGAAATCCCTGTAGCTACAAGTCTGATCTCTGTGTCTATGTGCATAAACTTCTAGGGAATAGATGAGAGAACAGCAAATGCTATTCAAAAATAAATACTATAATTCCTGGGGATTGAGTTCCAGTAGAACTAGTTGTGTATTGGAAGCAGCTTTTTCTGATAGCGCTTGAACACCCAGGTAATCTCATGCTTCCTGCCAAATGCACAGTCTTTTGCAAAAGATTTTCCAGGGATACCAATTTATATCCAAAAGCCTCTGCATGCATTGACTAATATTGGAAATTACTGACTTGGTTGGAAACACACATGAATGCACGTGAGCAGAATTTGATTCTCTTTTGAGTTTTTGCTCCCAGACTTTCCAGCGGAAAAAAAAAAAAAAGAAAAAAAAAAAAAAAAGGCCATATCATTTGAACAAAAAGCAATGTTTGTCACTCGCCTTTTTCCTTGCACAGGTGTGTGTAACATCATCCTGCCCAAGCAGATGAGCTGCAGATCTCTGCAGTGGTGGCAGGGAGGCAGGAGCAGGCTGTCCATGGAGAGAGCTGAGTGTGAGCAGCTGTCCATGGAGAGAACAGTGTGAGCAGCTGTGCATGTTCAGAACAGTGTGACCAGCTGTCCATGTTCAGAACAGTGTGAGCAGCTGTCCATGGAGAGAACAGTGTGAGCAGCTGTCCATGGACAGAACAGTGTGAGCAGCTGTCCATGGACAGAACAGTGTGAGCAGCTGTCCATGTTCAGAACAGTGTGAGCAGCTGTCCATGGAGAGAACAGTGTGAGCAGCTGTCCATGGAGAGAGCTGAGTGTGAGCAGCTGTCCATGGAGAGAACAGTGTGAGCAGCTGTCCATGGACAGAACAGTGTGAGCAGCTGTCCATGGCACAGAACAGTGTGAGCAGCTGTCCATGGACAGAACAGTGTGAGCAGCTGTCCATGGAGAGAACAGTGTGAGCAGCTGTCCATGGAGAGAACAGTGTGAGCAGCTGTCCATGTTCAGAACAGTGTGGTCAGGCTGTCCATGGAGAGAACAGTGTGAGCAGCTGTCCATGGACAGAACAGTGTGAGCAGCTGTCCATGGCACAGAACAATGTGATCAGGCTGTCCATGTTCAGAACAGTGTGAGCAGCTGTCCATGGAGAGGACAGTGTGAGCAGCTGTCCATGGAGAGAACAGTGTGAGCAGCTGTCCATGGCACAGAACAGTGTGAGCAGCTGTCCATGTTCAGAACAGTGTGAGCAGCTGTCCATGGCACAGAACAGTGTGAGCAGCTGTCCATGGAGAGGACAGTGTGAGCAGCTGTCCATGGAGAGAACAGTGTGAGCAGCTGTCCATGGACAGAGCAGTGTGAGCAGCTGTCCATGTTCAGAACAGTGTGAGCAGCTGTCCATGTTCAGAACAGTGTGAGCAGCTGTCCATGGAGAGAACAGTGTGAGCAGCTGTCCATGGCACAGAACAGTGTGGTCAGGCTGTCCATGGACAGAACAGTGTGGTCAGGCTGTCCATGGCAGAGAACAGTGTGGTCAGGCTGTCCATGTTCAGAACAGTGTGATCAGGCTGTCCATGGACAGAACAGTGTGGTCAGGCTGTCCATGGACAGAACCGAGGGGCTTTAGCTGCAAACACACTGGAGAAAAGAATGCAGGGGAGGGGATCCTTGGTGGTGGGAACCCCAAGCTTTTGGGAGGGCCATAAGCATTTAAAGGCTGTCACTGTGGTGTGTGCAGGAGGATTTTAGCTGCTGCACCAGGACAGAGCCCACAATGCTCCGAGGTGTTAGGGAAAGGTACAGAGGCTGCCCCACGCTGCGCAGGGACCTTTTGTACTCCGCAGCTGTCAGATGTGAGGCGATGGCAGGCGCTGAGCAGCTCTGTCCTGCCTCAGCTAATGATTCTTGTTGGCTGTTTTCCTGTTGCTGCAGAGATAGGGAGAGTCACACTGTGCCTGACATCTGAGGAGGCTCCAGGAGCAGTTCTCCCGAGTCAGCAGCCTTGGCTGCCTCCTGCAGAGGAAGGCAGAGCGGGACGGGGATGGCTCATGCACCGGAGCTCTTTGCAGCTTTAAGAATCACACTTTTTCCAAACTGCTCCCTGGCACTTCCTTGACTAATCCTCTCCTTAGCTGCCTTAAGTTAACAGCCCTTTATTTCAGAAATTGGCTTTTTTAGATTTATGCTCCACTAATTGGCTTTTTCACCCTCTGAACCCTTTCTGCTTCCTCCTGCATGCAGCCCAGCGCCTTTCACCACCTAATCCCCTCTTTCCACACTTCGATCCCACCATTCTCTTTTTCCTTCTTTTTATTTCCTCTCAGAATGAGCTCGTACTTTTTGCTACAACCCCCGAGGCTCTGGTGTTAAAAATCTCTGACTTATGTTTTGGTGTTAAAAATTTCTGCCTTTCCCTGACTTTCATTATCTGACACTTGTAAAATCGGCTCTGATCCTACGAACGTGTGTGGACACGCCAGGCTTAGATTGGAGTGCAGCGAGACCTGGGCCTGTGTTGCCAGTTTTTATCGTTTTAGCGAGAGCCGCACGATATTTATGTTTCTGAAAATCCAAATTTAAGGAGACCATGTTAGAAAGATTCTGCTTCACGTAGGAAAAAACAAGAGAAGAAATAACTTCTAGTCCTCCTAGCTGTAGAAGCAGGTAGTAAGTGTAAATCACATAAATCTGAGAGTCAGAGGGAAAAATAAAAATAACTCAATTGTCTCTCTATGTATTTCAAATCTCCTCTCTGTAATCTCATAATCTATTGAAACTGATCCAGATTTTGAATACCTGCAGCTGGCAATGCTGAGCATGCAGTTAAACATGTTTGCAGTTATTTGCACTCACTTATTAAGTTATCACTGGCTTTTTCTGAACAGAAACCAAATAAGTCTGAAAGATGGATTGCCTATACAGTAACAGAACAATGATGCATCCAAGGCAGACAAAAGACTCAAAGAAAGGAAAACAGAGAACCAAAGCTGTGCTGTTCCGAGGGGATATTTTAGGAACATCTGGTCTCTACTGGAAGAAGCATTTCTCCAAAAATGGGGGAAAAAATCAAACAAAAAAGTAAAATCTTTACATGTATTCAAAAGCAAAACTTTAACGAACAGGCTTTGATCTGCAAATGTAATTAGCATTAGAATTAGAGATGGAATGGAGATTTGTCTAAAAGCATTAATTCAAATCCCACGCCTGATATTTTCTTATCACTGCTGTAATTCTAACAGTGCCTGTGGCAGATTCAGAAATCAGAAGAAAGGGACAAGGGCAGTAGGTCTCCCACTAGCAAAAAAAAAAAGGGGGGCGGTGGGAATGAGGAAAAAGAGTGCGAGATGGAATTAATCTATAATATCCCCAACCCAACTCTATTTTCAATGTATGAATTATTTATCTTCCAATCTCCAAACGCCCATATATCTGTGTGCACCATTACTTTGATCTCCTGCCGCTCCCCAGCACTGCAATGCCTCCAATAAACGGCTGTGGAAACCTATGGGCTCAGGTACATTGCATTTGAATGGAGACCAAACACCAACCACAGGTGGCTCTGGAGAAGTTGGGGATGACCTATTTTCTGGCAGCTGCCCTCCTTCCGTGCTGCTGGCGCCGTGCGTGTGCGGGAGGCTGCTCCAGGTGTGCCCTGGTCACACCTGGGGACTGCACTGACCCCGGGGACAGGGACAGTGACAGTGACAGGACTCACACCTGAGGGACTGCACTGACCCCAGGGACAGTGACAGTGACAGTGACAGTGACAGTGACAGGGCTCACACCTGAGGGACTGCACTGACCCCAGGGACAGTGACAGTGACAGTGACAGTGACAGTGACAATGACAGTGCTCACACCTGAGGGACTGTACTGACCCCAGGGACAGTGACAGTGACAGTGACAGTGACAGTGACAGGAGTCACACCTGAGGGACTGCACTGACCCCAGGGACAGTGACAGTGACAGTGACAGGGGTCACACCTGGGGGACTGCACTGACCCCAGGGACAGTGACAGTGACAGTGACAGTGACAGTGACAGTACTCACACATGGGGGGACTGTACTGACCCCGGGGACAGGGACAGTGACAGTGACAGTGCCAGGGCTCACACCTGAGGGACTGTACTGACCCCAGGGACAGTGACAGTGACAATGACAGTGCTCACACCTGGCTGAGCTGCACTGACTCCAGTGACAGTGACAGTGACAATGACAGTGCTCACACCTGAGGGACTGTACTGACCCCAGGGATAGTGACAGTGACAGTGACAGTGACAGTGACAGGGGTCACACCTGGCTGAGCTGCACTGACCCCAGTGACAGTGACAGTGACAGTGACAGTGACAGGGCTCACACCTGAGGGACTGTACTGACCCCAGGGACAGGGACAGTGACAGTGACAGTGACAGTGACAGTACTCACACATGGGGGGACTGTACTGACCCCAGGGACAGTGACAGTGACAGTGACAGTGACAGTGACAGTGACAGTGCTCACACCTGGCTGAGCTGCACTGACCCCAGTGACAGTGACAGTGACAGGGGTCACACCTGGCTGAGCTGCACTGACCCCAGTGACAGTGACAGTGACAGGGGTCACACCTGGCTGAGCTGCACTGACCCCAGGGACAGTGACAGTGACAGTGACAGGGGTCACACCTGATGGACTGTACTGACCCCCAGTGCCAGTGCCAGTGCCAGTGCCAGTGCCAGGGCTCCCCTCGGAGGGCAGGAGCTCAGGGAAGGTTCAGACGCTGCCCTCTGTGATGCCAGGCCTTTGTTTGCAGATGGCTAATCGGTGTCTGAGGGATGTTTGTGTTTGGGGTTAACCTGTTCGGGTCCCGCGAGCAGCAGGGCACAGCCAGGGGCACACAAAGGTTTGGTTTGGCCAACAGCAGCACCTCGGGTGCCCTGCGGGGCAGAGCCAGGGCTGTGCTCTCAGTCCCGGGCACCAGGGCTCTCCTTACCCACCAGGGCTGCCCTTCACCCACCAGGGCTCTCCTTACCCACCAGGGCTGCCCTTCACCCACCAGGGCTCTCCTTACCCACCAGGGCTCCCCATCACCCACCAGGGCTGCCCTTCACCCACCAGGGCTCTCCTTACCCACCAGGGCTCCCCTTCACCCACCAGGGCTGCCCTTCACCCACCAGGGCTCTCCTTCACCCACCAGGGCTCTCCTTCACCCACCAGGGCTCTCCTTACCCACCAGGGCTGCCCTTACCCACCAGGGCTTCCTTTCACCCCCCAGGGCTCCCCTTCACCCACCAGGGCTCTCCTTCCCACCAGGGCTCTCCTTACCCACCAGGGCTCCCCTTCACCCACCAGGGCTCCCCTTCACCCACCAGGGCTCCCCATCACCCACCAGGGCTGCCCTTACCCACCAGGGCTTCCTTTCACCCCCCAGGGCTCCCCTTCACCCACCAGGGCTCTCCTTCCCACCAGGGCTCCCCTTCACCCACCAGGGCTCTCCTTCCCACCAGAGCTCTCCTTCACCCACCAGGGTTCCCCTTCACCCACCAGGGCTCCCCATCACCCACCAGGGCTGCCCTTACCCACCAGGGCTGCCCTTACCCACCAGGGCTTCCTTTCACCCCCCAGGGCTCCCCTTCACCCACCAGGGCTCTCCTTCCCACCAGGGCTCCCCTTCACCCACCAGGGCTCTCCTTCCCACCAGAGCTCTCCTTCACCCACCAGGGTTCCCCTTCACCCACCAGAGCTCCCCATCACCCACCAGAGCTCCCCATCACCCACCAGGACTCCCCATCACCCACCAGGGCTCCCCATCACCCACCAGGACTCCCCATCACCCACCAGGGCTCCCTTTCACCCCCCAGGGCTCTCCATTGAGAGAGTTTCTCAGTACAACAAGCTGCAAAACATCCAAGCCTGTGACATCCAGGAGCTCTCACAGATTTTATTCAGTCCGAACGAGGTGGCCAGGCCACTGCACCCAGACAGGAGGCACAGCTCCTCTCAGACACCTCTCACACTCCCTTCTGGCCAATTCTTTCTGTAAATTGTGCTCTCTCTGAAACTGGAAGTAGACTCATGGTGATTATGCACTTACCAGAGGGATTTGACCAAGCATTTATAGTGATCAAGTCAATATTTTAATTGTTATTACTATTATTAAAGTTGCAGTTTCACTTGATCTTGTTACAGTTTTTACCTTTTTTTTCACTCCCTAAGAAAGAAAATAACTTTGGCAGGAACAAAGGCTGAGAGGCTGAGCAAAAGGCAGCCATAAGAGTCTTATCAAAGCCCCAACAGAGTGGGAATAATTATTCACACTCTGTTGGGGGCTCTAGAAAGACCATCTGAGGAAAAGGATCACTCAGTCTTTTCAACATGTGAAATTAAAGAAAACCACTAGAAATTCAGTGCAGGCTTGGGAGGGGAAGTAAAGCAGGGGCAGCTGAGGGAAAGCTGTGGCTGCTGCTCTCCCACTCGATTCACACCAGGAGCTGACCACTGGCCCAGCCTGCTGCGCTGGACACTGCCACCACTGCAGTTTCGTAACAGAGCTCTGCTAATAACCTTAATGAAAGGAAAATAGCAGAGCTGAACACATGACTGCGTTGTAAGCCACGTTCACCTGATGTGCTCTCCTCACTGTCTCCCACTGTTGTGCTAGTTGTTTATTCTGCTTATGCAAAAAACCCCAAGTTCTACCTAATCGACTTATTTGTTTAATTTCAAACACCTCTCTGTGATCTCCCACACTGGCCTTCATTCTTGAAAGAGGCATCTCTTAAATATTCATGGTACAGCCTTACATTGCACTGCTGAAAACTTCCATTTTTAACTATTTGGCTGCTGGTTTTTGAAGATTATAAGCTGCCATAATGATTAATATTATTTCATTACTTAGCAGGACTCTCCCATCTGTCTGTATCCATTTCTTATTTCAAATGGATGCTTCTGAGATGAAGCCCCTCATTTTCTCACGTTTTGCACAAAACCTCCCTCAGTGGAATCTTGACAACACATCTTCGTGGGCTGGTCCCACACAGACTGCCACAGACTTGGATCATCGTGTTCACTGTGTCCCCAGGAGTCAGGAAACTAATTTTACCTCCATTACACAGATGGGAAACTGAGGCAGAGAGGAGTGAAGTGACTTACCCGGGGTCCCACACGGGGTCTGAGCAGAGCAGGAATTTGAGCACAGCTTTTGCAAGCCCAGAGCTAATATATTGACCACCATGTCAACTTTGGGCTCATTTAAAAAATAATTATATATACATGTATATATAATTAAAGCTCTTCAAAATCTGTAATTAGGGTTGACGTTTAAAATGATGATGAGAATTGAATCAGCTCTAGTCTCTTGTAAAGCAAGGTTACCTAACTGACTGGAGATAGCCTTTGGCACACCAGAGCCCTGCTGGGGAGTGTCCTGCTCCCAAATTACCTCTCTGAAGTTCACCCCAGGCTCAAGTAGCAAAACGCACCCTGGGCAGAGCCCGTGGTTTCTGTGAGCACTCCCACGCTGCAGAGCCACCCGTGCTGTGGCTGCCTCCCGCTCTGCCACAGCCCTGCAAGGAGAGCTGTGGCTGCAGCAGCTCCTCAGAACGGCCATGGAAACGCTGTGATCTTCTGGAGAAAACGGCTGGCGCAGGCTGGGCTGAGTGCTCCCCATGCCATGCCAGCAGCTCAGCTCGCTAGCTCAGCACATTGCTGCGCTCACTGTTATGTTTAGGAATTATTAATGAGGGGCTTGCGAGGCTTGCTTTATTTTAATGCACGGTTCAAGTCAACAGTAGCTGGATTAAAATCTCCATTTGGAATGAAAACATGTAATCGGTTGCTGTTGGCTTGGCAGCAGGTTTTACTGCAGGTTTTACTGCAGGTTTTACTGCAGCTTTGCAGCGGGGTTCTGTTTAGAGGTGAGGCTGGTCCCGCCCAGGTCGCACCTCACCTGCAGCTCCAGCCACACCAAGGGCTGCTCTTGCTCAAACACCTTCTGACTGAAGCAGCCTTTGAATAGGCAAAGGTCACACTGAAGGTGACCCCTCTGTCCTCTGGGTCTCCATCAGGAGGCTGCTTCCTCAATATCTTAAACAAAACACGGCACAGTTTTCTGGCCTGAGTTTTTGGACATTTGTTGAGCAGCAACTTAATAAAGTGCAGATGGAGTCTGTAGATAAAGTGCTGACCAGGCCTTGAGTCACTGCTTCATCTCTGACCAGCTCCTGGAGATAAAGGACACTTGTTATTCTTCAGAAACAACACATCTCCATCTCCCCAGTGTGCTTGGGAGCTTGCGCAAGGCTAAAACTCTTGTCCAAATCATTGGCATCTTTTCTCCGAGCGAAAAGCCCTTTCTCACCTTCTTTTGGACATCCTTGGCAACGAGTACAATTTCTCGTGGCACCGTGGCTGCTGCGCGCCTGCCCTTCCATGGAACGGCAGGAGCAGGGCAGCCCCACGTCCGTGGGGTGAGGGTGGGACACCCATGGACCTGGGCTGGGATCCTGGCGCTGCAGCTCCGCAGGAGGGTTTGTTAGCTCAGGTACAGCACTAGGCTCAAGGTTTATTTTAGATGGGCTGGGGAGAGAAGTTGCCAGTCTGAATTCATAAAAAAGAAGCCAAAGCAGAGCCTAAAACCAGTCCTACACTGGCCAAAAAAAAAAAAGAACGAGGTGACGTAAAGTTACCTACCTGTCTGCATTTTGCAGCTCTAAGGACAAACAGAATCTAAACTGTTCACTGATTTGTGCCTCATGTTACATAATAATTTACAGTTTCACTCTGTGCATTCTACTGGTGCCTGGCTGCTCTGCTCTGCTTGCCAAGGTAGTGACAAATGGCAGGAGACAAATCCAGAGCTTTGGGAAGCTTTGCTGGAGGTGGAGGCTGGAGGCAGAGGAGAGCCCAGCGAGCCTCGCTAGCTAAATGTCAACTGGCAAGTGCCTTTGCCATCGTAGGGACTAAATCTTGTTGGGTTTGTGTTAGGAAAATTGCAGATCCTCAGCACAAAATTTTACCCGCAGGGCTAGCTGAGCTGTGTTATAAATGTGCTGTATACCAAGGGAAAAGTATTCTCTGGTGTCAAAAAATTGTTGGTGTTGCTTTGATTATTTTTTTAAAAAAATACTTTCAAAGTGAAAAGGAGGATTTTTTTTTTTAAATCTTAAAGGGATAAAAAGCAGCAGGGAGTTGCTTTCCTTAGTCTATATGCCCTTTAAAATCCAGCACAGAATACCCTATTAATTTATTTTCTCTTTCCCAGCATCACATTTTGAAAAATGCCCATCACATTGCAGATGTGCAGCTGACTTATTATTAGCCCCAAAGCGACGCTGGAGGAATTAGGGACATTTTTTTCCCCCCATTCCCCCAGCAGCAGCTCTGGGTGAGCACATGGCAAAAGCCCTGCTGGCATTTCCTCGGAAGGGAACTAAAGCAGCTCAGGTCTGTGTCTGTGCACTGATACACAATGTGGGGATGTGCCGCTGCTGTCACCCCTGTGCCACCGGCATTGTTAGCAGGTCAAAGCACTGAATATCAATAGACTAATTCCTTCACCCCTCCAACCCGTTCTCTGACTGGAATGTACACTTCTATTGCACAGCGTTCACCTCTGGCCCTCGCCATCTTCATGGCTCCGCACTTCAAAGGCTTCTGCTCGTGTAGAAAATGCCTTATTGAAGGAATGGTCATAGCTGCACAATTATTTCGAAAAAACTCGACATTGTATTTCAGCTGAGGACAGGAGAACTGGCGAAAGTCTGAATCACTTTCAAGATTCAGATCTAAATCCTGAGGTTTAGAAATATGAAAGTCAAAACTACAATAGTCCAAACACACAGAGCCTATTCTTTGCACCTTGAAATGTGGAAAATTAAAGACCTGCTCTCAGTTTGACTACTCACCTTTCCATTTTCTGAGGCACCCAACAAAGTTCCCTCTGCTAATGAATACAGGTTTTGATTGTTGGATTACACAGATTATTTTCTGTCATCTTCAAGTCCTTTAAACAATTGCTGCCTTTGAAATCCCTTATGCAAGAAGCATATGACCTTACAACACTCCTATTCCTCTTTTGTATTTAACATCACAGCCCTCTCTGTGGTTATACACAATGTGGGGAAAGCTGCAGGTCAGGGCTGTGAGGTGATAGCTAAAAACGCAGGGCGCCCAACTATTGAAGCTGACACAAAATACACAGAAGAAAAGAGGCTGCATGGAAAAGGCTTTAAAAGTAAACATTATTTTTTATATCACATTTTGTTGCAGTTCCAAAAACCAAGGAACAGATGGTTGTACGCAGGACAGGATATAAATCAAGGGACAACAGAAAATTAAATGGAATGTAAACTGGAGCGCTGAAACAATCTCAAATTAAAACATGCTTGAAGTGTGGTCAAGAATATCCATACTGATGGAATTTGTACTGAACACCATTCCTGCCCCTCCCCAATCCTTCTCTTTCCCTCTCTTTCTCTCTTCTCTCTGTTCCCTGCCATGTTTTCCTGCTTGTGCACTGATACCAATCTCTCATGAATTTTCCATAAGCGTTTCAGATTTCCACAATATCTCCCATTTGAACACAATACTGAGCTTCACAAATAGAATTATCCATCTTGGGGATGTCTTTAGGCAACATTCACAGAAACTGAGGCACTCCTGGTAAACACCAAGAAATGCCAAGTGCTTGTTAAGAGCTGAGGAGTGTTTCCAATTCCTGCAAAGCCACAGATCTGGTTTAAACACAGGGAACTTTCACATACAGCGGTGAATGGTGAATCCTTTTGTGAATGTTTATTGTGAGATTTGTGCAGCACGGCTCCTAGATTCAGATTTGAATGCAGGAAATGCTGTGGGTACAACATGCTTGAAACAATAAACTCAACCTAACTTTGTCTAACTCAGCATTTAGAGATTGTATTGGCAGAGACTTGCAGAAAGGAACGAGAAATCATAATTCAGCAAATTCCTTCTATCACTGCTCAACTTTCCATCCTCGTAGTAAATTATTCACCTCAGCAATGACTCAGTTAGCAGAAGATTAAAGGCTGGTGCTGGTGCCCTTGCTGCTCTCGGGAGCACACGAAGCTCCTGGTGAGCACCACAAACAGCGAGCGAGGGTGGCACAGCTCTGCGAGGACAGGGATCAGAGATGGTGCTCAGAGCACAGAACATCCATCAGCTCTCAGATTCGTGCCAGTGAGAGCTGTGGAAACCTGGGGAGCCACCCCTGAGCCCTGAATTTCCCAGCCCAAAGCCTGAGGAAGGTCTGACCCGAAACATTGCAGTCTGTGTCACCGCGCTCAGCTCTGTGCAGGACACACAAACACTGCGGGCACAGGTGTCCCTGTGTCCCCTCCCTGCTGCCACCTCTGCTCTGTCCCTGGGGCTGTGACAGCTCCGGCAGTGCTGCCGTGCCCTGTGGGGACAGCGCTTTTGGGGTTGTGTCCTCAGTCTCACTGATAAGCACAACCCCTGAGCAGACAAAAGTTTTTTGCCTTGTCACTCCCAGCATCAAAATTGTCTTCGAAATGCAAAAATGTGACCCTTCCCCTGTCAACAGAGGCAACAAAAAATGAAATTTCAGTATAATCAGCCACGTGCAAGTCTCCTGCTAAACAAAGAAACCTCATGAAACTACAATTATTAAACTAAATGCATTTGACTCTGCAAGCTTTTCATGAACTGGATACCAATTTAAACTGATAATTCTCTGCATGGAAAATTTCAGGAATAAGCTTTTTTTCCTTGTTAACAAGGCCTGAAAAATAGCATGGAACTAACATTCTGTCACTGTACCTGAATCTGCAAAATTCAACAGGTGAAAGTTAAAGTGATAAAATTCCCACAGAATATTTTGGAATTCAGAACTGTTTGGCAACTCACAGAAAAGAGCCCACATGTTATGTAGGCACTGATGTTTCATCTCTCACTTCTCTCAGCTGTCCTGAGCTGAGAGTTATCATTTCAGCTTACTGGAAAGCACTTGATGCAGCCAGTTCCTTTTAAAATATATTTTGTTGGAAGTTGTTAGAAAATTCAATAAAGAGACTTTGATCATGATCCATTCATTGACTTTCTTGGACTAACTTTTATATGGGATTTAAAGTGGATTTGAAGCTTCTGTTTCAAAAGCAAAGCATATTTTCCAAATTCCTGCAGTGCCTCATGGCATCAGCTTTGCTTTTGAAATAGAGAATGAGGATGCAGAGATATTAAAGCTAAGCTCAGAGAAACATGATTTTCACCCCCTCTAGAAAAACAGGAACATCCTTACTCTTCCTTTGAATACATAATTAGTGCTAATTGAAGACACATGTCAGAAATTTATGCAGCAGGACAGAGTATAGAATGCAAAGGGTTTTTCCTATCAAAGCCAGAGAAAAGCAAATGAAGATCTGCAGTTCTTCCTCCTCCTGGACCCTCAGGCCACATGCAGGACCTGTAAGTCATAAATGGCCACAGACAGTCCTCATAAATAGCTCCCAATACAATATTGGTTTAAATAATCTTTCTCCCTGCTCTGTTCCATGGAATTCAGGCTTCTGCAGAGCACTGAGATTATCTGAATTATTGTCTCCATGTGGATTCCTCCTTCCTGCCACCACAGAGCTCCTGCTAACCAGGAAAGCTTAGCCCCAAAAAACTCTTCTCAGCTTCTTTGACAATATCGTGTAGGTATCCATGAGCTCTGTGCAGCTCCTACTTTCCAAATTAACTGTATCTGCACATGCAGGCTTTTTGGACAATTAGCACTCAGCAAAATTTCCACCAAATTGTCAAATTTGTATTCTTAATAAAAAAGGATGTCCTTCCTTGAAAAACATAAGTTTTGTCATAAAAACTGAAGTACTATGAGCTTCTCAAAAAAATAAAACCAACTTTTTTTGGAGCGAAACATATTTTTTTCCTTAAGTCCATCCTTTAAAAGACCAAAACATTTCGTTTCTCATAATGGCCATAATGAAATACTCCCCAATGACAATTTAGTTCAAACAACAACTAACAGCAGGGCAGTTAACGCAGCTTTGTTAAATATTGCTGCCTGTATTGGCTGCAATAAACAGCTTCCCTTTAATTCTGTTCATGCCTGAATTCAATGGACCCTCAAACATCTCGGAGAGTTTGCTGTGGCTCAGTCCAGCACTGCAGTGCCCTGTGCCCAGGGCAGCACTGAGCCCCAGGTGTGTCCCCCCAGCCCAGGTGTCCCCCAGCCCAGGTGTGTCCCCCCAGCCCAGGTGTCCCCCAGCCCAGGTGTGTCCCCCCAGCCCAGGTGTGTCCCCCAGCCCAGGTGTGTCCCCCTAGCCCAGGTGTGTCCCCCAGCCCAGGTGTGTCCCCCCAGCTCAGGTGTCCCCCCAGCCCAGGTGTGTCCCCCAGCCCAGCTGTCCCCCAGCCCAGGTGTGTCCCCAGCCCAGGTGTGTCCCCCCAGCCCAGGTGTGTCCCCCAGCCCAGCTGTCCCCCAGCCCAGGTGTGTCCCCCAGCCCAGGTGTGTCCCCCCAGCCCAGGTGTGTCCCCCAGCCCAGGTGTGTCCCCAGCCCAGGTGTGTCCCCCAGCCCAGGTGTGTCCCCCCAGCCCAGGTGTGTCCCCCCAGCCCAGGTGTCCCCCAGCCCAGGTGTGTCCCCCCAGCCCAGGTGTGTCCCCAGCCCAGGTGTGTCCCCCCAGCCCAGGTGTGTCCCCAGCCCAGGTGTGTCCCCCCAGCCCAGGTGTGTCCCCCCAGCCCAGGTGTCCCCCAGCCCAGGTGTGTCCCCCCAGCCCAGGTGTGTCCCCAGCCCAGGTGTGTCCCCCAGCCCAGGTGTGTCCCCCCAGCCCAGGTGTCCCCCAGCCCAGGTGTGTCCCCCAGCCCAGGTGTCCCCAGCCCAGGTGTCCCCCCAGCCCAGGTGTCCCCCCAGCCCAGGTGTCCCCCCAGCCCAGGTGTCCCCCAGCCCAGGTGTGTCCCCCCAGCCCAGGTGTGTCCCCAGCCCAGGTGTGTCCCCCAGCCCAGGTGTGTCCCCCCAGCCCAGGTGTCCCCCAGCCCAGGTGTGTCCCCCAGCCCAGGTGTCCCCAGCCCAGGTGTCCCCCCAGCCCAGGTGTCCCCCCAGCCCAGGTGTCCCCCCAGCCCAGGTGTCCCCCAGCCCAGGTGTGTCCCCCAGCCCAGGTGACCCCCAACACTGACCCCTGCTGTGCCTGACGCCTGCCCAGAACAGGAGGCAATTACATAATGCACTTTTCATTCATCTTGCACCATTTTCCAGCTGTTAGCAACTCCCTGGATCCAAACCAAAGTCTGCAGATGCTCTGGGGTAAAATCTCCACTGAACACACAGCACAGTGTGGCTGGAGCTGCATCAGGAGGAGCAGTGACGATGGCTCCGTGAATTTGCCTGAATGTGGATCAGCTCTCCCAACTCAATCATGTGCTGCCCAGCTCTGTCCTGATGTCCTTCAGCTCCCTGCTTTTCTGAGATATTGTGCTCCTGTTGCTTACTCAGAAGTTCCTGGGGCTTCCTGACTCGCCCTCAGTCTGACAGTGAAAAGGAAGGAGCCGAAGGAGCCCAAAAGTGAGCGAAGAGCTTGGCCTGACAGGGCAGGAGGGCGAGGGGTGGCTCCTCCTGCACCCCCAGGCTGCTTTGTGAGCTGTTAAAGCTTTGGGCAGGTCAGTCTGGGAAATCATTGCATCTCAGTGTGCCAGCTCCATGTCTGAAAATCATTTTAGGCTTGGGAAATTCTGTGTACGTCTTCCTTATTATTAAGATAGCATTTTTACATTTAGGTTCTACACCATGAGTTATTCAAAACGGAATGCTACCCTAAATTCTGGCATGGAGAAAGCATTGCTCCAGTGCTTGCAGGAGTGGTTGTGGATGCCTTTCTAGGTTCCTTCGAAAGCCCAACAAGAAAGTAGAAAATATAAATCCAAATATTTATTCCCATTAATGTATGTTTTACCCCAGCTCTGCCTTCATATGTTCAGTCTGATTAATTTAGTTATTCTCTCTCGTCATTTAAAAAATCTCCCACCATAATAATGATGCCGTGATAACACCAAGCGAAGGTAGGAACGAACCGTGGATGAAATATCGCCGTTCCTGGGGCAGGGCTGGTGATTCCTTTCAGGAATGGTCTCTGGAATGGCTCCTGGCGCTGGCAGGGCTCCTCTGCTCCTGGGGCTCTGCAAATCCCTGCGACTCCGAGGGACGAGCTGTGTTTGCAGGGAGGGAATTCTGTCCTACATTGCAATGCCCAAGAGTCTTCAGAGCTTTGCAGTGTGTTTTATAACTGTTTGTGCTACCCGGTTAAAAAAATTAACAAAACAAAACAAAAAGCTGGTAAAAGAGACAATTAAATGACTTAGGTTGAGATGCTCCATAATTTATTGCAGATCTATGAGAGAACACTTGTAGAACCCATTTAATTCATTTAATAGTAATGCAAACATTGATATAAATTAAAACTCCAGAACGCTTTCTCACATCTTTTCTCTCCCCATGAGAGGTGAATGAAAATGATTTATTACCCATAGATTATAATTGCTTAAAATAGGTTATGATGTAAGAAAAAAAATCTAATCCCTTCTACCAGGCAGGAGCAAAATTCTACAGACAGAGAAATTACATCTAACACCAGTGTGTTAAGGAAGAAACATTCTTCTTCTCCCTTTGGGGAAACTCTAAGAACATCTTTTTAGAACTGTCAAAATTCACAAGCTGTAATAAATTATTCTTTTTCATTACCCATTTATTAAGCAGGCTGTTTGGTATAATAGCAGAAAAATTCTGTCTAATTTTTCCAGTATTACACTACTGTGATTTCTCATTTGAAACAGACAAGTTATCAAGAGCAGTGATGTGTTTTATTCTGTACATTGGGACCATCTTTCCTCTGAATTCCGATGAAGACAACTTCTGAAGCTGCGAGGCTGTGCCTGGCAGAGCTCCGTGTCGGGGGCGATGGCTCTGCCACCTGGGGCTGCCCAGCTGCAGAATTCAGGTGGGCGTCAGAGGCAAAGTTTAGTCTGAGGTTAAACAGAAAATCCGAAGAAAAGCAGATCACCAAATATTGTAACGAAATTCAGGAATGTTGTAAATGTTGGCTATGGGATGCTGCAGGGATCTCATTAACTGCAATGCTAATGTGAAATTCTGAATGAAACTTCATGCAGGATAAATGGATAAAACCCTGGTTTAGGAGATGAGAAATCTGGAATTGGGTTCTGGCTCTATCACCACGATCTGTATGATTCTGAGAGAGTAATTTATTGAATACAGTCATTTAATGTATCATAAGCATATATTATACCATATATGACTATAATTTATACTGTGTGTGTACATACAGATATGTGTGTACATACATATATAAATATAAATATAAATATAAATATAAATATAAATATAAATATAAATATAAATATAAATATAAATATAAATATAAATATAAATATAAATAAATATATATATACATATATATATCTATATATAAAAAATAGTAAAAATGTACTCAGGGTAAATCTGCCTCAGCCCTGGCGGTGAAAGTGAAACACCAATGATTTGTTTCATAAAATGAAAGTGAAAATACATACACTCTTTCTTCTTCTGGTTTGCTTGAGCTGTAGTGAAAATGTGCACTCTGCCCTAGGTTTATTGTGTGTAAAGGGATCCAGAGTTATTAACCACACTGTAAGTAGTGATTATGATGGCTTTACTATTATTATTATTACTATTATTATTATTATTATTATGCTCAATTGTCATGGCCACATTGCATTCATCTTCCCTGTGCTCCAAACCAAACGTCCGAGCTCTAACACCAAAATATCAACTGCCCTTGCACCTTTGATGCTGTGCTGGAAACGAACCTCGTGCAGCTCCCACCAGAGCCCAGTGTGCCCCCCGAGCTCTCCGTGTGTCTCACCTGGAGCTGCACACCTGGCACCACACACCTGCAGTGCAGCCCAAAACCAGGAATTCGGGAGCACAGGGAACACACAGCTGCAATCACATTTTTAGCAGATATTTGTGAGCCCTGAGGTGCCCCTCCCACCCCCGGAAGGGACACGCAATGCAAACAGAAAATAAAAGTGACCTATCTCCTACACCCTGAGTGGAACGCCAGGGCAGGAGTGCTGCCTTGTTTCTTTGGCTGGAAATATATAAATAACGGGTGGTTATAAAACCCACATTGTATCTTCACAGCCAGCAGCAACATAAAGCTGCTTTCTTCAGCTAGGAAGTGGATTACATTTTTATAACTAATCCGCAGCTCTTTGACTGAAAAGATTTGCTAAGCCCCCCCTCACTACTTTTTCTTTTAGGTCTGGGCACTCCAAAAGCTTCCTTCCACCTTCTTCCTCCTGCTTCCCAAAAGTAAATGCGTGGCTATTTTTTTGAACTTACAGTACGGAACTTTGTTTGTGCCTTGCATTGTTAAGCAGGATTCACAGACAGGGAAAAAAACCCAACACCCAAACAACTCAGTGCTTCACTGATCCATAAAATCATTATGGGCAACATTTCAGTTTCAACAAGTGCCAAAAATTCTCCCCCCCTCCCCGAATATAAAAATAAAGCAGAAACAAAAATAACAAGGCTATTAATCTTTCATTAAGTTAAAGGGATGAAAAGGAATCGCTTAAAGTATCATTCTTTACTTGCACCACAAGATTGGATGCCCCCTGCTAACTTCAAAGGCTCTAAAAGAAGCTGGTTAATATTGTTGGCACAGAACCAGATTGTGGTTTATTTTAGTTTTTCTGATTTTTTTTTCAACAAAAGAAAACATTAAGGGTTGGACACTGATTGCTGAGGAACAGCTATTGCAAGAGGGGGCCCTTTGTGCTGCTACCAGTAATATGTCAATTCTGAGACATGTAAAAGCTGCTCCAAAATAGTGTCAGTCACTGCACGAGGGCAGGAGTCTGTGCCACTGCTCCTGTTTGCCTTCAGCTCAGACACAAATCACTGTTCCCTGGTGCCAGAGTGCTTGGCACTGCAGCAGCTCCGCTGAAATATGGACTTTATGCATCCCAAGAGAAGTCATAGATCCCCATGAGCCACAAGTGGCTCACCTGCTTCCCTGCACAATCGCTATTCCAGTTCCATTCCTCCCCAGCCCCGAAGTTTGTGTACATTGAAAACAAAGCTAATTGCTACTGAGTGACATAATTCTGCGGTTAGGGCTCCGTGCAGGCTTTCCGTGCAGGCTTTCCGTGCAGGCTTTCTGTGCAGGGCAGCGCTGCTGTTGGGCTCCGGCTGCGGTCGCGCTGCCTGGCAGAGGGTAAATGGTGAGCAGCAGAGCAGGGCAGGCAGGAAGCGTTTGGGATGCTTTGATGATGTGCTGACAGCTCAATGCCTCGGCTGGGCTCTGTGGTGCAGCGTTCTGCAATCCTGCTGCAAGCATGGCTGCAATCCTCCTGCAATCTGTGCTGTGATCCCTGCTGCAATCCCTGCTGCGATCTGTGCTGCAATCCCTGCTGCAAGCCCTGCTGCTTGGTGCATGTGTGGCTCTGGCAGAACACGTTACATGGCTTTTCCTCTCTTTCCCAAATAAAGAAAGCGCTCAGCCCATCATCCCACAGTCAGCTCCAGCCTTTCCCCAGTGGCAGTGAGGCAGTGCAGGTGTGACCATGCAGAGTGAGGGCTCCTGCGGCTTGGAGCTCCCGAATTCCCTGGGTTTCAGCTGCTTCATTCCCTGGAGCACCTGAGTTCCTCGTGTCTCAGTGTGACTCGTTCCAGGCAGAGCAGTGGAAGGCCCAGGGAACACTCCCACGGGCACAGAGCACTGCAGGGGCTGAGCCCTGTGCCATCTGGGCGGTGGGGCTGAGCAGAGACCCTCCTGCTGCGGGCACAGGGCTGTGGGAGCCTGCCTGTGCCCACCAGGGACCAGCCCACCCAGCTGTGCCCACCAGGGACCAGCCCACCCAGCTGTGCCCACCAGGGACCAGCCCATCCAGCTGTGCTCCCCTGGACCAGCCCATCCAGCTGTGCCCACCAGGGACCAGCCCATCCAGCTGTGCCCACCAGGGACCAGCCCACCCAGCTGTGTGCACCAGGGACCAGCCCATCCAGCTGTGCCCACCAGGGACCAGCCCATCCAGCTGTGCCCACCAGGGACCAGCTGAACCCAGCTGTGCCCACCAGGGACCAGCCAAACCCAGCTGTTCTCCCCTGGACCAGCCCACCCAGCTGTGCCCACCAGGGACCAGCCGAACCCAGCTGTGCTCCCTTGGAGCAGCCCATCCAGCTGTGCTCCCCTGGACCAGCCCATCCAGCTGTGCTCCCCTGGACCAGCCCACCCAGCTGTGCTCCCCTGGACCAGCCCACCCAGCTGTGCTCCCCTGGACCAGCCCATCCAGCTGTGCCCACCAGGGACCAGCCCACCCAGCTGTGCTCCCCCGGACTGGCCGAACCCACCGAGCCCTGCCTGGAGCTGGGGAGGCTTGGCCACCACCCTGGGAATGGCCAGCCCCGCAGCAGCTCTCGGAGCAGAACTCTGTTCTGAGAGGCCAAGGTTCTGCTCCGAGAGGCAAAACCCTCTCAGCCCTGCCCTGCTGTGGCCCCGATGTGCTCCACCTCCAGCAGGCTCCAGGTCCTGCCATGCTCCGCTGTCCTGGCTGGCACAGGCATGGGGAAGTGCCAGCTGAGAACTTCAGTGCCGTTTAGGGAAATATTCGGTGTGTATGAAAGGAGAAGGTATTTTTTAAATGCAAACGATATAAACACAGGCTAATTGGAAGGATCTATTCCGTTTGATCCGTTGTCACTTGGTCCCCTAAGGCAGCACTACTGGATCTGCCCTTTCCAATCCGTATTGCCAAATAAAACAGATATATCCCATTTGTGCCTATGAAGTTTTTTCTACTTAGGCTATTAATGCATAACAACTGCAAATAAATTTGGCTACATTCCCCAAAGATGTTTGCCCAACATCTCCCTGTCATGCTTCTATCCATTATCTCTCCCAACTATTCCCCCTGGGCCAGATTCAACATCCATCACAAAATTTACATGTAATCCACCAGTGTTTGCATAAGGTGTATATACATTCCTGCATATGCCAAATGTGACAGATAGCTGAAATTTCTCCTTTAAAACTCTTTTCAGGAAAAGCCTATTGTACTGTTGCTGTGGTGGGTAATGTCCCCCTAACTTCTAATAAACCATGTCTTTTATTTGCCTGAGTTAGTCCATAAAGTTTTGGGGCAGGAGGAAAGGGCATGGCCATTGTCCTTTCTGTTTTCGGGAGGAAGCACACGTTTCCTGGCACAGCCGCGAACGGAGGCAGTTTTGGAGCTCTTTGGAAGGCAGAGTGCCCAGCGCTCCTGTCCTGAGCCACCTCTCAGCTGCTCCCCGTCCTGCCAAGCTGTGTCTGTGTGTCCTGAAATGTGTGACCTCAGCTGACTGCTTCAGTCATCTCTGGGACTGAGATAAGGATTTAAAACACTCTGGCAAACAAAGTGGCAATAATGCTGTTGTTTGTCTTCACAGAGCTGAGCACATGAGTTGTGTTTCAGGAATAAGCACTGCAGTGGTGAGTGCTCCGGAAAGGTCCATCAGGGACTGAGTAACTCTGTCCCAGAGCCACTCAGGGCTGTCCATGGAGTGGGAGGAACACAGCGAGCACTGGGGATCCAGGGAGGCTCTGAACAGCACTGCTCTGTCCCTGTGTGCTGAGGGAGGCATGGCTTCTCTGGAAAAAAAATGCAATTATGTAATTAGGAACTCTGCCATAATGTCTGAACAGCAGGAAGCTAATTCTGCTCCACCACCATCTCAACTCCTGGCATTTTCTTACTTTTAAGTGCCCGAGTTTGACCTGAATAATTTTCTTTTAATGTGCTCCTCTGCGTGTGTAATAAATAATGGCAACTAATGCAAAAAATCCGAAATGCAATTATTTCATTTGAGCTGCTGTGTGAACTGCATCTCTCTCAGGTGGAATGGCTCCTACATAACAAAAGGAATTCCTTCCCTGAAAAATTAATTTTCTCCATCTCTCAGATTTTCTGGTGGAGTTCCCAGTTGGACCGGACAGGGAACAAATTCTACCGAAGTGTCTCTGCCAGAACCTGAGCAGGGACACAGAAACAAAACATCCCTGGGTGTCCTTCCTGCACGTGGGATTTGTCCAGCCCCGTTGGCAGGGACCTGATTCTGATTTCTGTCACCAACTTGCCCTCGCAGGGACAGCTGGAGCACCCGGCTGGCTGCAGGGGCATGGGATCGGCCGTGCCCAGCAATATTCAGCATCCTGCGTAGTGTGGCTGCATCTTTGTCACTGCACTGAATTTATGCTTCACTTTGTGTAATGTTTATCTTGAAAAGAAGGGGTTGAAGCTTGGCGAAGCGAAAAGACTTTTCCAGGGGGAATGGTTCAGCTTGAGACGGCTGCCTGTTAAATGTTATATTAATGATAAGATCCTAAAGGAGCTGGTCAGGGGTGAGCAAGCTTGCTTTCCTTTTTTGCACTATCTTTGCTGAAGTTTCTTTTCCGCTTATAGAGAAGGGGAACAGTTTCCTTTTACTTTCTTTTTTCTTTTTTTTCATTTTTTTATCACCAACTTCAACCACAGGGTCAGCTTTGATTTGGGTGACTCAGAAACATATTTATCTCTGAAATTCTCCTTCTGTGCCTGGGAATGAAGTGTTTCTCCTCATCTCAGAAGAAAGAAATGTATTTTAAATAATAGCAGTGCCAAAAGGGAAAAAAAAATTAATAATAGCAGTTTGTTTTACCTGCTACATAGTAGGCCTGATTTATATGTTGCTGGTACATATATGATTTTAAAAGACTTCTCCAGTTTCTCCGTGACAATGTTTATAGTTTGTTTATAGAAAGAGATCTGTACTCCAGGCTTTGTTCTAAACTCTGCTCAGCTCAAACAGTTGTTGCAGCAGATAGACTTGACCTAGTCCTCACCCTGTTTAAGATGTGTTTTATTTTTGCAGGCATTCCATAGTTGCAGGAAGCACTCAAGCCTTAATCTGGACCACTTGTCGGGTAGTGAAAGGAAAAAAACAACGTAGGGAGCAATCCTCTTGGAAAACCATACATGGGTTTTAGGGAGAGCTCAGCAGGCCTGCAAATGCTGTAGGCAGCTTTGAAATCCCCGGCCAAGGAGGCTTTGTTGTCGATGCCCCAAGGGAAAAGCCAAATGCAGCGCTCATCACAATGCGAGCGCGGATCAAGAATAAACGGAGATTTGGCATGGTTTGATCTGCACATCCTCTTCCTGCCTCCTTCTGCAGCTCTGGTGCAAACAAAACTGCTTGGAAGCCCCAAAACCCTGAAATGTGTTGGCTCTCAGAGCCCAACAGGCACCTCCTGCTCTTAGAGAATGTTTGGTCCTCAGTGCTGATGGCCCTGGCACGGTGCTGCCATCGAGCAGCTGCTGTCCCTGCAGGCTGGGCAGGGCAGGGCAGGAATAGGGGCAGGGCATCAATAGGGGCAGGGCAGGAATAGGGGCAGGGCAGGAATAGGGGCAGAGAATCAATAGGGGCAGAGAATCAATAGGGGCAGGGCAGGAATAGGGACAGGAATAGGGGCAGGGCAGGAACAGGGGCAGGGGCAGGAACAGGAACAGGGGCAGGGGCAGGAGCAGAGCATCAATAGGGGCAGGGGCAGGAATAGGGGTAGGGGCACAAACAGGGGCAGGGCAGGAATAGGGGCAGGGACAGGGCAGGAATTGGGGCAGTGCAGGAATAGGGGCAGGGCAGGAATAGGAGCAGAGCATCAATAGGGGCAGGGCAGGAATAGGGGCAGGGACAGGGCAGGAACGGGGGCAGGATAGGGGCAAGAATAGGGGCAGGACAGGGGCAGGGGCAGGGCAGGAATAGCGGCAGGGCAGGAATAGGAGCAGAGCATCAATAGGGGCAGGGCAGGAACAGGGGCAGGGCAGGGCAGGAATTGGGGCAGGGCAGGGCAGGAATTGGGGCAGGGGCAGGAGCACAAACAGATTTGATTGTTCCAAAGTCAGCTGCAGCTGTGGGCACTCTGCATCTCTGAGCTGCCACAAGGAAAAGCCCACGTGCCTATAGCTGTGCTTCCTGAAAAATACCATTTAACAGGGTGGTCATAGTGCATTTCCACCTGGAACAGGAATCTGACAGATTTCTCAGCCTGTCCAGCACAGACATCTCTGCTGAGCACAGCTGTCCGTCTGTCCCTTCTCTCCCTTGCAGCTACAGCCATTCCAAGCACCGCTCTGATGGGACACTCCTCCTGCCTTCACACGGAGCAGAGCCTGAACAAACAATTCCTTTCTCTAATTTAGGGGAACTCTTTGCGTGTTTTCCCACGTGTACCAACCTCAGTCTCAAGACAAGCAAAGCACACAGAGGAGATCAGCGCTGGGAAAGGACATTCTCCAGGCTGCAGCCAAGGGTGACAGCAGGAGCTGCTGCTTGCAACATCCCCAGCTCTGCCTGGATGGGAAGCTTGGCTAAAGGGACAGGAAATGCCCCAGAGCCGACAGAATGTTTAGAAGAGCAGGATGCTGAGAAGTGGAGCCTCACCTCGCGACAGCACCGCTCTTGGTGTGTGCGAGGAGAGGTTCCACTCCAGACTTGGCTGTGACTCTGATTTCTGAAGGCTTCGTGGATTTCCTTTTTTCACTCTACTATTTCTCTTTAATATGAAAATCAAGAGCACCTAGATTTAATATTAGAATTCTGTGCAGCAGATTATTAGCAGTATTATAAAAAATAATTTATGCCTTAGACCATCAAACATTGAGGAGTTTTAGATTTATGTAGATACAAAATAGAATCCTTTCTGGAGCTTGTACAGTCTGAGAACCCAGCAACTGGTATTTCACTAGGAATAATGTTAAATTTTGCTAAGAAGGTATCCTGCAGATTTCAGATTTGCTACAGGAAAATATTTAAGTCTTTAGAAAGATTATTTTTACTTTTTGATCGAAAACTCAGGCCTGCATTATTAGTTATCCAACTATCAAGTCTTATTGTCTTCAAGCTTTTAACATATTTTAACAATGTTTTCAGGAATCAGCATAATTTTTTTTTACCCTTTTTTTTTTTTAATTTTTTTGGTGATATGTTTCGTCTTATTTGTTTGTCCATTTGGGAACTACACAATTCTCACTAAAGATCCCTCCAGGGAACGAATATCCCCTGCTCAGAAATGTGTTCCTCTGCTGAGCTCTGTTTCCATTTAGAGGCACAGTCAGGATTCCACACTGGGCCAGGTGTGCGGAGCAGATCCCACCTGGGGGAGCTGGGAGCAGATCCCGTCTGGGGGAGCAGATCCTGTCTGGGGGAGCAGATCCTGTCTGGAGCTGGGAGCAGATCCTGTCTGGGGGAGCTGGGAGCAGGTCCTGTCTGGAGCTGGGAGCAGATCCTGTCTGGAGTTGGGAGCAGATCCTGTCTGGAGTTGGGAGCAGATCCCATCTGGAGCTGGGAGCAGATCCCCTCTGGAGCTGGGAGCAGATCCTGTCTGGGGGAGCTGGGAGCAGATCCTGTCTGGGGGAGCTGGGAGCAGATCCTGTCTGGAGTTGGGAGCAGATCCCATCTGGAGCTGGGAGCAGATCCCCTCTGGAGCTGGGAGCAGATCCCACCTGGAGCTGGGAGCAGATCCTGTCTGGAGTTGGGAGCAGATCCCATCTGGAGCTGGGAGCAGATCCCCTCTGGAGCTGGGAGCAGATCCTGTCTGGGGGAGCTGGGAGCAGATCCTGTCTGGAGTTGGGAGCAGATCCCATCTGGAGCTGGGAGCAGATCCCCTCTGGAGCTGGGAGCAGATCCCACCTGGAGCTGGGAGCAGATCCTGTCTGGAGTTGGGAGCAGATCCTGTCTGGAGTTGGGAGCAGATCCCATCTGGAGCTGGGAGCAGATCCTGTCTGGAGTTGGGAGCAGATCCCATCTGGGGGAGCAGATCCCATCTGGAGCTAGGAGCAGATCCCATCTGGAGCTGGGAGCAGATCCTGTCTGGGGCTGGGAGCAGATCCCATCTGGAGCTGGGAGCAGATCCTGTCTGGGGCTGGGAGCAGATCCTGTCTGGGGCTGGGAGCAGATCCCACCTGGGGGAGCAGATCCCACCTGGGTGAGCTGGGAGCAGATTCTGCTCGGGAGGAGCGAAGGAATGCTGCAGCTCTGCCCAGGGGAACCTGCCTGCAGGGAAAGGTTTCTCCCCAAGCCACAACACTTTGAGCCTGAGCTGTGCCCTGAAGTAGAAAGCTTCACATCCCTGCAAAAACTGCAATTCAAAAAAAAAAAAAAAATAAAAAGGAAAAGAGAAAGAGCTATCGTGATTTCACAAAACTTTTTGTGAAGTATCTGTTTCTTCATCGAGTGCCATTAAGTCCTTGCCTGCCCAGTTTGCACGGTGACAATGACTTCCATAAGTCAATTATGCACAGTTCTGAAATAGATTTCCCTTCTGTCCCTTTTCTGTTTGATCCATTGCAATTTAATTAAATGGTCAAATTTTGAAGTATATTTTTTTCCATCTTGGAAAATAAATCCTTCATTGTAACTTTTCAGCAAATTGTCCATCTAGGCCTCTATTTTTCATTTGGAATAAGTCTGAGTTTTATGCTCCTGAAAGTTTGTTTAAGCAACCATCTCACTTATCTGCTGTAAAAACAATATTTTAAAGATGCAATTTTCTGTGAAAGAAGCTGGTTCAACATGTAATTCTCTTCTGTTTCTGATGGATCATTTGCTCAGACATAATAAATTCTGCTGAATCTGATAACTTTATTGCTCATAAAGTAATCACAGCAAAATAATGAGTTACTATATCATCATTTTTGCTTTGTTTCTCATTGCTTGCCTTTTACACTTGAAAAAAGTCCTTGAGTTCTTGATTAGTCTTCTTGGCTTAAAGGACCTGTCTTTTGCCAGGCTGAAAGGAAAAATTATTCAGATTCTTTACTTTTGATTCACCATTGCTCTGAAATAATGAATGGTATCCTTCCTTATAATGACCCAAAACATCAAGGGTGGCTTCCTACTCACTATGAAAAGGCACAGGTCCAGCTTTTTCATTGGGATAAAAAACTTGTTAATAAAATCAGCACAGTGGTTCAGATGCGTTACCCTGTTAGACCTCCGACAGGAGAGTCACAGATCTTAAGGAGAAGAAGAAAGGGAAAGAGAAACAGAGATTCATGGGAGAAAAAAAGGGGGAAATATGCGATTTCAGATGGTATCAAACAAAAGAAAAGAATGTTACCGTCAGTCCTCTCCCACCAAATTTGCCTCTGCCCAGTTCAATGCTGGGCCCTGCTCAGGTCAGGGATTTATTAAAATGCAATAAAGTGATAATATTTCTGGAAACGTGGAGCCATCGTGGAGCTACTTGAAGAATTCATCCTAAAGGGACTGATTCAAACCCAACTGGGATCTTCTGCATTGATTTCAAGAGGCTTTCAATTACACCAGAACCCTGCGGGGTTGAAACAAACGCCGAGCAGGTTGTTGGCGAGGTGTGGGCGAAGCCAACACAGTCACCAACAGAGTTTATCGCGAGCAGAAACACAGCCCCAGACAGAAACGCTCCCTGCGCAGGAGCAGCACCCTCTGCCCGGGAGCTGAGCAAGGGAAACGGCACAGGCCTGAGCTTCGGAAATGCGCGAAGAGTTCAAATTCACGCAAAGTTTGAAACTTGTTGTGTTAAAACTGTGAGAAAGGGTTTGTATTTACTGCTCACCCAGAACATTTTAAAAGCACATGCCCTTTTCAAATGCCCTTCCACGTCCTATTCCCAGCAATGACCTCTGCTGTCTGTGCTGGACTTGGGTATTATTTTTTACTGAAACGAGATCTCTTTAATCAGCTTTAAAAACATTGTGAACTGAAACTGCTCTTATTTAAAAGTTTAACTTTACTTTCATCAATTTATAATCAGAGTTCCTCTGGTATGTTTGATTCCTGACAAACAAGGATAAAAGTCTTGTGCCCCCATTGCTAATGAGATGATAAAACAGCAGGGATCAAGTTTTTAATTACTACAGGCTATGCACTGGAGAGGTACCAATGATATTTTCTATTGCATGTCTAAGTTGTAACTTCAGGCTTATGACAGTCATGCTGTGTTCCTCTGCCTTTGATGATCACTCATCTTTGTCTCCTGAGAACATACAAAAATTTCTGAGCTGGGATCCTGGGGGGCTGGCAATTACTGCGGTAACCTGGCACAGGTTCCGGGCTAGCGCCGGCGCTGCTCAGCGAGGATCCGTGTCTGAGCCGGGAGAGGACACGCAAAACATCGGCAACTTCTCTTCTCGCACAATCTAGACTCTCCATCTAGTTGTTCCTTTAATAATTATGCTTTTAATTAAGCTGGAGAATAATTTAATATTGTTCCCTTTTTTCCTGTTAGAAGCACAATCTATTACCTTCTCATACATAAAGCATCAGGGCCACAGGCACACAGCGATGCACGTTTTTGGCACTAGGGGACTCAGGTCTCGGGAAATTGTCAATACAGGCATGGTTTTGGAAACGATCATCATTCCTACCCGTGTTTATGAGCTGGTGGAGTGAGTTTTGTTTCTTTGAATAAAATTAACATTTTATTAATTATTATTATTTCCACACGGGCCATGTACCCCCAACATTTCCTCTGAAACCACCACTGCTTTTTTCTGCCACAACTGCACAGCTCTGCCACTGTTCCATGGCATCCTACAGATATAATTTCCTTTAAATTCCTTTATGCTGAGAGAGCATTCTGTGAAAAAATTATTTCACCCCTATTTCGTGTTGCCTTTTCTGTTTAATCTCTGCTTGATGTGAAAGATAAGTATGTCTCAGCCTTTTATCCAACTAAAATGAAGCTGCCATTCCTTTCCTTAGTTCCTCCACCTTGTACTTCCTCTCTGCAGCTAAATCTTAACCCAGGAGAGAGTTTTCCCTATGGGGAGGGAGTGAAGAGCACAGAAATTGTGACATCTCCAGCACGGAGTGGAGTCAGAGAGGAGAAAAAGACGAGTCTGAATTCAGGAGCAGGAGGTTCTCCTTGAGCGCTGAAACACAAAAAATCAACAACTACTTTTTCTCTGCCTAAACTTGAAGATTTTACAGTGCATCATTTGTGTAAAGGTAAAATGCCAAAGGACTTGTGTGCAGAGACACTGCAAAACACTCCATGTGAGCAACCCTTAACTAATGTATTCATTTCAGTAGAGCTGGGAGTTGTGCTCTGACTGCACTCTCAGGGGAGCAAATGTCAGACAAATGCACAGAAATCAAGAGCCCAGACAGCCCACTTCTCTCTAGCTGGAGGATAAACCCCTCTGTTTCGGTAGCCCCATCCAAATAATCATTCCTGGGGAAAACAGGGGGGGAACATCCACTTCAAAAAGTGCTTTACAAATCTGAAACTTCTATTAAGTAACCAACCATGATTAATGCACTTGGCTGTAGAAATCAATTACATTTTAAAAGCAAATCATGAAGGAGACTTCATACTTGTTTTCTTTTACAACTGATGTGACAGATCAAAACTGCAAACGCTACAAATGCTGCACTGACGGGAACCCAAATATAGCTTAAATGCACTGCTTTATTTTACAAATGTAGGACATCCAAGGAACAGACTATTGTTGTGGGGAGGCAATCAATGGCACTTCAGAACTTCACAGCTCATATCAACTCCAAGCATTGCATAAACAGAATCAAGAGACATTAAATATGCTGTATAATAGAACTTGAAATGGAGCTGACCATAAAATGTGTATAATCTAAACTGCAGAAACCACTCCACTTTAATGATCTGTTCCCTAAAAAGAAAAATGTAAAGTGTTTAAAAGATTTAGCAAAATCTGTGCATAGATTGAATAAATCATCATGGGTATCAATTATATCTTGAAAATGGTGTACAGCTCTTATAACATCAAGGACTGGTTTTAATTACAGCTTCAGTGTAACTAATATTTTCTTAATTTTAATGAATGTCGTCCTATTATAGGATTAACTTGTGCTGAAGCTGGAGAAGCCAAGGAATTTTCAATTAGAAGAATTGCACAGACATTTGAGAGGTACACCGAGAACAGCAGATTGTTTTGAAATAGGTTGGATTTTGGCCCAAGTGCTGTTCCACTTTCTGACTCAATGAGTCATCCCCTGGGAGTAGAGCAAGCAAGATTTGGCCTTTTTTCCAGAATTGTAAAAAGTAAACATTGCGATGGGCTGCAAGTGCAAAGCTGTAGTAAATTCCTGTCTATACAAGAGAAATTTGTGGAACTAAAATGATCCCAGCACAGCACTGTCATCTTTAACAGAATGACACCAACGCATCCAGAACTCCAACCCTCTCCAGCCCTGTGCTCAGCTGTGGCTCGGGGTCAGTTCGGTGCTGTGCTTGCACATGGGGACAGCCCTGGGACAGCAGCAGAGCTCCAGCAGCAGGGCAGGGCTGCCCTGAAATTCTGTGTCGAGGTCAAAGCACCATTGGAAGGCTCCTGAATGAAAAACAAAACCAAAAATCTGACTTTGCATTTTTAATCATAATTTCAAAGCATTTTAACATTTTAGCATTGAGGAGGGATAGGACTGAGGTAACTACAGCCAGGGCAGAGAAGCAGAGGTTTGAGAGGTGCCAAGGGCCCATTTTGTGGCGCTCAGAGTGTCCCCTCCTTGCCTGGCTCACCCAAAGGCTGATCACGGTCACCTGTTTGCTGTTTCTGCTCAGGAGTTCTCATTTGGTTCATTCTCAGGCTGCTGGTCATGGATGAGGTCTATCGTGGGACATAGAGAAGCCAAAGTTTAGGATCCACACACGATTCACCAATTGGGGAGCAGCTGGGTTTGTGTAAACACATGAAGTGTTAGCACAGAGATTAGAAATCATCTCTCAGCCTTGAAAATGGGCTTTGAATACAGGAGGAGAAGGAACTTCCCATTTCTTTTATACTAAGATTCTGCTCCTCTTAAAGTAAGAATTCCAAACCGAAATATTCATGTTCACAGAGAAATGAACGCAGTTCTTGAGGCTACATCCACCTCAAGCCTCGTGATTTCTGCGTGCTAAGGACAGAAACATTTGCATTTGGCATCTCATTTTTCTTCAGCAAATCTATTTCCTCTGACTTTTTCATTAGAAGAGCTGTGGTGTGTATGGAGAACATTGTTTTACTTATACAAAAGGAAAACTAGATAATAGGTGCTTTCTATGTCTCCTACTGCTGGAGACCCATAATATTTAAGTCATAAATGGGCAAATGTCAACGCAGGTCTCCTGCTGAGCCGGACTCCCTCTAATAATTAGGCGCTGTTCTATTGTTCTGTGACTTAGTTGTGAGTCCAGCTGACAGAGCTGGGAATGGAAGGACCACATTCCTCATCACCAGACAACTCCCTTCGGAATCCACGGCATATTTACAGCCCTCGGATTTGCAGGATCAGGTTTCAGACCATAGCTGTGCACAGCAAAATAATATCTCAGCCTATGTGACTGCACTCTTAAATGCACGGGTTTGACTCAAAAATTTATATTCATACGAAATAAGGAGGACCAGACCTTCCATCCAGCTCTGAGTGGGGCTTGCCTTTCTCAGCTTCACTTCCCAGCTGAGAACTCTCCCATCCACAGGATCAGGAAAAAGCCCCATGGAAAGAGCACCTCTTGTTCCCAGCCACCACAGTATTCACTTGCAGCAGCAAGCCACTAACAAAATTCAGCAGCTTGCCAAAAAGCAAGTAAAAATGGAAAAAGTCAACTGCAAAGGTTGTTGGGAGCATTTCCAGGTGTGGACAGACGGCTCTGGTTTGTGGTTGCCAAAGGAAGAGCGCAGCAGCTGTTTCTGCCTCCCCTGTCTGTGGCTGTTTGAAAGGAGTTCCCCACCCCAGCGCCGTTTTTCACCTCTGTAGACTCCTGTGAGGCTGAAAAGGGCAAAACCCTCCTGCTGCTGGGCCTGGTACCTCCTGCAGGAGAACCTTCCCACGCCGAGTTACCTGTGAAGGTGACGGGCAGCAACACCAGGGCAGGACCTGCTGGAGACACTGCTGTGGAGAGTTATTTCCTGCGTGAAGAGACCTCGTGGGACCGAGGGGTTGGTGTCCATGGCAATGAGGGCTTGGTGTCCATGGGAATGAGGGCTTGGTGTCCATGGGAGTGAGGGCTTGGTGTCCATGGAAATGAGGGGTTGGTGTCCATGGGAGTGAGGAGTCAATGTCCCATGGGAATGAGGGGTTGGTGTCCATGGGAATGAGGGGTCAATGTCCCATAGGAGTGAGGGTTTGGTGTCCATAGGAATGAGGGGTTGGTGTCCTGTGGGAAGGAGCAGTTGGTATCCCATGGGAATGTGGGGTTGGTGTCCATGGGAGTGAGGGGTTGGTGTCCATGGAACGAAGGGTTGGTGTCCATGGCAATGAGGGGTTGGTGTCCATGGAACGAGGGGTTGGTGTCCATGGGAGTGAGGGGTTGGTGTCCATAGGAATGAGGGGTTGGTGTCCATGGCAATGAGGGCTTGGTATCCCATGGGAATGAGGGGTTGGTGTCCATGAGAATGAGGGGTTGGTGTCCTGTGGGAAGGAGCAGTTGGTGTCCATGGGAGTGAAGGGTTGGTGTCTCATGGGATGAGGGGTTGGAGCCTGAGTGCCGCTGCGTGGGCCGGGAGCTCGCTGGCTCAGGGACTCTGTGCAAGGGACACTGCAGGGACAGGGCTGTCCCCCTGCCAGCACAGGGACCATCAGCCTGGAGAGCAGCAGGAGGCAAGCAGATGCAGGAGGGAAGCAGATGCAGGAGGGAAGCAGATGCAGGAGCTGCTGCCGTGGCACATCTCCAGGCTGTGGAAGCCTCGGGGGAAGGTGGCAAGGGAGGGATCTCGGGAGCAGCCTCTCCAGGAGGAAAGGAAGAGGTTCCAGCTCCTGCTGCTCCAGCCCAAAGGTGCTCCAGCTAAGGCTGGGGGATTATGAGCTCTTTGTGCACTTAACAAACCATGTCAGCAATGTGCCGCACAAACCCTTCCCGTGGCAGCTGTCAGACTCTTGGTGTGAGCTGCTCTCCAGAACCAGTCAGGACATGTGCGTTTCTCGGGGAGAGGATTGCTGTGAGCATTGCTGTGCTGCTTATTGCAGACAATCAAATTAGCTCCTCACTTTTCCATCTTCCAGCAGTGATTCCCTGCTGAAAAGGGATCCTCCTTCAGCAGGAGCTTAGGGAAACAAGGCAAACACACCTCACTCAAAGCCTGTAGTGCTCAGGAGAACACTGAGAAAACACAGAATCCTCACCATCTCCCTCCCCAACCTTTAGTCTATGAAACCTTCTCTGGTACAAGTGACACCTTTTTTCTGAGCAGAATCTCTAAGGCAGTCCCATATTGCCAGAAAAAAGGTAAGAGACCAAAGTTTTGGGTAGGAAATTTATTTGCCACAGCATTCTATTGGACACAGATATTATAAAAATTTTAACTGCAAAGAAAGGCAATCACTAATATATCAGTAAATTCTAGGGGTTTACTAACAGCCGTGTATTGACCCTCGTGAAGATGTTAATTCACTTTAGTGGTTATAGGAATAGGAAAAAAGAACCATGAAAAAAAGGGAAAAAAGAGGAAACCATGTAAAATATTTTTCTGCTTTCTAAACACTAGCTAATCAATCACCCGAGTTTTTGCTAGATAAGAAAGTTCCAGTGGTGGCTATTTGTGAGATACTTAATTCAGAGAGACTTTTTAAAAAAATTATTTTTGCCCAGGAGACAAATGTGTAACCATATGATTTTTCCCCCTGCTATGTTAAAAATGCATTTATATTTTTTCAAGCACACCCCGATTAAAGAGGGCACATCTGTTTTAAGTCCTTCTTTATGAAAATTACTGAGCTTCCTCTGAAAGCTTATCTTTTAATTTCAAAATTCTTTGTAGCAATAACTTAGATAATAACCAACCATATTTCTGTCTTCTTTAGAGAAAAAAAAAAAAAAAGAGAGAGAGAGAGAAAGAAAGAAAGAACCATTTTGAGCTTTGAACTCCCCCTCCCTCCCCTCTCTGGGTCTCCTTTGAAAAGGCCCCCCTCATTTGCGTTTAAAATGGATGTTTCATACTGGTTGATTAGTGTTCGTGTGGGATACCAGCCGCTGCGAGCCCAGGGCTCAGCTTGAGCTCTGCGGATTATTCATCAACTTCCCCGGCAGGGGGGACCCTGCCTCTCTCCCCGCTCAGCACCAAAGTCTTCAGCTTGGCTTTTTAACAGGTTTTTTCTCCTTTTCACAAAGTTGTTTCTTTTTTTTCTTTTTTTTTCCCCCCCCACTCCTTCTTCCCCATGAAGGGGTTACTTGAGTGTACATAACACCAGATCTCGTTTAATGGCAAGCTGCCCTCCCCGAGCAGCCTTGCTGGGCTGAGCAGCGCAGAATGGATGGGGCCGTGTTTACCATATGTCTGTCTGCTTGGCACCATTGTTTAAGGCAAAGATCATTTAAATACGTAAATTGGGACTCGGAGAGGCGCTCGGGTTTGTCATTATGGCCATATCATGGCATGTCCTTTTTTCCTTTTCCCCTAGGTCTGGCTGATGTTTTGTTTATCATATATTAAGTTAGCAAAGCTGTGGAGGATGTTAGGATGTGTGTGCATTACCAATATTCCAATAACGTTTACCGTGGTTGCTCTCAGCATTTTGAATATCAAGCCTAATCCAGCTCTGAGCAGACTTTACAGAACTGTTCTTTGGCAGCTGCCGCTGTATGTTTGTGATATTTGGTTGTTATTATTAATCACACCTACTGAGACGATGCCTCAGCACAGAGCAGAGGAGCTGTCTCTGTGCAGAACAAAAATAAATAACAGACAATTTTGTGTTCCTGAATGTGGCCCACTTTGGTGTCCCCTGAGCTCCCAAAAGATGAGTTCCCCCCAAACCTGGGGTGTCCCAGTCCCATGAGCTGTTATGGACACAGGAACACAAGTGTGACATGAAGAGGTTTTCCACACATTAGTGAGGATATACATTTTCCTTTGCTCCTTTGTCTGCAGCTGCCTAAAGGCATTCATTCCTCCTTGAACACAGTGACTGCACATGAAATCATCATGTCTACAGAAAGGCAGAATTACTTTCTTTTAACTTTACCCATCTAAACCTGGCAAGGACTTTGATGATTAGTTTTGAAGAATCTATTGCTGATGGAAAGAAACCAGCACGGGCAGAATGTGGCCATCCCCACCAATACTTATGCGGAAAAGAATATCCTGTAGGAATGGTGCATCTTATTCCCACTGATGGAATACACATCAGTGGTTTGGATCAAACTCCCAATTTTTAGACAGCAGAGTCTGGGTGAGAATCTTCACACTTACTGAGACACAGGATAGTTTGGCACAATACTCACAATTATTAATTCTTCTTAAAATGAACAGCTACCATGAGCTGAATTTCCTTTTTTATTTCCTACTGCCATCCCTGAAAGTTCTGGAAAAAAAGATTTATCTTCTTTGGTACTTTTAGTGAACTGTATTTGTCCTTTGGGACATCTTTAATGTGCTTACAAGGAGGTTAGTAGGAGTAAGAGACACAGAACAGCACTAAGCAGACTTTGAAAACAAGAACTTCTTCACACCCACGTGGGCACCCACAGCTCGCTGTTCCGGGTGGATACAAACTAAGATACATTTTCTCTCTCTGTTACCTTATTTTTCCCTTTTGAGCCTCCTATCTCCTGACCGCTGTGCCACCACCAAACCGCGCATGGGAAATCAGATGTGTTATTTTGAACACCTCCCAAGGGGCCGAGCTCGGGGCTTGGGCTGTGTGTCCCAATCTCCCCCAGGAGCTGCTCGGGTGCCCAGGGCTCTGCCGCTGTCCCCAGCTGCCCAGACTCCTCTGTCCAGCACACACTGTCCAGCGAGGGTCTGGGGACTCCGGGCTCCGAGAGCGATTTAGGGTCAGCCCAGCGCCCAACATATCCTAAAGAATTATGCAGGCTGAAGCTGAGGATTTAGGTGCCTCAATCTCTCAAAAACTTGTTTGAGCACAGGGATGTGTCCTTTGGCAGCCCTGAATGCTTCCTCACTCCTCAGTTTTGTGTCTGCCACAGCCATGGCCACAGCAGGATCTGAGTGCCAGCCAGAAGTGCCTCTTGTGAATTCTGCCTCTTTCTTCCTTCTCCCAGGAGGAATCCGTGTAACAACTACAGCAATTGAAATACATCCATAGATATGTATACATATATGCATATGTGTACGGACCAGTGAACCCAGTCAGAGCTGCGTGAGTCCAGCAGGAGATGGAGTTTGCATCACGGACATCAAAAGGGACAGACGAGGGAGGTGGGGTGACAATGGAGCCGAGAAACAGAGGACATTGCAGGAGATGCAGCAGGAGATGGAGTGTGATTGCTCCAAGGGACACTGCAGGGAGGCTCTGGGAACGTCCCGAGCTGTGCTGGCACTGCTCAGAGCCACCCCAGCAGGGCACGGGCACAGCTCCACTGCAGGGAAACTGCAGCCAAAGAGATCCCAACGAGCCCTCAGTCATTTCAGTCCCAGCTGCCCAGGGGCACGGGGACACTCCAGAATCACTGCCCCCAAAGCTCTGGTGGCAGTGGCACAGCCATCGGCACCTGAGCCGCCCAGCCTGGATCTGTCCATCTCAGTCCGTGTCGGTGTAGCCATGAGCATCCTCTGCTCCAGGGATAAATGGTTTGCAATATTCAATGTTTGACAGCACATCTGCAGTTGGTACATGCCAGGGCAGCGCCGTGGCTCAGAATTTGGGCCAGAACATTTAAAATCCAATGCAGTTATTACATCTTCAAATTTCTGTCACTGCCACCAGGATCTTCAGCACCATATTGACCACTGCCCTTTCTCACAGGGATCCACGTGAAAACCCATTCAGCAGGATCATTGGTGGCATGGGCCATCAGGCATTTGACGTTTGAGAAGTTAAACAAAACAGAAATTTTTTAAGCCAGAATCCACAAATATTCCAAGGGAAGCGAGTGAAAAGGTGGCAGATGTTTTGAATATAGGCAAATAAAAACTTCAACACAACATAAAACGTGTGACAATGATTTAAACTCAATTGCAAAATTAGTTATTGGAGGTTTAAAATTGTAAAGCACCATTTGGGCTTTAAAGAATGTTCAAAATAAAGAAAATAACTCAGGTATTTATTGTTTGGCTTCAATTTACATTGATGCTATAAATAGCTGACAAGAAATGATGACAAATAAGCTATTGTAACCCTTTGGGAGTTTATTAGGTCATTTGTGAGAGGTCTGAATAGAGTCATTTGTTGCCCTCAGGTGTTTGAGAGTCTCTTTACCCTTGGGAAAGGAATTTAACAAAGGAGTGTATTTCAAAGAAGGCACTCTGTGTTTTCCACCCTTTTTCTGAAGTGTTTTCAAACACACTCCAAGCTAAAAATTCTCAGAAGTGAGAAAAGGAGGTATATATCAGATGACCCCTGAAGCAGCTGACAATCCCTGGGAGCAGAAGATAGGGTCAGATTTTAGATGCTTGAATCCCAAATACATTTCCACTACAGGAGGCCCTGATTTATTTTTGCCCCACCCACTGGGTGCAAACTTTGAAATGCACAACACAAAAGTGTTGGACTAATGCCCTACTTGCATTTTTTTATTTGGCTGAAATGTGACATCTCTTCTTTTTTGTCTGCTTCCAAAAACACCGGGCAGGTCCTTTGTTACAAAAAGACATTGCATCTGCCTTAATCTATATATCTTCTTAATTAGAGAGAGCATTAGCATTTGTTTAGGCTCTAATAAAACTATAATAAAACAGCTTGTCAGGCAACAGCAATGCAGCCACCGAAATCAATCTGCCAAAGCAGCTTTAAGGAAAAAACACCTACAGGTGTAATTGCCTCGGTTGCTCCCAGGCCATCACCTGCCCCAAAAGCAAAGGCCCCTGCAGTCCCTTCAGGGACAAGGGCAGACAGAAGGCCAAGGAAAGGAAAAATGGAAGTGCTTCTGTGTCTGTGTTTGTTTTCAGCACAATTTAGCTCCGGGTCCTACACAAAACGCACAGAGCAAACAGTTTTGGCATCACCCCTCCTGTCTGGAGTTCAGAGGGGCAATCAGGTGAAGTCACTGATTCATTATTTCTGTTTAAGATACTCAGAGATGAAAATCCGTGCGAATTATAAGGTTAATAGTGACAGTGATGAAGTAACACAGTCTGAGTAGAGCAAATTTGCACTGTGGAAGTCTTGAATGCAACAGCAGCCAGATGGTGGAGATCAGGTGAGAAACAAGAGTGGGATTTTTAGTTTTCTTTGAAGGCTACTACTGATAGATCCAAGGCAAGACTTAATATTTTTTGTTTCAGGAAAAGCATCCTTCCTGTACAAATTTTCCCTAAAATTGCTTTCAGTCGTGGTGTTTATCAGAGAAGTGAGTCAGACAGAAGTCAGGAAACCACAGGCCAATCCAGAGTGCAAAAAGCTGATTTTGATTAGGGAGCTGTCACAAGGACAGCAGTGAAGACAAGTGTCACAGGCCTCTCTGGCTGAAATAGGGGCAAATCATCAGGTTCAATGACTGGGACAGGGACATATAGAATATCAGAAAGTGGAGTTCAGCATGGATTTTTATCCTATCATTGTTTTGTCTTTGATTTCACAATAACGTCGCTCAGTCTGCCAGCACCACTGCTCTGTCCCTCACCCTGTCTGGCACTGGCAGTACAGGAAGACTACAAATGGCTCCAAGATTTTTATATTGTGGTGTCAGGACTGAGCTGTATTTCTTGCTCTATACAACCAGATGTTCTATTTGTCACTCTAAGACCATAAACCCGGTTTTGGTGGGAACCATTAAAAACTCTCAAAGTTCGGGAAAAAAATTTCTGTCCTTCTAAAAAATATGATTTTTTAAAATGTACTTAATGACTTCTAAGGGCTGGAAGCTGGTGGTTTTTATCTTACGGGGAGGCTGGAAGATTTCACTGTGTTTTTATAGCTTCTGCCAGTCCCCTTTCCAGCATCAGGCAGGAGTTAATGTTGGAGAATGAGAAAAACAGAACAAAGCAATGTGAACAGAACCTGTTTTCAAAGCACCTTTCCGTTTTCTGGATGGGGTTTTGTTTCCCTTGACAGAAGTCAGAATGGAGGGGCATTTCTGACCTACATTTCTGGGAGGTGAGTATGGCCTGTCTGTGTGTACACAACACATAGCAAAACACTGTCTGTGCTCTCCTGCTGTGGGCAGGGATTTGTGCATTCCCAGCACCCTCCAGAGCTGGTCCCAGAGATCCAGACCATCTCACATCTGCAGATTTGGCTGCTCTATAACTCTCCTGCCACTGAAAAACCCACTTGGAGCAGGTTATAGCTCCAACAGAAACGAACCAAGGATCGCAAACTTGGCACCCGAGTTAGGGTCTCGGTGCAATAAAGATGCCTGGCTGCTGGACTGAGCTCCCCTGCACAGCAAAGGAGACTCGGGAGGAGTCCCAAATTGGGCAGCCCAGCATCTGCTGGCAGGACTGGAATCCTTTGTGCCCTTTCTCGGGTTTGGGGATGGCTGCAGGCAGACACTCGAGGGAAGCTGTGCAGAGCAGCCGTTCCTGCAGTGCGTGCTCCGCTCAGGCCACGCTGCACGAGGCTGCAGCCCTGGCTCCCACCACTCTCAAAGATGATTTCCTGGCCTTATTCAGGGCTTCAAGAGTGTCCTGTCATCCACTTAGACTCCACTTGAACCCTCTCTCAAGTGAATGCCCTGCAGCTCTTGTCTTCAAACAGTCGTGTCCATCCTTTTTGATCATACAAGTCATGTAGATTTTTCAAAGGCAGAGCTGATGCTCACGGCCCCTCTTCTCTCCTGCTTTATGATTTCTTGACTGGACTCACTGTGCATTCAGTTCACAAGTAATTCATGCAAATAAGGCACTGCATACTCAAAAGATGTCCAAGATGAGGAACAGCTGAGATCAGACTGCCCCTATTGGAATAATTCATGTAGCCCACATATCTTTTGCTCAGGCTAAATTTGAGAGCACACAAAAACTTGCTTGTCAGTAGGGAAATATTTTAATTGTGACTACAGCTTGTTCCTGGCTGCCACTCATTCCTGGTTACTCTTTCTCCTCATGGGCCTTTCGGTATCCTGCCCTATTGCCCTGGACGTATCCACAGACTGCACACATCCCGCTTGGAGAGACTTATTTACTCCTAAACTGCCTCTGGTGCAAAGAACCTGAGGAGTTTTGTCAAGACAGTTTTGTGCTGGGAAAGTACAGAAGAGTAACTTGGAGTGCCTGAGGAAATCTAAAATCAAAAAGTTCGGTGCATTTGAAATGAGGCACCTTCAAGAACAGACAGCATCTGAGCAGGAGATTGCAGCATCAGCTGAGTACTCAATTCTGTATTGTGCTCTACAAACACAGAGTCTGCTCCTCCACCTGCATCCACAGACAGCTCGTCACATAAACAATTTGGGTAATTAACACATATGTATTTATTTCTGGAACCCTCAGAATAGCTCAGGAGCTCTGCAGAAACAGCCCCACTAGATGAAGCCCTGCCTGCTATCTCTTACCAAAATGATCCAACTGCTGAGGTAAGGCAATGGAAAATCAGATGCTGATACTATCCTAGAGCAGAATTAGATCAGTCGTGAGAGCTGATTCCCACCAGATAAGAACTCCAGCCAGCTCCCCTGGCAATACTGACATCTGTGTCAGTAATTCAGCACATGAATGTAAGACTGAACTAGTCTGAAAACCAAACTATGGCGCAGCTGGCAGGAAGAAATGTGTTCAGATCCTGAACTGAAATGCATCTTTGGTGTCTGAGGTTACAATCATCACTTGGAAGCACCTAAGAAATGAAGCCCTTCCATTTCTTATTCTCCGGATCACCACAACCTTCCCCACACAACAATTGGATGCCATCCTGCAGAAGGATCAGCACAGCAGGGCAGCCTCTGTCCATGAGCTGCCTGTCCCTCCCCAGCTCGGCTTTGGTGCATTGCCTCACTCGGGAGCCCTGCGAGGAAGGGCCAGACTGAAACATTACATCATGAGACTCATCTTTCCTTCCCATGCAGTCTTTGCTTCACTCATTATGTGTGCCTGTTTGTAATTCATGTTACATGTAGGAGAAATATCCTTCCAGAGTGACAAACGCGCTTCCTTCAAATATGTAGCAGTAGAGATTGAGCCCTATCAATTTTAATTTACTGCATTATATCAGATCATTGTGACTGATTAATTCTGAATGAGAGATGCTAAAATAAGACTTAAGGAAAAGGTTTAAAATTGAAATTAAGCCTTCATTATTTCGGTGCTCAGTAATTTAAAATGACAGTGCATTCACCAGACAGCATCTGAAGTGAAGTGCTAAGGCAGTACTGAAACACTCACGTTATCATGGAGAGAGTGCAATACTAAACAGCAAATGCGAGTTCAGGTCTTGACAAATATAGGAGGACAAAATAAGAAACTTATAAATGTCTTTGACACACTGTAGCAACGTCTCTGAAAACTACCAACCCTCCAAGAAAGCTTACACCTGCCGGCTAGGATCTCAAAGCATCCATCAATACGGAATCACACAGAAGTGAGGATGGATCAGCAGAGATTGAAATGTTCATCCCTGTTTTGGTATCATTGCAGCACGGAATTGCCAAGCTAAACTAAACCCTGCTGCTGTGAGAGGCAGCCTGGGACAGACTGAGCACGGTGAGAGCACACACGTGTCTCTGCCCTGCTGCCCACTCAGGCAGTGCTGTGTGACCTGTGACTCCCATCCCTGCTGCAGGAAGCAGCCCAGAAAGCCACGTTTTCAAGAGTACAACAGTCTGTCTTTAGAATTATATTGGCTCTGGACCACTTAGGTGAACGAAGCAGTAGGACATGAGTAAATATTGCCATGGGTGGAAGAAGTACATGTTTAAATGTGAATTCCTTTGAAAAAGGTCAGGGAGCAGCAAGTGTTGGGATTTTATTTTCCTCATAAATACAATACAGACAGTGCCTTGATGCAGTAAATGTTCCATCGCACACAGGGCTCGGAAGCAGAGCAGGTGTGTGGCTCGGTGGAGGCAGTGCCCAGGTGCACACGGCGAGCAGGAACGTGTCTGACACCGCACTGTGCTCTCCAGCCCTCCCAGCCCTCACCCCACGCTGAGGGGAGCCAGCAGCAAAGGGCTTTTTCTGATACTTTACTAGGACACTGAGGAATTTACTCTGCCTTTGGTAAGCAAGGGTGTCACTCCTGGATTTGTGCTCCTGGCTGTCAGGAGCACGCACTTGTCAGATAGCCAAGGACTTGGCCAGGCTTTCAGGAGCAATGCTTGGGATATTGAGACTGCGAGTTGCCTTGGCCAGCCAGCTCTGGGTGGTGCCGTGGATGTGACACTGCCACAGAGCATCGGCACCCTGCCCTCGGTGCCTCAGTGCCACCAACACAGCCACCCAGCACGGGGTGACGCACAGCTGCAGTGCCACCAGGCCACTCATTCTCATGCACAGCACCGGCAGAGGTTTCAGTGAAAACAGTTCCAAAATTATTTTGCAACTTAAGAAAACATACTTCAGCAATTACCATTTCCTTTACCATGAAACCAAATTCACTGTACATTACAGCTTTAAAGCTGAGATCTAAGGTTCAGATCAACTCTTTAATCCTGACTGTGGCTTCGGGTACTTCCTGATATTTATGAGAAATGCTCCAGGCCTGCAGCTGGGCTTTGAACAAAAAAATAATGAACTTCGTTGACTGTGAACAAAGTTCTACACTATTTTAAAGAAAGTTAAGCTGTGACATTTTTTAATCCAACACTAAATCACATAACCCAAATTCTCTGCATAATTCAGGAATGTTCAAAGCAATAAAAAGACAATTAGATCAAACTGGGTTGCTAAATGAGCTGAAATAAATCTATCTAAACTTGAGAATTCTTGCTAGTTTCTCTCCTGAAATACACCCATTTTACTATATAATATCTGAATCAAAATACTGTTTCAGTTCTATTCTAACATACTCCAGACATTAACTCTCCATCTCCTCTTACTATTTAAAAATAATAGGTAATAAAGGATATCTTACAGAATACACACCTTACAGAATTTCATACTTACAGAATATGGTTTACAAATCTAATTATAGTATTAACTGCTGGAGGCCTTGTTCCTGTCTGTGCAATGTGACCTCCCCATTTAATACAGCTCTCACTGAGAACTTACGCCAAATCACTTCTTGCTCACTTCACTCAGGATTTGGTCACAAAATAGATGCCAGCTAGGCCTGCTCTGAATTTTTAATGGCCAGAAATGAACAGAAAGTATCGAGGTGACAGAGTACAGGAAATTTCGGCAGGGATATGATGGTGTGTAAACGAGAGGTCATTTTCTCTTCAGGAGCAGAGGGTTCAGGGCACAGTGCCAAATGGGGTTTGGGGCGAGCAGGGGTGAAGGGCAGGGATCAGGTGCCCTGGGAACAAGGAGCACCCCAGCCCCAAGCCAGCCTGCCCCGGCGAACAGAGCGTGCTGCTGGCACGGGGCAGGGGACAGTCCTGCACCTGCTCCGAGAACACAGCAAGTGCTGCTTCACGAGAACAGACACAAAGGGCTCCGACAAAATAAATAAGAACCTGAAGAACAAAACCAGAAATTAGGGATGAAAAAAGTAGACTAGAGAACAGCAGGGAAATACAAAGTTGAAACATTTATTTTCCCTCTTCTTGAGAGCAAGTACTTCCATGACATTTGTTATGCGGTTGTGTATTATCTCCTTAGTAGCAATTTTTTTTTCTTTTCTGTCACACGCCTTTTGCTTTCTGCTTTGGGATGTAAACGCTGCTTTGCCTGTCCCCCATACTCTACCCAGGGCAGAAAGTAAATCAGGCTCCACTGTGCAGGCACATCAGTTCCTCTGTCCCAACCACCACTACAGGAAATGAAAGGTGACACGCAAAACTTGCACTGGGAAGAAGCAAGGCTGTTAACTCATGAGACAATATTTCAGAAATTAGACAGTCTTTCAAGCTTTGCCTCTCTCACTTCAGAAAAAAACTAATTCAGAATGTAAAAACACTGTGGTCCGGACTCACAACTGGTTAATACCTACCACAGGAACTGGAATTTCAATGGGTTTTTTTGAGAAATTCCCATTTGAAAATTTCTTAACCAATATTTAATGAGCTTCAGGAGCAACATGTTGAGCTTTCAAAAACCTAGCCACAAATGTGAGCTCCTGAGCTCTGTTCTGAAAGATTCCTTGTCTCCTCTTGCTTCAGCACAGCAAATAATGGTTCTCACTCCGCTGTGTTGAGGTGGTGCCTTTTCTGGAGCCAGAACCAAAAAAGCTGTTGATACCTGGTTCTGGTGTTTCAAGAAATGTGTGAAGGTAAGAGTTCAGCCTTCACTGTGAGCCCTTACTGTGTGCACTGGAGTCACTTATTTATTTACCATTCCGAATCCCAGAGTGCTGCTAACTACACAAGTTAACAGCTGTCTGCTGGTACAGTTCCTGGCTCCTACCTCCTCAGGCATCTTTTTCCTGTTTATACTTGTACATCAAATGGGCCTTTGGAAAAATCCCTGATTTTCTTTTGTTCTGTTTTCTTTGTTCTGTTTCCATGCGGTCTTTTCCCCTTTGGAGATGACATGTATGGGAAATGGCTTATTGTAGCAACAGGAGACAGAAGGCAAAAACAATTGCATCACGGGTAAAGCAAACATCAAAGCACAGTCCAAGCCAAAGAGCTGTGAAAAAAAAAATTCATATGTGATATTTTGATGGGCTGGAAGTCCAGCTTTGGGAGGTTTTTTTGGCAACATAAAAAATAAAATGCAAAGAGTTCCCACTTTCAAAATCTTGTTTGTCTTGGTGTTGCTGTGAACCAGCCTGGGCTAAGGACGTGGCAGAGCTGTGGCCTATTCCACATTTCCTCTGACTATGAAAATCCACTATGGCTACCTGTACTGCCAGTTTTAACTGGATTGAATTGCTTTAAAAAAGCAAGTCTGAAAGGCTGTGAACCAGACTGGAACCTATCTTTCACTAAGTACTAATTAACTGTCTGACAGCCCACGTATAAAAATTAGAGTGCTTATTGTTGATGTTTATTTTCACTTTATAAGGAATTGCTGTAGGTAGCCAGCCTGATTAAGTACTTTTAACAATTCCCTTCTAAAGATAATTAAGTTCTGCAGTGAAATGTAAGGAATTTGGCATAAAAAAACCATTAAGCAGGCAGATATTTTAAATGAATAAACAAACATTACTCTTTCCAACACACACATTCTGCTTTCTCATGATTTACATAACGTAAATGACTTTGACAACATCTTTATATTCTGTTTATCTTTAAATACTGCTGAACCAAAAAAATCTGCATATTGTGTTTCTGCAGCTTTAAACCTCTGACCTACTGGAGAGTTCTGCAGGCTACAGAGCAATAAAAGTTGCCACTGTGGGTGAAGAGCCCACGGCAAGGAGTAATCACTGCTCTTAAAAGCACTGAACATGCCAGATCTAAGTGTATGCATTCAGTCTGTTAAATATGTATCCAGATTGATATGTGAATAATGAAAATCACATGCTAAAAGTACTTCAGCTATCCTTAAGCAGCAACATCCACACTTCCATAGTTTGGAAGCTCTTCTTTTTAACTTGTGGAAGAGAATCTGGTGTCCCAAGTGGGTTGTTGTGCTGAGACAGCAAGCACAAGAAAACTGCCTTTGTGGACAGACTGACCACATAAATTAAACAGAGATATTCCTATTTTTTAAGCATTAATGTTAACAGTGTCATCCACTTCTACCTGGAATAGCAGAGAACAAGGAAAAGGAACCTTGTTCACTGCAGGTACCTCAAATATTGGAAGTGACCTCACGAGATGAGAGTGGTCTTTCACAAAGGTAAGTATTTAATTGGGTAACGTTCTCACTCATCCCTTGGAGCCAGTGTCTCCAAACACATCATGACCTTCTAATCACTGGTTCATGTAGGTACTACCAATATAAAGAAAACTCATGGCTGTGAAGAGGTCACTGAGGAGCTGCTGGAGTGTCTGAATTGCAGGGTCAGTCATGCTTAAGCTAAGTCATGGCTCGAACATGTACAGGAGCACAGCAAAGCTTTAGCAGTGCCGAGCGATGCTGCCCCTCAGCGGAACAACGCAAAATTTTATTTCTTGTTGGACTGCTCCACCTCCTGGCGAACTTAAATTTACATTTCAAGCAACAGGTGGGATGAGGAGGAAATCCCTTTTAGCGGGAACATTCTCCTCACGTTCCTCCCGTGTGACACCGAGCGCCCACCCTGCAGCAGAGGCACCCCCGAGCTTCACACAGGAACAGCCATGGCGGGCCCGGCCGGGGGAGCCGAGAGAGCACCCAAGGGTGAAGGCCTCGCCGCCATGGCAGGCCCGGCCGGAGGAGCGGAGGGCAGAGCCCCTCCGCCATGGCGAAACCGGCAGAGCACCCGAGGGCAGAGCCCCTCTCGCCATGGCGAAGCCGGCAGAGCACCCGAGGGCAGAGCCCCTCCGCCATGGTGGGCCCGGTGCGGCACCCGAGGGTGAAGGCCCCTCCGCCATGGCAGGCCCGGCGGAGCGCACGAAGGCAGAGCCCCTCCGCCATGGCAGGCCCGGCGGAGCACCCGAGGGGGAAGGCCCCTCTGCCATGGCGGGCCCGGCACAGCACCCGAGGGGGAAGGCCCCTCCGCCATGGCGGGCCCGGCGGAGCACACGAAGGCAGAGCCCCTCCGCCATGACGGGCCCGGCCGGAAGAGGCCGTGCCCCCGAGGGCGGGGAAGGGCGGGGAAGGCCGCGCCGTTCGGCGCCGTCCGGCAGCGCTCGGGAGCCAATCGGCGCAGAGCGCGGGTTCGCGCGTTCCCGCCTCGCGCCGCCGTCGCGTGCCGCGCGCCGCGCGAGCGCAGGTTGAGGGCGCGGCTCGGCCTGGCAGGGGCGGCGGCTCCGGCGGCTCCGGCGGCGACAAAAAAATCGTGCGGGGCCTGGGGAGGGTGGCCCGCTGCCTACAGCCCGGTAGGAGCGGGGTCCCCGGGCGGCCCGAGGGCAGGCTGAGGTAGGGCCGAGGGATGGTGGGTGTGCGGGGAGCGGGGACGACTCTGCTCGGGGATTTCGGACCCCCAGACTGCTCGAGGCGGTCAGGGAAGCTCGGGCCAGGCCCCAGGGGACAGGAGGGTGGCCGTGGTTGGAGAGGATGGGCAGGGCTGGGTGGGACTGAGCAGGCCGCAACACTCTCACGTGTTCTGGCGAAGTGTGCTCTGCTCCTGGGGTAATATAACAAAATGGCTGAGGCTGCAGGTCCTGCCGTGCTCTCCAATCTGATTGACTCCACAGCTTCAGGATTTGTGGTGGCCTGTGCCAGTCTGTGCTAACCTGACTGAAAGAGCTTCTGCACACTCACGTTATGGGTCTGTCGGTGTGGGTATCCCGGAGCAGGGAATTTTGTAGAGATGGCTGTGTATTACTTATCCAGTTGAAATTAAATGCACTAGTGCTGCTCATAGTTCTTATTGGGATATTTATGGGGAATGAGGGGATAGAACACTAATGCTGTAGATTGCTTGTTTTAGAAAATGACAGGAAGAGCCAGAGCCAGAGGAAGACCTCCCAGACAGGCATCTTCTGCTCCTTCTGCTTTAGGAGATGCACCTGTAAGTTGGTTTTCTTTTTAATGAGTGCAACCAGGATTTGAAATGTCATACCTAAACAACTTCCTATTTTAATATCAGGCAGATATGTTAGATGTTGTATGTGTGTATGCGTATATTCTGTTAGATGTATAGTTAATACAACTCAGTTTTATTAAGTTTCCAGTACATGAAACTCTGAATTGTGGGATTGCTCGTGGCTGAAGGTTGCAGTTCTTCAAGTCATGACAGTTTTTAATATATTTATTCACCAGACACTAAAATTTTTAAAAAGGTGTTTTTATGGAATAACTGGTCAGTTACTTGAAGTATCAGAGGAGTTGTAGAAAATGAGAATTCCATAAATTTTAGTTAGAGCTTGGAAAGAGACTTGCATTAGCTGTTAGTTAAATAAATAATAAGAAAAAAAATTCCCACGCTCCAGTATTCTTGAGTTTAAAGCATAGAGTAATAACTCTGCTACTTAGTATAAGAAAAAAAAGATTTGAACGTATGTAACTCTTGCCCTGGAGTATTTGAATATTCCGTCCTTAGTGAATGTGTTGTTGCACTCCTGGAAGCATGCTGTCTGTTCGGCTGCAAGGCAAGGCTGTTCCCTGTGGCAGGTGCAGCAGGGTGTGCCGGGCCAGGTGCGCGGCCGGCGGCAGCCCCAGCAGCTCCATGTTCCTCCACCCCCGACGGAAGAGCCTGGGGGCCACGGGCGCCAGGGCGGCTTCGAGAATGTTCTGCCGGAGAGAAGGCCAGAAGGTCAGAAAGGGTGACAAATTCCTTGTCCACAAGAGCATGTGTTTTGAAGAGAATATAATTAAGACATTCTTTCGATCATATTTCTCTGTTTTCTTTTCAAAATTAGATTTATTACTAAGATTTGAAAGATGTTGCTACATAGCAAAAGCTGAAACGTAACATTTTGTGATTACTCTAAAGTTTATGTAAATGCCTTTCAAGATTAAATTATATATTTTTATTTGTATAATATATAATAGTACATATGTTATGTATTACTTGATTGTGATTCTTCCTCAAATTTTAAAACAATAGGATTAAAGGTTTCTTCAGGACTCCAGGATATGTCTTTAAGAGATAGGGGTGGACGTCGTAGAGATTTCCATGACCTTGGGGTAAATACTCGGCAAGCCATGGTACATGTTCAAGAATCCAAAACTGGTAAGTTTAAATTAGACCGTAGACATATAAGCGATTTGAAATGGAAGATAGTTTCCTTTATTTCTGCTCTTAGTTTCCCCTAGAGAGCCAAGTAAAAAACATCTTTAGAATGTGTTAGAAAAAGATAAAAAGTTGCTCCTGATAGTTGAAGAGGAGCATGGAGAGTTTTCCTGACCACTGAAGGCTTTACCCAAAGCTCCGGTGGGCAGATGTGTGTCTGATGACAGCGTGCCATAGCTCTCTGAGCTAGAACAGATACAGAACACAACTGGCCTCTAATCTTTGTCTGAATGCCATAGCTTTAAAATTTCTCAGAGCTGCTGAATGGCTATAACTGGTAACATTTTGTCACTGTTACCATGCTTGCCTCTCAATTCAGGCATTTCAGGAAAAATGATCAAATTGACTACGAATCACTTCCGCCTGACGTCTCGCCCGCAGTGGGCTCTGTACCAGTACCACGTTGCCTACAGCCCCGAGATGGAAGCGCGGCGCCTGCGCTCGGCTCTGCTCTTCCAGCATGAAGACCACATTGGGAAGACCCATGCCTTTGATGGGTCAATATTGTTCTTGCCAAAAAAACTAGAGAATAAGGTATGGTATGAGAATGCTGTTTTATTTGTTATTTTGACTTGCATTTTACGATGTTTCTTGTTTCTTACTAGCCAGAAAATTGATGTCCCGCAGGCAGTGTTTAGTTGCATTGAATATATCAGTGTAAGCTAATTTTCTTGTGTGGAGATATTTGGTAATAAACTTCTGGTTCAAATTCTTAATTTCTGCAGGCTGGAATCATTCTCTGCACAGAAGTGGATAGTACAGACAGTATTTCTCCTATAGTTTCCTTTGTACTTACATCTTTTCATAACTTCTGTACTTTAACACTCCTCACAATTGAAAGGGTGCATGAGTTGGGTGTATGGGGCAAGGTTTTGGTAGCTGGAGGGGTCAGGGTCAGGCCTGTGTTGTGCACAGTCATTGCTAGCCAGCTTCACAACAGACCCATCACAGCCCAAAGCTGAGCCCATCAGCAAAGTTGTTGGCACCTCTGTGTATTTAAAACGGAGGGAAAAATTCCAGAGCAAGGAAGAATCTGAGAAGAAAGGAGCACCAGAGGGAAAACACCTCTGTACTGATGGTAACCCCAGCCCTCTGTGCCTTGTGCCACTCATTGCCTCACTTGGAGGAGCTGAGTGTCGCCAGTGCTGTTCACAGAGGGGCCAGAGGAGTCCAGAGTGAAGCTGAGTTTGGAAAAGGGACAGGAGAAGATGTTTTCATTATGTTTGCTAATCTTTGTCTTTTTGCTTCCCAGTACCTGAATCAGTAATTAAATATATGTTAGTTGGCAATATGTTAAGTTTATTTCCTCCAGCTGAGTCTTTTTGCTGTCATGGTAATTGGTAAGTGATCTCCCTGTCTTCATCCTGAGTTCAGCTGCCCTGGGATAGCTTCATTCTACCCCATCAGTTGTCTTCTCCAGATGAGCAGAGCCTTTCAGGTTGTAGTTTACCAACACAGTAGATCGAATCCACACTTCAGTTAGTCTTGAATTATTGCCTAGACTAAAAATGTATGAGTCCGGTTTGATATTACTGGAGCAAAATGCAGATACAGCCCTGTTTGCTCTAGTTTTGTTAACCTCATTTCACTTTCTCAGGTCACTGAACTGTTTAGTAGGACTCGAAATGGGGAGGATGTGAAGATAACAGTCACATTGACTAATGAGTTGCCACCTACTTCGCCTACTTGTCTGCAATTTTACAACATCATTTTTAGAAGGTTTGCTGTACAAGTTATGTCTTTATAAGAAGTCATTCTAAAAATATCTGGCTTGAGTTTTTCCATTCCAAGGAACAGGCTACAACAAATAAGTATTATAAATGTAAATTTTTAAGTCTTTCTGGCTGTCACTGTGCGGCCAACCACATCTGGCAATATTGTAAAGTGCAGTTATGTATCTATTTCTGGCTCATGTTAGTGTGAAATGAGTTTATTCTGTTGTAGGCGGTTAGTCCTATCTCTACCCTCCTTTTGTGTGTATGGGTGTGCCTCTTAAAGCAAATAATAGAGCAGGACATTGAACTGGCAAATTCCTCTTTTTGGCTATAGTCTTTCCACTTAACCATGGTACCTGCACTGTGTGGTTCATCTGAGATGTAACCTGTTTGGGCTGCCACATTCGGCTGGGTGGTGAAGGGTTGGGCTGGATATGAGCTTGTCTCACCTGAGTGTCATTTATAAGTGTCCTTTTAAATGGAGTTTAATGAGAAGTTTGTGTTTCATGTGGTCAGAGAACAATGAGTTTGTGCATAGGGATTGGATCATGCATGATGTGATAAACTGAATAATTATAATGCTGAACTACATCCATGTTTCAATTTCTAGGCTTTTGAAGATGCTGAATTTGCAGCAGATTGGACGTAATTATTACAACCCCAGCGACCCAGTCAGCATCCCTAATCACAGGTTTGGCAGAAATCCTTGGGTTTAGGGGGGCGCTGGGACGAGGGTTGCTGGCTCTCAGGTGGTGTCCTCATTCCCTCCCAGGTCCCTGCAATGGGCCTGGGGCTTCTGGCTGGCCCTGGGCCTGCTGTGCAAGTTGGTAGGCTTGAGTTTGCCTGGGGTCCCATCATATGGCTGTGGTGTCCTCCCTGCCATCGACCTTACCTACAGAGCCTGGTTGGTGGAAGGAACTGGGCAGTGTTCTGCTGGATAAGGTGCTGTTCCTTTTATTTTAAAAGTGTCCTGAATACCTACACACTTTGTCTGTGAGATGTTCAATAGCATGAAATGGATTTCTTAGCTTTGAGGCATCTTTTTCACTTAGTTATAGCTGCATCATTCAGTCAATCTTATTTTAAGCTGACTAAAGATAGCTACCTGTAAAATATTTTTTATATTGTTAACTATCAAGAGCTTGTTTATATTTGGGTAATGGTTTCTTTGTGCCTTCAGTGCTTTCTGATGTCCATGAAAGTGGACAGGAATAAGGGGTTAGAATAAAGGTGCTCTAAAACATTAAGATTTCGTGTGTTCTCTCTTGCCAGGCTGATGGTGTGGCTGGGATTCACAAGTTCCATCCTGCAGTATGAGGAGAACATCATGCTGTGTACAGATGTGAGCCACAAGGTTCTTCGTGGGGAGACAGTGTTGGATACTATGCACAGCCTTTACTCCCAGGTTGGAGAGGAGAGGTTTAGAGACGCCTGTGCTAAAGAGCTGATTGGTTTAATTGTTCTTACAAAGTAAGTTTTTTGGGACTTTTGTCGTCTTGGGGATCTCTTTATGCTCCATGTCCTGAAGTATGCAATAAAGCATCAGAAAGCATGAAAATGCTGTCATTGTCAAGCTAGCCAACTGATCAAGGTGACAGCACTTGCAAAAGCAGGAAGTACACACTGGTTTTCTTTTAGTTTTATTACAGTTCAGCTTTTGGTAGAATTGAGAACCTATTAAAATGGAAAACTTGAAGTTATTACTTCTGAAAGGAGCAAAACTTGCATCTTACATGAATATTGAGATTAACTTTGTCGTCCCACAGCTGTATTTCTTTTTTATTTGAGTTGAGATGTAAACAAAAACTGATTAAATATTTATGTAGGTACAATAACAGAACATACAGAATTGATGACATCGACTGGGATAACAATCCAAAGGGTACCTTTAGAAAATCAGATGGTTCTGAGATAAGCTTTGTGGAGTACTACAAAAAGGTATGAAGACTTCACTGTGTGTTTTATGCTTTAACTTGGGATGTCCAGTCGTTGTTTCAGGTTTTCTTGCGATGCATGGATTTGTAATTCATAATACTTTGAACAGAATTTTGTTTAAAGGATACTGTGTAATCTGAAATCAGTAACTACACTGCACAGCATGAGTTGGTGGCAGTAATCCATCCCAGTGAGTATTGGTCAGGGAGAAAGGCCAGAAGGGCTGCAGGGATGAGCAAGGAGCTCTGGGGAAAGCTCAGAAGGAAGCTTTGTAATCTGGGAGGAACACAGATACACTGTCACAGCTGCAGAACTGGGGCTGGGAAAGCCAGAGCCCATCTGGAACTGAATATGTCTGTCATAGCTTAACCATTGAGACCTACCACCGTAATTGCCAAATCTTTGTGTATCAGTTTCAGCTGAAATGGGATGGAACTTAATAAATGAAAAGCAAAATTCATGTTACGTATTCTACTTCAGGATGGAGTTCATAAATTATAAAATTTCTCTGCCTTTTTGCCTTTCCTGTGATCTCAGGTTTTTTTTATTTTAAATGCAATCCTTTGGATGGTTTCTGAGATGTGGCTCCCTTCACGAAAAGGTTAAACTATGAAGTAGGTTTGTTGACTGTCAGCTTGTGTTGCCGTTCTGTGGCTTGTTTTGGGATTTTTTCTATACTAAATTAGTGACTGCTAGACAAGGCCAGCTCTTGCCAGATGCAGGGAAAGGTTATGGGAAGGTTACATTTCAGAAACTTCACTTGGGAGTCTTGCTTGATTCTTGTGATTTCTTGAATTAAATTTCTCTCTAGGGCAGGAACTTTGTCCATTCCTGAGCTGGGAGGAGCATCCTAATACTGAGTTAGATACTCCAGCTGGTACTGCCTGAAGCGAGGCACGAGCGTTGTTTCTGTGGTCTCTTACAAGCCAATAGCTTGATGGCACCCACAGAGAAGGAGTATTTTTCCTAAAACAAAACCAAAAGCAACTAGTAATCTTTATCAATTAGCACATCTAACTGAGAGGAATTGGTTTTGTCAGAAAAGGCCAAGCAGGGAAGCACTATTCTAAAGCGAGCATATTATTTAGAAAACTGCTTGTTTGTTATGAGTAAACTAACATGCAGTGTGTATTTCTAATACAGCAATACAACATAGAAATTACTGATTGGATGCAGCCTGTCTTGATCAGTCAGATGAAGCAGAAGAGAGGGAACATACAAGAATCTGTGGCTCTGATTCCAGAGCTGTGCTCCCTAACAGGTACTGTAGTGTTTTGCCGTATCGAAGCATGTCATACCATAATTCCTACTGAAATGGGGATTCTGACAGCAGCCTTTTGCCAAGTTCAGGAGAATTGTTTTGTTTGTATAAATGTGAGTTCAGGAACACTGCTTGTAGCTAAAAGAATAGTTATTTAAATGGGACTGGGAGGTTCAAGGGGGTTTGATGTTGCATAGTGTTTAGGTACGGTGTTCGACATTGGCACACTGATAACTTGTAGAGAGTTCTGGTGATAGAACTTCTGTTGAAAAACACAAATTTACTAGAAATTGATAATTTTGTAGGATACATATTTATGTATCTTTACTCTGAGATACTCACTTAGCACTAGCAGAACCTGTCCATCTTAACACTGTTTTGTTTTGATTTGAAAATGTAAATGAAGACCTGCAATGCTTTGTGTGGTTTCCTCTCAAGTGCAAAAATCCAGAATTTTTTTTTCTATGCCAATGGGAATGTATGTACAGGAAGCAACTGAAAAGTTTGATTACTACTGCCACGACTTCCTGTGTCTGCAGGGCGTGCATCATTAATCTGCAAGATCTGCAAGCTTAATTTTCATAGTCCTTAGTCTTAATTTTGACTCAGAAAAGGCTTTGCTGTTCACAGGATTAACTGACAAGATGCGCAGTGATTTCAATATGATGAAAGACTTGGCCATTCACACACGGCTGCCACCTGAGCAAAGGCAGCGGGAGATTGGGAGGCTTCTGACCTACATCCAAAAGTATGGCACCTTAACATCCTCTCTGTTTCTGTCTCATGAAAAATTTCTATAACAAAATTCTTGCAGCAAAACTTTTGAAATCTCATCTGGTTTTAAAAATGAAAAGTTAGCAAAAACAAATTTCTTATGTTTTTAATTTAAATCTTGTTTTTCAACAGAGATGACAATGTTCAGAAGGAACTCCGAAACTGGGGTTTAAGCTTTGATTATAAATCAGTGTCCTTTACAGGAAGAGTTGTTCAAGGAGAAAAGATATTCCAATCAGGAAACATGGTAAATAAAAATCAGCTTCTAAAATCTTCTAGATCTCTCACTGATGAAACAAGTTCTTAAGGAAGGAAATAGTACTTTTTGGTTTATAACTGAAGGATAAAGAGTGATAACATTATACACAAGTCTTTGTCCAAGCAGGAGACTTGCAAACTTTTAAAATTGTTCCCAAGCTCTAGTTAGAAACCCTTGAAGGCACCCCATTACAACAGTGTCTGCCTTCCTTCCTTCTGTCCACATACACAGACTAGGAGGCTAGAGATGTTCCTAATTAGTTTCCTTTTATTAAAAAGCAAGGCTTTCAGCTGAAAAGCGACTAATGACTTCAGATCAGTGGGTGTTCACTCAGACAGTGTATGTTCACTCACGAGTAGGATGGACCAGTATGAATAATATGGATTTGAATTAAGTCAGAGCCTGTCGTAAAACATGATATATTTGCTCCGTACTGGAGATTGTTGTTTCGGATGGCTGCTAGGTGGAAAAGGGCATTTTGCACAGCTACACAGTCAAGGCATTGTATTTGGTAAAGCCTTTTTAATTCCTGCTATTTAAAAGATCTGCTGTCTTCTTTATAATAATACTTTCCTTTCTTTCAAGCAGTTACCTTATTAAAAATTAAAATGAGATAACAATAAATACATCAAAAGCTATGTCTTTATAGCACAGAATCTGTGCAGCAAATAGTAACAACTTAATGGCTAAAAATCCTAAGTATGTTTGGGCAATTAGGAATGAAGCATTTCAAGAGTATTGTTTCTTTATAGGGCTAGCTAGAGCTTATTTTAAATTCCTGACAACAGCAGTAAAGGAGCAGATAAATACAAAGTCCTGTGTTGAGGCAGGAGTGTTAGAGCTGTTGTGGATGTGTGAGGGAGTGGTGTGGTGCAGGTTGTGTGCAGTTGTGTGCAGCTGTTGATGTGCGGGTTGTGTTCAGTTGTGTGCAGCTGTGGATGTGCAGCTGTGTGCAGCTGTCGATGTGCAGCTGTGTGCAGCTGTTGATGTGCAGCTGTTGATGTGCAGGTTGGTTGTGTGCAGCTGTGGATGTGCAGCTGTGGATGTGCAGCTGTGTGCAGCTGTTGATGTGCGGGTTGTGTTCAGTTGTGTGCAGCTGTGGATGTGCAGCTGTGTGCAGCTGTCGATGTGCAGCTGTGTGCAGCTGTCGATGTGCAGCTGTTGATGTGCAGGTTGGTTGTGTGCAGCTGTGTGCAGCTGTGGATGTGCAGCTGTTGATGTGCAGCTGTGTGCAGCTGTTGATTGCTCTCTGTGCCGCGGTGCAGTTCGATTACAACCCGCAGTTTGCGGACTGGACCAAGGAGACGAGGGGCGTGCCCCTGATCCGCGCCATGCCCGTGGACAGCTGGCTGCTCATCTACACCCGCCGCAACTACGACGTGGCCAACACGCTCCTGCAGAGCCTCTTCAAGGTCACCCCATCCATGGGCATCAGGATGAACAAGCCAAACATGTGAGTGTCTTCAGAAAGCTGATGCTAAATCATTCTGTTGCCATGGGTGAGGAGAGGGTGTAGTATGTCACACAACGGACTTCTGTGAGATTTTTAATGAAACAAAGTTGCTTTAGGTGTGCAAATTGTTCAGTTTTCTCTTGTGACTGACTTTTTTTACTCATACTTTTATTTCTGAGAGTTTTTTTGCATGCCAAAACTAAGAAGTATTAGACAGTCATTGAGTGAACCCTTCTCTTAGGAATATTTTCTTGCTGACTTAGGATGTATTCTGATTCTGATCTGTTCTCATTGCAAATATCCCCCCTTGAGTACCTGTGCTTGCCTTTAACTTTGAATTTTATTGTGTTTGGAAGCCTAAGTTGGAGGTGATTCCTTTTAATCTTCAAAATGTGTAAATACTGTATGCTTGTTAACAGCTATAAATGCGACATTACATACACTGTTGATGCATAGTGAGCTTTTATGCTTTTGCTGAAGTTTCAGTAGCTGTTAGTTGTTTTTTTTCCTGTAAGCATTTTCTCTCTTTCTTTTCAGGATTGAAGTAGATGATAGAACAGAAGCTTATTTAAAGGTTTTACAGCAAAGGGTTACCCCTGACACAAACATAGTATGTATTTGAATCTGTAATTTCAAATCACATTAATCCCTGTAATTGGTGTTGAGTGGGATTTGCTCTCAGAAATACAACTCTGGGCTCCTGAGAATCCACTACACACCTGCTCATCCTCCTGTGCATACCTAAGACTAAGCATGGGTATCCTTCTGGATAAGAGCCTCTGGTTCTGAACTACAGACACTGAAACTTTGCAGTTATTTCTTTCACTGGGAATATCTGAATATTTCTCTTGAGTGTAAGTTTTTCCTAAAGAGCTCTTAACTGCTGTATAAATCTGAGAATGCAGCTTCTTACAAAGATTTTTTTTTCTTCAAAGGTAGTTTGTATTTTGTCTAGCTCCCGAAAGGATAAATATGATGCCATCAAGAAATACCTGTGTACAGACTGTCCTGTCCCCAGTCAGTGCGTGCTTGCTCGCACTTTGAGCAAACCACAGACAATAATGACTGTGGCAACAAAAATTGCCTTACAAATGAACTGTAAAATGGGTGGAGAACTCTGGAGTGTTGAGATCCCAGTAAGTATTTTTTAATAAATGGTAAGTAAACAGTAGCTCATTTTTATTAGGCTTTATTTAAAAAGCAAGCCTTTCTCCCCAAGAAAGAAAATTGAGTGTTCTTTGTGTGGTTTGTTTTGTGTCTGTGAGAAGAGGCATGAATTTAAATAAAACTCAGGGAGACATTTAACCCAGGAATTCAGTGCCGTGGTTTACTTAAGAGTTGTGAAAGCCTCCAGCTTGTCCTGCTGTCGTTCCCTGTAGCACAGCTACACTGATCGTGCTGTGATTGCTTTGCAGCTGAAGCAGGTGATGATTGTGGGCATTGATTGTTACCATGACACTGTCTCTGGAAGGCAGTCCATCGCAGGCTTTGTCGCCAGCCTGAATCAAACACTGACACGGTAAGATCAGCATGCCAAAGGGAAAAAACCACAAAAGCAGTAAGAAAACAACCTTTCCTTTGAAAAGTAGCTTGAATATGGTGGTCCATCAGGAAAATTCCAAATTGGTTTGCTGTAATTGTTAATAAGAAATATATTGGGAATTTCTTCCACTGCATCCCTTGAAGGAGTAGCCTTTTCCTACATTGCTTGGGAGGGGAGTCCAATGGAGCAAGGGCTGGGATGAATAGAGGGCATCAGGGTGACAGGTGCTTTCCCCTTTTGAGTTGACTTGTGTGAAAGGCTCTTTTTTGGCTGGGAGGAATTTTAAGTCACGCTAAAGCTCTTTTGCCATGGGGGGAATATTCTTATCGAGCCCCAACACTTCCTTGGCTGCCCTGACCCACAACACCCATAAAGACTAAGTGGTGTGGGCATTTTAAAAATAACTTCATTGCAGTAAGCCTAGGAAATGCTCTGAAGGTCCCTTTATTTTCTTCACAGGTGGTTCTCCCGCTGTGTGGTTCAAGGTCGTGGGCAAGAACTCGTGGATGGGATCAAAGCCTGCTTGCAAAGTAAGGGAAGGAGTTCTGCTCTCGTGGACTCAGATCTAAGAATTGACAATTCAGCTTCCTCAAAACACCTCCCCTGCTGCCTTGAGGGGAGGCATTACTAACCTGCACTGGGATAACAACAGATTAAACGCTCAGTTATAAATATTGCTGAAAATTAATAGCATTTTGTATAAATCTTGCCTTGATTCCCACATTTCTGTGCAATAATTAAAAACTGTTTAGCAGTGTGCTTCCAAGAATGCTTTAAGCAGTCTGATTCCAAGGAGGGCAGCTCCTGCTGTGGGAAGGCCCATGGAGCAGGTGTCTCCTTGGGTCCCTTCTTTTGGTGTGGGTGCACAGAGTTCTTGCTGCAGGCAGGGTTTGTGCAGCACAATGCTGACCCGTTCCACATTACTGAAAGATTGAGGACCGTAGTTTTCCAGCTTGCTGCTGTTTTTCTAGGAATAAAAGTCTAATTTTGTTTTGGAATGAATTGTTGTTACAACTAGTGGCTTTTACTCTTTTTTTTTTTTTTTTTTTTTTTTTTTTTTTTTTTTTTTTTTTAAGCTGCTCTAAAACACTGGTCCAAGTGGAATAAGTGTTTGCCCTCTCGTATTTTTGTGTACCGTGATGGTGTTGGAGATGGACAACTCAATACTTTGGTTAATTATGAAGTGCCTCAATTCCTGGATTGCTTGAAGAGTATTGGTACTGACTACAGGTAAATCTGTTTCTACCAACGCTCTTGTTTATCCTGCTAGAGAAATCAACACTGATACCAAATGAGGCTGTGGATGAAGACTGTTGTCCTTCTGTCCTTACTGATTTTCGCCTGAGCTCAACTGCTCTTCTGATGATTGTTTGCATAATTTCAGATATAATAGGAAAATTCTTAGTACATGCACCACATGACTACAGTTCACATGTACACACATATACTCTCTGGGCATTCTTGATGGATGTGGTAATTTACTTTTTTCCGACTGGTTGATCATAGCCTTAACTGACTGTGTCTGGTAAGTCCATTTTTTTTTCTTTCCACTTCATAAAGGAAGTTGTCCAGTCATGTATGTTTTCAACATTCTGCTTTCAAACTTATCAACTGCAATGACTTAATATGCTCTGAAAAATAAAAATATTTCCTTATACTGCAGGCAAGCAGAGCAACTGAAGTGCTCAGTTTTTCTGTTTAGCTTCTGTTAATGGCTTTACTAAAAATACTGTTAAGACGCAATGTTTTCTATAGGAAACAATGGGATAGAGAGTAGAAATCCAATCTGTATTTAGAAGATCCCTTTTTGGTCCATGTTCTACTTCTCAATAAAGTTAAAGGTAGGAAAGTTGGATTGTTGAAAAATAGTATGAGAGCTGCACCTCAACTAAAAAACTAAAGTTATGAACAATGTCTTATTTAATCTGAATCAATAAAGACTTACATGTGAAATTAATGCCCTGGAACTCCAGCAAATCTGCTCCTGAAGTACTCTCAGTGCAGTTTTCCAGGAGAATTTTTTTTTTTTCCTTTCTTTTAGTCCAAGACTTACCGTGATTGTGGTGAAGAAACGAGTGGGTGCCAGGTTCTTTGCTGAGATTGGTGGAGGGCTGAAGAACCCACCCCCGGGGACTGTTGTGGACACGGTGGTCACCAGACCAGAGTGGTAAGTCACTGCAGAGGAAACCCTCGCTGCTTTAGCCAGCAGCCTGAGCATAAGGGAAGTATATCCAGTATTACATGGACTACAGGATCAAGTACAAAAATGCTTTCCACACTTCTGTGGCTCAGGGGGCTGGAGAAAATGAGGAATGTAAGCTAAGTTCATGTGCAGGGTGGTTATCAGGAGGAGAACTGGATATAACAGTTAAGATTGTTATGATCTCAAAACCTGTTGCATATAAGATTATTCATGTTTCTCCAGGTGTCTCCAGCCCTTTCTGTAACAGATTTGGGGTTTGCTTTTCCTCTCCCAGGTATGATTTCTTTATCGTGAGCCAGACAGTGAAGAATGGCTGTGTGGCACCGACTCATTACAATGTCATTTATGACACGAGCCAGCTGAAGCCAGACCATGTGCAGCGCTTGACCTACAAACTGTGCCACATGTACTACAACTGGTCGGTGAGTGTTCCCCTGGGCAAGGACTGTGCCTCTCTGGGCCCTTGCAGCCTGCAGCGAGGCACAACAGGTGTCCTTAAAACACCCATGCAGCTCCAAAAAGCCTGCAAGGATGCCTTGGGACCTAGAGTGCTTTGAGAACGAGGTGGTTTATAATTACCTGATCTCTCTGAAGATTACAGCAATCTTTATTCTCACTAGCAAATACTTGTTGTTTCAAGTATTGTTCCCAAATTCTGTGTCAAAAGCAAAACTGAAAGAATTTCTTACCTGCAGAAATACTTACTCCTTTATGTGGAGGTGGAGCAGTGTTCCTGCAATTTTCCTTGAGGCCTTTGTTGCACACCAAGGTCAGCTCATGGTCAGCTCATGCCTGAGGTGTGCTTCAGCTGTCAGTTGGACAGTCACAAATACCAGGCGTGACTGAACCCATGTCCCACCTCTGCAAGGCCCAGCACTGAGTGTAAACCTCAGTGTGCAAGAGGTGTAAGGAGGGGACTGCAGTTGGGAAGTTTGGGTTTTTTTCACATCTGTTTTTCTGTTGTCTTGGGTGTATGTAAAGTCATTTTCACAAATCAGCATAAACAGGGAATACCAATTTTACATGTATGCAGACTTTGGAATTCCTAGGGGTCTTTGTTACAGTGATTGCTTGCTTATTTTAATTACTTGAAAATAATAGCCTTTTTTTTCTTTTTTCCCCTTTCTGCAGGGTATTATCAGAGTACCTGCTCCTTGCCAATATGCTCATAAATTGGCGTTCCTTGTGGGTCAGAGTATTCACAGAGAACCAAGTCTGGTGCTTTCAGACAGACTGTACTATCTTTGAGTTACCAGCCAAACCAAATAGTGTAGTTCCTCTCTAGGGAATGTAGAATTGTCTGGGCTTTTGGTTTAGTTTTGGTTTTTCATAAGAGATGTGCACGGGATATGTGCAGTTGTGGAACTTCATTTCACTGTACCAGGAAAAAGCTTGAGATGGCTGATTTGCATTTTTAACAGGTGTCTGCTTGCGAGAGTAACTATGCAAATTTTTATGTTTTTTGATACTTTAGTAAATAAGTTTTTCTGTGATTCTTCACAAAAGTGTATTGGTTGTTCTTATTTACATTTTGGGAAGTTTTACACAGAATTACTTCTTGCATGAAAGACAGTTATGCAGACCAAAATCCAAATTTTTCCAGCTAGCACATTACCCTTCTGATGATTTTCAAAACGCTTCAATATTGTTGATTCCTTGTTTTTCTTGGCTGTTAAAATGAGGGAGGAATTTTGTCTTCTGATCTGTTCCATACCTTAACAGGAGGCGATCAGATGTTGTTGGTTGTTACCAAGGCTTTGTTTTATGGCTGCACAGTGATGCCAAACCTCTGGCAGGGTTCCTAACAGTTGTCACTGTAAGGGAAAGTCGCTGGTGCTGGCTGGAGTGTCCCTGGGAGCAGAGGGGAGCAGGGGAGCTCTGGAGCTGTGCCAGCCGAGGAGGAAGGGCTGTGTGTGCAGTGCCACCACTGAGGTACAGCTCCTGCAGCACTTTGCTCATCCACCGTGAGTCCCAAAGGTGATGGCTTTGAGCTCGAATGCTGCTGCAGCAGCTGTGAGAATCGAAATGCACTGTGCTGCTGATGTGCTTTTGCTTTGTCTTGGAACTTCGTATTTACTACCCAGTGGGAGGAAATTGCTTGAGACAACTGCACATTCATCACTGAGAGGAGCTGAGCTGCTGGGCTGGTACTCTAAGGAGAAAAATAATTTCCATCTAGGACTGTCAAGGCACTGACAAGCTTGGGGGTTTTGGTTTAGTAGCTCCAAGCAATGGGAAGCAGCCCTGGTTTGTTACTCTTGTCTGAGGTTTTCATTGGTAACTGTTCTGCAGCCCAGTTTGTAAAACAGGAGCAGGTGTGGGGATGGAAGTTGAGTCAAACTACTGCACACGGCAAATTTGGGATTAGTGCTGGTTTTCTTAAGCAACTTGTTGTGAACCTTGTTGCCTTTCTTTGTGAGATTTCAATAAAGTTGTTGCTGTAATCCTTGCTCCTTTGAGCCTGTTACATGTATTTTTGTACCTCCCCACTGGGCTTTGGGCACACAGGGGAGAATTGCTGGAGTAACTGCAATCATTTTTTATCTCTGGGCAGCTCCTGCAGTCTTGCACAGAGATGAGCCTTTCTTTATCCTACAGTAAACTTCAGCAGCCACTGACAGTTCGGAAAAAAGGCTGACACACCAAGCCAGCAGCTCCTACAGTGGATTCATGAAACATACTGCACTCTACAAAATATCAAATTATTTATTTATATAAAATATAATACACAACGATTGTACACATGCACACACCCACACAGTACTTTACCACAAATGTCGGCCAGTTATTTTCTTTAATTAAATGTTATAATCTAGCACACAATATTTTACAGTAATTTACATTGTTATCTGAAGACACAATGGGGAAGCTTTGATCATTCATTTATAAACCTTCCATAAATTACAAAAAGAAAGGCAGTCTGAAAAGTATGTATAAACAGTAAAAACAATTTACAAATGGACAAGAATTACAAAATAGTAACAGCCAATGACTGCCATCAGTGTGTAAGATTGTTTTTCTTGATATGCCAATATTGAGATTTGATTAGAGCCTGGTGCAGCCTCGTTACTGGCTGTGGCTGTGTCTGCAACACAGTTTGTCCTTTTACTTTAGACGTACTTTAGCTTGAATCTGACATCAGCAATATGAAAATGCCTTTGAACTTAGGACTCTACCTCCACAGAAAAAAAAAAAAAAATAACGGAGTAAAGGGGTTTTGGTGTGGAGTGTTTTTTCCCAGTAGCTTAGAGCAGTGAACCACGAACCCCAAAAGTGGAGGTTGTGTGGTTGGAACTGGGTGAGGTTCTGAATAACTTACACTGTGTCTGATTTCAGTGGAGTGAGGATGCTGACAAATCAACACAAGGTTTTGTTTTTGGGGTGAGGGGAAGCAGAAACTAAAAGGTAAGCGTTTAGCACAGCACTTCCAAACTCCCAGGAGTCACATCAGACATCGAACGGAGTCAGTAACATCGGACTGATCTGAAATTACCGTGGTGGAGGGAAGATGGAGACAGCCGAATACACAGTACATACAAAGTATACGCTGCATATTTATTAGACAGTACAAATCATTGTGCATTAATAAGGCAAAACATCAAGGCTGATTAAACTAGGAGTTTCAAGACCATTTTTGTTAATGATAATGATTAGACACAGTGGGGAATCTGTGAAGAGAGTTTTCTCCCCCCCACTCGTGGTTAAAGGAGACTAAAGGCTGAGATTTTTCCAATGGAGTTGCAGGTGTTGAGTTGACTTCAAATAAAACCATGTTCTTCTGGTCTTAATCCCACAACAATTTTTTTTTATTTTTTAAAAAAAGTTTTTGCAACAACAAATCCACTTCCTTTTTTTCTTGCTGTTTTGATTAAGCAATTCACATGATTCTATTGATGTCAGAGTTAAGAATGCAAAGGTCTGGTAAAGTACTGCATAGTCATGAAAGCCCTAGTTTTGACTTTAAAAAAAAAAAAAATACACAGACTGGAAGCTTTACAAGTTGTCCAGGAGCACATGACTCATTTCACTGCACCAAGCTTTTTCAGCAGTTTCTTGCCTTTGGAAAGCAGCCCCTTTTTCTTTTTCGAGGACATATCCCTGCCTCTCCCGGGACTACCAGAACCCATCATAGGTGACGGAGGTGACCCAGAATGGAGATGAACTGTGGGGGATGGTGCTCTCCGGGATGTACCTGTATTCTCAGGAGGAACCTATTAGGTACATTGTTATAATTTATTGAATGTTTGAAAGCTTCAAAGCCATTATCAGCAAGAAAGTTGGTAACATCACTTGTCCCATTACCCACTTAAGCAAAAGGGCTGGTTTCTTTCTTCTCTCTGGCTTAAAATACTGCGTGGGCTTATGGAAAATACATCAATTTAGAGAAAAAATTTATAGACAATAGAAAACCCACCAATAAAGCCCTGTTTTGGTTGTACCTTTTGAAAGGAAAAGTTGGATACACTTGCTTTGCCAGAATTCTGGCCACAAAAGCCACAAAACTGGCTTTGGTTTTGCATTTCAGTACTCTGATAGTACTAAAATGGAGAGGGATACTTTTAGCTATAGATTTAAGAAAAATAAATGTGTTAATTACTACACTTTAGCAATCTATAGAAGCCAAACTCTTTCCAGAAGAAATTACTTAAAATGCTACATGATCACTTACTTTTTAATGTCCTTTAAATGCCTTTTCTTTAAAATTGGCTAGCAAACTTTATGTACAGATTAGAGAAGATGGCACACTGGCTTAAAAAAAAAAAAAAAAGGAAAAAGAAAAAGCTAAAATGAACCTTAATTGCAATCAAAGAAAGCTTAAAGACCCTGACTGCTTGATGTGTATGCTGCAGCTATGAGGTTGTTAGATGACAGCATTCCTAAATATTTTGAACAGCTATTTTTTTTTTTTCAGTCATCAAAAGCACTTAGATGAAAATGCTAAAATTACTTATACTCAGCCTATCCTAACTACAGTGCCCAGCTGGCAAAATGGTTACTATCAATTAAGATGATATTTTCGTAGTAGAATCCATGCTGTAGGGAGCCCTGCTAGCTTGTAGTTCAAGTTAAAACATCAGCAATTTGTTGTGCAACAGTGAGTTAAGCAAAGGGGCTTCAAGCCTACTTTGATTTTAAATCAAGGTCTAATTCTAATGAAAAAAAAAGAAAACCAAAACAAAACAAAACAACTTGGTAAAGCACCCCAACGTACACCTGAAGATACCAGATATTGAGTCTAATGCATTCATTCAGTGAGCTGCATGTTTCAGGTCGAGACTTTTATTGCATTGGTAAACCAAACAGTTGCTAATATTGCAAATGTACACTCGCTAGGAAAAATCCGAGTAAATTGTGCCATAGGAAGGGATTTTTTTCAGAAGTGTTGAATAGTTGGTCTTAGGCAAACTGGGGTATAATCGATTGTGGAAAACACATTTTAAGGCAGGCAATTTAAGTAGCTATATTTGAGTGTAATGAGTTTCAGAACCAACTATACCCTTGTAAACTACCGTCCGTATCAGCGCACGCTTCACTGCCATTTCTGGAAGGGTTGGAGCTGTTGTGCTTTTCTCTTGACACAGGAGCTTGGAATTTTTACATCCCAGCTTGGCTAACAATGCAATATGCAGCTTTGTTTGTAGGGTAGTTAGACATCAAACTCTCCTTTCTATGTAAACATAAACATTGAGCTCGGGAAGAAATATGTTCCAAACGCTGACCTTCGTAAAGTGAGGCCTAATTGACTCTAAGGATTCCTGCTTTAAAGGATTTGTCTCCTAAGAAAGGATTTGACTTGACTGGATACAGTGAAGGCATACAGCCTATTCTTCTGTGGCCAAGAGTTTTGGAGACATATTTCTTTTCTTTTCCCCCACAATTAAGTTTCAAGACTTGCATTAGATAGCCAGGTAGCTTTAATTGAGATCTCTATTGGTATCTTCAGTTGCTCACTTACGTGAAGGCTACATTGCCTTATTAAGGTGTGAAATGAACACTCTTCTTCTGTTTCCAAGCAGATGAGCAAAAAATAAAAATATATATAAAATATATAATATATAAAAGTATTGCAGTGATGAAACAAAACCAAAAATGAGATACTCTAAACACGATTAATTCTTTCATAAAAGAGAAGTCTCTGAGCAATTAACTATCGCCAGTTGGAAGTTGTAAGGATTAAAAGATGACCACTGCCAGTCCATCAGCTGCAGTTACAGTTTGTATTTAGAGGAACACTGGTACCAGTCTTTTGTGCAAAAGAACTTTTTTAGTAAGAGCAGTTTAGAAGCTCTGGGAAATAACTATCACCAGGAAAGAGCTGTTTAAATTCAAATTATAATGGAAGGTACTGCAATGACTGCAATGAAACAGCCAATTTCGTTTCTCCATTTACAAATGTAACGAGCTAGCGAAGGCGAAAGTCATTCTTCCTCATGTTTTATTTGATATATTTGAAAGATAATTTTAAATGGGCGAATGAATTTAAAAGTAATGTTAAAAGTAATGTCTGAATTATATATGAGACAGAATGAAATGGAAAAGGAACATTTAAGATTTTCTTAGTCGGTTGCTTACCCTTTTTGCCTTCGATCGCATCGGTGTGTCATGGACGTAGCGCGAGGGTGCGTCGGAGAGAAAGACTTCAACATCGTCAGGCACTTCTTCAAGGAAGTTGGAAGGAACCAGCCCCTTCTGTCCGTTCAGCTCACCCTGCAAGGAGGCAATTCCATCACCTGCACTTCCCAATGAGCCAAGGGAATATTCCTGCCTATCCCAAAGCTGGCGAGGAAGAGGAAATTCCCATCTGGGGGCTCCGAGAGCTCGCACGCTCTCACCTGCCCTGCCCCTCCCCAGGCTGCTGCTGGGAGCAGGTGAGGGTGAGGGTGAAGATGGAGGGGAAGGGGAAGGGGAAGGGGAAGGGGAAGATGGAGGTGAAGGTGAAGGTGGAGGTGAAGGTGGAGGTGAAGAGGAAGGTGGAGGTGAAGGCTGCAGCAGCGTGGAGCAGTTTGGGTGAAAAGCAGAAGGTAACTTACATAGTAAAATCCATCTTCATCAATCTCACCGAAGACGGTGATGATGTCCCCAGTGCAGAACGTCAGCTCAGCCTGCAGGAAGAGCAGGGACAGGCAGTGTCAGGCAAAGATTAACCTTTCCTTTATTCATACTAAATCCATTCAGATCTCCCCCCACTCCTTCAGGTTAAGACACTGGTGAAATCAAATTGATCTTTGAAAGCCAAACCTTTTTTTTCTTTGGGTTTTTTCCTCAGCTTGCTAAACCTGGCACCTCTCCCACTGCGGTCTGGACACCCCCAGGGCTCCCCGTGACCAACAGCTGAGACATTCAGGCCTTGAAGAACCTCGACAAACTCTGAAACTTGGAGCTACAGAGCTCCAAAGGGCCCTCGAGTCAATCCTTGTGGAGGAGAGAACAACACAGAGCGCTGGGACGTGGCTCAGGCCCTGCTCTGTGCTGAGTGCCAGCGCCGAGGGGCACAGAGCGGCTGATTTTAAAAAAAATTTTAAAAATGCTTAAAAAATTCCAACGTTTTCTACAGCTCAACAATTAAAAAACAAAGCTAAACAAAGAACATTTTGAAGGATAACTGAGGAAGCTCATGGAGAAGCAGTGTTTTTTAGAGCTTTGAGTGGACCCTGACATTCTTCCCACAGACAGAAATGGAAACGACATCGAATTTGGACTGAGGGACTTGCCATGAGACACCGAAAGTGTCAAAAGTGACTCTAGTGCTCACAAATATGGAGATGGGAGAGTGCAGGAGGGCATGTGGAAGATAAGCCCATAATGAGGATGGAGCTAATGCTCAGCTGGTGTTAAAGGAGGCTGTGGTTAATGCTCAGCTGTTCAAGACATCCTTACATTATTATTAAAAAAAATATAGTCAAGATATAAAATCACCTAAGCTCAGTGGCACTGATTAAGAGAAAAATGCAATATACTGTGAGTGCTGTTCCCATGAATCACTCTGGCTGAGGTTGGTGTGAAGGACGGAGGATTTTTGGAGGTTGCAGAGGTTTGAAAGCACGTGGCACGATCAGCTTGGCATGAGCTATGGCACTTCTCAAAAAATGTCATGTTCTTGTGTGCAACCATACAAAGGAAAGCAGAAAATAAAAGTTCCCTACAATTTCTAACTGTGCTTTTTTCCTCACAGACTTTGGTTACATTCAGAGGTACACACATATATTGCAGATCATGCAATATCCATTCGTAGCTGACTTTATGAAGTGTTGAGCCATACTACAAAAAACCTCCAGAGGATATTCCTTGCTTTTCTTTGAGCAAGACCCACAACTCTTCTTGTACAGAGGTCAGGAGATTGCCATGCCCACCTGCCCAAAGCACTGACCGACATTGGCAGCTCGGAGCTTTCTCCACACGTGCCCTCCGTGGGCAGCAGAGCCCCAGGAAGGACCCCCAACCCCAGCAGGGACCCCCAGCCCCAGCAGGGACCCCCAGCCCCAGCAGAGCCCCAGCAGGGACCCCCAGCCCCAACAGGGACCCAGCAGGGACCCCCAGCCTCAACAGGGACCCAGCAGGGACCCCCAGCCCCAGCAGGGACCCCCAGCCCAGCAGGGACCCCCAGCCCCAGCAGGGACCCAGCAGGGACCCCCAGCCCCAGCAGGGACCCCCAGCCCCAGCAGGGACGCAGCAGGGACCCCCAGCCCCAGCAGGGACCCCCAGCCCAGCAGGGACCCCCAGCCCCAACAGGGACCCAGCAGGGACCCCCAGCCCCAGCAGAGCCCCAGCAGGGACCCCCAGCCCCAGCAGAGCCCAGCAGGGACCCCCAGCCCAGCAGGGACCCCCAGCCCCAGCAGGGACCCCCAGCCCAGCAGGGACCCCCAGCCCCAGCAGGGACCCAGCAGGAACCCCCAGCCCCAGCAGGGACCCCCAGCCCCAGCAGAGCCCCAGCAGGGACCCCCAGCCCCAGCAGGGACCCAGCAGGAACCCCCAGCCCCAGCAGGGACCCCCAGCCCCAGCAGAGCCCCAGCAGGAACCCCCAGCCCCAGCAGGGACCCCCCAGCCCCAGCAGGGACCCCCAGCCCTGCCCCACCTCCACATCCACGTTGGGAGAGCTCTCCCGGGGGTCATAGTCGTACAGGGCCACCATCCTGCGCGTTGTCACCGCCTGCTGTCGGCCGCTCCGCCGGCTGCGCTCTGCCCAGGGGAGGGAAGGGGAGGCAGCAAAGTTATTGTGCAGTAAATCCATGGGGCAGCCTTTCCCCACGGCCTTTCCCAGCAGCGCCGCAGCAGTGTGGGCATCTCTCTGGCACAGGGATTAAAGGCTCAGATGACCAAAGCGATTAACTCAGGTAAGGGTGTGGAACCACACATACATAAACATTATTTATGTTCCATAAATAACAATTAACAGTGGTCTGGCTCCTTTTATTCTAAGCCACTGAATCCTCAGCACCTCAGCACAGCAGACTCCAAAGCTCAGGGATCACCTTCCATGCCCAGAAATCCTTCAGGTGAGAAAACACCCTTTTTTTTTTTTTTTTTTTTTTTTTAAATCAGAAAAGAAAGTAACAAGGGGATGGTGAAGCTATAAGTCTCCATCCGCAGCAAATGGTATCACCAAGATTAAATACTAGTTGTATGAAATCATTCAGACACTGACACAGAATGTGTCCCCCGGGGTAGTAAATGAGTGCAAAATTCAGATTCATCTGCATCAAATCCAGAGGTGAAGTGGACCCAGCCAAGAGAGCAGCACCAGGAGTCTGAAGGGAAATGTTTCATTGCCTCTTACCGATTTTCTCGATTGGTGTGTTCAGAGGAAGAAAACCTTGTTTCAGGAGCTGGTCCATCATCTCCTCATCGTCTGCTTGTATCTCAGAGACCATATTGCACGGGATAAGGCCAATTCTCGCACAGGTTTCTCCACGGTAAAACCCATCAGCATCTTTGTCCCCATACACCTGGTATTCAAAGAGCGATAATATTGACAAAAAAAGGTTAGGAGTTGAGGAATTTTAGTGCAGGCCAAAGGGTTACTAAAGCATAGATGGTGACTGCAGTTTAGATGTGGAATTATATTGGTTTTGGACTAGTCTGACTTAGGTTATAAAACTGGAATTGTTACATTTATTTGAATTGTGACTTTAGATCCATAAGCAGAATTTGGACCTTTTTTTGTTAGCAGTGAAAGGCACAAAAAGTGCATTAAAAATCATCAGTTTCTCCCTGTGCTGAGCCAGATGTATACTTGATTTTTGTGGAATTATTATGGCACCATATTAAAAGTGAAACATTTGCAAAATTGTAATTATTTTGATTCAACTTTTATATAAACAAAAATGCTTACCTAATACATAATATATTTGATGTATGTACTTAAGCTCTGCTATTGTCTTGTGAGAAAACATGATTTAAGGTACAAAAAAAATACCTGAACGAAATGCACATTCTTGCAAAGGAGAAGAAGCTCTTAAAGAAGTTCCTTTTCTGGCATAAACCAGAACATGTACCACGTGAGGTTAGCAAAATATCGAATGAAGTATTTAACAGCACAAAACTTGTGAGTTAGGCACAGACATTGGTGTTAGGACCCAACCCAACACCGTGGAAGGCAGTCAGTGTTTTAACAGCTTAAATTACAATTTTCTCTCTGGAATGGGCCATGTCCCAATGAGTATTTTTTTCAGGTTCTGCTCCAGATCACACTCAAACCTCAATCACCCCTGAGGAGCAGCAGCTGCTCCTTGTGCCTCTCATCTGTGCCTCACACTGGAGCTGCGGCAGGAAACGCTCGCTCTGCTGAGCGCACAGAAATATCTGCAGCTCCCAGAGCCGAGGATGAACTGAATTCCTGGCAGCTGCAGGCAGGAGGTGAGGCACGCTGGGCTGCAGGGAGGCTGGAAAAGGGACAGAGCCCAGCGCTGGCCCCGGCACCTGGCACAGCCCAAACTGCCCAGGCACCACGAGAAACACCAAAGAGAAACACCGAACAGGAACACCAAGAGAAACACCAAACAGAAACACCAAACAGAAACACCAAACAGAAACACCAAACAGAAACACCAACAGAAACACCAAACAGAAACACCAACCAGAAACACCAACCAGAAACACCAACAGAAACACCAAACAGAAACACCAAACAGAAACACCAAACAGAAACACCAACAGAAACACCAACACCAAACAGAAACACCAAACAGAAACACCAAGAGAAACACCAAAGAGAAACACCAAACAGAAACACCAAACAGAAACACCAAGAGAAACACCAAACAGAAACACCGAACAGAAACACCAAACAGAAACAGGGACACAAATTCCTGACTTGGCACTCGGCTTCACGTGAAGTGTGACGAGCTGGGAGCGCTCAGCATGAGCTCAGAAATTCAGCAGCTCAGTTTGTGCAGAGGAACAACAGAGCACTGCTGTGGTTCCTTCGCAGCAAAGACATCCTCCCTGGAGCAGATTTCCTGCAGGGTTTGTGCCAATGGACTCAGGCGCTTCAGAGTCACAATTTTGGGCTTAACCTAAATCTTTAATTGAGTCTGGCCCTAACCATCTACAGAAACTTTGAGATTTTTTGCCCATTTTGTAATTATTTTTAAGCCATTAGCACTAGATATTCAGCTGCAGTACCAGTGAGACTTACAGCCTCAAAAACCCTTGGATTCTGATCCCTCAGCTGCTTTCTCCACAGCGTACAAAGGAGACCCTGTTTGTAAAACTGTCATTTGTTTCCTTTGTAAAACTGTCATTTGTTTCCTTTGTAAAATTGTCATTTGTTTCCTTTGTTTCCAGATCTCACCTTAATGATTTGTCCCTCTTTAAATGGCAGCTCCTCTTCTGCAGCATCAGGGTTTGGGGACATCGTCAGTGGGTCGTAGTCAAAGAGTGCAACAAATATTCGAGTAGAAAGATCTTCTGTGCCAGGATCTGTTTCAGATTCTTCATAAAGATCTGGAGAAAGACGGTCATGACCACCGTAGCCATCTGTGGAAGCAAATTCAGAAAAGAGCAACTCAGGAATACAAGTTGGCCTCATTTTCCAACTACCCCAGTTAATATTTGAAACATTTGCCATTTCAGTGGAAAAAATCCCAAACCTCAATGCATGTCCTGCAAAGCTCGGTGGTTTTGGTTTTTTATTAATTAGCAAGTTGCTGTTTTTTTTTTTTTTTAAAGCCTATAAAATCCGCCCTGAAAGCTGGGCTGGTTTCCTACCCCAGACTGACAGTGACACCGCTCAGGTACAAAAGCCATTTCTGTTGGGCTCCCTAGAGTTTGCAATAATTAATGAAGCATGTGAAGAGCGACACAACGAAGTCTGAGAGCTTTTCTGGTGACTGCAGAACTGACTGAGCCGTGGATCCTCTCCTCTCACAGAGCTGCTCCTGCTCCGCAGGGACACGGGAAACCACGGCTCAGGGACCAGGTTTTAACTCAAACACGGTAATAGCTCCCAGACAGGGAAAAAGGAATATATTTCAGCAGTGTCAGTCCTTCCAAGGCTGGAACTGCACTGAGTATGATTTTGTTTAAGCACAGGCAATACTTAACCCATCCAGCAGTGCCCACACCAACCCAAAACACTGAAAAGGTGCACCAAAATCCAGGAGAAATGGTGAGCTGTGAGTGCCTTTAAACATCAGCTCCTGAGGGAAGACCACCCTGAATATCCCAGCACCGAACTCTGTGCACTGCAGGGGAAGAAATCGATTGGGGCATTAAAAATGAGAACGGGTGGTTTGTCTCGTGAATCTTTCGGACTTTCCAAATGACATGGAGAACGTGTTTAGTCCATGATTCACGAGCAGACTTCAGGACGGACTGTGGAAAACCAAATGAGAAAATAAGGCCAAAAGGGCTGACAGTGAGTGCTGTGGCTGATGGGTTTAAAAGGCTTTTAATTGTGTTAGAAAGAGCATGTGGCAGCACCGCCCCAAAAAAAGCAACAGTCTCTCTCAAGACACAGGCAGTCCCAAAAAACAAATCCCTCAAAATCACAAGCCAGTTGAGAATATCCTGGCCTGCTGAAAAGTCCAACTGACTTCACTGAGAGTCAAGAACTTCTGTTCTCTGCGGAGTCAGCACTCAGTCATCCAAATCTGCAAGATCCTTCACAATGAACAAACTGAGAAAGTGATGGTACGAATGATGATGAAAATGAAGTTCAGCTATATCAAATCTTTTCCAAAAGATTTTCAAGTTAATACAATTTTTACCATAATCACCTCTTGCAAATGAAAGACCCATGTTTTTGGTAACATTTTGAATATTCAATATGGAACCTTTTTGAGAAATGCTTTTCACTGTTTTAGCTCTTTTACCTCTATATCAGATGCATTTTATTCAACATTTGATATTTTTAAACTACCAGAAAAATGTCCAGAGGTCACAGCTTTCAGGGAGTATCTACTAACTCTGGGTCCAGAGCACAAGAAAGAACATGAGTAAGGAAAAATGCAGAACAAAAGCAAAAGGGCAGGGAAAAATTCCAGCAAGGAGCTTTGGGCAGGCACAAAGCACCGAAAGGAGAAGGGCACGAGGGACAGAAAGCACCGAGACAGAGGATGGGATCCTCTCTGCTCTGCTCTGCTCTGCCCAGGCAGGGCTGCAGCCACTCTGGGGCACTGGCGCTTTGTTTGGGTTTGTTTTCATTTTAAAAAATATCAATTTTTGCATCCGACTCCAAATGTACCTAATGAGGGTTGGGTGAAAACACGAACTGCAGCCAAATGCTCTTCCAGCCAGGCCTGGAAGAATCTTACCCAGGGAGAAACTTTCAGGAGGTCCATATGAGTGTCACACACACACGTCACACACACATATGTCACACACGTGTCACACACATGCACTCAAGTGTTTAGATTTGCTTCAGTCCTCCTCAAAGTGCTATTTTACAGTACGATGCTGAAAGTGAGAAACATTGCATGCTTACCTTTCAGCAGCTTTAATCAGTGTTCTTTTAGTCAGAACTCTGGAACTCTAAAACACATGAGGCCTTTCAGCAGCTTCACAGCAAGTAAGATTTTTTTGTTACATCCTGTACATCATGTTCAGTAGTTTCTTGTTACTAGCATGAGACAATATTGTCATTTATTCCTAAGGGAACTTCCCCAAAGGGCATTTGTGAAAGAAATTATTATTATTATTATTATTATTATTTAGTATTATTATTATTTAGTGTTATTTTTGTATTCTATTATTGTATTATATTAGTATATATTATATGAGTAGTAGGAATGACACATATGAATTACACATTACTTAAAGTCATTCTTTAAGTTACACTGAAAGAAACAAAATCTGAGCTCTGATTTTCTGTTTAATGGTCTGTTTGAGCACAGAATGCTATCAGAAATTAATTTATCAGATTTCTAAGATGTTGTTATTAAACTAGCACACAGCAAGGTCATTGCTTTCTGTGTCCTAACTTTGCTGACAGAAAGTGAGCTCTGGTAAATTCAATCACTTCCCTTATTCTTTAATTAAAATGAAAATTAAAAAGAACTCAAAGGAGTAATTGAAACAAGCTTGTCTACTGTCTCACTATGAAAAAATCCCGTGTTTCAGCAGATAATAGGAAAGAAAGAACTTAGGTACAAAACTTGCTTTAAGTAGTCCAAACATAAAGCAGAAATCTTTGCTCCTGTGAAATAAAGGCTGCCTTCAGAGGAAAAGAAAGAGGACAGAAAACCTAACATTTGTCCCAGCATCATCCAAAAGCTCTTTGGTTCGGCAGCAAACGCCTGCCAGGAGCAGCACAGGAGCCTCCCTGGAGCTGACTCTGCTCCACACCATTTCCCTCAGTGAAATTCCACTGCCAGCAGGGAGGATTGTCCCGGGGGACAGCACAGCCTCTGCAGCCCTGAGCCTGAGCCACTCCACTCACTGAGCTCTGTGTGCTGAGATCCTGAGCCATTCCACTCACTGAGCTCTGTGCTCAGAGCCTGAGCCATTCCATTCACTGAGCTCTGTGTGCTGAGATCCTGAGCCATTCCACTCACTGAGCTCTGTGCTCAGAGCCTGAGCCACTCCACTCACTGAGCTCTGTGTGCTGAGATCCTGAGCCATTCCAGTCACTGAGCTCTGTGTGCTGAGATCCTGAGCCATTCCAGTCACTGAGCTCTGTGTGCTGAGATCCTGAGCCACTCCACTCACTGAACTCTGTGTGCTGAGATCCTGAGCCATTCCAGTCACTGAGCTCTGTGCTCAGAGCCTGAGCCATTCCATTCACTGAGCTCTGTGTGCTGTGTGCTCTGAGCCTGAGCCACTCCACTCACTGAGCTCTGTGCTGAGATCCTGAGCCACTCCACTCACTGAGCTCTGTGTGCTGAGAGCCTGAGCCATTCCAGTCACTGAGCTCTGTGTGCTGAGATCCTGAGCCATTCCACTCACTGAGCTCTGTGTGCTGAGATCTTGAGCCATTCCACTCAGTGCAGCTCTGTGAGCTGAGCCTCTCCCAACCCTGGGTGCTCTGAACCTGAGCCACTCCACTCACTGAGCTCTGTGTGCTGAGATCTTGAGCCACTCCACTCACTGCAGCTCTGTGAGCTCTGAGCCTGAGCCACTCCACTCACTGAGCTCTGTGTGCTGAGATCCTGAGCCATTCCATTCACTGTGAGCTCTGTGAACTGAGCCTGAGCCACTCCACTCACTGAGCTCTGTGTGCTGAGATCCTGAGCCACTCCACTCACTGCAGCTCTGTGAGCTCTGAGCCTCTCCCAGCCCTGTGTGCTCAGAGCCTGAGCCATTCCACTCTCTGCAGCTCTGTGTGCTCTGAGCCTGAGCCACTCCACTCACTGAACTCTGTGTGCTGAGAGCCTGAGCCATTGCACTCACTGAGCTCTGTGCTCAGAGCCTGAGCCTGAGCCATGCCACTCACTGAACTCTGTGTGCTCAGAGCCTTAGCCATTCCATTCACTGTGAGCTCTGTACTCTGAGCCTGAGCCATTCCACTCTCTGCAGCTCTGTGTGCTGAGAGCCTGAGCCACTCCACTCACTGAACTCTGTGTGCTGTGTGCTCTGTGCTCTGAGCCTGAGCTATTCCACTCACTGCAGCTCTGTGAGCTCTGAGCCTCTCCCAGCCCTGTGTGCTCAGAACCTGAGCCATTCCCATGCACTGCAGCTCTGTGCTCAGAGCCTGAGCCATTCCATTCACTGTGAGCTCTGTACTCTGAGCCTGAGCCACTCCACTCACTGAGCTCTGTGTGCTGTGTGCTCAGAGCCTGAGCCATTCCCACTCACTGCAGCTCTGTGCTCAGAGCCTGAGCCATTCCATTCACTGTGAGCTCTGTGCTGAGATCCTGAGCCATTCTGCTCACTGCAGCTCTCTGTGCTCTGAGCCTCTGCAGTAACAGCGACGAGATCCACAGAGCTGTGCCCCCCAGGGCATTCTGCTTTTCATTCACAGTGCAGGCATGTGAGACCATGGAAAGATAAAATATTTAATATTTAAAATTTGAAGCACTCCTTAATGATCAGTCTCTTGCCTTCTGGTAATTGCCATTTGTTCCATCCCTGACTCACACACAAGTCCATGAGAACTGCCTGGCACTGCTCCCTCCTCCTCAGGGTGATGCCTACAGCATTCACAAACCAAACTCCGGGTGAGGGACAGGAACCAGAGCACCCTGACCTCTTCATGGAGACATTTCCATGGACAGCTCACTCAACTCTTTCTGTGTTTGTTTTCCACATGCTCCTGATTTTCAGTGTGAATGTTTCTCATTTGCTGTTTAGAGTGCAAGTTGGAATAGATGAGTATTTGTCCACAGTGTCTTGATTCCATTATCTTTCCTGCGCTACTTTTTGGATTTTCTGGAATTCACCAGCGTATAGATTAAGTCATCATTAAACCAGAATAGAGATTACTGCCAGAAATATCAAATCCAGTAAATAAATGCAAATGCTACAAACTTGTTACATTAAACAGTTTCCATTTTCCCTCCTAAATTCCAAAAAGTAGTCAAGAGAATGGAAAGTGGATGCAAGATGATGAGGGAAGGATGCTCGGCTGAATGGATGGCTGAATGGCCACACTTACTCCACTCATCACAGGGTAACCTGCCAGCAGCTTTCTCCTCAGGTACGATCTGACATGATCTAAGCTTAGCCAAGCTTAAAAAAGCTCCAACAACCTCTAAATTTAATGAAGAGACTCCCAGAAATGTCAATGACTGCGGATTCAACCCCTGGGAAGCCCCAGTACACTCACTTAGGTGGAGATATTTTCATTTCCATTTCTCCCCTTTAAACTGAGAGTAGCCTGGCTCAAGCCAAGTGTCTGTTATTTCATTTTTAAGGATTTCCTCCCCAACTCTGAGGCTGCAAAGAACAGAAATGCACCAATCTGTCCAACTAACCAATGGAAGGGACCAACACTGGCCGAGACCTGTGCGGCACTGCACTGCCGTGAGCTCTTCGCCCTGCGTGCTCCACCCTTTCAGGCCGTCCTGCAGAGGCTGGGTTACCTAAAAGCTAAAAAAAAACAACAGAAAAAACAGGTTTGTAAGTTCCATGCACGGGAACATCACGGTTACGCAGTTGGACATTGATCAGGTCAATCACATTTGGAAGCGTAAGCTCTAAAGGCAACTAAACTTAGCTTTTAACTGAAAGGTTAGCTGAAAAGTGAATACAGTTGCCTGGCAAACCTGCAAAAGAAAAAAAATGGTTCCCTGATTCATGGCAGAGTTTTGTAACCAGCAGTCACACATCAGAACAAAAAGAAAAAGAAAAGAATAATTTTTGGAATATTCTTTTGCCTTTGTCGTTGCTGCTAAGGAGGCGCTTTAGTGTCCTGACGAGTGGCCCGGGCGGGCTGGGAGCTGTGGCCGGACTGGCCTGGCCAGGCCAACCCCGCTGTGTCCAGCCATGGCTTCTCCTCAGATTGCAGCAGGGGAGGCAGGGCAGCTCCTCGGAGCTTGCAGAGCAGCCCTCGATGACAGAGCCTCCGAGGGTCAGTGGCAGATGCACACAGGGACGCAGACACTCCTCTCCGGCACAGCTGGCTCTGTTCACTACGCTCGCAGGAAATGCTGCTATTTGGGGAGCTAAATGTGCTATTTTAGTGCTCTCCAGAGTCTATGGTGCAGTCATTAATACAGCTTGGTCACCAATTCTGATGGGAGCAATTTGCAGGGATCATCTCAGCCCGAGCTGGGAGGCTCGAGGAGCAGCAGCTGATCTCTGCTCCTACGTGAAACGCATCAGAATGGAGCTGCCACTCTGGGCTGGTGCAGACTGAGGGCACAGAACTTGTTTTGCCCTCTGGGGAGCCCACGGATGCGTGTCCCACCCGCGGAGACTCGCGCACGCCTCAAGGCACAGAAATTCGGACAGGCGAGGTCGCCGGAGGATCCTCGGCACGGAGGGACGGCCCTGGCTCTCCCTTTGGAAGCTCTCTGCCTGCATCCTCCTGCAGAGATGCAGTCTGCAACTTCAAAGGCAAGAAGAGATGGTCTAAAAAGGACGGCAAAGGAGGGACAGCGCAGCGGCAAGGCAGAAAATGAAAATATGATGAAGCTGTGACTCCATGAACCTGGGTCACTGTCACACTGGGGGACAATCTTGGTTCTTGTCTTGAGATGTTCCATGATAAAGAGCATATCCTGAAAATTCTGGGCATGAGGTGAATAAAAACAACACGATGAAATGAATTCCTCAACAATAATAAAAAAACCCAAAAAACAACAACAACAACAAAAAAAAAAACCTGATGAAACATTTGTCCGGTTAAAAATGCAGCTTTTTTTTTTTTTTAAAGCAACATTCAGATGGGCAAAATAAAGAAAAGCAATATTTTGGAAAAATTATAGTTCAGCTAACCCTTAATTAAAATTTAGATTCAGTTGTCCTTTAATAAAAGCAGCCATTATTGTAATTTGTTCTGTGGGGAAATCATTGTAAAGCAAATTAATCTGATTTCAGCATGACACAAAAGAGGACCATAAATGAAAATGCAGAGTAATAAACAAAAATGAATGGGGAAGAAAAAAAAAGGGGGAAAATGTAGCAAATGGGCCCAAAGATGGACTCTAAAAATCAATTTGGGAATAAAAAAGGAAAAAAAAGAAAAATACAGAACGAAAAAATAAAGAGACTAAAGAAACCAGAGTGATTTGGCAAGCAGATGCTAGAAGGAAGGTATTTCACACACCAGAGCGTCGTGTGCGTCTCTGTGGGATGGCTTGGCAAGGCCAGCAGCTGCCCGAGGGTCAGCTGCCTTGGAGTCGCTCTTCCAGCCCCCCTGAGCATCTTCGTGCCACAAACGCTCAGTCCTATGGCACTTCTGCATTTCGTACTTCCTCTCGTAACCGGGCTTGACCTGCTCGCCCCGGGGCTCCCCGAAGGACGGCCCCAGGTCCCCGAAATCCTCCTCGATGCTGCTCTGCCTGGTCAGGGTTTTCCTGCGAGCCAGCAGCGGCCGCGCGCTCCTCCGGCAGGCGCAGGGCTCGGCGCAGCAGCTGCAGGTGGGAGCTGCATCCCACGAGGACCTGAAACTGAACCGCGATTCCTCCTCCTCGCTGCCGCAGTCCAGGCCACTGTCCGGGCTCCGCGACAGCGAGCGGCTGTACTTCCATCCCTTCTCGTCCGCCGAGAACTCCTCCAGGCCCGAGATCCTGTGCTTGGCTGGGTACCACGAGCCGTGCTGCTCTTGATTGTAGGGCCTGGGCGCGCGGGAGTCTCTAGCTATTCTGGGGTTCTTTTTATAGGGCATACCTAAACCCTGCTTGTACAGCAGTTCCGAGTACTCGCCATCCTCTTCGGCTACTTCGGGAATACTGAAAAGCCTTTTACTGTGGTGTGTCTGCTGTGAAAAGTCAGGCTGCTCCAAAAAAGTGGCTTCAGTGGTCTTATTCTTATGGTACTCCTTAAGATTATGTAATGTTAAAAACCAGACAGGGAACAAATAGTGCGTGATAAAAATAAAATGGGAGGGGAAAGGGAGAAGAAAAGAAAAATAAAGACAGAATTAGTTTTAGAGCAATGGCAAACGTAAGACATGCAGCTTATATAGTGAAAAGGATGTCATGCTTTGAATGAGAATCTGTGAAAAATAAAGACGTGATTAAGAAGTTGCTGGACGTCAGATACAACGTGAGAGGTCAGTGCAAACAACTGAGTGATGCCCTGAACGAGAATAAACTCATGCATTTGACACAGAGCAATGGGAGCCACGCAGAGGTTCCAGCAGGTGAATGACAATGGCACCGAAGCACCTTCCTCGCCCCATGGCTAACTGCCACTGAATTTCCTTTGTAACAGAGCCACACCTGAGAATGGCAACGCTGCCCTCACGAGCTTTCCTGCTTTGCATCTCTTAAAGCAAATCTCTTCAGTCTCCTGCCAGAGGAGAGCTGTTCCGCAGACATCATTAAAGGAGTTCTGGTTTCCTTTCTAAAATTCTAGAAAACTTCCTCTGTTTTTAAGGCTTGGCTTCCACGGGCAGAGCCCTGGGAAGCAGGCTGCTCTCTGATGTCACCTGCCCTGCACTGTCACCAAATCTCTCATCATAATCTTGTACCTGCTTCATAAATATTTGAAAATCAGCCTATTGGCAGAAGCAAAGGTCTCAGTTTATGCCAGCAGCAGGTAAAAACTATCCCAGCCTGGGTAAAATAAGCGTTCGGGACATGCAGGATGTATTTTGCAATTTTCCTATTCCATTTCCACAGAACACAGGTTGGTCTGACAAAGAATCTGAGGAGGCTGTGCTGGACTCTGAGAAGGAGAATGAACACAGTGCAGGAGGTGCTGGCTCTGCCTGGCAGGGTTTATTGATTCCTCATCACGGAGATCATCTCTCCTTTGCCTAATGCCCAGATCAGGAGAGCTCTGCGCTCACAGCGCCCGGAAATAACGACAGATCATCTCGGAGATTGCAGCAATATCTCTCTCTGAGCATTCTAAACTTAGCTGGGGTTTGGATGTGTCCCCTTCCAGGCACAGGGAACGTTCTAAGTTACTTCATGACTATTTCACCTGCTTCCGTTTGTTTTTAAAATGTGCATCACACTTGTGAAACTTGAGACAAACTGCCAGAGAAGTGGAAAAAAGATCAGTGAGTATGAGCAATCACAGTTTTGACAGACTGCTACACCAAGAGAAGCCTGCAAACCTCGACAGGTCAAAAATTATTCACTACCCTAACTGAGGTTCTGGAACTTTCTCAGTATCGGCACTGGCAATACTGATTTAAATCCAAGAAGTGAAGATACCTTCTAATGCATAAAGAGCTAGAACAGTCATGGGATAATTCTTTTTCCCAGGGAAAAGGATAGAAGCAGCATGCAGAAGGATTTCAGTTTCAACCTTTATGTTAGTGCAGTAACAGAAACACTGATCATTTCTTCTTCTGAAAAAGCACCTGTCTCATTCCAGTATCAGAATAAATTTATAGCACATGAAAGCAGTTATAAGAACGGTCCGAATTCTTGTATGCATGAGGAAATAGTATTGACTTTAGTTAAATAAGAGTCTACTGGAAAAAAGTTGGCCTGTGGGTTTGTGCTTTCTAAGAAAACACAGCTTGTGTAATTACTACACACATAAAGAAGCAAACACCATTTACATGTACAAATATAATATAGGAAATACATATTCAATATTGAGTATGTTTGGTATTCTACACAAGCTTTAGTTGTTTATAAAGTTGTCTTTCAAGATGAATATTCCTGTGTTAAAGCAATCACCAGAGAGAGCAGGAAATACCTTTCAGAAATATTGCTGAAAAGTATTTCCTCCTCTCTCTGGTGATTCCCTAACAATCAGAGCACAGGAGTTCTGATAATGCATCGATCGAACAAAGCTGAAACAACTCCCTTCCTTACAGGAACGCTTTAAAGCCTGTGGAAGGGGTGGGATTAACTGATACATGGACAAATCACTCAGACACGAAAAACATCCGTTGTTTTGGAAGTTTTTGTAAGTCTCCTTGCTCAGAAACAACTCGTTTTTGGGGTAGCACATGCAGTGTATCCTCACACAGACACGGGGAAGGTCCCCAGGTGTGGAACGGAAATTGCAACTTCAGCAATTACATAAGGAAAAGAGTCAAGTAAGTTTAGCTATCAAATAATGAGAAAGGTAAAGTAATAAATGCGTTAAAGCGGCCCAGTTCTAGGTCTGTAGGACAGCGTGAGCTCTACTCTCTGCAGAGCCCACCCCTGACAGAAGAGCCCCGGGGGCAGCAGCCAGGGCTGGAGGGACACCCACTCACCTTGAGCGCGCTGTGCGAGGTCAGGCTGACCCTCCTCCTGTCCTCCAGCTGCATCTCCGAGTAGAGCTCCTCCTCGTCCTCCTCCAGGATGTCGGACAGGTCGGAGCCGCGGCTGCTCTCGGTGTGGTACTCATCCCCGTGGCAGTAGTGAGGCTGTGACAAGGTGAGGAGAGCAGCCCTCAGTGCCCCTAAAGCTGATAATCCTTGGCTAACACCACTGAGGACATTTCCTGCACTGGAATGTCACACTGGGACCCACGGCAGTTACATCACCTGCCTTGGGCTCTGCTCTGCTGGACACATTGGGTGGGAGTTTTGTTTTTCCCACTCATGGTCATAATTCAAGAAATCCAACCTTAATCCCAGGTGACACAAAAAAGGAGATCTCCATTCACAGCACCAAATCTAGACTTAGTCTTGATGAAATTCCCCTTATTAAAGAGGTCCTTCATGCACCAATGGACTTGATGACCAAACTGTAAAAGCCTTAGGATAATTCACATATCATCTGTTCTTCACAGCTGTTTGTTACATCACATTATCATTTAAAAGTGATCAGCATTTCATTCTTGCAGGATATTACCACCATTGTATGCTACAGCTAATGATGGCATTTGAAGCTTTAATTCTCTTAAACATTATAGGAATGGACTGGCTAAAATCACAGTTGTCTTTTAAAATAAGGCCAATTATTTAAAGTTCTGTAATTTTTCTCTTAGTTGGAAAATAAGGAGGGAGAAGTACATCCTGCTGAAGTGCTAATGTTAAACAGGAGTGGCCTCTTTTAAACAGATCTGATCATAAACAAAACTCACTGTATTTCCAAGGACAAATTTCAAAACAGAGTCATCTGACTGTCAGATTGCAATCAAGTACTTGAAAAATCAAGTATTCTAGAGGTACCATAATGCTCGAAATTACTGCATTTCTTCCCTCAGTGATACCAATGAGAAAACCATTTCTGTGGTGCCAGATCAGTTCCCAGAGCTGTGTAATCACTGATCTCAATCAATCCCAGCAATGAGAAGAAAACTACAATAGGCAATTTCTCCAAAGTGAAGATGGATTTGCCCTGCAAATACAAGAGACAATTTCTGCTCTTTTATTTGTTCTGGAGCTAAAGAGATTGTTGGGTGAAGCCTTTGGCAGCCATTCCCAGGGCCAAGCCCATAAATGTCTTCAGAATCACTGCATAGGATTGTCTGAGACAAAAGCCACTTTTTCACTAACAAACCAAATGCTCAGTGATGGTCCTTGGTGAACAGTGCAAATAAATAAATAAATCAATCACCCCCACACATTCTGTAGGCACAGTGTGTTCTAAAAATGGGAGCCACAGTTGGTGAAGATTGAACCAAATCAAATCCCAAAGCCCCATAGTTGGAACGCTGGAAATCTGGGGCAATGATTATACATTTATAAATGCCAGGACATCTGTAATAAACAGAACCAAAATCCCAGAAAGTCTCAGGACTGGTGTAAGAAGGAATGGCATTGCTTGGACCCTTCCACACAGGAGGTCACACCTTTGACTGAAGTTTTTCAACTATGCCAAGACATAAGAAAGAATCTCTTCTCTAGAATTTGCACCTCTCTTGAAAAATTGTAAAACTTATATTAAAAAAAAAAAAAAGTAATACATTATATAATACGTGTTTTCAGTGGGATCAGGCTAAAAGCTGTGCAGCTGTGCACAATTCTTCTAGCAACATCCTTCCATTCCCGAGAGCCACTCCTGCAGCACGTCTGTGCCCTGTCATTAGGTTATGGATTCAGGCTCTTTCATGGCACACAGGAATCCTTCCCCTCTCCCTCTCCCCTCAGCCTGTTCCATGGGCAGCAGTCACACCTCACGGGGAAAGAGCCCAGAACCCAAACACCACAGCCCAGCCACACTTTCCATTTCATCTCCCAGTGCCCATTTCAGTTTCCAGTGCCCATTTTCAGTCTGCAGTGCCCATTTTCAGTTTGCAGTGCCCATTTTCAGTTTGCAATGCCCATTTTCAGTTTCCAATGCCCATTTTCAGTTTGCAGTGCCCATTGTCAGTTTGCAGTGCCCATTTTCACTTTGCAGTGCCCATTTTCAGTTTCCAATGCCCATTTTCAGTTTGCCGTGCCCATTGTCAGTTTGCAGTGCCCATTTTCACTTTGCAGTGCCCATTTTCAGTTTCCAATGCCCATTTTCAGTTTGCAGTGCCCATTTTCAGTTTGCAGTGCCCATTTTCAGCTCCCAGTGCCCATTTTCAGTTTGCAGTGCCCATTTTCAGCTCCCAGTGCCCATTTTCAGCTCCCAGTGCCCATTTTCAGTTTGCAGTGCCCATTTTCAGCTCCCAGTGCCCATTTTCAGTCTGCAGTGCCCAGGGCTGGCAGGGAGGATGAGCAGAGGCTCCTGGTGCTGTCCCCACAGCCCCAGGACAGCAGTGTCCCCTGCCCGCGCTCCATCGCTGGCACCGACACAGCCACGGCGCTCAGGGCTGAGCCTCAGGAAACACTCGTTTGTGCTGAACCCTTCCCCCAGGAACTAAACCAGGTACTCACTTGCTTTCCAAGCTCTGAGCCTTTCAGGAAATCATCCACCGAGGCTCCCCTGCGCTTGACCTTGGGGGAGTCGTAGCCGTCCTCCTCCTCGTCGGAGTTGGCGAACTGGGCTGTGCTCCTCTCGCTGAAAACGCTCCTCCTCTCCATCTAACAAAGAACAGAACCCACACAGAATTGTGAGGCAGACCCCAGGGACAGGAAGGGCAAACGTGAAGGCTCAAGCACACAACATTTAAATGCTCTCATGGTTTGGAGCACTGTTAGTTTCCCCTGGCTGGAACCTCTAAGGAGTTTTTCAGGAATTTTCTGCCTGTTGTATTAGCCTCACTCACAAACAATGACCTGGTTCTGGGTGACCATAACTCAGCTTTCCTTCCCCTGGTGCCACTCACCAACACTCTCAGCACTCCGAGGCTCACACAAACTCATTTCCCCGCGGCAGAGGCAGTGCATGACCGAGCCACGACAGCATTTTCAACCCCAATAAAAAGATGCCCCAGAACGAGACTCTGGGCTCTCCCTGTGCTCTGAGGAGCCTTTGGCCACAGCAATTCCTGCCCACAGCCCTGGGCCAGGGCAGGAGCCACAGCTCCTCCTGCAGCACTCACCACGGGCGAAGGATCTGCACCACAGGGGACTAAACATGGCAAATATCACTGGCAGAATTTGATCTGATTTAGAATTAACTCATCTATAAACTTCTGTCCAGATTCCTGAATTAAACATTTCAAGCATCACTTAAACTAATGTAATCAAACACGGTTCAGAGCACATGTTATGTCAGCGATTTTCCAAACCAGAGAAAGGATTTCTGCTCTCTTTCCCTATGTGGTTCTTAAATCAACTTTCACCTCACAGAGCCAAAGAAACCAATTCCCTTTCTCCCTCTATTAGATTTATTCCAGCCTTCTTTGTTTATTAACAAAAGGAAGATATATATATCCATGCATACACATGTATTTATCAGACCTTACTGACCCAGAATTATTCAGGCTCTCAAAAGATGGCTCAATTTACCCACTGGGTCAAATGTGTCCCAAAACAGGAACAGGCAACAAGTTGGAGCCGTTAGGACATGCATGAACTGTCACAATTAATGGAGTTATTTTGGAGATACAATGGGAGACCAAAAACTTGACACAACTGATGGTTGCTAAATGAAGGATCAAGAAAATGTGATGCAAGAAGTAACAGACAGTTGTGAGCAGCTCGTGATGAGAAGTAATGCCCAGGGCGCTGGGAGTATTTAAATATTGCATATTTGTGTGGCGAACGCAGAGCTGCTGTCAGGATGAATCCACATCAGCTGCACTGACCCACGAGGCTCAGACGTGGGATTTAAATTAACTCACACACCTCTGAGGCAGTGCAGCGGCCGTGGGTCACAGCAGTGCCACACCAGGGGTGTCCTTGGGCAGGGACACTGCTGGCAGCCAGGGGAGGAGCGGGAATAAAAGCAGCTGCAAACACCTGTGAAAATGCAGCACTGAGAGGGGCAAAAATGTAAAATTCCGTGTGGATCCATGACAGCAGGCATAGGAGGGCTCCATAAGCCCAGGATTTTAGCACACCGTGTCTCCTCAAACTGTGGATCTTCAGAGTTTACGAAAGATTACTGCTCCTTAAAGCACAGGATGGAAAGATCTTTGATGGGAACCACCAAAATGAACAAAACGAGCCCAAAAAAGCCTTAAGAAGTTCGCCTTTACCCTATTGCTCTCTGCCACTCTCTGCGCAGCTTCTCTCGCCATGGCTTTTGCGACGGTGTTGGGGACAGGGGTGCCTTGCGGCTGGGGGAGGATCCTGTTGGGGGACGGAGACCTCCTCCCCTGGAGCGGGCCATGGAAGGTGGGTGGCTCCAGCATGTGTCCGTGGACAGGGGACACCGAACGAGTCTGCTCCCACGACTCATCCCTTTTTAGATGTGGGCCTAGGTGTTCTTCTTTGGTTTCGGGGGCTCCGGCACTTGCTAATGGCTTAGATTTGGGAGCAGTTCTGGGGTGAGGGGGTGGAGGCACCAGGAGGTCCAAGGGAATGGCAGCAACAGAAGAGTCCACGGACTCGCCCTGCGCCGAGAGCGTCCGCACGGTCACTTCGCGCGCGTCCAGGCTCCGCAGCCGCAGCAGCTCCACCGGCGCGCTCTCCGCCGTCGGGAAGATCACCTCTGCCACCTGGGAGCACAAACCAAGCCTTTGTGAGCACAAAACCATCTGCTGCCCTGCCCTCAGCCCCAAGGAGCCACAGCTCTGCACAGAGCCAGTGCAGGGTGAGCCGCAGGAGCTCCGACACCGACACCGCCGGCTTGACCCTCCCACCCTTCGGCCAAAACTGCTCCTGGAATGAAAGCGAGCCATGCCCAAGCCAAAGGCAGGGCCTGCTGACATCCCAGGGCTGTCACAGCCTCCCCTGCCAGTGAAATGCCCCAAAGCAGAGGTCCCTGCAGCAAGGGGAACTCACCCGCTGCCCTTTGGCATAAACCCCGTAGCCTGTGACGCTGGCGCCGTGGGACGTCCCCGTCGCCGTCAGAGTCGGGGGCTTCCAGGACACCTGGACGGTCCCTGGAGTGGACCCAGCCCGGACAGCAACGTCTTGAGGTGGAGCTGGAGGACCTAAGGAAGATGTGACGGTGACCCTGGAGCCTCAGCTCAGGAGCACAGTGACCTGAGGTGCCACGGGGGCTGCAAGATGAAACTCCAACATTTCCCACCAGCAGCACGCTGGTTAAAGGACAGCTGGTCCTTCCTCCGCACTGAATCAAAAAATACACCCACTAACCTCTTAAGACATTCAGAATATGTTAGTGTAACAGCACACCAAATACCTCCTTAATTAAAAGGCATTACCCTACTATAAATAGCTCCACTTCGGCCAGAAAGCCGAAGTAAAAATATCACAGAGATTATTAGTTCATAAATTTTTCAAGCATCCTGTAGTGTTAATTGAACAGCCCAACCCTGAGCAGTCTCCTGCTCACACAGGAGCAGGGCTCAGCTGCAGGAGAGGCCAGGAGAGCACAGAGTTTGGCTGCTGCTCCCACAAACTCAGCACAACCACCCCTGCTCATCCACCAAAAACCCTGAGAGTGTTTTAACTCTGCAGGACACTGTGCAAATATCACACAAGATCACCAGCGAACTGCCAGGGCATTTCACTGCTTTGCTGTCACTGAATTTCATCCTCTAGTGGACACGGAAATGAAATCATGCTCGTGTTCAGGACAGCACAGGCACAACAGGAAATTTCTGCTGACACCATCCCTGCATCTAGAAAGTATTTTTAACTTGCAAGTTGAAAGTATGCAAATTGGCCTAATGCTATTCTTGGCTGAGACAGATTTTGGTTCAGGATTGAATTTCAGCTTTCCTGATCATCCTATTTTATTGACAGCCAGCATTCCCTGCCCAGCAAGGCTGCTCAGCTTACAGGAAAAAAATGCATCTGATCTGACCCAGCATCTTGTCAATGGCAATGACATTAATCTGCCCCTGCAGGAGAAGTCACCTTCCTTTTCATTCTCCCAAACCTAAACAATCCCCAGGGAGTCTGCCTCGACCTTCACAGGCTGCAGCAGAGATAGGTTTAATAAACTGCAATGCCCGAGGCTCAGCATGGTTTCTATCTCCCCTCATCACTAAAGGGGAAATTATTCCCCATGATTTTTGATGGTCTTGCTCATCAACATAAATGTTTGTTTTACAATTCTGCTACACTTTGCTCCTCGTGGGTTTTTTTTAAACATAAATTAGCTCAAAAAACCACAACAGTCCCACTGGTCCTGATCCTGCACTTACTTCTATTTTTAGAACTGAGTGCCCGAGAGAACACTTCTATTTTAATTTAAGCAATCCTGACAAATGAAGATGAGGAGTCCAACCGCACGGCGCACACTGCGATGGTAACTCCCAGATGGGCATCCCTCCCCTCTGTGCCCACGGCTCTGAGACGCAGGGATCAGCCTCTGGTCACTCCTACAGCTGCTGTTCTGCTCTGTGCATGTTTCTGTACAGTGCTCTCTGTGAAATACAGCCCTGGAAGATTTTGGGAGCCCTGGCTCTGAAAGCTGAGGCTCTGCTGCACTTCAGCTCCCGAGCAGAGAGCAGCTCAGGCACTGCTCAGCCACTCCACACCCAGAGGGAGATGCAGCACGGAAAGTGCTTGGCCTGGAAAAACCCTCACTCCAAAGGCCTTTCCTGAACAGCAGAGTTGAAATAAATTCAAACCATTCCCCCAGGACACATCCCAGGTCTGAAATGCTCCCCTCCCAGCAGATTCCACAGCATCACTCATCCCACAGAAATTATTCCAGACAGAAGAGTAAATGTGTGAGTTGACACTGAAATTAAACATTATAAGCATCAAAATAGGAGACACAGAAGCTTAACTTTTTTCAGGTGCTGCCACACCCCCCCAAAATTATGAGATTATCCTTTAAATTCACTGCATTATTTCTGCTCTCATTTTCAACATTATTTCAATGTTCTTAAGTAATGGGAAATGACTGACAACACTTACCAACACTCCTAATGTAAAAGCCAGGTGGGAGAAAACTCAGGCTTTCCGAAACACAATGAATTTGTTGACTTTGTAAATTTAAACTGTACAATGTGATTACAGCTTCACAACCAAAATGCACTTACATCCCCTAAGTGACTCCGTGAAGGTTAAACTAGTATTTTTTATATAAACTATAAACTATATAAAGTATATATAGAATATAAACTAGTATATAAACTAGAAGGTTATCTAGCATTTTCAGGGAAATTTAACTGAGTTTTGGGCTAGGGAGGAAAACATCAAACCTGCTGGCAATGTAGAAAATTCCACAAAGGCTTCCTTTTTTTCTCGTTGTTCCAAGGGAAGCTGCCAGGGCATCTGATGGGGCTTTGCCATGACCTTCACCTTGTAGGCCATGTTGGGCTTCAAATTAAAAAAATGGTACTTGTAGCTAGCAGCCTTGACAATGTCAAACTCCTCCTCGTTGAGAAAGATGACATGACTGTAATTACTGTTTGTAGGGAGCCAGGAGAGCTCAGCAGAGATCTGGGTGATGTTGTCCACGCGCAGGTTGGAGGGGGCCACGATGACGTCCTTGCCCACGAGCAGAGTGCACTGCAGCTCGTCCGAGTTGCCCTTGTTGGTGATGCTCTGGATGGAGATGCGGTAGGTGCAGGTGGAGATGTTGAGCTTCTCGATGAGCGCCTTCGTTCTGCTGCCCAGGGCGATGTTCATGCGGATCTCCTTGTCCACCAGCACGTTGTAGCTGCTGACGGTTCCCCAGCCGGGGGGCACGACCGGCGGCTCCCAGCCCACAATGACACTTTTGGCTAGTTGTTTGATAAGGGTGATTTTTCTAGGATAAGGCACGATGTCTTCTCCGATCTCATCAATGTTCACATCCAGAGTCCCTGCGCCGTTGCTGATCACGCTGGAGTCGATGTGGCTCGGTGGGCTGATCTCCAGGAGATCTCCTTCCAACGCGGGGCCCGAACGGTTGATAAAATTCTGATCTTGTTCGCTGCTTAGTGTGCTTGATAACCGCGTCTCGTTGTCTTGAACAAAATCCACAAAGTTTGAAGGGACCAGTCCTCTTTGTCCATCCAGAAGTTCTCCTGGTGAGAAAGAGCAGTGCCATTAAAATCTGTGAAGGATTTAACCTTTTCCACCTCAGTGCCTCGAGAGGGGACAAGATAAGGAGCAAGGGGTGAGTGAAAATGCACATAAACAACATTCCCAGTTTGAGAACATAAAGGCTTAGTGAGGGGAATACCAGAACTGCCAGTAAGCCTTTTTGTCAACTTAAATCTTGCCAGTAGGAAAAGCTGACACTATAAAATATCTTATAATTAGCTCTGCCTGCAAGGAGCAGCTCTGCTGGTGCAGAAACTCTTTTAATTAACACAACGACGATAAAGCTAATTTTAGCAACCGATTTAGCAGTAGACGAAGGAAAGAACTTGGAGCACGTTTGACAGACGAGCTGATTCCAATCTGCATGAATTAGCATGAATTCGTGGATTAAAAAGAAGAATACCTTCATAGAAGCCATCCTCGTCCATATCTCCGTACACATAGAGGTACTTTCCTGCCGTGAGAGGGAGCTCCGCCTCTGGGTTTTCGTTTGGTCCATCGAAAGGGTTGTAGCTGTGGAGCACAGGCACAGCGCTGCTCAGACCAGGGAGGGACATTTCCCCTCTCGGGTTTGTGCTTCCCTTCTCACACACCTCTGGGCAGGCCTGGCTCACTCAGGGTCACTCTGTGCCCAAGGTGTGCCACCACCCTGACCCCGCGGGGCTCTGCCCCTAAACTGTGTCCTGTCCTGCACAATTGGCTCTGCTCACTTGGGTCTCCTGAAATACACTGGCCAAAATTCCCTTTATTTTTCAAAATGAACTAAAGCAAACTCAGTTGTGGGGGTCTTTTCTGGCCGCTGTATTCAATTTGTTTTCTATGTTTTATGTTCCTTTTACACAAGTTTATTAAACTCCTACAGGGACAAGGTAAAAGAAGACAAAAACAGTGAGCTACATCTAAGAGAAGCTACCAAGAGACAAAAAGCACTTATAAAGTACTTAAATCCATATCCATCCTGAAAGAATTTTTTAGTCACTGAAATTTTTATCATGACAGTGCTTTATAGCTGAAATTTGAATGTGCAAAGCTGATGGAATTCAAATATTTTCTTGCTTGAAGCAGTAATTTATAAGAACAGAGTGGGACACCCTCTCTAAAGCAGGAGGCACCCATTGGATCTGGTTTAGGACAATCTGAAGGATGGAAACGCAGGAGGAGGGAGCCGGGCTGTGCTCAGCTCTGCAGCCTCTCAAACAGAAAGGATCTGCTGCCCACAGCAGGAATTCCACACCACCAATGTGCATGGGAAAAGTGGAGCCGAAGCGATGCTGAATATCCCAACTGTGTCTCACACCCGTGAGGAGATGGGGCTTTACCTGTAACGGGCAATGCAAAGATGGACTTTCCCAGAATATCTCTGCTTTGAGGTATTGGAATTCTGATCATTATCCATCTGTAAAGAGGGGGAGAAAAAAGAGAATGTGATTGCAGGAAAAGATGTATGAACTGTTTTGCTGACATGTGATGAAAATCAGTGAACACACAGTATCAAGGGAAAAGAAATTCAATTCTAACACGGAACACAACTGATTAATTTTACTTAGAACGGCAGAGTTCAGTGACTGAGTACTTAAGACAAAACACTTGGAAACAATGAATATCGCCCAAAATATAAAATATACCCCCTGCCAACCCAATCCAATCCAATCCAATCCAATCCAATCCAATCCAATCCAAGCATCAGCATCTGCTGAATGCCACCCCTTCCACTAACTGAAATAATAACATATTTTCTTCTGAATTTAATATCGCATTTAATTCAATTCTCCAAAGCCACACATTTATTCTATTACAAATCTGGTCTGCAAAACCTGGAGATTTAATTGTGGGGTTGAATCAACACAGACTCTGCCCATTTTAGCTCTGCATGAGGTCTCTCGCTGGTAAAACAATAATTTCTGTTACACTTCGAGCTAGCAGAGATTTTAAAGTGAGAGATGAACTCCCCTCCATTCATTGTACAGGTTGCTGTGAGCCACTTCAGAAAAAATTACCAACTTTCTGCTTGAGCTTGAGAGAACTTCAATTAAGGCAGAAATACTGGGTTAAGAGTGGGATCAAAAAAGCTAAATTGTCTGAAAACTGACCAAAATTTCACAATCCAGACAGACTGAATACCGAACCGCAGCTTTCAGGTCTAAACTGGTCCCTGCCCAAAGCACCCCAGAAAAACAGAGCTAAGTGACTTTTCCCCTGAATTAACTGGGGAGGGGGCTCAGCCCAGCACACACTGCTCTGCACGCTCAGCCCCAGCACGAGGACATCACAGCGATTCCCCCACGCAGCGCTGGGAAATCCAGGCAAATCTGCCACGATTTGCACCCTGGGATCTCATATTCTATGAGGTATCACAGAATATATACTACAGGGATATCATATTCTGTGGGCTCACATCGAACACAGAATCAATCATGGTTATTCTAGAAGGCTTTTTTTAATAGGAACAACCAGGGCAGTTGCAAATACAATTTTTTGCAGAGTATCACCTATTTATTTATTTATTTATTTCAGATTTCTCAGCATTACGCTCCATTTTTAGATTTTATTCACACGCTCTCCCTTGGGTCTGGGTATCTCTAAAAAGGAATGGAGCTTAATTTCTGTGAGCTTGCATAATGTAAGTATGTATCACATAATTACACTCTAGAAGGCACAAAACGTACAATTCTGCAAAAGAGGGCTTGACATTCTCAGTGAGAGATAACTCAAAAATAATAGAAAAAGGGAATTAAATTTGACGTGCGCTTCTTCTGTTCCTTGCTGTTAGTTCTGCTTCCCTAAGTCTCCTCGCTAAGCTGCTTTTTCTGTGCCCTCTTCAAAAAGCAGCGAATGTTTCCACTTTTCAGTAATGCTGCCACACAAATATACACAAATATTTCCTGTGGATAATCCTCAGATATGCCCATGGAATTCCCACTGTACAAGAATCCAATATTTTGTTGAATATCCTCAGGCTTGTGATCCATTTAGAAACATTTTGATTCTATCATCTTTCACATGTTCAGTAGCAATGAATTTATATTCATTGCTAAGTACAAAGATAGAAAATATGCACACCGGTGCAATTTATTTACTCCTGTAAAGATTAAGAAAAGGATTTCTTAAAATGAGGAGGTAAAGATCATTTTGATCTGAAGATCATTTTCTCGTGGCTATCTGCCCATATGAACCAGGCTATTTAATAGAAAATAATACCCTTCTACAAAGTTTTCAAAACTTATTCTGTGGCACTCAGCCCTAAATCACTTTTTCAGTAAAAAATTCAAAAAGACTCACGTCGGAATCAAATCTGCATCTTGGGGTACCAGATCTTGACTTGGACAGGAATGTAGGTTTGACAGACAGTTGTTCTGGTTTGTCTCCAGAAATCTGAAGGGGTCGTATGAACTCTGAGATCACACAGCGACTTCCAGAAGGGCTTTCATGACCTGGCAGAGAACAAAACACACCCGAGAGTGAGGAATGGATCAGAGAGAAGCACTGCCAACCCACAGCACAGAGCCACTTTCCTCTCCCGTTCAAAATCCTTCAAGAAGGACCCTGGTGGGCAGACTGCAGATAGCTCAGCCTGCAGGGGCCAGGATTTTGGTGAATCGCTCAAATTAACAACAGGTAACAAAACACAATGCAGGCAGTGAAGGGACTTCAATTCAAAGAATTCACAGGTAAAGTTTCCCTAGTGAAAAGTCCACCTTTGTCCTGAGCTGTTTGGATATGTCTGCAGAAGTTACCTGACTTGCTGTTTAACACACCCTAACTGAAAAGTTTCTATTCGAACCTTTATTTCTTTTTGGGGACTCTGTCACACATTGGAAGGCAGAATCAAGTCATCCATTTGTCTTCTAAAAAAGAGACTGAAATGCTAATGATTTGGCTGGCAGGATTCTCATTTGGAAATGAAGCTGTTTGACTTTTGGCAGGCAGGAAGTGCCAGGAGCACCTGCTTGGTATTTCTCAGGAGTTCCTCACTGACACCAGCACTGAACCATGGAATTCCATCCCAGTGCCACCTCTCCAGGCTCTGAAATGTGGAAACTGAGACTATGCAAAAGGAAAAATCTCCAAAAATTCTTCTGGAATATTTTTATTGTGCTTTTAAAGAACAGTTTAAAGAAAGGAAAAGACAGACCATGCTGCACATTGAACAGCCTGAGGAGGCTGAATTCTCTTATCTCATCCCAACTCAGGTGAAAATCAGTGGGACAAGTAAAAAGAGCAACATCATCAAGGCTGCAAGGGAGATTAATAAAGCTTAGTATAAAATACTTCTCCATTTCCCCCTTACTGTTATTTAGCCCCCAAAGCACAGGGAAGCAGGAATGGCACCCTGAGCTCGGTCTGACTGCAGCGTGAGCAGAACTACAGCACAGCACAGAGCTCTGCTGACGCTCTCAGCCGTGCCGAGCGCGTTCTCCCTCTCGTTAACATAATGAGCCTGTGCTCTCATTTTTCAGACCCTGAATATGTGTGGGCTCAGCATTTCCTCTCCCGTTCTGCCCGGAGTCTGAACAGCAAGGCTTTGCCACTGAATTCCAAGATTCCCAGTCCACGTCACCAGGAATTATCAGAGGAACCTCTTTATTCACACTGCAGTGGAGAATGAGCTCCAAGAATATCATCAGAGGGATTTCTGGTGTGCTCATTAGCCCAATATGATTAATTTTCTCTGCATCACTGTGATTTACAGCTTAGGCACACCGACAGCAGAAAAATACACAACTCACCATAGGAAAGATTAATTACAACCAGCCCCACTCAGAGCAATCCCCGGGCTGGACGAGGGCACATCTTTAATTCTTGGAACCTCTCTCACGTATGTAACAGGAAAGTCCTCCCCATTCAGGAGCCTTTAGCCAATTCAGCTCCTGCTGCTGTTAATGTGTTTGCCACGTCAGCCCATCAGCGCCCAGCCTATAAATAATTGGGCCAACTGTGATTATTCATTCCAAGGAGCTGCTGTTCGCTCCCAGACCTCCTGCACTCTTCAGGCTTTGGTTTTAAATGATTTCACTACGCACAGAAGGTGGAGGAAGGTTCCAGGACAAGGCAGCCCCTGCTCTGCATACCACGGGACAATGACCAGCACGGGAACACCTCATCAAGAACTCCAGGAATATCAAAATGCTGGAAGATACAGATCTAATTTTATTCACTTGGAAAATAAATAAAGTTTATCCTGAGTCCTTAATATATAGGAGAGTGAAGTTTGTGGTAGTTGTAACTGCACCGAGGGGCACTGTGGGAGTGGCCCCACACTGTGCTGATAACCCCAAACAGTGATGGTAACCCCAAACAGCAATGGTAACCCCAAACAGCGATGGGAACCTCAAACAGTGATGGGAACCCCAAACAGCAATGGTAACCCCAAATAGTGATGGGAACCTCAAACAGTGCTGGTAACCCCAAACAGTGAAGGTAACCCCGAACAGTGAAGGTAACCCCAAACAGTGCTGTAACCCCAAAGAGACAGTGATAGCAACCCCAAACAGTTCTGTAACCCCAAACAGGGCTGGTAACCCCAAACAGACAGTGCTGGTAACCCCAAACTGTGATGGTAACCCCGAACAGTGATGGTAACCCCGAACAGTGATGGGAACCCCAAAGAGACAGTGATTTTAACCCCACACTGTGCTGATAACACCACTCAGACAGGGCTGGTAACCAGAAAACTGTGATGGCAACCCCGAACAGTGAAGGTAACCTCGAACAGTGAAGGTAACCCCAAACAGTGCTGTAACCCCAAACAGTTCTGTAACCCCAAATAGTGATGGCAACCCCGAACAGTGATGGGAACCCCAAAGAGACAGTGATGTTAACCCCACACTGTGCTGATAACACCACTCAGACAGGGCTGGTAACCAGAAAACTGTGATGGCAACCCCGAACAGTGAAGGTAACCTCGAACAGTGAAGGTAACCCCAAACAGTGCTGTAACCCCAAACTGTGATGGTAATCCTAAACAGTGACGGTAACCCCAAACAGACAGTGCTGATAACCCCACACTGTGCTGGTAACCCCACACATGACCCCACAGAGCCCGCACAGACACCTCACTCCACCACAGGGACTGGAAAACCCAACAGCATCAGACAGAGACTGCGAAGAGCAGCCTCATCAAAGAGCTTCAGCAGAGAGCTCCTGTGTGTTCTGGAGAGGAGCCCTTCTTGAAAGGTTATAGACAAATAATGTATGCAAATTCATGCAGATTCTATGTATGTAGAGCCACAGTTGGATTTAAAAAAATAAACACAAGCATCATCAAGTAATGGCTTTGCAGAAAAAAAAAAAAAACCAAACCAAAATTGAGATTCACAGCACAGGAAGCACATTCCTCCTGAGTATCTGTAATCTCCTGATCATTTCTGCAGAGGATGTCTGCTCCTGCAGATTGTGAGCACAGGAGGACAGACAAAAAGGCTGCATTTAAAAACTGGCCTAAGCCTGCCTCCAAAAAAGGAACTGATTAAACCTGGTTCCCCGTTCATCCAAGGCAATTACACTGATGGCCCTGGGCCTGAACAGCAGAACGGAAGGAATCAGACCTGCAGACTGTTTTAAAGCTTGTTAACTGGAAACCTAGAAGAAAGAAAACAAACAAACCCCAATAAAACACCTTTCCTTTTGTATTTCCCCTCTGGAACAAAACAGAGTTAAAAATAAAATATACAAGAGGTCAGCTCTTACGAGCACAGTAACATCTAAAAAATGTCTTTTTTTCCTCCTCTAAATACTAGAGAAGAATCTTATAAAGCCACAGGGTTTTTTCCATGAAGTCTTTGTAAAATCCATAGATGCTCAAAATGGCCTTTATTTTCCCATGACTGGCAAATATTTGTTAAGGAAGTCTGAAGAACATCCTATCCAGGAAAAAAGAAGAGCAGCAGACCTAATTTAAATGTTTCAGGAGAATTAAAGCTGTCCATACTTACATCACAATTAGACTCTCCATTTTATTTAATGCAATTGCTGATTCCATATGGACTACCTAAATTATCTAGAAAGACCATTTAAACGAGCCTCTTAACTGATGAATAATAAATCTTAAGGCTTCTATATCTGACTGTGACATTATTACATGTTTACAGTGAACTTTTTCTGCTCTAATCCATCCTGGCTAGGTTTATTTCATTTCCTGATACATTCAAACGTCTCCAATTAAGGCAAAGCAGCTGGTCATAAACTGATCTCACTTCCATCATTTGCTCTGCGCTGAAAGCTGTCCCTGTGTTCCCTCTTGTGTTCTTTCTTCCTCACACATAATAAAAATAATTGCATTCTGGTTTGAAGAACTTGCTGTGCTCTGCCATCATTATTGCGGAGGGGCTGATTTCAATAATTGGAAATGCTGCCCACTTGCTCAAACATCACTTTATTGTCATCAGCGCATTCAGACTGAGGATCAATGTTGTCCAAGCATTGCTGATGTTTAGACACAAGTGCTGCAGGCCCTGAATTCTAAGTCCCTTAAAAATCAATAGGTTTTGAGAAAAGGTTTACAGAGCAAGGCCTGAAAACGCCTTCGGTCCAGACCTGGCTGTGTCTGCTGTGGTTTTACTCAAGGATTTCTTGGGAGATTTCAGTTTGGTATGTTCTGAAGTTTTGAAAAAGGTTTTTCCATTAGCATTTGAAGAATAAATACAAACTCATTTGGAGAGGTTTGACTGAGTACCTTAAAATGCTTAGCTGATTTTCATTTTTCATTAAATCAGTGCAGTAACACAGGCTGGACCTTTACCTGCTGTCCAAAGGACACTTCAATACCTAATTACCTTCCCTTCAAAATTAATTGTTGCTTTGCAAATCCTGTCCTTAGAGACAGGAGAAGCTAACGCTGTCGGTATTAAGGAAATTCCGACTGAATTCTTACGCCTATCAGAAAATGCCCTCTGAATTCTCCATTCAGTGCCCTCCAATCTCCACTGAGGAAGGACCTGCAGCTCCAGAGAAGGCTCAGCACTGAGGCACCACAGCTCCAGTCCTGTGTCACAGGAGCCGAGGCACAGAGACCCGAACTGAAACGAAGGAAGGACATCACCCTGGCTCCCTGACTTGGCTTCACATCGCGTTCAGCACCCTTCACTGCAAATAACTGCTCGCCTGCAGCACCAGGGAAATGACTTCTGATTCCCCGTGCCTCAGACCTTTTCTAGAAGCTTGGGAAAAAGAGTCGAGACCATTAAAATTTTTCAGCTCCTTTCCACGCTTATTTTCAAACAACTTTGGGGGAATTTGTAGGTAATGAGAATGACCTGAGAACTGTTTCTCTGCAGGACAATTAAAACCATTCCAGCCTGGGTGACACTGACCACACTCCCCACATGTAATAATACCCCACTGAACGTGTGATTTACAGGGAAGTTGCTCTCCAGCGTCCCCAGGTAACCTCTTGCCTTGATCTCTGTAATTTTCCTATGAATAATGGATCGTTTACAAAGCTCTGCACTTAGGAGAGCTGTTGCCTCTGGCAACAGGAGATGACCTGGGGAAAGTTCAGCACAGATCTTGGATAAACAGGTACTGCTCACTGTGCAGGGGACTCTGAGTGTAACGACATCAATATAGATGTAAATGGATTTTTTTTCCCTTTTACGCTCTCCACTTCTTTTGAAACTATTTTTTGCTTTTCAAAACGTTTTATTTTCAATTTTTTAAGGAGAAGTGCATAATTTCTGTTGAACAAGTAAAACTGAGCCCAGAGCATTTTCACGTCTGTCAAAATACTCCATTCCATTTCCCCATTTTCTACCCAGCCCTGTTTAGATGTTCCTTTCACACCACGGCCAGTGCAGAGCGTGGGGTCTCTGTGTTCCCTTTCCCCACTAACTTCAACAAGATCGCAGAGCTGCTCCCATCCCTGAAACAGGGAAAGGTTCCCAACAAAGCCTGCATGTGCAGACAGTCCTTCCTTACAGCAGAGGTGTATTTTCACGAGGAATACGTAATTTTAATGCTGAACGGGTTTCTTATCACTACACTCAGCAACAATCAGAGAGAATTTTGCTGTTGGCAGGGCCCAGATTCAACTGGAACAAGCTCAGTGAAGGCTTAGGAGACACTCTGGAATTTAAACAAGTCACAAACCACAAACAGGAGTTGTTTCTATCCTCCATTTGCACAGCCAACTCTTCCACATCACAGACTCGCCTCCCAAAGCCCACAGGGCAGCACCAACACAAACCTTACCTTTGCCTATAGAAGTGGCGATTCCGTTCATTAGCTGGGACAGGGATTTGCCAGGGGAACCAGAGAGGTCGGCGGACGCCAAGGCGCTGCTGCTCAGGAGGTCGATCTTGCCCGCCTGCTGCCGGAAGCGCTCCAGCTCTCGGGACAGGAGGTTAAACTGCTCGCTCTGCGTCCGGCATTTCTCCTCCAGCTCGCGCACCTTGGCCTGAAAACCAACACGGGCAGGGCGCTGAGCCAGGCTGGCTCTGCCCGGGGCTGCCGGGAGCAGGACAGCCAAACCTGGGATGGACAGCCCCATCACGGACAGCCCCATCATGGACAGCCCCATCGTGGACATCGCCATGGACAGCCCCATCGTGGACAGCCCCATCACGGACAGCCAAACCTGGGATGGACAGCCCCATCACGGACAGCCCCATCATGGACAGCCCCATCATGGACATCGCCATGGACAGCTCCATCACGGACAGCCCCATCGTGGACAGCCCCATCGTGGACAGCCCCATCATGGACAGCCCCATCATGGACATCGCCATGGACAGCCCCATCGTGGACAGCCCCATCACGGACAGCCCCATCGCGGACAGCCCCATCATGGACATCGCCATGGACAGCCCCATCATGGACAGCCCCATCGTGGACAGCCCCATCGCCATCCCCGGCAGCCTCTCGCCCACCCTGGGAACGAGACCTACAGCCCTCAAACAGAGGAGGAGATTCCTCCTTCCATCACCAGGTCCCAAAAGGGGAAACTCCTCATCGTGTGCTCTGGCAGCGCTGAAATAATCACTGCCAAGAACATCTGCAAAGAGGTCCTGCAGTCCTGTGACTTCACACACCTCAATGTCAGTTCTGTGTGCTTTTCCAGCCTCCTCTAAAATTCAGGTGTATTTCTGAGGTTTGCCCATCTTCTGCTATTGAGCAGAAGCCTCCTGAATTGCCACGTTAACGTTCACATATGAAAACCCAACAAGAACAACAAAACCCACAGTGGCTGCTGCAGAATTTGGGCTCAGCTAGTGCCTGAATTGCCCTTAAATCAATGCTCCTCACGGTGACGCCAAACCACACCGAGGTACTCTGGACATTGGCCACGAAGAGGTTGGTAGTGAGCCTGGGAGAAGTGTCCAATGTAACATTTTTGGTTTAATTTTGAGGCACCAGGCTTTCAGGACACAGAACTTAGAAGATAAGCTCTGTTGTGACCTGGGAAATCTGCCCACACGCAGATTATGAATTCCTGATGGGAGAACATGGCTGAGGTGATGTGAGAGATGGATTCCCTGACTGGAAGAAATGACAAAGGGTGTGGGAAATTCAGGGGTTTTTCTACAACTTTTACTCAAAACATATAAAGAGTAGTAAAGGCACCACAGCACGAAAACCCCGTTTTATCCAATTCTGCACAGTCACTGTACCAGTTAAATTAAGGATAGAATAACTTATCCCAATCTGCTGCTTTAAGATGAACAAACATCACCTGCTTCATTAAAAACCCCTCTTACGCTTAAGTTAAGCAACTGTACTGAAGTCTGGATATCAATTAAATTCATTCAACTGAATTAAGAGTTTTGGGTTTTTTAAAAGAAAAAACATTCTCAGTCCATATAAGAAAACCCATACATTTGATGTTTTAAGAAAATAACATATATTACATACCACCTACAAAAAGATCCTAGCTAAAGGAAAATACTTACAGTACCCAGAGGAACCCAAAAATCCAAATCTTCTACTACACCAGGTGGTACTCTTTGCTCCTTTTCATGTAACAAATACTTTTTTAAAATTAGAGGGAATTTTAAAGATATAATTTCTTTGCACTCCTAACACACAAATTAATTCATTTCTGCTAAAAAAATCTCAGGTTGATTTCTGATTGAATTTCAATCTTGTTGAAATCTGATTGATTATAAAACAAAAACCAGGAAGAATCAGGTATTGTGGGAGTTTTACACAAACATTAAATGCTTGGGGATTTTGTCTTTCATCTTTTCACCGCTGCTTTGGGCATGTAGAAATTCCAAGTTGTTCTCTCACGACAGTGTGAAGCCTGGAAGAAAAATGCCCTTACTGCCTTATTTTTAGTTAGGGCTGTGAGTTAGCAGCGAGCACGACGCTGGCACTTGATCAGGATTTGCCATGAGATCCATGGCTGAGCTAGCAGGAGGCATTCCCTGCTCATCCTCATCCCTGGGCTTGCTGGGTTTGCTGCCACGCTCACCCCACTGCGGAAAATCTGCGTATTTGTGTACAGCCCTGCAGAGCAGGACCTGCTCACGGCCCCAGAACTGAGCATTTCTACTCCGAAATAGAACGTCCCTCCCCGAAATGTGTCCTGCCGGGGGTGGCACGGAGGTGCCAGTGTCCCACGTGTCCCTAGAGCTGCCTGAGCAGTGCTGGGGACAGACATGGGGCTGCAGAGCAGATTGGATGTCTGTCGCTGGGAAATGCCAAATTCCGCACGCCGCAGCCTCTGCGCTCAAACCCGCGGAGAACAGAGCGACTTCATCCGTGACGAGACAGACACGGTGCACACAGGACAGGGAAGATGAGCAGCAACTTTCCAGGCGGACAGGTTTGAATTCAGAGCAGAAATTAGCATCTTCTGCTGCGGAGATATTATCTCGCAGCTCAGCTGTTTACAGAGCGGCAATGGCTTTCACCGGGTGGCTCAAATCAGCCTCAGGTGAAAATAGAATGTGAAATAATCTCTGTATTAACGAATAAATACTCTGAATTCAGACGAAATCCACAGTCAGAAAGTCACAATCGTGAGTGAACTACCAAACCATTCCTACTGGGCATGCTCGTAAGAAATTGACTCTGAAAACCAGGATCCGAGTCCTCATCAAATCATGCCGAGATTAATTTCTTGTAGAAAAAGTATTCTGATTTTGATGATTTGGTATTAGGCCAATAAATGCAAAGCATGCTTGCATAACAATGGTTCCAGCACGCATCCCATGCAAGGTTAGGCAGGGCTACCGTACTCATTTTAAAGGGAAAAGTGCAGGATTCAGGACAGGGAAAGGAGAATTTATGCCCTAAAATACCTGCATGCTGTCCAAGGTGTTCTGGATGAAGTGCAAAGCAATAAATCCCAAACAAGACACAGTAAACAAGAGATGTGAAATAAACAAAGAAATAAAAACAGTTTTGAATACTATTTTTTACATTTCAAAGCAAAGTATATTAGAACAGTTACACGTGTAAAAACATGCATTAACACAAACCACGCTATAGAAATCAACACTGCTGCTGATCTGAAATTGCAAAAGGCACATTAAATAAAATGCTAAAAAATAATGTGCTTGTGGCAATAAAAAGCAAAAGCTTTGAAAGTCTTGTTGGGGTTATGCAAATCAGAGGTTGCAGACAAATCAGCTAAATAAGAGTTGTGCTTAGCTTGAAGGAGTAAATAATCTCTTGCCTGTCTTGTTTCTGTTTTCCTGTATCACACAGTCTCCACCAGGCATTAAATAATAATTTAAACTTTTAGTCTGAAAGCTAAAACAAACATAATATATAGGATGATATTGAAAGCCTATGAGTAAAACACACTCTGTGGGAATATTAACTTTTATAGATACGAATAAACAAATCCTTTTTTTTTTTCTAAGTTGATCAATACACCAGAAAAAAACCACCTTTCACCAAGGCATGGCCAGCAAGTGCACATAGAGAAATACTGTGGGAAGGTAAAAAGACTGGAAATTACCTTTAGATAAAGGCAGATTTCTAAATGAAATATTGACAATGCGCCTGCCATTACCAATCTATATTTTTGCATGTTCTTTAGGATACATATGTTAACACTTAAAAACCATTTAATGCCTTTTCCTCAGGCAGAAAAAGGAAGTGTTCTCTCTCTAGCACACCCTTTGAAGGTTTTTTGAAGTATCTCAATTCTTTCATTAGGTTTACGATTTCTGGCTCTTTAACATGTTGCTTTATGTTTATTAGACAGTATTTAATTAGGGACCCTAGCTAACTGATTGGTATTTGCTGCTGTATTTCTAGCCTAACAAATCAAAATTCTCAAAATTAATCACCCCCTTTAACAGTATTTCACAAAAAATGGTACCAAAAGAGAAACATACATCACTTCCAGCAGCTCAGCTTAATGCACTCCTAACTGAATTACAAACCTCAGAGGATGCACCATATCAGAAAATAACCCATCTGCCTGCGTATTCCTTGGAACATTCAACAGTGATGACACTGCCAAGTTATCCCATCCAGGGACCCTGGACTAGCAAAGGTAACCCAGGGGCTCTTACCTCTAGCAACTGAACTGCTCCTTCATGTTCCTTCTTAGCTTCAACCTGAGCCTTGTTTGTAGGGAAGAGGAAAAAGCAAAAAAGAGGGAAAAGGAGGAAGAAGGAAAATTAAGTAGTCATGGCACATACAATATGCTCTAAGCACATACAGAATTATGCTTATCCTCAAATGCAAAGGCAGTTTGCATCTAGCAGGGGTGGCACTGCGGCTCCAGATCTGAAATAAGTGCTTATTTTTAGGAGATGGAATCTCAGTGAGGCTCCACAGCAGTGGTGTTTTGTTGGACCAACACAGGCACGCTCAACACACTGCAAGATCCTCGCAACTCTCTCTGAAACCCTCAGAACTGAACTGAACTGGAGTTTGTTGTCACACAGGACCCCAACTGTCCTTCCGTGTCACACAGGACCCCAACAGTGCTCTGGTGTCACCCAGGGGGTCAGAGCCTCCCTGGCCCTGCAGCACAGGCACACTGCCTGAAGCACAGCAGGACTCGTGCAGAAAGCCCTGGATAAAGCCCTGGATGGAGCCCTGGATGGAGCCCTGGATGGAGCCCTGGATGGAGCTCTGGATGGAGCTCTGGATGGAGCCCTGGACTGAGCTCTGGATGGACCTCTGGATGGAGCCCTGGATAAAGCCCTGAATGAAGCCCTGGATAAAGCTCTGGATGGAGCCCTGGACTGAGCTCTGGATGGAGCCCTGGATGGAGCCCTGGATGGAGCTCTGGATGGAGCCCTGGATGGAGCCCTGGATGGAGCCCGGGATGGAGCCCTGGATGGAACCCTGGATGGAGCCCTGGATGGAGCTCTGGATGGAGCCCTGGATGGAGCCCTGGATGGAGCCCGGGATGGAGCCCTGGATGGAGCTCTGGATGGAGCCCTGGATGGAGCTCTGGATGGAGCCCTGGATGGAGCCCTGGATGGAGCCCTGAATGAAGCCCTGGATGGAACCCTGGATGGAGCTCTGGATGGAGCCCTGGATGAAGCTCTGGATGAAGCCCTGGGTCAAGCCCTGGATGGAGCCCTGGATGGAGCTCTGGATGGAGCCCTGGATGGAGCCCTGGATGGAGCTCTGGATGGAGCCCTGGATGGAGCTCTGGATGGAGCCCTGGATGGAGCTCTGGATGGAGCCCTGGATGCAGGAGCAGCACACACAGTCACAGGTAACAGACAGCCCTGAGCCATCCATCACAAGTGTAATAAAATCTCCCCGGAGCTGTGTTCTGGATAAATGATTACAAAACCTGCGTCAACAGCTATCTCTCTTTAACATCAAGCTGCCTTGTATTAAGGTTTTCTTGAAGAAATAAAGCATCTGATTCCCCATGAACACAAAACCTTGATGGACAATATTGTGCTCTTCCTTTTAGGCTGAAAAATCTGATCAGTCTGTACATATAATAAAAAGAGAATGAACTTTTATTTATATTCTAAACGTGACAGCAAATGCATCGGGCTGTAGCAGCAACGTGCTCTGCTCTGAAGGGCACATTTTGGTGGTTCATCAGCACCTTTAGAACAGAACCAAGATGTGCTGTGAAATGCCATCCTGTCACTGCCCAGACTCACTACTTCCCTTTGAAAAAAACTTCGCAAGTAAAGATGACACTAATAAAAAAAAAAAAAAGGAAGAAAGAATTTAATACACATGTCCTAGGTCCATTGGGAGGTCAGCTCTGGATGAAATGTGAGCCAGCAGCTCCTGTTTAAAGCTGGAAGTGATGTGTTACAGTTCTTTAGATAACAGATTTATTTAAAATATTTAACTGCTGAGCTTGTTGCATTGGGTGAAACACCAAATACAACACAACCTCCACGTCTGTCACTCTGCAGCTCAGCACAAGGCACTGCAGAAAAGAGTGGCACAGAGATTTGTCTCCTGCTGCCAATCCAAACCAGGATTTATTAGAAGAATGTAACAAAAATTAGAAAGAAATGCTCTTTCTTTGATTTCTTTCCTTTGCCAGGAAATTTAAGTCCAACATTTATGAGGCAGTTCTAATAATAACAGCTGAATATAACTAGAAATGGCATTTTGTAATGTGCCTAAGTACATTTATTGAGAAAGACTAAAAGAAAATTAACTGGAAGATTTCATTTGGTCAACTACAACTTTCTATTTCAATCAAACTATATTAGATACATCTTTTATTCCGCTGAGAATGACCCTCCATGCCAATTCTCCACCAAATTATCATTAGGAGCATTATTTCTGTGTTTTAATCTAGTCCAGCAATTGAAAACATCAACATCAGCACTGAGACAATTGCAGCTTTAAGTGACTTTGGCAAGACTGAAACACAGTATCATGTTTTTTGTATTATAATGAATACTGAGAAATTGCAGTGTGAAAAAAAAGAATTCTTAAAGTGATTTGTGAATTAGAGAATGGCCTTGGAAATGAGGTACTTAGCAGCTGTTCAGTTTCTGTGGTGGGCTGCTGCTGGCTGGACACCAAAACCTTGCCAGGCAAACACGGCAGGTTCTGGAAAAGGAAGGCAGCTGAGACGTGTGAGCACCTTGAGAAGGCCTTCTGTAATCTGATTTACTGCAGAAAGGAGGCAAGAACTGCTTCTCTGCAAGGGGAAGCCAAAGAAACCCAAAACACTGATGTGTCAGTGAGAATATTAACAGCACACTGGAAATAGCGGGGACCTCATATTTTGATTATCAAGAAATTAAGACTGGATTCCCTCGTGACATTTAAGAAATGCACAAGTATTACTAAGCCAAATACAGAGGGAAGCAATGGAAACACAAAGGAAGTTCCACAGTGACTGTGCCACTCTTATCCCTGCTGGGAAACAGAAACACCGAGCCACACTGGGCTCAGGTCAATCTCCAGGGGCAGGAACATCCCCAAACGCAGCAGCCCTGGCCCCAGTGCAGCCGCAGTGCCGCGGGAGCAGGGAGCAGCCTGGCAGCAGCTCCTCCACCCCAGGATCCATCCCCAGTGTCCCCTCTGTCCCTGTCCCTGCGGCCCTGGCCTGCCCCGTACCTTCTGCAGCAGCTCAATCTCCTGCTGTTTGGCGTTGAGAACAGCCAAGGCTTGCTCATGCTCCAGCTCCAGCTGTTGCCGCCGTTCCGCAGCCTCTCGCATGTGCTGTGCGGGAGAAGGACAGTGGTGAGGAAATGGAGCACATTGCAGCTGCACAGATCCACTCCAGTTACACACACCCATTCCAGCTGCACAGACCATTGCAGCTGAACAGAACTATTCCAGCTGAACAGACCCACTGCAGCTGCAGAGGCCACTCCAGCTGAACAGATCCACTCCAGTTACATACACCCATTCCAGCTGAACAGACCCACTGCAGCTGCACAGACCATTCCAGCTGCACAGACCATTCCAGCTGCACAAACCCATTCCAGCTGCACAGATCCACTGCAGCTGCACAAATGTGCTGCCGTGCCCAGGGATGCACAAGTTCCTCCCCACAGAAACCTCCCCAGCACCCCTGAGAGGCAAACCGGACCAGGTTTGAATCCTGCCAGGACCTAGGGGCATTCTGCCAAAGCCACACTCAGGCATTTGGGCAGCAATCCCTGACAGGACACACGGCTCTGACACTGCCAGCGCCGTGGCCTTGGTGATGCACAAGTGAGCAGGACCCATTTCATCCAGCAGGCACATATTTTTATGTGGCATTGTGCTGAAAAACTTGAAGCGTGGAAAAAAATTACCTTGACAATTCCCTAAGTGCCTCTTTATCTAGGATGTGCTTCTGTGGTTTGTTTTGCAAATGACGACCCAACAGAAGCAGCTTACCTTAGCTGATCTCTGCCTATTATCTCTAGAAAATGAGACAGAACAAAACTGACACAGGTGGATTTGGACAAAAGGGACTGTACAGTACTCAAAAACAACTTCCAAAGTGCGTTTGATGCTAATGATTCAGAGCAATATGCAAAAGGTTCTTGGGGAGAGCACAAGCTGAACAATGTCAAGATATCCTTTGCAGATAGAAATCTTTTTCATTACAGGTTAATATTACTCCTCCAGTATCACTGTCACTTTCAAACACTCTCTTAATAAATGGGAGTTAAGAAAGATCTCTTTCTAGATTCTGATCTCTTCCCTGGTGAAACGGGTATTAAAGATTTTTATTTTCCAAATTACATGTTATTCCCATTATAGTCTCAGAGCAGAGGCACAATGTCTTATCTGCAGCACTGTTATTACACAAAAACCTATTAGAAATCAGCACTTGGAAAAACAAATGCATGGCTGAAGCTGACAGGAACAGCCCAAAATATCTCTCATTGTCTACAAAAGAAAGTTTTATCAAGCTATTTCTAACCTTTAATGAGCTGTTATTACCTGCCACACATTACTCATAGCAGAGGGACAGCCCAGGGAGGCTGACATCTCTCAATCTCGATATGTTTGCAAAAGAAGCAGAAATTTCTCCATTTGGCCTCTGCTTGGGATTTATTTAATTAAAAACAATAACTACAAAAAGATTTTCTACTTTGTAAGTTTGGCTGACTCAACCATGGCTTATTTTCTAGGAGTTTTGTGAGGATTTAATGTTTTGCCTGCAGACATTTCTGCACTGCATACTGTACAGGAGTTAAACAGATCTGTTCCTGGGTAATATCTACTCTCAGTATAACAACCAAAACAATGGCTCCGACTCTCATCTTATCTGAATGAACATAACCAATTTCACTAACTAGTCTTCCTCACAATTTAAATCAGCATGAAGCTACACTGACTGAGCTCAGCAGCTTCCATCATGTCTCATGCAAAACCTGACACCAATGGAGCACCAGCACATTTCTTAAACTCAAGAAATGGCGAGGCAATCAAATAGTGTTCACACTTTTAATTAAAGCCTTTAATTATCAGGAAGAAAACTCTCATTTCAGTCTCTCAAGACTTGGTACCAGATTTAGTACAGTGTATTTTGATACGGTTGAGCTCTTACTATTTTACAAAAGTTTCTACAGAACATTTCCAGTCCTTTGAAAAAATCAATAAATAATTAATACTGTGAACATACAGTGAATCTATAAAATGTAATGAAGAAACAGATTGTGATCCATGATCTGTGATTTTCCCCAGCTTCCAATTCCTGTGTTTCCTAAAATATCTACTTAATGATCTGGAGAAATGGTGAGGCAAACCTCCCATGGCTGGCGTGGGAGGTGACAATCCGTTTGTCTGGGCTGTCACTGTCCCAAAAGCGAGGCAGATCAGAACTTCCCAAGGTGTGAATGTGCACCTCCCCTGGGCAGCCCTTCTGGAGGCCCTGAGAAGCTGCTCTGCACCAGAAGGAAAGCCACGTTTCAAAGAGCACAGAGCAGAGATCGTAGGGACTCCCTAGCTCTAAACAATTGCCAAATAATGCTCTGTCCTTCACAGAAGGCATGAAGAATAACTCTTCAGGGGCTCTGTCAGAGCAAAGGCACAGATCCTGCAGAGCAGCCCAGGATGAACAGGGGACAGTGTAAATTATCGGTTTTCTTTCAAGCCACGGATCCAGGGAGCTGCCGAGCCCAAACTGCTGCTGAGAGAGCACTGAGGAGCCCTGCCCCAGTGGCTCTCGTTTCTCCTGCTTCCCCTGGCACCAGGGGGTTTGACAAGGGACAGCCATCCTGGCTCCTGCAGCTGCAGACAGCACAAGAACCCCATTCCCTTGCAAACAGCACAAAAAATCCCATTCCTCCGAAGGAAGAGACCCCACAGCCCCAGAACCTGCACTGGGCGATGTGCTCCTGCAGCTGCAAACAGCACAAAAAATCCCATTCCTCCCAAGGAAGAGACTCTACGGCCCCAAAATGAGCACTGGGCAATGTGTACCTGCAGCTGCAGACAGCACAAGAATCCCATTCCCTTGCAAACAGCACAAAAAATCCTATTCCTCCCAAGGAAGAGACTCCACAGCCCCAAACGAGCACTGGGCGATGCCAGAACAGATTCCAGCAGCGTTCAGGGACCGAAGCCTTGTTTACAAAACAGAGCTCGTGCACGGTGCTGAATGGGGAGCACATTCAATCCTCACCCAAGTACTCTTATCAAAAGATTTGTCATCTGTGCTCGCAGATGGGTGAGCCCAGCTCGGGGGATGAATGGGAAAAGCTGGCTGCACACATCAGAAAATCAAATCTTCTGCACGAGAGGCACTGGGAACATTTTCAGAAGTTAGCTAATTCAGCAGTTCTTCATCTTCCCTTTTCTGCTTTGTTGATACATCCTGAATTTCTCAAAAGAGAAACTGAACTTCTTTTTAGACAGGGAAACTAGGCTAAATATTTCTCAAAACTTTTTCCAATGGCTGGAAAGCTGCAAGCCGTTTTTCCAAATTCCCCGAGCATATGAGGACACACATGAAATCCACAATGAACTGCATCTGCTCGGGCATGGAGAGAGCTAAAAAGGAGCTGTGGGGTTTCAAGGCTGCTCAAGGTCCTCTGCCAGCGCACAAGGGTTCTGCTCAGGGGACAAAAGGACTGAGCACGAAAAGCCAGGATCTCTGTATCCACCAGAGAATTTTTGTTTCAGTGAAGGAAAGTTTTTGAAGAAGTTCTTAAGCAGAACAGTGAGATGAACAGGATGTAAGGCCATAATAATATTTTGTGGCCAGTCAGACTGGCAGACACAGCCCTCTAAAGTCAAATTTCTGGGCAGCTTGTTCATATTCTCATCCTCTTTTTCTCATTTTGGCTTCAACATCTCTATAGTGAAAACCTACATCCAATCACTCATGAAGTCTCAGATAAAGGTCTCTGAATCTGTCTCTGCTGCTTGGAGATCCTTTCTGAGCCCTTGGGGTACTGCACCCATACATTCCATCAGCATTAACAGGGGCACTCAGCCCTGGGTTTGCAATGCACTCTCTGAACGAGCACCAGGAGCTGTGAACAGGAACAGAACACAGCATTTCGGACTTCGGGAATTTATACACACCTTTGGGACTGGACACACACCTTTGGGACTTGATACACACCTTTGGGACTGGACACACACCTTTGGGACTTGATACACACCTTCAGGACTTGATACACACCTCTGGGACTGGACACACCCCTTCAGGAATTTATACACACCTTTGGGACTGGATGCACCCCTTCAGGAATTCATACACCCCTTCAGGACTGGACACACACCTTCAGGACTTGATACACACCTTCAGGACTTTATTCACACCTTCGGGACTTTATACACACCTTTAGGACTTTATACACACCTTTGGGACTTTATACACACCTTCGGGACTTGATACACACCTTCAGGACTTGATACACCCCTTCAGGACTTGATACACACCTTTGGGACTTGATACACACCTTTAGGATTTGATACACACCTTTAGGACTTTATACACCCCTTCAGGACTTTATACACCCCTTCAGGACTTTATACACACCTTCAGGACTTGATACACACCTTCAGGACTTGATACACACCTTTGGGACTTGATACACACCTTCAGGACCTGCTCTAAGTTCTCCAGCTTGGCTTGGAGCTGGTGTTTTCCCCTTACAGCCAAATCTCGTTCTTTGGTCACTCTGAGAAGGGTTTCTCGAAGATGGTCATAGTCTGATTTTACCTAGAAAAAAATAAAATGGGATTATTGCCCAAACTGCTCATGAATGGAGGCAAAACTATATCTGACACAAATATTTCTGCATGGTAAAATGAAGAAAGGAAAAAGTTCAAAGGAAATAGGAAAAAAGCAGAAAAACCCAAAAGGGAATGTTCACTGAGGAAGCTCTGTGTGTCTTACACACATGGAACATTTTCTTTTAGCAAGGACTACAGTCTGGCAACCAAACTGTGGTTATGCACAAGTCATGCAAATTTAAATAAATACACTATGCAATGCACAAAATGAATGACAAGGAAAACATTTCTAAATTCTCTGGATCTCAGAGGCCTCAGAGATGGGTGTGTAGATAAAGAGGCAGAGATCTAACATATATATATATATATATGTAATATAACTCAAATTTACATTTCTTCTGGGCTCTTTGAAGTATAAACAACTTCAGAATAAACTCAAATATATATGATCAGCCTATGTTAACATTTGAAATCAGTGTACCTACAATTCAAAAATAAGTATTCTTCTGCAACAAACCTCTTGCTCTCCCTTAAAATATTTACATGCAGAAGGCATTTGAAGGATCAGATACTCATAAAGTAAGATCTGTTCAATGATTTAATTTACTGGGCCCTGTGTTAACCAGTTCAGTACGATCAAGCCTTTTTATTCAGGATTTTGTGAATCATCAGTGATAGTCACTACTTCCTATCTCTCCTGGCCATTTGCTAATGCAATGTTTTGAAAGCTGATTCAGCCTTTTTATTTGCCTTCTGGCTCCAGTTTGTTAACTTGCAAATTTTGCCATGGACCAAACAATCTAAATGGTTGCAGCCAGCCCTCGCATTCAGCTCTGCAGAAGAGCCCTTTGGAGTGCAGTGGACTAGAAAAAAAGAGAGGAAAATGGAACAAATCATGTTTTCCACAAGAACTGATGCAATTATTGTCAACCTCAGGATTTTTTTTTTCTGTGCACAGATTTTTCTTTTCCTCTCCCCTCAGTTCTTTGTAACGAAGGAAACTATTAAACAATGGATTTTCAGAATCTATGAACTCCTGCATCCTTTGTGTTGTATTGCACTGCTCAGATCAGCCAGTGTGGATTGTTGAATAATGGAGTAGGAAAAGGAAACACGGAGGTGTCAGGATCAGCGATGCAATCATTGCTGTCCAGGATTCTCAGCTCATTTTCTGAGGATTAATGAAGTACAACATTTTGAACAAGTTACAAGAAGAGGTTATTTTTGTCAGGCTTTGGTTTTCCCCGTCCCCAAAACAATTCAAACCAACTGACCACCTCTGGCAAGAACTTCTTCTAAAACTCACAGCTCATCACATTCTGAGCATTTTTGGGAGCAGGCTCAGGGTACCTCTCTGCCCTGCTGGCTCTCAGAACAAACAGTTCCTATTAGGCTGCGGATGCGATTTTGGAAAGAGATGGATTAGAGACAGGCAGAACTGCAGATATTTTACACATCTCAGGATCTTTCCTCCAGGATCCCAAAGTGCCTACCTCAATTGGTCAAAGCTTAGGAATACACCAATGATTCTGACAATTTCTCTGCTTTCTCTTCTGGCAGATCAGCTTTTCAACAAGGTTTTGATTTTCCGTATTGGAAAGAACAGAACCAAATCTGCCAAACACCTTCTGATAATTACTGTTGTTACTTCCAGAAACACTGATAATTTTTTAATATTTTTACATTATATTCTTGCCAGGACTTCCTCCTCTGAAGATCATGTGTTACATGGAAGGCTGTGATATACACATTTATGTATCACATATGGCATCATAAAGCTTCATGAGACTATCACTTCGTTGTTATTTTTTTTAGACAACATTTGCTCTTAAATGTGACTCTAGTGCTGTCTCCAAGCAGGCTGTTCAGGAACATATGGGATATACATGAACTGGAATTACTCAGAGCATATCAAAACATCAATGTTCCCAGTGGCAAAAACAGCTGACCTAAATAGAGTGCACCAGAAACAGCTCTGATTTCATGGCAGAAACAGGGAACATTCTGATCTCTGGTGCTTCCCTGCTCAATTCATCAACCCATTTATTTTGCACCCTCTATCTTCACCCTCACTGAATGTGAGGGTACAGTGCCCTTGGCTTCGAAGCCTTCAGCAGAAATCAGGGGCTGAGGAGCATCCCCAGGCGCAGCAGCTCATCTCCCCAGCCCAGTTCCCATCACAGACCCTACCCAGGCTCCAGGGACCTGCCAGGGCCCCAAACAATCAGCACTGCTCAGAAAACATCTCTGAGAAACCTCCGTGAAAACGGCACGGGTTTAGGTACTGCAGAAATCCATCCTGAGTGTGCAATGTTCTGGTTTTGGATAAAACACAGTCAGAGCCACAGCTCCCCCAAGGACTCTAAATCTTCTCTCAAGTACTCCACACCTGGAGTACAATTCTGTTTCGCTCAGCAGAGCACCAAAGCCACGTCAGTCATGCTCAATTTTGGCTTTCTTTGATGGACTCGAGGGCAGCCAGGCTCATACCTGATCCCTTCCGGAGCCACATCCCAGCAGTGCACTCCCAAAAATGAGAGCAGCTCCACCAGAGCCACACAGCAGAGCTCACCAACACTGCTGCAGCCCCCTCGCTTGGACGAAGTTGGTCTGGTTTTCAGGCCAGCTCTCAAGAGTGAAAAAAATAAACTAATTTAGGCAGGTTTTCCCCTTCAGGGCTGAGCCCGAACTCTGCTAGAATTCTGCTCCAACCTCCACATCCAAAGCTGGGGAGTTTCACACATTCTGAACAATAAAATGCAATCTAAACTGCACATTCTATCCTCAACCTCAGTGTGGTAAAAAACCTCAGAAAACCCTTGTGCAAGAAGGAAAACAAAAGGTTTGCTAACACTCAGGGTATGCGACTGAGATTACTTATTGTTAAATTTGTTAAAGGCAGAAAGGACTCTTATGGCAAGTTTGTGGTTGTACTGAGGCTGTGATAGCAGACCAGCCTCAGTTTTATACAGCATTAAATACAGAATTTTTGCACCGTGACTTTCTCAGTATTTAATACACATGAGGAGACGAGCACTCACACCACGATAAATTCTGACATTACAACAGTAAAAGGGAATTTTATTCCTAACTTAGTGGTTAATGTGACAAAGGTTGACATTTTACCTCTCTATTTTAAATTGGTTTTAGCAGATTTTTTCAATGCACCTCAAGACAAACATTACCTATAATAAAGCATCATCAACCATGTAAGTTGTGCACTTGCTGATAGTAAGAGGACTAACATTTTTAGTGCCACCAAAGCACTGAGCCTTCATTGTATTAATGATGCACGTTATTGTGCGTCAGCTAGAAAATAAAATTGCCCAAGTGAGACTTTATCTTTATGTGCCTCGTGAGGTAAAGAGCAAAGGTAATGTGTAAACAACAATAAAGGGAAGAGAAACACATTAGGAAAGGGAGAAATTTGTAGACAGATGGATGAATAAAATTAAGTGATGCTGTGGTACACATGGCTTCCTCCTATCATAAACTATTATAACTCTGCCTTTTTATACAAAACCAATTTAAATTCGTCAGTGACAGGAAACGCCAGGTCTGCTTTGATAGCACAGAAAACACAGAGCAAAGGCAGAGCCATCTCTGAATTTGGGGCTGTGCAGTGCCTCGGGGACCTGCCCAGCCTGGGGACGAGCAGGGGGTGGCTCTGTGACTGTCACACACCCACAGGACCCCCACGGCTCCGAGCCCAGGGGCTCTCAGCAGAGCCCATGGGGCAGCAGCTCCTGGGGCATCAGTGGGGCTGCCCTGCAGCTCCCCAAAGCCCTGCAGAAACCCCAGATCCGAGTTTTGGTTTTAGCTGACTGCGCAGGGGCTGCTCAGGGAGCTTCCTGCACTGAGCGAGTGGAGAGGTGAGGCTCAGCAGCCTCTCCCTCCAGCAGGGTCAGCCCTGCAGAGCCACCAGGGACACTGAGCCCACCAGGGACACCAGGGACACTGACCCTGCAGAGCCACCAGGGACACCGAGCCCTGCAGAGCCACCAGGGACACTGAGCCCACCAGGGACACCGAGCCCTGCAGAGCCACCAGGGACACTGAGCCCACCAGGGACACTGACCCTGCAGAGCCACCAGGGACACTGAGCCCCTCAGAGCCACCAGGGACACTGACCCTGCAGAGCCACCAGGGACACTGAGCCCACCAGGGACACTGACCCTGCAGAGCCACCAGGGACACTGAGCCCACCAGGGACACTGACCCTGCAGAGCCACCAGGGACACTGAGCCCCTCAGAGCCACCAGGGACACTGAGCCCACCAGGGACCCTCAGCCCTGCAGAGCCACCAGGGACACTGACCCTGCAGAGCCACCAGGGACACTGAGCCCCTCAGAGCCACCAGAGACACTGACCCTGCAGAGCCACCAGGGACACTGAGCCCACCAGGGACACTGAGCCCTGCAGAGCCACCAGGGACACTGAGCCCACCAGGGACACTGACCCTGCAGAGCCACCAGGGACACTGAGCCCCTCAGAGCCACCAGAGACACTGACCCTGCAGAGCCACCAGGGACCCTCAGCCCTGCAGAGCCACCAGGGACACTGAGCCCACCAGGGACACTGACCCTGCAGAGCCACCAGGGACACTGACCCTGCAGAGCCACCAGGGACACTGAGCCCACCAGAGCCACCAGGGACACTGAGCCCACCAGGGACACTGACCCTGCAGAGCCACCAGGGACACTGACCCTGCAGAGCCACCAGGGACACTGAGCCCACCAGGGACACCAGGGACCCTCAGCCCTGCAGAGCCACCAGGGACACTGACCCTGCAGAGCCACCAGGGACACTGAGCCCACCAGGGACACTGAGCCCCTCAGAGCCACCAGGGACACTGACCCTGCAGAGCCACCAGGGACACTGAGCCCCTCAGAGCCACCAGGGACACTGAGCCCCTCAGAGCCACCAGGGACACTGAGCCCACCAGGGACACTGAGCCCATCAGAGCCACCAGGGACCCTCAGCCCTGCAGAGCCACCAGGGACACTGAGCCCACCAGGGACACCAGGGACACTGACCCTGCAGAGCCACCAGGGACACTGAGCCCATCAGAGCCCACCAAAGACAAACTCACCCTGGGCACAAACAGACCCTGTGGTCCCCAACAGAACTGAGGAGAAACTCTTACTGCTCCAATAGTTCTTCCACTCGGGACCTGGCATGGCTGAGCCTACCCATGTGGCAGGGGAAATAAATAAATCAATAGAGTTTGGGGCATTTGCTGCTGGACAAGAGCCTTAAAACGTTTTACTGAGAAATTCAAAATTGCAATCTGAAGATGCACAAGGGTAGGAGAAAACTCCAACTGACAGAGAGGAATTTTTCAGAAAAAGAATTCTTCAATTGAATCTCACAAAAATCAGTGAAAAAGCTTTACAAAAGCCTAATACTGATTTACAGTACCAAGTAAATATGCATCAGAGGAATGATGTACCTCGCTAAAGTCTAGCAGTGTATCTTGAATGTTCACCTGAAAATCCCATTTGCTCCTACGACAATTTTTTACAATTTATTTTCATTTAAATTTTTCGTGTTGTCACAGAGAAGGCAGGCAGATCAGGAACAAATGGCTGTAAAATCCACTTTTGCCCAGGCTGCAGCCTGGTTTGAGCAGCAGGAACAGGAAGGGAACAGCACAGGAGCTCGGGCGTTACCTGGTCATGCTGCAGTGCTCTGCGGGACACACTCGCATGCTGGAGGCTCAGGCGATTCTCCTCTTGCCCAGCATCCTTCAGTTCATTTTCCTGAAACACAAGCGCAGAGCGTTATGGCCGTTCATCTCCATTACAGCACATCCTATTAAGTGCTTAAGGAAGCAGTGTTTTTGCATTATTTGGTATTAACAAACTATTAAGAGCAATATGAGGCACAGAGCCAAAGGCACGGAAGGTGCAGCAGCACAGATTAATTTGCAGTGACACTCAGCTCTGCCACAGCCCCACATGTGTGCAGATGATCTGATTAAAGATGTGCCAGCACAGAGACGTGGCCTGGCTTCACAGGCCTGGAGCCCACAGAAATAATAATAATAATAATTATTATTATTATTATTATTATTATTATTATTATTATTACTACAATAATAAATATACTATACTATACTATAATATAACATAATACAATATAATATTAGATAATATAATATAATATAATATAATAATAATAATAATAAAAATAAAAATCTCCCTGTGGGCGTGACAAAGAGCTCAGACCTGGGGAGAGAAAGAGACTTGACTCCCAGAAAAAAAGGAATTTCGGTGTTCAGAAGGCGTTTTGAGGGCAAAAGCCAACGACTGGAATGTCTACTCATGTACACACTTTTATATTCACATATTCCATTTTACTTTCATTGCACATCTATTTATAATGTGAGTATATAGACACAACGCAATGCAAACACTCAGAATGTGGGCAGAGCATCTCTGTACCAGCGCCAGGCAAATCAGAAATGCAGAGAGTCAAAAGGTAAAGAGCCCCTGCATGGAGATCTCGGTATGAACCACAGCCTCAGGAATAGCTCTTTATGTATTTAGACAGCAATATAAGCTGGGAAAAAAGAACAGTAAATAAAACTCAAATATGCAGCCAAAGGTCAAACCAGCAGCGTGGAAATGCTTTATCAGGTCACACAAATCCAAATAGATGCAGCTCAGGAAAAACCAGAACCATCCTCTGGTACTTCTGACTATTCTGTTTTTGCACAAGGTCCCAAGGGTGGTTGTCAGAGATTAAATCTGAAATTCAATTCCTTATGAAAGTTGCCATCAGTCATGCTGGGCAATCTGCAATCTTTCCATCCTGCAGTGAGCATTAGACATTGTCTCCTGAAAACACTGCTCATTTTTGCCAAAAACTACATTAAGGTGGGCAACACTTGGCCCATTTTTGAGTGGTTAGAAATAATTTATGATTTTGCATCACTAAATGCACTGTATCAGCAGATTTCTCTACCAATTCTGCTGAGGCCTAAAGAAAAATTGCTCAAGTAATGCTTTATCACAATTTTTCTTTAAAATTCTCAACATGAAAAAATATAAATTGACAATTTTTGATTTACCAATGAAAGCCCTAAAAATGGAAGGTCAGGATTATGATATTAAATGTTCTTCATCGTATTTGAAACCAAAAACTTGCTGTTGTAAGCACACCTTTCTCAAATCAATTCCAAAACTTTCAGCATGCAAGATATTCACGTTTTGAACAGAAAACCAACTTTCCAACGAACAAAAGTTGTTAAACTGCTTATCTAAATTGTCTGCTAAGCCTCACTGCCCGAGCATCAGAACCACTGAAGTTTTACAGATTTCTGCCTAATGCCTCCTTGACTAATACCTGAGCAGGTGTGACATTGAAATCTGACTGAAATCAACCACTGCGCTCTAACTTCACAGAGTCAGGTAACAGGGAATGTGACCATGCGAATAATCCTCTCCTTCTACAGAAAACTGACATTAACCGCCAGGTTTGTAACACATTCACACCGCAAGGGCCACTCCGAGCAGCAGTGACTGACACACAATTAATGGCACAGGAGCTGCCTGCCCAGCCCTGGAATTCTCCTCAGTTTGGGAATCAACAGTGGAAATGAGCTCAGCTCGATAAAAACACCGTGGCACAGAGTCAGAGCTCCAGAGGGGACACCGCTGGCTCTGAGCCCCTCCGCACCGCAGGGCTGGCCAGGCACAGCTGAATTTGGCTGTAAGGGATATTCAGAATTGCTGCAAAGCAACACTGCTCAGCTGACCTTGGAGGGGAACGAGCACTAGTGAGTTACCAGGTTTTAATTATGTTATTAAAAGGAATTGAGCAGAAATGGAGGTGAGAGGAGGAGTAACTGATGGAAGTTTAGAGCAGCAACTTTCACACCTCACTTAAATTCTGCAGTGCAAAGCATTATGAGAGATAGCACAGCTAGTCCCACCCAAAGAAAATACATTTTATCGTGTTATTTGCAGGAATTAATACAGTGACTATCCCCCTTTCACTGACCCTTAGTTATAAACCTGTTTCTTTTCACTTACATCTCCGTTCATCACAGTGCAATTGCTCTCATTATTCTTTCTCATTAACCAGGACAAAGCCCACCTCTGCTCCCCATCCCAGATAAATCCATAAAAACGAAGAATCACCTGAAACAGCAGCAGGAATCACTGGCATACCTCTACTCTAAGAAATACACAGAAGGATGCAGCAACTAAATCTCATTTGCAGGATTTCCACTTGAAACCCCTACAAAAAGGAGAGTGTCTTTGTATATATCCTCAGTGTGCTTGGAAGAGACAAATAAATGTAAACTCGAATTGTTTAGATTGCTTGCTCAGAAAAAAAGGCATTAAGGAACAAAGAATAAATGACTCCAAGGTCTTGGAGCAATAACAGGTGGTAAAAGCCAGAAACTGAGCCAAAGCCTTCTAAATTTTAGCCAAGTTCTCTCACTGGGCTGTGTCTTCTGGAAATGATCCAGGTCATAATTACTGTCAACTCAGAAATTCCAAAAATGTGAGTTTCAATTACTTGACTTGAGTCTTGTCTGAGCAGCACAGAGCCCTCGCAGGCGAGGCAGAGCTGCGGAGATGATGGAGCAATTTGTGTATTAAAAAAGAGATTTGAGGCCATGTGGGGGAATGACCTGGGACAGGCTTAGCTTTCTTCTCAGCAGGTGGGACAGCGTTTTGGATTTGGGATGAGAATGATGACGATGACACGCTGATGTTTTAGCTGTTACCAAGTCGTGCTTATTCCAAACCAAGGAATTTCCACTTTCCCAAGCTCTGTCAGCGCAGAGGTGCCCACGGGGCTGGGAGGGAGCACGGCCCCAAAAGCTGCCCTGACCTGGCCCCAGAGCAGGGATATCCCACACCCCAGAACAGCACACCTGCCGTACGAACCGCGGGGAGCTGCCCAGGTGGGATCCTGGAAAAGCTCCAAACTGCACACACATTTCAAGAGCTCCAGACACCTTCTGAAAATGCCATCCTCCCGCACACAATGGCTGCACTTCCTCACGGTTACATAAATGGAGTGTTTTTCCATTTTCTGTGCCGCACTTGGCAGCGAGCAGCGAATTCATTAACAGCAGGGCAGGGCTACTCACCAGAGCTCTGCACCTGCACTGCAAACAGAACCTCCAGCACACGGCGAGAGGAGGCCAGCACGGCCAGGACAGCCACCGGCGGGGACAGCCGCACTGGTGACAGCCTGGGGACACGCTGGGACCAGCCTGGGATGTGCTGGGATCAGCCTGGGATGTGCTGGGACCAGCCTGGGATGTGCTGGGACCAGCCTGGGATGTGCTGGGACCATCCTGGGGCACCATTCTGGGATGTGCTGGGACCATCCTGGGATGTGCTGGGATCATCCTGGGATGTGCTGGGACCAGCCTGGGATGTGCTGGGACCAGCCTGGGATGTGCTGGGACCAGCCTGGGGATGTGCTGGGACCAGCCTGGGATGTGCTGGGACCAGCCTGGGGCACCATTCTGGGATGTGCTGGGACCATCCTGGGGACATGCTGGGACCAGCCTGGGGATGTGCTGTCACCATCCTGGGATGTGATGTGCTGGGACCAGCCTGGGATGTGCTGGGACCATCCTGGGGACGTGCTGGGACCAGCCTGGGGCACCATCCTGGGATGTGCTGGGACCAGCCTGGGATGTGCTGGGACCATCCTGGGATGTGCTGGCACCACCCTGGGGACACACTGCTGCCCCCAGCCCTGCCCCAGCCCAGGGACCCTCCTCTCCTGCCCTCCCCACCCTGGGGTAGTAACTCCGTCAGACCCCGATGGGGACACACACACAGACACTGCTCTGTTACCGCCTGCAGTGAGGGGAAATTTGGGGGATTTCAGTTCATTTTGGAGCCTGGCATGTCTGAGATCATTAACCTTCTTGGCAATAAAGCAGCACCAGGACAAAACACAAACCTGTGGGAAGCATTACCAGGCACTCTTCCCTCATCCTTTCAAGTTTTTATTGAGATAGCTTTTGACTTCTTAATACAAATTTAATGAGAGTTTTGTCCTTTTTCTCCCTGATGCCCTCTCTCCCTGTTCTTCATTTATTCACTGTACGTAACAATTCTGACAATATAATTGTGCCTAAGAAGCAACATTTTCCTGGAGTCAGATGAGGTCTACCATTTAACCTATGCAAATCAACCCACGGCAGCTGTTAATAAAGACAAGTAGAGTGCAGATTAAGAATTCATCGAGTCACTTAGCCCAAGGCACAGTCCGAAGGCAAATGCTGACCAAATTGAGCAGACTAAAGTGCAAGGGAAAAGGAAACAGCACTTCAAACTTCCAAATAAGCTTGTGCCCATCTCCAGAGCTTGGCATTGGCTTTCAGAGTTTAGTTGCACAGTCTGTCTGTCCCCCTTTCTCATGATGTTGCTACACAACATTCATTTAAAAAAAAATTATAAAAATCAAAAGCTTGAAGCAATTTTATTACTAGTCTTGCATGAATCAAAAAATTTTACAGATAAGTGAATGGGGCGAATTAACTCTAATAAAATAAGCAATGGAATCTGCTCGTAAAACAATTTCACTTTCCCCCAGAAAAAGCCTTACTCTCCCAGATTAGCATCAACAAGCTACAGAACAAACAAAACCCAAACTTTTTCTAATGGACAGAGGCAGAACTTGCAGAGAGCTTGCACTTCTGCTCTGAAGCTTTTTTCCCAAGTTAAACACAAGAAGCACGAGCCATACTCACACAGATCACGTCTGTGCTGCCACCTCAGCCACGCCGGATCCACAGCAGGACCACGAGCAGCAAAATTTGCAAAAAGAATCTGCAATGTCTTGAGCGTGTCAGACAAAATCCCAAACAGCAGGGATGTTTCCTGCTGCATGCAAGGAGTGCTTCAGGCATCCTCAGCTCAGACAGGCGTTTTGATTTAAGAAAACAACACTCGGATGATCTTTTCAGAATCTGCAGAGCAAACCCACTCAGAAAATTGGGAGCCCTCCCCAGTGCACAGCACCAGCAGAGCCCTGCTGGATTTTGGGGGTGCCCGGAGCCCTCACAGATTTAAAGGCTCACACGCCAGCACATGCTCCACAAAACATGAGACAATTAATACAGAAACAGCTGTGAAAATTTAAATATGAGACGCATTAAAAAGAAATTGTGTTACCTTATATATAAGTTGCATCTTTTGAAGTGCAGAAATGAAGGCATAAATGTGTGCTCCTAACAGAGCAAAAGTAAAAATTCTCCTATGGATGTGAGGACTGACTAAAAAAAATCACAGTAGGAGGATGGCTTCGGTGGATTTAATACAATCTGACACCACTGTCTGGGTAACAAGGTTCTACATTGCCTGGAGAAAGGCATCTGTTGCCCTGTGTGCTAGTTTGCTCATCCATCAATTATTTTTGTTTTAAAAAATCTTATACACTATTCATTTATTTGTAGCTCTTTTTCTTTGAGAATTACTGCCGCCAGTAACGTGGAGGAGCTGCACTGGAACATTCTGATCGTAATCCCTGCGATAGGTCTCTGTTTTGGTGATACACAAACAGAATTCATCCAGGAGCAAAGGGAAAACCAGCACTCCGCAGGTAGGCAAAAAAGAAAATTACGAATCTCCTGATCTTTTCTCATGCATTCTGGCCCTGTAAATGACTCACTTCAAAGGTCAGGTTCAGCACCTCCAGTTCATTTTTTATTCCTTCCCAGAGCTGGATTTTCAAGGCAAAGCTGACTCACCCCCAGTGTACAACCAAAGAACCTCCCCATGGCCAGCGCAGCTGGGCTCAATAAACTGCCTTGAAACCACTGAGATTTCATCTCTGCAATCAGTGTCTGGATAATGCAGGGAAAATCCAGGCTGTCCTGCATAATTCTGGCCACTGAACAGCAGAGCCCTGGGCCAAGAGGAGCCTGAGCAGGCAGAGGGAATGGCTTTCAGCGAGCTGCTCTGCTCTGCTCTGCTCTGCTCTGCTGCTGCCCGAGGCTCTGACACCTGAGCTGTGACACCTCTGGGGGCACAGCACAGATAAAAGTGACCAAAGTAATGCCGAATGTCCCCTCCCTGCCCCTTGAAGGGGACAGAGCTGTGCAGCACTGGCTGCCACAGTTATCAGCCTCCACAGCCAGAAAGTTGCACTTTTAATAAATCGCATTCTATAAGTTAGTGGGAAACTATTAAACACAATGAAATATAAACAAACAAGAGAGTCTTACTTCTTTTAGCTGTTTTACTATCCCCATTTGCTCCTTCCTCTCAACTGCCATGGTGAGGTACATGTTAGCAAGCAGCACAGGAAAGCAGTTGGACATTTTATGATGTTAACACTTAGAAACAAAGGAATTCCTACAGAGGACACGAGCAGACACACATATGTGTTTTCCACTACCGCTCTTAAGGTAAAGGAAGATCTACTCAGGAACGCTCGCATTTTAAATAAAATCACAATTGGATTTCCTTCGCTTTAAAAATAGGAACTTTTCCATGCAAATTATACTTTGTTCTAACAAAGGCAAACAAATGCAGCTTTACCCCTCTAATCAGTAGGCTGAATTTAGCATAAGAAACACTAGGTAAAAATAGCGCTTCTTAAAAAGCACTGCTAAATAAGGGACACAGGAGCTGCAGCAGTTTATTGGACTCGGAAATCACCAGAGCCTTGGCACTACAGCAACTGGGAGCAGATGTTATGGGGGAAACACAAACAATTCATTCTTGCTTTTATTTTTCACTTCAATAAAACTCTTAAGATAACAAGCCTTGTGCTACCAACTCATTTCATTCATGCTCTTTTTGCCCATTCCTCTGAAGTATTTTCTCTGTCACAAGGCAGGGGAAACATCAGATTCACCTGAACTTCTGGAATATTCCCCTGTTTCGGGATCACATGTAACCATTTCTGCTTTGCTCTGCTCAGATCGTGGCCATCACTCAAAGCTGTTCATCACAGTCTCTAGCTTATTGTCTTCACCTTATTTTCCACTCCTCTACCTTATCTTTCAGTTTCTTTACTTCTCCATCTAATTTTCTTCACCTCTGGCACACAGAATAAACACGGCAAGACCTCTGAAACAATGAAAATGAGTAAAGTGATAACTTCAGATATCTCTGAGTGCAGAGTTTCCTGGCAGCATCCACATGAGAGTAAATAACAGCAGACATCCCTGCTGCAGCTCTTCACAATGAATCACCAAATATGCAAGTTCTGCTCAAGACATTACTTTGGGACTTTACACCTGCCATGGCTGAAGGAAGGGCAGTATTAGAAAGTTAATCAATTTGATTTGTGGGCTGAAGCAAAGTCAGCATTTCTTCAGGGGCTTTTCTTTCAATTATTTTTACAGTTCTCAAGACACAAAAATAATCTGTGCATCGGAAAGGCAGAGGTTCTAATTCTCCTTTACCATGGCACAGTCCTACTTCCTTCAGGGACAAGTTATACCCAAGGGAAAGAAAAATTATTCACTGCTAAGGGAGAAAGGAATGGACAACGTCCCTGCTCTTGTGTAAAGGCACAGAGGAAACAGAGAGTGGCTGAAACATTAACTCCTTCTGAAAGCTGCTATCAAGCTGGCGTGGTCTGAAGGGGACATTTCCTACTGTCCCCTGAACAAGTATTTTCTTCTTGTCTTACCATCATCCTACATATCTTTTGTTTCACAGCTCCAGTTGGTAGCAAATTGTTCTTCTGCCTTGAGACCAGAGGATGAGCTGAAGATCTAACTCAGCTCTGTAGGTCAAACCAAATACTACACCAAATATTTAAATGTAATTAAAACACAGAGCGGCTGCTGCACGTGCATGTATTTCCACTCACACTTGGTGATAACTCATTAGAAACTCCTTATCCACATTTCCCACTCACTTCCATTTCTCCAGGGGCAGAACAAATGGAAACTATCAGCTAAAAAACACGAACAGAGCTGTTCTGATCAGCTCTGGAGCTCATCAGGGGTGAGGCTCCCAAAGGAGCACCCACAATCAACGACCCACAGGAGCACTGGGGTGAGCAGCAGAGGGACAGACAGACAGACAGACAGTGCTGGGCAGCAGAGGGACAGACAGACAGACAGGGCTGGCCATCAGAGGGACAGACAGACAGACAGACAGGGCTGGCCATCAGAGGGACAGACAGACAGACACTGCTGAGCAGAGGGACAGACAGACAGACACGGCTGGCCATCAGAGGGACAGACAGACAGACAGACAGTGCTGGGCAGCAGAGGGACAGACAGACAGACAGGGCTGGCCATCAGAGGTACAGACAGACAGACAGACAGGGCTGGCCATCAGAGGGACAGACAGACAGACACTGCTGAGCAGAGGGACAGACAGACAGACAGGGCTGGCCATCAGAGGGACAGACAGACAGACACTGCTGAGCAGAGGGACAGACAGACAGACAGGGCTGGCCATCAGAGGGACAGACAGACAGACAGGGCTGGCCATCAGAGGGACAGACAGACAGACAGACAGTGCTGGGCAGCAGAGGGACAGACAGACAGACAGACAGGGCTGGCCATCAGAGGGACAGACAGACAGACAGACAGACAGTGCTGGGCAGCAGAGGGACAGACAGACAGACAGACAGGGCTGGCCATCAGAGGGACAGACAGACAGTGCTGGCCATCAGAGGGACAGACAGACAGACAGGGCTGGCCATCAGAGGGACAGACAGACAGACAGGGCTGGCCATCAGAGGGACAGACAGACAGGGCTGGCCATCAGAGGGACAGACAGACAGACAGACAGGGCTGGCCATCAGAGGGACAGACAGACAGACAGACAGGGCTGGCCATCAGAGGGCCAGCAGATCCCTGCAGCAGCCCAGCCAGGCTGGTTCGCGCTCTGCGCCGCAGCTCCGGCGCTCTCTCCATCGCAGCCCTGACTGAAGCTCACACCACCCTGGGGCTCCCCAGCACACACAGCTCTGCTCCCAGGGACACTCAGCCCCTGCTGCACCTATTCCAACCATGGTTTAAATGCAATTAGTTAGCTCAGCTTTCACAGATATTCCTCAGAAAGCTTTCCTGTTTGTCATGCACAAAGAGCTGAGAACAGCAAACAAGATCAACTGTTGTCATGGCAACGTCATGCCCCAGCAGGTGAAAAATTCATTCTTGTGGCACTAAAAAAGGATGAAATGTACTGAACCTAAGCGTAACATCAACCACAGCTCAAAAAGCTCGGTTTTTTTCAAAGATTGGCATATTTTTTAGCAAGAAATGTAGAGAAGCAAATGCTAAAACCCTCCCATGTGAACTCTGGTGACTTCAGTAGTTATTCAACTGTCTCACAGTAATTTTATTAGGCAGAAACTTATATCAATATGTGGCATAATTTTGGAAATGAAAAGTTTAGCCCAGTTTTTAAAAGCTGTGACTTGAAAACAGAAGATAATTTTTCATTTCAAGACAGACACGAGAAAAATATGCTGAATAATTTTAAGGATTAGGTGCCAGAAGCATCATTCAAAAACAGCTCTTCATGCTCCAAAAATTCTGTTTTCAGAATAATATTACAGCCTTCAAGTAAGACTGCACAATCAATTTTTCACCTTCTGTTAAGCTAAGATGATACACAGAAACACTAAACAAACTTATGACTTAACCAAAGTATTTTGGGCCAATGCTTTCTCTGCATGATTTTTTTCAAGGAAAGCTGTACAGAACCATACGTTGGTCCTTCTGTGGTCCAACCAAAACTTCCTCGACCAAAATTATCTGTAAGTGCCCACCTCAAAACACTTCACTGCCATTAAATGGGGGAGGTGCTGATTTTGGGTCTCTGCTGGCTGCAGGCATCCCCGAAAAGCTGGGCCAGTAACCAGCAAAGAACTCTTTGGGAAAGCGATCTTAAATCACAGAGTCACAGAATATTCTGGGCTGGAAGTGACCCACAGATGATCTGACTGACACTGAACAACTGAATATTAAAGCAGAGTAAGAGACAGACACACAGAATCATCACACAAACACACAAGTCTCTCAGAACTACCACTATTTCTTATTTTACTGTCATCAATCTGTTCCACAGCTCTGTAGTCTACAAGAACAATATCCAAGGCATTTTTGAGGAGAAAAGAACACAAAATACTCAGTGTCAATATACTGCAACAACACAAAACCTAAACAATGTATTGGCCACATTACTTTTTCTTATCTTCTCTTCCCTAAAATCTCATTAATGCTGCCAGGTAGATATATATGTACTGTTCTGCTTGGTGTGAAATTGAAAGGAAACCAAACCATCAAGGCCCCAGCTCAGGGAAGGAAGCAACTGCTGAAGATCAGCAGAACAGTGAAATTATTTATCTGAGCCCCTGAGTGTTCTCCCCTTCACTAAACTCTGACACAAATCCATGCAGAGTCCTGAGTGCCTCCAGCAGGGCAGAAACCATCAGCCAGACATCTGCACTAGAACCACACCAGACTCACTCCTTCACTGTTTGCAAGCCTTAGCAAACGCACCGCTTGGCGTCACCAATTAATCTCACATCTGCTTTGGTGTGACTAACGAGGGATGTGCTGCCCTCAGCTTAGAGCAGAGCTGCTCCACCACCCAGAGCTGCACGAGACCCCCACGCCCTGGATCCCGCACTTAACTCAGCTTGGTGAGCATCTCCATCCATCCATCCATCCATCCATGGATTCCATCCATCCATCCATCCATCCATCCATCCCTCCATCCATCCATCCCTCCATCCATCCCTCTGTCCATCCATCCATCCATGGATTCCATCCATCCATCATCCATCCATCATCCATCCATCCATCCATCCATCCATCCATCCATCCATCATCCCTCCATCCATGGATTCCATCCATCCATCCATCCATCCATCCATCATCCCTCCATCCCTCCATCCATCATCCATCCATCATCCATCCCTCCATCCCTCCATCCATCATCCATCCATCATCCATCCCTCCATCCATCCATCCATCCATCATCCATCCATCATCCATCCCTCCATCCATCCTCTCTCTCTCTCCGTCCCTCCCCGTGGGCACAGCCAGCCTCCCCTGCCCTTTCCAGCTGTGCTGCAGCACCCTGGGATCCCAGAATTCATCTCCCGGGGGCTGTGCCTGACCTTGGAGCAGTGCTGGGGAGGGAACGGCACTTCCCAGGGGAGGCTCCTGCAGCCACCAGAGCAGAGCAGGCAAAGCTCATTAAAGGGGTAATTGGTGAGGTTTGATTAATATTATTTATAAAAGGAAGGCTGGGGAGCCTCAAGCACATGAGGCAGGGAAGCTTTCTGTGGTCTGTACCATCAGTAAATATTTACATTGTGGTTTATTCTTTCAGTAATTAACTGCTGGAGGCTGAACAGAAAGATTTAAGCTCTACTCTGTGTCTGTATCCTGCTATTCCTCTAACCCTGAATTAGACCAGGACATTCTGGGCATTAAGGCATTAATTCATCTAAATAACTGAAGTTCAGTCACAGTTGTTTCCCAGATGAAAACTTGACTGACACGCTAGGGAAGCACAGAATTCATGGGGCAGCTGCTTGCCCATTTATTAAATGAGATGTGTAAAACAGGTGGAGACTGCAAAAGATTTTGCCCTCTGACACTCAAAACAACCTGAGCAGTAAGAAATTCAATTTTTTTTGGCCTATAAATACCAGCATGCATCACTCATATCCTGGATATAGCTTTCAAAATCTCTTTCTCGCTGTCACATTGTATAAAATTCACATTGTTTTATGTCCTTAAAAACATACACAAACTTTGCTGTGATTTTCACATGTCCTGATATTTAATCAGAGTTTTACATTTAATATAAACAACCTGAAACCAACTCCTAAGTCTGAAAACCATCAGGGCAACCAAGCAGGAAGAGCACGGATTCTGTACAAAACACCGCTGATCAGCAAATCATTCTGCTTAGGGAGAGAAATGGAAAGGGGAGGAACAATGGCACAGAACACCTTTGCTTTTTGAGATGACTGAAAGATAAATTTTGATTTGAATGATATATAAAGGCAAAATAAACCCCAAACCTAACCGACAGCTCTGGACAGCGAAAACAGCCCTGCTCAAGGCAAAGTCTGAAAACCGTGGGCCTTGTAAAGGATTACTACTGCTACTGGAATATAGTACCCCACTTTACAAAATTAAGTGTTGAAAATTTCTCCTGCTGAATCAAAGATTTAAAAAAAAAATCCTATAATATTTATATTTAGAAATATTTAGCTTTAGGCCTCGTCACTTTTAATTTTTTCATTTCATAAAAATCAATTGTTGTGGCAACTATAAATTTAAAGCTTTGTAAGTTCTCAGGAAAGGCTGTGAGGAGAGGAAAAAAGAAAAGGAAAGGAATACTGAAAAACACTAACCATAAAGAATCTCTTACAGTCTCCATTTCAAATTGCTACTTATCAGAACTGAACAAAATAGATTAGACCTGATTAAAAAAAGCCTCCTGTGTCACTTTGTACAGCAACCTCCAGAGCCATCCACAGACAATATCAGCACAATTTCCAAACTCTCCCAACTCATCAATTAAAACCAAACCTACAGTGGAAAATCTTTTCATGAAGAAATAAATGGATCTCTCACCAGGTTATTGTAATTCTCTATGCAAAACAAAACCTTGGAGAACATTTTGAAACTACACAAAAAATTTCCAGCACTTTAGACACTTGAGACCAGATACTGTCAACTGTATTTCTACCTATTACAAATTTCATTAACATGTATTTTTTATTCCTATTGAACTAATTTTCAATTACTGCTTATTTTTTCTCCTGATGTATTTATTTGTTACAAGGAATGCTGAGAGATCTTCAGTCCTCATGCAAACTAATTAGTCTTAATAAAGCCAGAAGAAATTAGTTTGGGTTAAAAATTAACAGATAAGAAATTGAAGCGATGCTTCTAAATCGCAGTGGGAGGAAACAGAAGGTTAATCAAAGGGGAGCATCAGTTTCTCTCCCATTATGAATAAAGATTTCGAAATTAGGCAACATTTCTAGGCACATGAAGATCTGAAAATCAGAGAGGGTTTCTGTGTTCACAGGATGGCTACCACAGAACCTCAGGAGAAACAAAAGGAGGCCACAAGACAGAAGGGAATATTGAAAAGAACTGCAGCTCAGCAGCTGCTGACCATGAGCTCAGGATATCAACACCATTCACTGAGATCCTCCTGCCCCGGAGTGCAGGGACACTGCCCCTGTCCCCCTGTCCCTGCAGGGCAGCACAGGGAATGACCCTGGCAGGGTCACAGGGGCTCTGATGTGCCTGGGCACTGCCAGAGCTGGGACAGGGCGATGGCACAGGAAATTAATGACCCTGGCATTGCCAGGGCTGGGACAGGGCGATGGCACAGCACAGGGAATGACCCTGGCAGGGTCACAGGGGCTCTGATGTGCCTGGGTATTGCCAGAGCTGGGACAGGGCAATGGCACAGGAAATTAATGACCCTGGCATGGTCACACACAGCTCCCATGGGCCTGGGCATTGCCAGAGCTGGGACAGTGGCAAATGACCCTGGCACAGTCACACAGGGTTCTGATGTGCCCGGGGCACTGCCAGAGCTGGGACAGGGTGATGGCACAAGAAATCAATGGCCCTGGCACTGTCACACCAAGCTCTGACGTGCCCGGGGCACTGCCAGAGCTGGGACAGTGGCAATGGCACAGGAAATGAATGACCCTGGCACTGCCAGAGCTGGGACAGTGGCGATGGCACAGAAATGACACCGAGCTCCTCCTGGGGAGGTGCAGATGGAATCTCCCCAGACTGACACGGTTTAAATGAAGCTGAGCATCGCTGAATCTCTGCCACACAGATATCAGCAAAGTGAAGAATGAAAGTGAAAATTAAAGATAGCCTCAGATGGCTGCACATTTATGAAGTTTTCTAAAAAATAAATTTCATCTCATTGATTCTTTTTCCAGCTATCTGCTGGAGAATGACACCTGCCTGCGAAAAAAGCGATTAGGGGCAGCACTGAGGCACCAGAGATCAGATGTCTCGACAGATCCCCTGTTCAGTGACAAAATGTCTGTCATTCTAACAGGCAAAATAGCACAGAAAAGATTAATACTTCTCCTAAATATCAAAATGCAGAATATTTAGTTCCAGAACGTCTACTTAAGGCATTTCCATTGCCTGTAGCACCAAACCAACTTCTATTTTCACAAAAACACTGTCAGGAAAACGTCTCTGAGAACCATTTCTCAGCACCTCAGAGCAAACAATTATCTCCAGATGTGAGGCAGCTGCCTTTGGTGAAGTGCCATTTCTGCATTGATGTACATTCCCAACGGTCGAACCGTGACTGTGGAAAATCTGATGTAAATATGCAAAACCCACAGGCTTATGCTCATGAAGTGCTGAAGGGAAGGCAGTGGCTAAACGTGCTGCTTTTGAGTAAATGTTTTACATTCCAGTACATGGATTCAGTTTGATTTAACACTCCAGCCCTTCCCAGGCACACTGCTGATCCCAGCTCCTCTCCCTTGAGCAGAGGCTCTCACCAACACATCCTTTATTTCCCTGCTTGCCACACCTGGGCCTGAAGAATTTCTGAACCTAAACCACCAAAAACACAAGCCAACAGGAGAGTTTCATCTGTTCTGTTTACATGCACGTAAGAAAAATTATCTGCATTTTCAGCTGCTAAAAAGAAAAGCTCTTCCACAATATTGATGAGACTTCTTTAATCTATATGCAAAGGAAAGGACCCAAGACAAAGGCAATTTCAACACACAAACCCCAAGTTTCTTGGGGTAATCTTCACTTCCATCAGACTAGCCCAGGGCAGAGCTCGTCCCACCCCAGCACAGCTCTCTGGGAACAGAAAGGTTCAGTGGCAATCTGAACACACATGAATGCCTCCCCCAGAAAGGGAATTATGGAGAGAGGAATAAAGACATTTTCGTGCATGTCCAAGCCATGCCCACACACACGTGGGCCCCACTCAGAAACCAAAATTCAGCTGCAACCCAAGTAAGGCACCTGCTGTAATTAGCAGGTAAAGCCATTTGAGGAAAACCAACAATTACATTGTAAAATACATCACAGGAAAACTCCAACACCTGTCTGTACCTGCAAGATGAACTCATCTCCTTTGCCTCTCCCTCCACAGGAGACTCTGAACACTTTGAGCGCAGGGTGTGATACAGGACCCAGCATTGAATTCATCATTTCCCACAACAGCAATGCCAGCGCTTTGATTCTCTCCCAAATCTGCGGATCCCCTCATTAGCCATCCTTCCCTCCATTAGTGGTTTACTGTTGTTCTATTTTCTAAGCTTCCAGCAAATTAACACTAAATTGAATTCTACAGAAAAAGTTGTTAAAGGCTTTCTCCCCCACGCCTGATTTAATCGCATTTTCTTCTCCTTCAATTTACGCCACATTTAATCGTGGAAATTATTTTTAAGATTGATTTCTGATGATAATACTTATCACAGTTCAGAGGATTATTCTTCCTGTCTATTTTTGGCCAATTCTCAAAGAAAAGATTTGATCTGGAACAGCTTGTGAAGGCCAAAAGTGATATTTAAACAAAAGATAATCTGTTTTCCTTTCTCCCACCCCTTCACAGCACTGCACCCAGCCTGTGGCAGAAGACACAAAGCCCTCACGTACTTCCTCCTTTCACAAATAAGACCAGAAAATGGTGGAGAACGGACAGAAGAACTAGAAATAAATCAGTATTATTCATTCGAACTAGATGTATAATGAATTCTTTTCTTTATGGACAAGCTTACATGCAAAGACATTCTTCTACAGCTTTCAAGTGCTCTGAAATTCTTATAAGAAAAGAACATTATTATTTATTGGTGGTATGTCATGAATATAATCTTCCATTTAAAAAAACATATTCTCCATATAAAATTAATGCTTTTTAAACCCCTATGCTTCAAATTGTTTGAAGTATGATAGGAGATTATCTGCTTAATCCATTTCTTTCACTTGGGCATTTCAGGTTTCACACAGCTACGCAAAGTTAGTTCTGCTTAACAGACCTGGGAAGCTCCTCACGAAGTAGAAAAGGAGTCAGGAGAAAAATATACAGCCTTAGGGGGTTCAAAAAAAGGGACAGTGTAGTGAAATGGAAGTACAAGGGAGAAATCTGGAGGTACATCTCTCACTGAGGCTGTACGGGGCTGGAGAATCCACGTTCTCTTCCTCCTCTGATGCTCTGCTGAGGAGGCAGCAGCTGAAGGAAGCTTGTTAACTCCATTCCTTCAAACCCAGGGCTCTGCTTCAATCCTCGTCAAACTGGGACCTGCCGCTCCTGGAGGAGCCTCAAACACAAACCTCAGCACTCAGATGATGTTTGGTTTGCCCAGAGGAAATGGAACTCCCTGCCAGCGTGTTCTGTGCTCGTGCCTGATCCAGAGATGGGAATTGAGCCTTTTCTTTACCATTTCCAGTGTAATTCAGCGTAATTCAGTCCTGGTGCTGCCCAGGCTCTGTCACCCCCAACACTTTAACTGCAGATTAACCTAACGAGTTAACATCACTTTATTCCTCCTGGAGAATGACTGCGCTGGAGTCACTGCTGCCTCCTTAGCTCAGCCTCTTAGCACTGCTGGCTGAGCCACACAGAGGAAATTAAAGAGCAGTCCTCCCTGAGGGTCCCAAATTGCCCTCCGTGAAGTGATATGTCTGCGCAGAGCAGAGAGGGAAAATGAATGTTATGGCAACCTGCGTGTGTGCCATGGAGATCCCTGCCCTGCTCCCGGGACAGGTTGGAAAGCAATCCAAATTTTGAACATTTTCTCTCTGCCAGATTGTCAAATGGCATTACTTCTTCTTATGTGCAAAATGTGTGTTGAAAGTTGCTCAAATGCCAAAGCTTGTCTAATCCTGCTATAATGTAGTAGAGAATAATTTCTAAATTTAGGAAGTAATTGCTTTGCTGTCCAGTGAAATGTACACTAAAAAAAAAATTTCCTCTAGGCGAGTCCTCATTTTAAACACCAATTCAGACTTCAGTGAACACAAGCACTAAACCTTTGGAAAAAAAATGAAGCTGTGCAATTCCATTGTTGCAGTTTTCTGTTTCCATCGCTGCTTGCTCTGTTTCACAACACAATCAAAATAACAACAGCCAGCGCTTAGATGTCATCCAATACACACTTACAAAGTGCTTGGCAAATAAAACCACTCCATTCTCTTGGGTAATACTCCTTTTTGTGGAGGATTCTGACTCTCCCAGTTGTGGTTTTATTAGAATTCTGAACAAAAACCTGACATTTCAAACTTCTTTGTGCAAATGAAAGGAAGGAAAGGCTCTCGTTTCAAACACGGTCTGCCTGACACTGCTGCCCTCGAGCAGTTCTTGCCAGCCTGGATCGTGGGAGCGCGAAGGCTTTGATTTCAGGAATTTCAGAGGACTGAATTCCTGGCTCCTAAACCCTGAAAGAGGCTGAACAACCAAGCAAACAAACCAAAACCAAGGCACCGGAGCAGTTTGCTGCCAGCTGAAATGACTGATAGCCCTACAAAGGAGATTCAAACACAGCGCCGAACGCCCAGGAGCTGCTGAGCATCATTCGTGCAGCAGCAGCAGCAATGCTCTGCAGCCATCCACCACACAGCTCCACGTGCGTCTGACGCTCTGGGAACTGCTGCAGAATAAAGGAATCCGCGCCAGACACGTTCCACATCTGAATTATGGTTTCACAGCTCTTCAAACCTGGCATCAAATCCTGCTGGGGGAGAAAAGGGCAACCCTAAAAACCCAGAGACCAAATCTGCCGTGAATTTCCGTCAGTGTTCATGAAGAACGAAGGGGAAACAGCACGAAGCTGCACAGGGCAGTCTGTGAATGACAATGACAGACAAAATTAAAGACCAAAGGCTGTCCCAGCAGCCAGAGGTGAGCACTGCAGGCTCCCCAAGTGCTCTGTCACCTCTGAGTCCCCCCTGTGTGGCAAGGAGAGGACATTGGGTCCTGTTCCTAACAGAGGGCTCCCACCTCCTGTCTCCTACCAAAAAACCCTCAGCAGATCCAATCACCTTGCTGGCCACAGGCAGGACACAACCTGCCTTAGACATGGGCAACTTTTCAAAAACAAAACGCTTCATGCTGCTTTGGAAGCGTTGATGCATTCCCAGAGAATGTGGGAGAACTCTCAACAAATGCATGGAACAGAACCTGCGAGTTCCCAGCTGCAGATCACAAACTCACTGCTGTTCACAAGGCCATGGCAGCGAAATGTCACCCCACATCAGAACAGTCAGATTTCCATTTTCAGCAGAGCTCTGCTGGCTCAGACCTCCACACACTGCAGAGTATCACTGCCTGTGCCACTCCACACTGAAAACCTGATCCTGTGAGCTGGGGCTGACACTGCCACACAGAACTATCAAAGACATGAACAGCATCTATCAAAAATGTCTCTTTGATCTTTTCTGTTTATCATGAAACCACATTCATTTAAATAAGATTACTACAGAACTGTGAAATACCACAGATCATGGCTTTGTAGAATTCTATTTCTTTTTTTTTTAAATTTTGAACTCAATTCATTTCAGGTCATGGCCAATGCCAATCTAAGTATGACCAAATGATCCACAGAATACTTGAAAATAAGACCCACAATGCACAATAATTTGGGGTCAGTTAGGGAGTTCAACAGATGTCACAGATAAATAAGATATGATTACACTTCTGCTTCAAATGAGTGTCTCTCTGTGTCAGCACCCCAGAAAAAGCAGCAGTTGATTTCATCTCAACTGCCAAACAATTCACTTTTTGCATAGGTTTTGGCCGAGAAAAGAAAGTGGAAATCACTCAGCACACTGCAAACCTGTGGCCACTAACTTGGCAAACTTCCCAAGCCTCTTCCTCTGAACCATTCCCTTTTTCTCAGTTTAAAAAACAGATGACACCTATAGAACTAAAGGCGAGCACTTTGCTTCAGTCCTCAGTGCTTTCAGAATTCACCAACATTGCCTCCTGAGTGCAGAGAGGAGCAGAGTGTGCAAAATGCCACAGCCGCAGAGCCCTGCAGTGCCCACAGAACTGCACCTGGCAAGCCCTGCCCAAAGCTTAGCTGGAGATATGAATATTCTGTGATAAATGAAGTTATTAGAATTGTGCTAGACCCTTTTAACTTGGGCTCTGCTAGGCTTCTGGAGTCTGGGAGGTTTGATTTGGGTTTTTTTTGTTTTTTCTTAGTTTTGAGCACCTGAGTTTATTTCAACTATACTAAAAAGTTTTTCTATTAGGATCTACCTAAGGAACATTTGAGCATCACTCATCTGGATTAACCCCAGGCCCCTACAAATAGTAAATCCTGAAAAGTTAAGATCTTTAATTGGGTCATTAGCATGCGCCTAAAACTTCCTACCAGATTAACGCAATCACTTCTTTTCTCCCTCAGTTTTGGGGGATGACTCTAAACTCATCTGACTGAAATTCACCCTAAAATTGAGAAAAAGGGAGAGGCAGAATAACAGAATAACAAGCTTTGCTTTGCTCAGGATAAATAACCAGGAGAGCAGGAGAGTCAGAGAGCTCTCACTCCACACTAAGTGTTGGAAAGCACAAAGATTCTGATGCCAAAAGCCTTTTCAGATTGAGCCACTCCGGGAGCAGGGGGCAAGGCAGGGGTCAGTGCCCCACACCACCCCCGAGCATTTGCCATCCGTGGGAACCTCGCTCTGACTCGGAGCAGATGCTTCCTGGGGCTGAGCATGGCACCGAGACAGATTCTCAGCCAAATTTAGTACAAACTCCTGTCTTGCCAGCAAGACAAGGTACAGCATGCAGCTCCCACGAGCTTTAATCCAAAGCCTCAAGTCTCACGATTGCTCTCAACAATCCCTGGCAGCCTGGGCTCTAATAACTAATTTCGTGGCATTAGAACTCTGTCTTTCTGCCGCTCTGCAGCGTTGGGCACTGCGGAGGAGACCACAAGTGGAACTTCACAGGAGCTCAGCGCTGAAGGAAAGGGGAAATGTCCATCCTTGCCCTGGGCATTTCACATGGAACTCCATCTGCATCTCCAGAAACAGAACCTCCACAATCTCTAAAACCTCCTGTGTTCTAAACATCTACAGGACGGCGATGGATTTTTGAAGACTGAGCAGATAAAATACAGCCCAAACTTCCAAATTCACTACGATACAAAATCTCTTACATTCTCAAAAACATGAACAAAGCAACAAGTGCTGGTGCTGCTGTGACACAGCACTGACCATTTCCAAAGCTGTGAGGAAAGGCAGGTTAATGTGACCTAAATTTTACTGGTTTTTAATCAGCAACTCTTGAAAAGAACAGACAGTATTAGAGTACTGGGGGATTTTCCCATTGTTCTGGAAGAGCTTTATTACACACCCTCAGTCACACCGCACAGGGACAGGCACACACACAGGCACAGAGCAGCTTCTCTCTTCAGCTGGGTGAGCTCAGAGAACAGCCTTCTAAAAATAATTTGTTTTGTTCAGCAGTAGCTTTTGTCATTATTCTCCTCCTTGCGATTTCGCAGTCAGTGAGGAAGGCTAATTTTTCTCCCCAGATCTCTGCATGTGTTCTCGCAGCTCAGCCCAGGCTCTGATTTTTCAGCCTGCCTAGGAACCAGAAGAGGCATTCACAGGGCGGGAGACATTAACGTCACTTGAATCAAACCTACTTGAGACACTTCTGTTGCCATTTTCTAAAGAAAAGATTCAAAACAGGAATTGTGGGGGAAGAAAATGGGAAAGAAAAATATGAAAGCTGTTGTTCACCAGCAGAAATACCCATCTTACCTCTATTCAGTAAGGTGATGTTTGCAACTGAAAAACCTGAGCACTGCTCCTTCCAAGGCACCCCTGGAGTGCGATCCAGCTGCACACAGCTGGAATTCCTGCCCGGGCCTGGCGCACGATCCAGCTGCACACAGCTGGAACTCCTGCCCGGGCCTGGAGTGCAATCCAGCTGCACACAGCTGGAACTCCTGCCCGGGCCTGGAGCCTGATCCAGCTGCACACAGCTGGAACTCCTGCCCGGGCCCAAAGCCTGATCCAGCTGCACACAGCTGGAACTCCTGCCCGGGCCCAAAGCCTGATCCAGCTGCACACAGCTGGAACTCCTGCCCGGGCCCAAAGCCTGATCCAGCTGCACACAGCTGGAACTCCTGTCCAGGCCTGGAGCCTGATCCAGCTGCACACAGCTGGAATTCCTGCCCAAGCCTGGAATGCAATCCAGCTGCACACAGCTGGAACTCCTGCCCAGCCCGCAGCCCATGCACAGCTGGAGCAGGACAGGGCTCTCCCCTCTCCTGCCCTCGCAGCAGCTCTGGGAACCACCAGGTCTGGAGAAGGACAGGACTGATGGAAAGCAGATGGAGCAATCAGCAGCCAGCCCAGAGGACTCCTGGTGAGGCACAGATCACCGCTGGCAACTTGGCCTTGGAAAATTATCATGAATGCATTATTACAGGGCTTCTGCAGCTCCTTATTTCACCAGTACTTTGGAACGACGGAGCTTCTTCCTTTTCTATAAATTTACTTTTAATGGACACTGTACCATGTATCCATTAACAGAGGATTCCCAAAAGTGTTTATTTTCTACAATGCACAAGAAAAATTAGGCCCCTTAAATACATTTTAAGGTAACTCAGAATATTCTTTTAATTACTATTTAGGCTGAAACAGTTATTTTGAGCTTGCCCAAAATAAAAATTTGAACAAACTTCTGATTTTTTTCAAAGCCATCAGTATTGACCATTGTACAACACTAGATAAATTTTAAGTGTGTAAATCTGATTCTGCAAATCAAATCTGGCACTGACCTCAAACATCAGCAAATTTCACTAAATACATTGCCAGTCTGAGTGACTAAACACTTCTCTGGATTTTTTAAAAACTTTTAGCTCTTACTCCTCCTTCTGACAAAAATTCACAGAAAAATCTGACATTACCAAATCTACGCTTTCTGTGAGAGGAACTTCAGTCCAAAAACACTTAATGGGCTAAAGAATGGACGACTTTCTCACGCACCATCCAAGACAGGTGAGATTAAAGTCCTGAGAGGCTTCAGAGGGTAAATCCTGGCCCTGAAGGAAAAAGGCTTCGCTCCTGCAATTTTGGGTAAAACAGCACACCCACCCCACAGTGCTCAGCTCCTTAAACACACTGTGGCACAAACCTTACAGTGCCGCCCTGACTGCTCTTCCAGGTGACTAAATATGGTGCTACCTTCCCCAAAGGCAGAGATTTCCCACTCACACTCCAGGGGTTCTCTAGGTTTTAAAATTAATTCTATGGTAATGTGCTAAAAATGCTGTTCCATGGGAGGAGTGAAGTCTTACTCACTTTGTAGTTAAGGACGCGGTCCTGTTTCAGGAAAATGATTTCCGGAATCTGAATAGTTGAGATCTTGCAGAGGGAATGGCCAATCTAAACTGGTTTGTTGGACAACAGGATGCACTCACCCAGAGTACAACAAACAGAACTGAAACTAAAATCCAAAATTGATGTCAAAAAGCCCCAAACCACCAAAAACCTCCTGCTGATACAGCAGCAAAGGGAAAGGGGATGAGAAAAATTCACAGTAATTTTCTGTATTGGTGATGTTTTGCAAAAGTAGGTTTTCCCCCTCAGTTACCTGCCAAGCACAAACACAAAAATCGCAGTTCACTCCAAATAAGGAGCAAAGTCAAGCATTTGATTCCCCACATCTTCCCGTTCTCTCCATTGAGCTCCACAAGGCTCTGAGGCTGGCGTGGAACCAGACAGAATTCACATGGCACTCAGACACGGCAAGGACACGAGGAAATGCAGGCAGACCGCTCAGAGAATTCCCAGCATTTCCCTCGGGAAGGGAAGAGCCCAGAGAGCATTTCCTTCTCTCAAGGTAAAGCTCAGCTACACTGGAAAAGATAAAACATCCTCCAAAAATCCTGGCACTGGAAACGATAAAATATCCTCCTAAAATCCCAGCACTGAAAATCATAAAATAACCTCCTAAAATCCCGGCACTGGAAACGATAAAATATCCTCCTAAAATCCCGGCACTGGAAACGATAAAATATCCTCCTAAAATCCTGGCACTGGAAATGATAAAATATCCTCCTGAAATAGCGAGAGCAGGCTGCTGCCCCAGCATTTTGGGCAGGATTTTGCAGCCTCCTGTCCTGCTCTGCTCTGTGAAACAAACAGCTGTGGGAAAACACAAGAGAGGGAAGGTTTAGGGAAGAGTTTTTCCTTGGGACAGGGCTCGGCTCAGTGTCCCTCGGTCACAGAGTCCTGTCAGAGCCAGCAGTGCCACAGCGATGGCACAGGCACCAAGAGGGACATTTATATCCTATTTCGTGCCCTTTGTGCGGGGACTTCAAGGAAATGTAAAAAAAATAAAACCTAAGGCTCACACAAGGCCTGAGCTCAAACTGAACACACAGCATCGGAGAAAGCTTTGCTTAATAACAATTTGGCACTGTAGAAAAACCAGGAGGCATTTATTATTCAGTCAGTTAGCCTATAAAAATTACATGACTTTTAACACACTTTTTAATTGCTTTTAATTATTAACATTTACATCGCTCTCAAAATGACAGAGTGTCTCAGCTGGAGACACGGTTCAATTTTTAATAACACTGGAAAGCAAAGTGACAAACCTCAGAGTGTGGACTTTAAACCTACCCAGCACTACATGGGTGTGTATTTAGGGATGTGAAAGAACGCCAGACTCCCTGGGAAAGACTCCAGCCAATGCAGAGCTGAAGTGCCTCTGGTGCTCCAGGCACTGAGAACTATTTCCACAGGCAAATAACACAGAGACACTTGCTTCTGACTTTAACGAGAGTTAGGAGGTGCCTGTCCTTAAAAAGGAGCCAGACTCACAACTGCCAAACTTTCTGGTCTTCAAGGAAATGGAAAAGCTACGGAAGAACAGTGGGAAAACTGAGTTTGGGTCAGAATTATGGCAAGAGAATAAGCAAACACAGGTCTAGTCTCCTCCTGATCCTTCGGAAGCAAACCTGCAAACAACACTTGCTTCGAATCCAAGCAATAAAAACCTCATGTGACAAGGAATGACAGCTCCATGCAGACAGAACATGATCAGTCTGCTAAAATTAACTGCCAAACTGTAAACTTGGGTGAGAAGAGATTAATTACCTGAATGAGAAATGCCCAGAATACATCTTCTCACTATTGTTACTTTTCCTATATTTAGGGCTTTTCAATTTTTTTTTTTTTTACTTCATTGATCATCATTGACTTCAGATTAAATCACTATCACCAAATTTGCAAACTACACAACATTTTCACAGAGAAAAACAGGAAGAGATTCTCTTACGAATACATTTTGGTCAGTTTTATCTTTTACTTACTCCCAAGTACACAACCTTGGTTTACATTTCAAATCTGACAGGAGCAGGGCTTACTCCAACTAAACCAAATTACAGGTATTAATTAATGGCTTCTGCTTGTTTGCCAGCTCCTGCAAGCAGAAGGGCAGATAAAAAAAAATGTATTTACAGCAGAATTTAATTACCCATTTTCGAGCCACTGGCCTCCTGGCAAAAGCCTCCCAACGCAGTGCAGAATAGGACTTGGATTAAGAATTAATTTACTGTCAGGACTGATCTGCAATGTAACAGTTTAATCAGGTTTGCTGTGCAGTTGGAAGGAGCTCTGGAGCCTGCTGGAGCCCCAGAGCTGCTGCACCCAGACGGTCCCAGACCCAAAACACAATCAGTGAAGGCAGGAGAGCAGCTCTGCCTGTCCCCAGAGCTGTCCCTGGGCACTCACAGCTCCAGCAGGGATGGGGCTGGTGGCTCTGAGCTCAGGGCACACAGGGACTCCTTCTTCCTCCTTCCTCCTTCCTCCTCCTCATCCCCAAACCTGTCCCTGGGCACTCTCTGCTCCAGCAAGGATGGGATTTGTGGGTCTGGAGCTCAGGGCACACAGGGACTCCTTCCTCCTCCTCCTTCCTCCTCCTCATCCCCAGAACTGTCCCTGGGCACTCTCTGCTCCAGCAGGGATGGAGCTCATGGCTCTGAGCTCAGGGCAGACAGGGACTCCTTCCTCCTCCCTCCTCCTCCCTCCTCCTCCCTCCTCCTCCCTCCTCCTTCCTCCTCCTTCCTCCTCCTTCCTCCTCCTCATCCCCAGAGCTGTCCCTGGGCACTCTCTGCTCCAGCAGGGATGGAGCTCATGGCTCTGAGCTCAGGGCACACAGGGACTCCTTCCTCCTCCTCCCTCCTCCTCCTCCCCAAAGCTGCACTCGCAGGATGCAGCCCAGCAGGGAAGGGCAGGCGCCAGAGCCTGTCAGACACATCCCCTCCTGTCTCTCTCAATCGCAGCGCTAACAGAGAGTGCTGTTAATAGGAGAAGACAAGGGGTCTGGGCACAGAAATGTTCTTTTGGCTGTGCTCAGAGCTGTCCCCACCGTGGGCAGCACGATCACAGAGCTCCTTCTGCAGAGCACAGCTGAGCATGGAAAGGGAGAGTGGAACACTGAAATCACAGCTGAGAAAAAAAATTAGCTATGAACTGAGCCTTTTGACTGCTAAAATTCTGAAATTTAAAAGATCTTGATCGCCTTTAAAAATCAAATCAATCCATGTTTTCTACCAGAAATCAAGTGATAGAATGGTAATAGCCTAAGGGCTGAAATAGAAAATGTTATGCTGGAAACAGGGGTATGAAAACTGTTCTCCTGAGCTTTCAAAGCCATTTTTTAATGGTCTCAGAGGCTCCAGCCTTTCAAAAACATGAATAAGCTTCTCACATGGGGTATTTAGCTGGGCTGAAATACTCCAAACAAAGTCTCTGCCAATGACCATTGGCTGTCAAACCCTGGTGGGAGCTCTGAGAAGAGCTCTGAAGGCCACACCATCCCAGCAGCTCACCTCACATTCTCCTGCCTTCTCCCTGCTAGGAGCATGGATCAGCTGCTGTCCCCCCCTGTCACCCAGGGATATTTAAATCACACCTGGCACAGCACGGCCGTGCCCCCAAAGGCTCTTTCCAGCACTGGTGCCTGCTCTTCTTCCTTGCCCCCCAGAGATGGCTGAGAAGGAAATTGTTAAACTCTTCAGCATCTGAACAAATGAGAGGGTACTTCACGAGGAAAGCAGAACGGTCATTCGCAGCAAACAGACAGAAATGACCTTTCTCTGCCAGCACAAGGCAGGGGCTGGGATGGCTGTGCCCACCCAGGGCAGGGCAGGGAGCACAGCAGCGATGGCACAGCACTGTCAGAGCCACAGCAGCGAGTTTGGAACAGCTCCTCCTTGTTACACTCCTCCTTCTCACCCCAGACAGCACTTAATGGAACTGAAACATCACTCTGCACATCACAAAATCGGTGTGTGCTAACTCTGTTTGCTTCCCTTCTCCTTTCTCCACCACAGCAGGCCCAGAGCTCCACGTGTGCTCTATTGCCACAGGGGAATTTTTTTTTTTCTTTATTCTTTCTTTTTTTTTTTCCCCTTCTTTCCTTTTTTTTTTTTTTTTGTTCCCATCTCAACAGAAAACTTCGATGTTTGCAAACCTTAGCTTTTTCCGGACATTCACCTAAATTTTTTAAACTGCCAACTACCTAAACACTATTTACGCTCTCTCAAACGAAGTTACTCCATGCTGGATTCCCTTCAGCACCAGATAGTGCTAGGCTCAATTCCTCACTCCGCAAACCCAGAAGAGAATTTTCTGCCTGTGCAATATCTTTGAATCAAAGCCCTGGATTCTCCTCCCAGCAGCAGCAGAAGGTGAGCTGGTGGGAGCAACAAAACCCACCCCAGCCTGGTGGGAGCCAGCCTGAAACCCTCAAAATGCCACGGCACAAAATAGCAGGCTCGTCCCCATTTCTCTGTGTTATTTTGGTGTGCTTCAGAAAAAACCCAACAACACATAACTCATTAATTATAACCTTTCAAAAGTGTTTTCCTTTCCCCCAAACTGCTAAAACCTAGCAGAGCTGCAGCCAAAGTTCTAATGAAACTATTTTTAGCTTTTGTCATGCAGAGAACATCATGAAGTAGGTCTCATCCTTCTATTAATGCAAATGTATTTAAGCAGCCAGTGCAGGAAAGTTTAAAATATGCTAATCACTGTTTCTTTGGACTCCGGCCTCTGATGCCTCTGCTGATGTGTACATATCACAGACAGGCTAAGTGAAGGGAACACCATCATTTAAAGTGTCAATAGGTATTCACAACTCCACAAAGTGACAGCCACATGCATATTTTATTGCCACATTTATATATTTCCCTAATTTCCACAGTCAGCAACCTTCTAATACACACTGTTCTTATTTTCTGGTGTCTGAGCCGAATTGCCACAGCGTGTTAAAAATGGAAATGCTTTTGATAATCACATGCGCTGGTTTTCTTTCTAAAGTGGTTCAGGGCTGATGAAAGGGAGCAGATTGGCGTTCCCTGATAATCCACAAGGAAAACAAGGCACTGCCGGGGCACTAGCTCAGCCAGCCTCCCTCCAGTGCTGCTCCAGCTAAATCCCCGCGAGAGAAACTAAAAAAACCAACACACATCACATCCCTAAGTCACAGGCTGACTCTGCCTGCTCAGATCCTTGGCCCTGCTGCTTATTTTTAGCAGCAGAGAAAGCAATCAGAGAAAGCAATGCCGATCTGGGCTGGGCTGCCCACGAGCAGCTCTGTAGAAATCACACATCTCCTGCCCAGCTCACACACCCTGGCTGTGCTTAGAAGACTTCAGGAATTTTTCCCAATAAAAGCCCCTGGCTCTCACTGAAATGCTCCTCATCTCCCGGGGGTCCCATCAGGAATGAGGTATTTTCTTCAGCGTGTTGCAGTGGTAAGGACAGAACACCCAGGGCAGACGTACACGGCTCTCAACTTTTGTCAATACTGAAAATTAGTATTTTTAATTAGCAGCGTGATCAAAATAGCAGAAAATATTATTTTGAACTTATCTACCATACAGAGTACAGCACACAGTGTCACACCTGAAAGACAAGGCCTGGAGAGCTGCTCAAAGCACCTGTTAACAGCTGATCTGTAAAACTAAACCAGAAATTTAAAGGACAAATTTTAAAGGACATTTTTTAATGACACACCAATAAGTCAGCAATTAGAGAGGAATGTGCTAGCATAGACATAAATAAACAAATAAAAGCACAGGATTTTAAACCAACAAAAGTAACTCAAATACTTCAAAGAGAGCTACAAGGCTCAGTGATATGGCACAAAACCAGAGCAGAAACCTTAGACACCTTCCTGACACGGCCAAGGTAATTCCTCCTGCCCACAGGGACTGGGAGCTGCTGAATAACGAGAAAATGTCTCATCCCCACCTAAACACACACCCACTTACAGAACTGTGCCCTTATCTCAGGAAAACTCCATAAATAATATTAGCCTGGGATTTTTGTGAAAGATCAAATCCCATCAAAATGCATTTCCAGTCATCTGTGGAAATATTGGTTAGGTCAGGAGCTGCATTTTATCTTCTGCTAACTGAAACAATACAGCAGAATATCTGAAGTGTTTGCACTCATTTTCTTTCCAGGGAAAGGTGCCTGTGCCACTTAATTTCTAACAGTTAAAATTCCAGAAACAATCTCAAATCTTCACGGCACCTCCACCAAACACATCACCTGCTGCTAAGAATCAGCCAGGGAGTTTCAAAATACACTCATGAGTGGTCTCAATGTGTGTCACATTCTGTTCCCTTATGGCTACATTTCACATGTTCTGAATTCTAAAAGACCACACAGAGAAAGAGTTAAATTCTGTTTGCCTTGCTGAAAGGAATAGTCTCAAATACATCTTCGGGACCGTGCACTCAAGCCAAGGTGCTTTTGGCTCAATATAACCACATTTTAAAATGTGTTGCTAATTATTTATCTAGCTCATTATCTCCTTGCCGTGCTGAGCACGACTCCTTTCCCTCGTCCACCCACAGCCTCTCAGGTAAATGGTTCCAATGTGTCTGAAACTATTATTTTTTAAGAAGGAGAAAGATGAACCAGTGCAGCCGCTTTGGAGGAAATTTCAGTGAAATCCAGCACTGAGATCAAACCATCATTAGATTCTGGAGATGAGGCACTGATGTCACAACTTTCCCTCAAATCCAGAAAATCGAGGTTTCCTCAGGAGCACGGCAGGTGCTTTACGGAGAGCTGTGCATGGGGAAAGCTAAGAGAACATCCCGAGGGAGGATTGCTCCAAAGCTGATTTCATCTCGAGCTTTCCAAGGGTCCTGCAGTGCCATCGGTGACATCTCCTGCACTCAGTGTTTGCTCAAGGGTCCTGCAGTGCCATCAGTGACATCTCCTGCAGCCACTGCTTACTCAGGGGACCTGCAGTGCCATCAGTGACATCTCCTGCAGCCACTGCTTTCCAAGGGACCTGCAGTGCCATCGGTGACACTGCCTGCACCCACTTTTAACTCAAGGGATCTGCAGAGCCATCAGTGACATCTCCTGCACCCACTGTTTACCCAAGGGACCTGCAGTGCCATCAGTGACACCTCCTGCAGCCACTGCTTACAGGTAAATAACTGAAATATTGCACACACTTCTCACCACTCACTGCTGCCACTGAGCACTGAGGATTTCCACGTGCCTGAAGGCACTCAGAGCCTCACACACTCCATTTAGATCAATTAAAAACAGAACTGGAATGCCTTTTTTTTGGAGAGCAGAATGACAACTGATTCTCCAAATCAGAGGGGCAACCTCCAACCGATTTGAGCAGAGAAGCAGAAGTTTCTCTGCCTGCAGTGCCTGGTCCTGTGTGAGTCCAGGCTCACTCTGTTCCCATCCCAGCACAGAACTCTCCCAGTGTCAGTTCCATTTCTGGACACGCAGCCAATGCTCCAAGCTGCACGGGAGCTGCTGAAGGACAGCGCTGAGAACTGTGCTACTTTCCATTTCCATGTCAGCTCAATTCACCATAAGAATTAAAAATCCTGGGACAGGAGTTTGTAGCTCTGCAGTTACTTCTGATCTAAACACCAGCATTCTGCATGACTTACCTTGTCAGCTTTAAACTCTTCACAGAACGACTTGTTCATTTTTTTTTTTCAAACCAACATTTGTCAGTAAAGCACCTTTAGCATTTGGAATCTGTGCTGAGATCCCCAGACAGAGATACAAACATAAAACATGCATGAGTGCTAAGCGCAGGACAGGACAGGAATTTGTGAACTCCAGCACACACTAATATGTTCCTGTTCACACATCTCAGTTTTGCTGTTGTATCTGATGAAAGGGGACAGCTCAGAAATACAGATTTATACATCTTTCTGACATCCAATATGCTTTTCCCCCGAACGCCGTTTATCTCTGAGGTACATCACCAAGCCAGGGCTCATCACAGGCCCTCATATCCATATTCAGGAAGGGATTTCATTTAAAATATCTTTCTCCCAGCCCTGTTGGCTCTACAAAGGGCTCTACACTTTGGACAGCATTTACATAAACTGCATTTTTGATCCAACATTTCTGGTGTTTTTAGCCAGTGAAAATCAAGCCTGGTAGCTTTGAGCAGTGTTCTTGCTACAGACCTAATCATTAGAACTTCTGCAGGAAAACAGAGAGAAATGTTTGTCCAAATAAAGCTCATCTGCATTTCTGTGCTGTCAGAGGACAGTTGGATTATTCCCCAGACAAAGCTGATTTTTGCTGTCACCACAGCCCTGCTGACCCCTGGTCCTGCCCAGAACTTGGCCCACGTGGGGAAAATGAACAGTAACACCAGCAAAAAGCCTGGCAGGGATTTAGAAACGGAATGCAGACCCTTCTGGTTTTAAATCACTGATTTGAACAGGAGAGATTCACCCAGTCATTGCTCAGAGCAGGGAAAGCTCTCAGCCTTAGGGAGGCTGCAAAAAACCCTCGGAAATGCATTAAGGACTCACTCCAGTGCAAGAATGGGAAAACAACCACAAGCTGAAGAATCAGTTGCCCCATAAGATAAAACCCAGCAACAAAATTAGTATTTATTTTTCGAAATCCTCAGCACACGCCTGAGACAGCCCTGGAGCTGTGCACGAATCAATGAAGAGCACAGGAGTTAGAGCTGCTCCCACCAGAGAAAGCTCTGACATTCACCATTTTCGTCACCTGGGTTTGATGGAATCACTGTCTGAAGGTAAAATCTACATTCTCATGCATCCTGTAAAAATGAGCCTCCTAAATAGTTTGTGAATTAAATCTCAAGCCAAAATAGAAACCTGTCACACCTCTGAACTCAGCAGCAACGCACGGGGCCTGAAGACCTTTCAGGGGTTCAAGATTTACATTTTTCAGTGCCATCTGAAGGCTTTGTCTCCAACCACGGCACTGGACAAGAAGCCTTGCGAGTGAGGCTGCTCCAGGATTCTGCAGTCTGATTCATTAGGACAAAAGTTAATTAAATCACGTTCTCTCCTCAGACATACTACTTCGCCTTAAAGATGATTAAACAAGAGACAAATGTAATTAGGACAGGAAAAAGTATAAGCCAAAAAATTAATCTTATCACGTGTTTCAGAGAAATGAAGCAATAAATCACCTTGCTTTTTGTTTTGCTGTACCTGATAACACTGAGATCCCTGCCTGATACAGGAATTACCCTTGATGAGGTAATTTCGAGGGAGAGTGGGGCTGTGACAACAGACATTACATTTAGGGGAAAGATAAAATCTAAGCGTGGCTGATGCAGACAGAGCCCTTCAGAGAGCAATCAACACAACACGCGCTGGGGAGGGCGACGAAAACACAGAAACATCCAGAAACACACAATCAGTGCTTGAAAAAAATACACAGACTGTCTCCTAAACAGAATCCTAAATTCATATTCCACGTGCAGAAAGTGATTGTTTGAAGGGAGGCAGAGCCCCTGAAGGTGTCACTGCTCCCTGGAGATGGAAAATGGCAAATGACAGAGCACAGAACGCCAAGAAAAGCACACCTGGCATGAGGAAATCTGCATTCAGCTCCTGAGTCTGTCTTCACTTTCTTTAGATATTAATTATCTCGTTTGGTCCGTTCCTTATCAAGGAATAGAGACAAAAACGTGCCACGGGTCCTGAGTGTTTGGGTCAGACTCACTGCTCGGTTATTTCAGTCACATGGAGCCATTTTGGGGTGGCTCACAAACCTGGGGCCCCAAAAGCTGCTTTGGGGTGTCAGCACCTGCAGGGTCTGAAGGGATCGTGTACAGTAAAGGTCACCGAAGGCCCTAGAGCTGAATTTTGTCATCAGCAGAGGGAACGAGAGGAGCCCAAGGGCAGCCCTGAGCAGCACAGAGTGTGTGTGTGACAGTGACACAGCAGGGCAGGGACACAGCGACCCCGGGCCAGGCTGTGCTGCCCTGCCCCTGAGCCCCTGAGCCCCTGAGCCCCTGAGCCCCTGAGCCCCTGGGGACAGCCCTGTCCCCACACCCCAGAGGATGCCACCCCAGAGCCCAGGGGATGTCACTGCCGTCCCCAGAGCCCAGGGGATGTCACCCCTGTCCCCACACCCCAGGGGATGTCACCCCTGTCCCCACACCCCAGGGGATGTCACCCCTGTCCCCAGAGCCCATGGGGATGTCACCCCTGTCCCCAGAGCCCATGGGGATGTCACCCCTGTCCCCACACCCCAGGGGATGTCACCCTTGTCCCCACAGCCCAGGGGATGTCACCCCTGTCCCCAGAGCCCATGGGGATGTCACCCCCATCCCCGCAGCCCAGGGGATGTCACCCCACAGCCCAGGGGATGTCACCCCACACCCCAGGGGATGTCACCCCTGTCCCCACAGCCCATGGGATGTCACCCCACACCCCAGAGGATGCCACCCCACAGCCCAGGGGATGTCACTGCCGTCCCCAGAGCCCAGGGGATGTCACCCCTGTCCCCACAGCCCAGGGGATGTCACCCCCATCCCCGCAGCCCAGGGGATGTCACCCCACACCCCATGGGATGTCACCCCCATCCCCGCAGCCCAGGGGATGTCACCCCTGTCCCCGCAGCCCAGGGGATGTCACCCCACAGCCCAGGGGATGTCACCCCACACCCCGGGCAGCAGCAGAGCTCAGAGCCGCTGCCCCTCCTGCCCTGGCCTCGCTCTGCCTCACTCTGCTCAGCACACACAAAACTCTGCAGTATCTGACCAAAAGTGTCTTATTAAAGGGTCATATTCGAGTCAACAATCTTTTTAAACTCCGGGAGTAAGAATATTATGTTCTAGGGAAGAAAGAAAGAAGGTCAGCCTGCTTTCAAGGCTGCTAATTTAATTCAATCTTATACTGGACATGTCTCATTGTTGGGGCCTTTAAATATCCTTCACTGCTTCTACTCATTCAGGAATGTAATGACCTGCTTGAAATATGATTAGAAAAAAATGCTTTTTAAAACCCCATTAAGATCTATTTTTGATGGAAGTTTCCTCCATAGCCTGCAGCTAAGAAAAGCTTTCATTGTGCTGGCACTGTACCAGGAAACTCCAAACAGAATTCTGCATTTGCACAGGTAAGAGCTAATCTAGAAAATGCCATTAGAGGTGGAAAGCTCTGTAAGTCACTGCAGTGACACAGGGAGAACTGAAGATGGAATGGCAAAGCTCATTAGCACTCAGTGCCACATCCCAGGTGTGCCTCAAGTTGGTTTTTGTAAAGGTTCTGGGTCTGCAAACAACAGCTTCCCTCCTCAGACAGCTCCTGCCACAGGAAATTCGGCACAACATTCAAAGATTGACTCCACGTTTTCACCAGAAATGTCTTTCACCAGGCCTTAGCATTCTGCTCACATCACAGCTATGTAATTATTCTTTTCAGAAGCAGAGATGCAAAGAAGGCATTAACAGCCATTCAAAATATCACATTTATGCACTTTTCTCTTGTCATATTAAATATAATTACTTCTGATGCAATCAAACTCATATCCTTCAAATGGATAAATCCAGCACCAAATTTAGAACCTCAAGCCCCAAACACCAGGCTCTGAAAGCAAAGCTCGAAGCCTTTACTTTCACTTCAGTGAGGTACAGAGGAGAACAGTGAGAACATAAGGTTTAAAAATTGTATTTTTAATGAATTTCCTTTAAATTATTCTGTTGGTTCCTGGTTGCAAAGTGCTTTGAAGATCAAAGGTGATATCTGAACTGCGTCTCATAACTCATAACCAAGAGATGGGGACCACCCAAACGAACAACCCTTCCAAAAGTTTCTTCTCTAAATTGCCTGAAAATCAGAACATGTGCAAACACACAGAAATCCAACCAGAAAAAAACTGCTGATGTTCACAATCAAGTGTCAGGATGGATCCACCAAAATAGCCTGGAATGTGCTGATTGTAACCACTAAGGATCCTGCACTTCTCATTCATGCCTCCAGAACTAAGCACTGCATTTACTGTTGATGTCACATTTTTGGCTTTTAAACTCTCACTCCATGCTCAGACTGCATCCCAAGTACATATGAGTTTTATATAAGTTCTACTATTGTTCTACGAGGGTTTAAGAAATCAGTCCAGAGGACACTGCTTTGCAGATGGAGGGAAACTCTCCCTCCTTCTCCCAAACTCTGCCCCTCAGAAATGCCCAAGCCCCCAAAGCTGTGAACTGCCAAAAAAACCCAAAAAAACCCAAACCAAACAAAACCAAACAAAAAAACAAACAAACCACGCACAACCAACCAACAGCAGCAGCAAGGACTGCAAAACAAAACTTGGCTTCAAATGCATCAGCTGCCATAAAACTGGAAAAGTAAAGACAGGACTTACTAAGAACTGCCAGCGATGGTGATTTTGATTTAAGGTGGTGACATGAGACTTCGAAGTCTGTGTCTCTTCTATAAACCAGGTCTGATCAAATATTGTCGGGGAAGTTGCAGGCTGCAGACATGATGGATCATTTCCGAACTGTGCAGAACAAAAGAAAAGAAGTCAATGGTTAGAGCTGAACAGTTCCTACCACACGGAGTTTTTCTGTACCACATTTTTCACTGCATGTGCCCCCAAAACTGCATGAAAGTGATGGTTAATTATCCTTTACATACAATGAAAGCCGACCTAAATAAATAAATTCAGCCTTGCTGAATAAATATTTTTGTCAGGGAAGGCAACAAGACCCAAGTCCAACATAAAACTCCAAAATAAGCCTTAAATGGTATATAAATAAGCCTTAATGGTACCCTGAAAGAAATTCATTTCAGGGAGCAAGTGAAAAAATTCAGTTTCAGTACCTTCAATAAGAAATGCAGGCACATGGAACAAAGCAGAAAAATCCTGTCCAATATTTATCATTACAGTCTGCAAGTTTGCCAGAATATCTCTGTATATTAACAACAAATTTCCAGCAAAGGTTAACACAAAGCACTGTTAGAAATCCTGGAGTATTTCTGCTGTCTCACCCACTCCACTCCCAGTACTCCTCAGCTTAAGGGGAATCTTTAGATTTGATATTTCAAATCTTTTTGGATGGAGTCAGAGGAGACAACATTCTCAAATTCCTTTTCAATGAAGGTTTGGGAACAACCCCCTGAAATACACTGCATTTTCACACAAATACACTTTGAAGTCTGCACATTTCTGAGAAAACTTGAGGGATTCTGAATTTGGGACAGTCCAAATCTACTTAATTCTCTGCTAAGCATTTTTTGTTCAGGGCAGCAATCGAGCACCTTCTGCAAATGACTCAACACAGAGCATGAATCACTGGCAGACGCAATGCAAAGCCCTGAAAGCAGAGCAGAAACTCCCACTGATCTCTGGGTGAGATCCCAAGCGCTTACAGCTGAGCTCCAGAACCCAGGGAAAGATCCAATCAAGCACTGCTTCCCTCGGGCAAAATTAGCTTCCCTTCCCTGCACCAAGCCAATCCATTTTAATGCCACCTACGGCAGGGAAGAGTCACATGCATCTTAAGCTGCTGCTTCAAGAAACATAAAAACTAGCGAAAAAACTTCTCAAAAATAAAAATGGATTTAAACAACAGCGTAATGTAGCATCGGCACTGTGACAGTTTTGAATTAATCCAAGTCTGATGTAGATTCTAGCACAAAATGCAATTAACTTGTCCTTCCCAGTCTCAGCAGAAGATCAGCAAATTGCTGAGATGATTCCATGTGCAGATACTCCTGCCAATGTCCACTTCATGGACAGGAGTGTTCAACAGCAGAGGCGCACAGATAAAAACCAGAAGAAATTCAGTGTAAAAATAAGGGCATTTTTCCCAAATTTCTCACTTTTAAGAGCTGCGGAGACAACGTGTGATGGACTGAGCGCAGCCCCCGCTCCCCACAGGCAGATAATTCAGAATTAATGCTGAGCCTGGAGAGTGTTTCAAGTTTCATTTTTATTTATCTGATTTGATTGGTAATAAATAAATAATTTTCCCCAAGCAGAGTCTGTTTCGCTACAACAGTAATTCCTGAGCGATCTCTCCCTGTCCTTGTCCTGACCCCTGAGCTTTATTCCATTTTCTGTGCCCTGGGAGGGCAGGGGAGCAGCCCTGGTGGCACTGGCACCAGAAACCAGAAACCACAGCAGCTCTGCAGTGAATTGCTCTGAGAACTTCTGTGCATCCTCACTTTAGGTGTGCACAGCTCCAAACCATCTGCTCTATCCTCACATCCCTCCTCCTGCGAGATTCAGGTCACAATAACTCAGTGCAGAGTCGGTGGAGCTATCGGAGGAGCATTTTTAGGAATAAACCGTGGTGCAGGTAGGGCTCTGAGGCAGGAACGACACCTTTCCATAATATCTGACTGGGGCTGCATTTCGCCAAGCAGAAAACCAAAACCCGAGCGGAAGGATGTGCTGATGGAGCTCAGCAAATCAAACTCTGATGGTTCCTCTCAGCCTCACGGAGGGGACAGAGGCAACTGGGACAGGCTCGGGGCCACTGCACACAGAGGTGTCCCCAGGGCCAGCAGCCTGCAGGGACAGCAGGGACTCCCCCAGGAGACAGCCCTGGGTGCTGTCCCCTCTGAACTGCTCAAAGCCACCGAGGGATGGCTCCCAGCTCTGCAGCCAACAGCTCTGCCCTTATTGTCACATAATTGTCCCTTACTGTCACATAATTGTCCCTTACTGTCACACAAACACCTCTGTGCTTCTCCCCAGTGCCAAGCAAACCTCCCTGGGGCACTGCCAAAGGAACCCAAATGTCCTCCTCAAAATCCTCCCTCGCCCCAGGAAAACCAAGGAGCCTCAGCCAGGGCACAGCAGGGTCACATCCCCAGCAGGGTCGGCACAGAGCCTCCTCCTCTCTTAAGATAAAACACTCTTCTGTTTTATTCATCCCAAATCACCTGCTGAGCTCCAGACTTCTCTGATCAATGCTCCTGCAGTTACACAAATGTGGCACAACACCTCTGGAGCCTGAATCTGTCCTACAGCCCATAAAGGAAGAGGAGATGCTAAGCATGAGTAAGTTCTTCCAAAGATTTTATTTTCTCCCCTGAAATGGAACTCCAAAAATACCTTTGGATGGTGTCCCTCCACACACAGAATGGCACGGCATATGAATTGCATCCTCTGTGCACAGCTAAATATCAGAGGTTAGTCTGACAGATTGCACAGAGTTAATGATAGATACTTCCACTCATACCCCCACATTCCCATCTATTTTTAAATGCCTTTACTTACATAATGTTTGGTGTCTTCATCAGCACAAATCTAATTCTGATGGCAGCATCAAGGCTGTATTTGTAGGGCATGGGAAATCACCCGGGAAAGGATCCTTACAGTTCTGCTGGGCCTGGGCCTGCAAGCACAGGAGCTTTTACTTATTCATGATTTCCTGAGCAGAGCCAGTGGCTGCCTTGTGTGGCTGAACAGATCGTAATTCCATCTCCCCGGAGCCTGTCTGGGAGACTCAGGAGCGAGGGGACTGCGAGAGAGCTCTGTCCACAAAGCCCTTCGCTGGGGAAGATGGATTTTGAGAAGTCTCTTTATGCAGAACAAGTTATCAAAGTTTGTTTTTGAGGGACAGGATTATTTCTTAAAAACATAAACGAATGAAGTGAAGCACACGCACACTGTGAATGTTTTGCAGCAAGGATTCTATCAGTGGGCAGTGGATGGGGGGTGGGCACAGACCTTAAAAACGCAAGTTCACAGCTCAGCTTGGTGCTCCAGCACAGGATTTGCCACCAAAGTGTTGTTTTGCCAAGAGTTATTACTATTCCTGTGGAATGACAATATTCCTTACAGAGTTTTCACTCAGGAAAGTTTCAGGTAACAAAAACAGCAAGAGGAGCTGTCCTTTTCCCAGAGATCACTGCTGTAACACAGACAGGAAGGGAAAGTTTCCTGAAGAACCGAGGGAATCTTTCAGGAAGAAGAACCCTGAAGAACCGAGGGAATCTTTCAGGAAAATGCCTCCCTGGGATGGAGTGCCCGACTGAGTTCTGCTGAGCGCTGCTCACAGCTCTGGTGGGGATGGACTGCAGCAAAGGCTCACACAGCAACCAAAACACTCAGGGGCTGTGCTCACAGGGCAAATCAGTTTGTTTTTAACATTCATTTGCACATCGCCTCCAGTACAATTAAGAAATAAATATTAAAACAGTGGTTGCTGAGCTGGGTGTGAGCATCCTCAGAGGGTCTTCTGGACCCTGGAGAATTGCTGCTCTGAAGTACCATCCTCTCATTCGGGGCTTTGATATTTTGGTATCTTCACTCTCACTTAAAACCAAGACCTATCTCTGTCGCAGGAAAGATGAGAAAAGACATTCCAGCTCCTTGTGTGCCCTGGCACGAAGCCCTGCACTTTCTCACCTGATCCTGGAGGATGAGCTCGGATCGGGCTCGCCGCTCTGCTCGCACTGCACAGCAGCTCAGAACAGAATTATCTCACACACAGGACTCCTGTTTCCCTCTGGGCTCACGGGAAGGATCAATTTTTGAGGACAGGCATCACTTTGGATCATCCTGGGGATGATATTGAGCCACACCACCAGGAACTCCCTCTGAGTGAAGAGGGAACTTGCGCAGACCATTGGAAGAAACAGCACGGACACAGATGTTTATAAAAGTTGAATGAGGAGATGAAAATCCATTTACTCTAATTAAATATATCTAAATAGACTCTCTCCCTTGTGTTTAGCTGACTGGCCACAGACGCTTTCCTCACATACATCTCAGGGATTTTGCCTTCTAACATTCCCTGTCCTCTCATATATTCCTTTAAAAACTTTTCCTGGTGTTGTTTTTATAGCTGAATTTCCTGCAAGTATTCCAGGGATCTGAACCAGTTTAATCTCCTTCCTCACCCTTTCCCCATGCAAAAGGGGATACTTTTTGTGATATATACTTTTCGTGATCGAATCTGAAAGGGATTAAATACATGTGGTTCATTACTAGCCACGAACTGACAGCAGAAATTATCACAGCAACAGTTCTGAAGCCGTAACATATTTGGGAGAGTGACCTTCAGAAAGGAGTAAGAGACACAAGCAACATGTGAATCCCCAAAGCTGCGTTTGGGTGTTCTACCATCAGGCTCTGTGCTATTTCAGGTAACAAAGGACTGGCACAGGAAGGTGCAGCACAGTGAGATTTTATCGTGGCCCGTGGCAGATCTCGCTTTACCTGTTCACATCTTCCTTCCCCAAGCTGAAATCAGCAAGGCACAAATGTCACTGAAAGGCTGAGGTCTAACCCTGAACACCAACACTCTCAGGAGCATCGATAAAGTGACACCTTCATTAAAGTTTCCTCTAAACTGTAAGTCACATAAGTCTGAATGTTGCCATCTCCACCAAACACAGTTTAATGTGTTTTATGACAGCTAAACTTCCCCTGGCTGGGGAGGCACAAAGGCTTCACCAACTTCTAAGATGACACAAAACAGTTCCAAACCCAAATGACACCAATGATGCCTTCCTTGACTGGGCTGTGAAACACTTTGGGAAATTAATCTGGAAGATGCTGTCACGGTGCTGTATCTTTGTGATCTCTAACTATACATTAGAAATAATTCAGCAATTGACTTTGTCCTAAATTGCAAATGGTGAATGCATAGTGGCTGAAGAATCAGGAGCCAAGTTACAGAAAGGACAACAGCGTTCAACATGGAAAGAAAAATGTCAACAATTATAAGCTATCACTCTACTGAAGCAATTCTTAACTGTTCAGCTTGAAATGTAAGATACTTCAATAAATCCTTCACAAAACACATTTCAATCTTTCCTCTTAAATTGAAAGGATTATCCTGGCCTACCTCTGCTTTTAACACATCTTTTTCCTTTTGCCTCTATCAGAGGATAAATATTCAGTATTAGTGAAATAATCAGCAGTGCCACAATGAATATCAGCTCTGCAGCTCCACACTGTGTGGGTGTGAGCAGAGAAAGACATTTTTAATACAGACACTAACCGAGATGATATATTTTATTTACTGTCTGTAATTAATCTATTACAATTTATTACTGTCCTATTAAGTCTAAGTAGGTAACAATAAGGTGAACCTTGGATTAGGAGCACTGCAAAAATGCCTTTTAATTTTTTAGGTTAAAGATAGTGCAGAGAACAAATCATTATCTGCACTATGGTAATGCAATACAATATACATATATGTATATGATGATGTGTATATATATATACACACACAGTAATGCAATACTATATCTATATATGTGATGTATATATATATATACACACATGGTAATGCCACAGGAATGTGGCTGAGGTTAATTTTAAATTCTGTATGCAGGAAAGGAGGAGAGATTTGAGAAGGGATAACAAGCTCTCTACAACACCAAGGAGTTTCTAAAAGAGTGGTACTGCCTAAGAAGGAAGCCTTGAGGAATTATGAAAATTACTGTTAGAAAAACAAAAGAACCTTCTAATCACTTGCAAAATTATTTCTCCCCACAAGAAGACACTTGTTGTTAATCAAAGGACTCCACCAGTGAAACAACATGGAAATTTATTATTCCTAAAGTATTGATCTTGAACTTAGCCACCACAACATTGCAGAGCTAATTTCTCTATTTAGAACAGAATTTCTCTACTCAGATCAGGATTTGCCTGCAAGAAAAGAGAAGGCATTTCCTGTCATATTAAAATAAGAAAATTATTTAATGTCCTCACTCTTGCATGTCTTTTTTTTAAATCACAAAAGTGATACTGGCAGGCAAGGGTCAATTTAATAGGAAAATAATTTTTTTTTAGAGGTACCACACTAATATTCCTAGCAATGGTCCCCAGAGCAGGTTTGGTGGCAGAAAGAGTCAGCATAAAGTCCTCACAAAACACCTCCAGTGCAGCTGGAGGAGCCACCTCCTGATACCTTTCCATCAGGAAGGCTCTTCCGTGCACTTCGTTTGGTTTAATGTTTTAGTATTGAGTCAAATATTATCCTCAACCCTATTACAGCTGAGAATACGACAATACTTTGATGATATTTGTCTTACAATTTGAGAGCTTCTTGGTGCATTAAACAATCACCAGTTTGGTACCATTACATCATATTTCAAAGTGACAAAACAAATTAATTAGCAAGATCGTGCCACCTCGTCCTTAATCTCATTAGGAAAGACTAATGGCTACAGAATCCATTATTTCACACAGATTACTGCCCTAACACCATTAGCCTTTACAGAGCACAGGCTCATTCTGAATTTTCAATTCCGCTGTCATTTCCTCCACTGGTTTAATTACAACTCTTAATTAAGTCCCTTCTTTAATCAACTTTATAGCTATGTCCATTCGTTTATGGCTGCATATAAAAGAAGAAACAAAGAGCAAATACCAAAACTCAGGGCCAGCACCAGAGCCTTCCCAGATTTGGCTGCCCCAACCTCTGCTGCAGAGCTGAGAGCATTCCCCACTTTTAAAGGTCCATGATTAGCTCCTAATGAGCACAAAGAAGCCCAAATTTTTAGTTAAGGTTTACAAAAACACGATGCAATTTTCATTTGCAGGTCCTGAAAATCCAGGGGATTGGTGATTACATTTACATACTTCACTGTTTAGTTTTCTCTCAATTCAGTTTTTGGGGCGTGCAGGTGCTGTATGTTTCACAATAGACAATTTCATTTCCAAAGCAATAATTGAGATTTTCCAGCTTCACACTTCACTGTTACCAGAAACTGTTTGTATTTCTTTCCAAAGCAATGTGGGGAATGTCAGACATGGAAATCATTCTCTCTGGGTGAGTATCAGTGGAGTTGGTGAAATGCTCATTTTAGAAATCCACTCACACATAAGCATTCTCACAGGGAGAAACACTTGTTGGACCTAAAGAGAAGTGTGTCTGTACTGAACTGCACAACATCAACACCTAAATCACAATTAACTATCACAGAACATAAGTAATTACTGCTCGGTGTTTTAACAGAAAAGAGTAATAATTCTTTTACAACAATGGTAAAAAAATTAAAGAAGAAAAATATTAGAACATTCTCCATTAACCTGCAGAATCTTTCTCATTCAATCAGAGTTTTGTGAGATTTCACAAGTATTTGACACTTTTTAATGAGCATAAGGGAAAGTTTCTGGTCCTCAGTGACCTGCAGTGAATGAGGAGATTGGAATGACCAGGAATAGCCTCTGTCCTTCTGATGGCTTTAATTAGCTCTACCCATCTATTTTCCCCCTCTCTCCAGCTAATAAAAAGCCAATTTTTGTCCCTTCCCCACTGCAGTGTCAGAGGCAGCACAGCCATCCCCTCCTGACCATCAGATCCCACTCTGGGAGCTGTTTTTGCAATTTCTTTCTGCTTTACCTCACACACACGGAGCTGTTGCTTCAAACCTCAAACCTTCCTCCTGTCCCCAAATCTCTGTGACATCAGCACTGCTGTCAGCTCTGAGCACACTCTGATCAGGGCACAGTCCCTGCACCCTCACCCAGGATCTGCTGATTTTTTTTTCAAAATTATAATAAAAATTCTTGATAAAGATTCTTGATAAAATAACAGAATATAAAATATATAAAATATAAAATATGAAATATAAAATATAAATATCTGTAAATATATAAAATATAATAATATAAAATAATTCTTGATAAAAATTCTTGATTCTTGATATCATTTCTTGATAAAGACCCCCAAGTGGTTTTTCCTTCAGTTCTATCTTTAATATTCTCATGCATAACTGATAAAACTATCTAGTGACTTTTTGCTTTGAGATCCATTGGAATAAATGCACCAAAAGGAAATTAGCAACAAAAATGAGAAAAGCCAACGCCCTCTCTGTATGCAAATTCCTTCTCTTAAATACAAAAAGTGAGACCATGGGAATCCTGTTTCACTGAACAAATTAACAAAAGGTCAGAAAGCTTGATCTTTGTCACTGGTGTACTCTGTCTGAAAGCTGAGCTGCCGTTTAAATATTTATAAGGGAGAGCTGTAATTGCAGGTTGAGAGCTGTGAGAGAGCTCTGTGTGCACAAAGAGGACACTGAAAATATTCAATATAACATGGGAGATACTCCACCAAAGGAAAACCTGGGTGAAGGAAAGGAGCACTAACCTGGAATTTTGGAAATTTCTGAATCCAGACACATAAGAAAATGTCCTAAAGCCTTTTATTTTGGGGGTCTGTTGTGGGACACAGGCACAGAAAAGAAATTCAGACTTTACCAGCCACTGAAAACTGATGACAAAGGTGGTTCCAAATGATGATAGCCCCACAGGCTGAAGATGGAACCTTGTTTCATTTTTATGAATTTTTTTTTTAAAAAGGGGAGGAGAAGCAGCTGCACAGATGTCAAAGTGGAGAGAGCAAACAGAAATGTTCCAGAGGCTGCTGGATCTGTGAGCTGGGAACAGAGACTTCTCCCAACAGCTTTGGGCTCCTGCTCCAGAATCCTCCTGCCTGCCTGATTTTAGAGTCTCTAATTCAACTGCAGTCATACCTGTCCCTCTGGTTTGATACTCACTTTATTGATGTTTCTTCAAGAGTTATTCCATTTGGCACACAGAACATCAGGAAAGCTCCGAGGTTTCCCAGCCAACCCTTCCTCCCCAAGCCCCAGAGAATGGAAATGCTCCTCTCGTCCTTCACCTGCGCTCCCCTCGAGCCCAAATGTGCTTCACACACACAGCAGAAACGTTTCCATTTTGGCCATTTGGGAAATTCCCTTCCAGCCCAGAATTTTCCCAAAAAGAGGCTCTGCAAACCACAGCAGGCAGAGGGCAGAACAGCGAAGGCTCGCACAGGTGAGCACATGAATATCTCATATTCTGAGATAAAGATGTTCAAAGATCTACCTTGCAATAAACTGGATGCTTGGAAGTAATTGCGAGATAAATAAAATCTAAATTCTATCAAAAATACATGCAGTGAGCTTGACAGGAATAATTCTTAACCATCTGAGGAGAATGGGTATTTAGCTTTCCAGAGAGGAGAACTATCTGCAGGGTCCCTACCTAATCATCTCCATGGCATTGGAAGTTTGGAAAGCAAGCTGCCATTGAAAAATCTAAAGCGGGCTCCAAAAGAAAGAATCACAACTTCTCTTTAAATAATTTTTGGGAGCTTGTAACAAAAGCTGCTCATTGGTTAGACAAGGCAACATCCCAAAATACTCCACTGATGACACCTGGTGGAGTTGCAGAGCTTTCTCTCAGCTTTCTGCACACATTTCGGGCTGCAGGCAGCCAGGGGATCCAACTTTAGGACAATGGGTCATGTGAGGATCTCCACTGCACACTGAACTCACTGGGAAATCTCTAATTCCATTCTGCACCCATGGCATTTCAAAGGAAAACGTCTGTGAGCTGTAGAATTCAGACAGGCAAATGTCACTGCTTGGGATAGTGGCAAAAAAGAGAACATAAATTACAGAACGTGGTTAGGAAGGTGCAGGGCATCCTTACCAAGGAAAGCCCTAGATTCAGAGAAAACAATCTTGAATGGATGGTCCATCAGCCAGGTCATCAAAAAGCAGTAAGATCTCACATTTCATTAATATTTGGAATGCCAACCAGGACAAAAATGAAGATAAGTATTTATCAATGAGTTCACATCTGTTCACAGAAGCTTTTCTTTGTTTGTTTGTTTGTTTGTTTTGTGAGAAGACTGCTCAAGAAAAGCACTGCTGTGCAAAGGTCCTTAGCACCTTTTGTTCAGAAAGTCTCCTCAGCAGCAAATTGGGGAAGACCAAATATAACTCTGCATTTGCCTCGCCCTTACTTTTGTCCAAGCAGACTCTTGACTCAACTGAGTGAACTTTTACTCTGAATTAATTTTATGTTTTTAAAATTATGATATATCATGCTCCTTATATTCCAACAGCCATCATTACCAGCTGTGCCATTTTTTAGCTCTGAACCCCAGGCTTATTTGAACATCCATTATTCCATTTTGGGGTTTTGTATTCTATTCAGTGTTTCTGTTCCCACTTTGGGGGCTGTGGAGTGTGGGAGTATTTAAAGCTCACCATGTCAGCATTCCTGGCTGGAACATCCATTCAAAGCATGTCCATGGAAAGACATTTTAATGTTACAAAACACACCTCAGAACTCGGATCCTGCACCATTTTGATTCCACGGTGGTGTTCTTGGATTTGCGTCTGCGCTTGCCATGCAATAAAGAGATGCAGAACAGGAACAACCACAGGAGTGCTGAGTAATAACCGGTGGCAAAAACATACCCTGAACTTTCCAAGAAGATGACAGCTTGAAGACCCTGTTGATTTCAGCTAAAAAAAACCCTTCTTCCTTTTGAAACGCAGCTCTGGTGATAGACAAAATCTCTGGTTTGAGATGCAGACACATTTTCTGGCCTGCCTGTGGCAAGGTTTTGCCTTTAATAAATCTCACTTCCTCCCCTGGTCTGGACTGCCAATGGACACTGCTCTGGTGGCTGTCACCTTCTCCATGGGATCAAGAATAAATGAGTAAGATGTGCTTGTCACCAGACAAAAAAATCCTTATATCTCTGTTCAAATATCCTTCCAACATCAGCCAGACTGAACAATTCCCACCATGACAGCAAAGAGGAAACACTGCTGAAAATGCTAAGTTTAGCTTGTGGTAATTATACAGATGTAGCTCTGGGTGAATGGTGGTCTTGATTGTGAATGGGAAGATTGTTGATTAGATTTTTAATAAATAAATTTAAAAATTAGAGCTCACTTGTCACTTGCAGCTCAAAGTAAGGAAGAACAATAGGCAGCACTGGAGGCTATCCAGGCATGCAATCCCAGCCCTGGAACACAAACATCCACAGTCCACATCCCCAGAATGAGAAAATGAATGCAGACAGTTGACAAGAAAAAAAACCCTGATAAGCAACAAAATGCTCACACCAACCAACAGGAAAAAACTGCAGAAAAACTATTACTTACTTTGATGTGGTAAGTGAACTACTTCCAAACGAAGGAATAAAAATCAGCTAAGGTTTGGGTTTTTTTTTTCTCCTTTTTTTTCTTTTTAATTTTGAACAATAAAATCTCCAGCATCTATATTAAACTATAAACCATTAAACTACTCTCCAGAGTTTTCCACCCTTTTTTCCATCAAAGATCACCATGGCTCAGTGCTGCCTCTTTTTGAAGCAGACATTCTGTCACCTTTTTAGCACAAACCCTTCCTCCATCGAACTGAAACTCTTCACAAAACCGAGCCCTGGCAGGAGCTCCATGGAGCAAACTCCTCTTTGCAAAAGCCTCTTATCGCTCCTCATATCCTGGCCTTAATTTTCCTCTTTTGTGCACTCAATATCACATTGCTTTGCCCTTTCAGTTTAAAAATTTCTCAATCACTCTGATTTTCATAATGGCTCTCGCTCTAGCTGACATCAATTCTCCAAAGCACTGCAGTCTTGAGGGTTCCCATATTTTTAGCTCCTGTGCCAAATTGCTCTGAATTTAATTAGTTAAACACCTAGCTGCAGAAATCTATCCTAAATTCAAAGTGAGAGTCTGCTGTCAAAGTTTCTGTGATAAATTCAAAGCAAGTTTGGTACCTTCTGGGCAGGAAGTTCTGCTGCAAATGACTCATGTTGTGTGGCACATCTAAAAATCACTTCTAGCTGCATGCCTCAAAAAGCAGAGCATCACTGAACGTGTCCATAAATCCTGTGGCAAGAGGGAGAAATGTGATTCTTGGGAAAAACACAAATCTGGCCATCCAGATGAAATAATTGCTTTATTTATTACTTTTTAATAGCCTGATATAAAAAATTACAAGTATAAACTGAGATAAAGAGGCAAGTGACACCTCTATATTACTGAGTATTCCTTTCATAAAGTGTAACTATCAAATAATTTACCTGATTCACAAATTGGAAAAAGGTTACTGAGCATGAGGCTGGATGATTTCTCCATTTTGTTCATGGTGGAAACATGGACAGCCTTTGTGTGCTGGAAACTGCTGTAGGAAATCCCTCCTGCGCTCAATGTGTGCAGAACCATTCTGGACAGACCTGAAGGAAACTCTGCACTGCCAACTCGAACCTGCATGAACCTCCTGACTGAGAAAAAAAACTCTTTATGAACACCAGATATCCATTAATGATGAGTCTCGTAGAATATTCATTTGAATAGTAAAATTCACAACATCTCACATGTTCATGCATACTTCACATTCGGGTTTCATAAAAGCACAAAGATTCCACGGTGCCCATGACAGGAGATGAACAAAGTTGTCACAGCTCCATCCCCACCCAGCAAAGCATTTATACCTCAATTTTCAGCAACATCTGTGAATAAACCACTGCATCACTCTGCAGAAGCAACACAACAGCAAATACAATACCTATCTTTTCCATGGGGGTGCTGATTTTTGTTTAAATGAATTACATATTAGCCAGACCAATTTGTGTTCCATTTCGCACATGTAACTAATATATTTCTTACTGGCATTATCCCTGAGTGATATTACCACAAGTTTAAGGAGAATCAGGCCTTTAAGCCCTAAGTATTATCAACATAAAATGTAAATCCTTTAAAAAGGATTTGAGGTGGCTTTTTATGAGAAAATGACAGTCAGGAAAACATCTAACTGCCTCTGACACAAACAACGGCACAAGAGCTGAAGATTCATCTCTGTAAAGGAATCTGAAACCCAAAGCGAAGGCAGAAGGCATCTGGTAACAGCTGGCACCTCTCAATAGCCAACCCACCCCGCTCTGACATCCCATTTCGGCAGCAGCAGAAGGATCCTTGTGGCAAGAACAGAATCTCGAGACCCTCGCTGGACAGAAACAGCGTCCGAGGTCCCTGTCCCCTCCGAGGTGCAGCACTTCCACAACTTCAGTGACAAAGAGCAGTGCTGCCTCCAGCTCCCTGCCCAGCCCATCAGGGCTCTGCTGATAATGATAAACGATGGCACGGCCAGGTTTGAATGCACCTGCCAAAACAGAAACTGAACCTGCAGAGAGAGAGCGTTTTTTCCTCAGTGCAAGCCTCTGACAGAAGCCCTGCTGGACCTGTGCCCACGCGGGCAGCCAAAAACATTAGCGAACGGAGCAGCCCTAGAGCACAGCCACCTGAGCCCTGCAGGCCTCCCCTGCCTTCCAAAAACACCGCAGTCACAGCTTTACTCTACAGGTGACGCGTCTGTCATCCTGGCCAGGCACTAATGGGCTCATCAAAGACACTTTCAGCCTGTGGAGCACAAAATCAGAGGGAGATGTGTCCACACTGCACGCGACTCTTCAGCTCCCTCAGTATAAAAAACACAACTCTTCCTTCAGACGGTAAGAATTTGGGATCACCTATATGGAAATCATAAATGATGCATCAACATTTAATAGCATCAAACATCTTTCAAATTGTACTCCAGTTACTGAGATTAAATATATTTATTATTAAAAATGAATCACATTTATTATATGAAACCAAAAATAGAAATCTTCATGGGATTATTTTATTTCTCATTAGAGCTATATGAACACCTACACTCCGGCAAGCTGTCTGGGCCCTCTCGCAGTCAATGAAGAAATGGGCACTGCGAGATGCAATTTATATCCACTCTTAGACAGACGCTAAAAATAGAAAGCTTTCTTTCTCCATCTGATTTTTATAACTTATTACTGAGCATTAGTCATTCCTCACGGTGTCTGATGCTGCTGAACCTGGCCCTTTCTGGCCAGACTCACAGCCAAGGTACCCTGACTTCCCACCTGCTTTTCTCGTGAGTCTGAGAGCTCACCTGAGCCCAGACCCACCTGTGCCACCCTCTCACGTGGTACTGTGCCTGTCACTGCTGCTGCCACCTGCCCTTCTCCAGGGGCTTTGGAACCAAGGCAACTGAAATAACTATTTCATCACAGGTCCAGAATTAAGCCCAGGAAGTGAGAATCAATTCACTTTGACTTTCCTATTAAGTTATACGAAGATTAGTTAAAGGATTTTCTTTTTCTCCAGCCTCCATCTGCATCCTGTATAAGCAAAAGGATAGAATTGATGATATGCAAGTCACATCTATCTTCCTCTTTGATCCAGCTAATGAAATTGAGATTCACTGCAATTTCCTGTTTTCCATCGTTTAAGGAATGTGGCTACTTTGAAGATTCCTTGAAGCTTACAGTGTTTTTCCGTGTAACTAAGTTCTGTTTCTCCTGGATCTCTTATTTCTTTATCACTGCCAATACAAGTTGTTAATATAAATCTGTCTAAAGCATTCTAGAGAGACTGAGCTCCACAAACTTAAATTCCAACTTGAACCGATATAAAAACCTCTAGGAAATGTTTTTTGCTTTTTTTTTCTCTCTCCCTCACACAAGAGGCATGTATTTCTTACATGGTGCAAGTACTGGAGTAGCATTTAAATGATGACTCCAAATATGCTACAATGGATGGAAAGGTGTCCTCACCAAGTTCAAGGCTCAGCTGAGAGATCAGAGTGGCTCAGGAGAATCCCTTCCTCCCTCAGAATATGGGAGAATATTCTGTTTTAATTCTGCAGGAAAGCCATTAGCGTAAATATTGGAATACATAATTCCAATTAAAAATAAACGAAAAAACCGCACACCACCACATCTCCTGAAAGCCTTTACCTTGCACATTCTGCTGGCGAGCTCAGATAAGCACACTAGAGGGAAACTAAGCAAGCTCCAGACGGGAAAGGTTAATATTGCTGTGCTGTGGCTTGGTTTTGCACAGTGATTAGGCTCACTGCCAGCCTGATTCCTTCCATGTTTTAACTATCTGCAGCTGAGTGATTACATTAATAAACTTCCAGCGCAGACAGCATGCTAAATTCTAGCCACTGTTCATCCAGGAAGAGAATGGATGTCTTTGAATACACTGTCTCGTCTCTATTCTAAATTCTGGGGAAAAAAGGCAAACCCTGGCCTGATTTTCTCAGAAAGAGCCCTTCCTTAGAAACCTCCAGCAACCTCTTGATTCTCAGCAGGATTTTTAGGACCAGGAGAATTCCCTCTCAGATTTTTTTCTCTATTTTTGAGGCTGCAGCAGCAGATCTAAGGTTCCCCTCCATCACCCATCACAGATCTGCACAGCCCAGATCCCAGCCACAACATCCCTAGAAATTACAGTTTGAAGCCCTTAAGGTCAAAAGCATTCACGTGTACTATTCAGGCTAAGAGAATAAATCATCAGCAATGATTTATAATCAGAGAGGAATTTAGCTCATCATAGGTGAGACCAGAAACCTTCAGGTCACATCCAACATAAACACAACCCTAAATGCTCAGAGTGGGCCACACAAAATCCCAAGTCCATCTTACAAACTAATTACCAAATAAGGATGGGGAGCGAGGGAATCCTGTTATGTAACAAACAAAGAAGAATATCTTCCCATTTGGATGGCAGGCAGAGTTCCCTGGCAGCACAGAGGAGAGTTTCTAGCAAGGTATTGCAAACCATTGTTCCATCAGTAGATCTGAGCCCACAGCACTGAATGCCTCTCGCAGCTCCTGGAATAAATGCAGTTTGCTTTTCTGCAGCAGGAACAGCTCCCTGCTAGCCCCAAATCCTGACTTGTGCTCCACTGTACCCAGGAAGGAGATAAAAGGGTATTTGCAAAGTGAGCCAGACATGCTTCCTGCAGGAGCCACAGCACCTAATACAGAGCTCAGTAAAAGAATTGGTGTCTTTCTCACAAAATGTTGTTTCACCACTTCACTCGCCAGTATACACCTGCTGGATTTTTTTTTTTCATTTATTTTTAATTTTTGCATCAGGAAATGACTGAAAATGTTTCAGGTACATTGTACAGAAACCTACACATCTCCTGCTAAGTTTACTCAGTGGAGCAGAGCTGTGGTGTGGGCAGAACATCCACTTTTGATTCCCAGCTCTGTCACTGACTCACTGCAGAAATTTGGTGAAATCGTGCCCTTCTGAACAAAATGGGGATAATAATCATTCTTACCTAAGAGACGTGCAGTAAGACTTCATTAATTAATGTCTGTAAGGACTTTGAAATCCCAAGATGAAAGACAAAGCGCATCATAGGAATCCATGAAACATAAAATAATGTATCTACGGAATAATGCATTTAACACTTCTTTAAAGCATTTGACACTTCTTAGCCATTAATCCTGTGCTTGTGGAAGGCAAACTGCTGCCGTTCCTTTCCAAACAGACTTGCACACAGAGGCAAATCAAAGCCATGGACTCTGCGCCTCCAACCCTTCACCTCCCTGAGGAGGAATTCATTCACACAGCGCCAGAACCAAACACCTGGAGACAAACGTGCAGGTCGTGTCCAAAACCCACTCTGGGACTAGGAGAACAAATAACTCTGTTTTCTGCAGGCTCGAGCACCTGCAGCCTGATCTTCAGGGGTCCAGCAGAGCTGCCCTGCAACCTTCCAGAGACTGAAATGGACAGGAACCCCCAGCCACCAGCCCAGATAACAACAGAAATCAAAAAGAATACAAAATAATGGCAAAATGCAGATCATCTTCAACAGGGTGAGTTCACCCTAAATGCAGCCATTCATTAGCATGACTTTCTCTTCTATCTTTATGGAGAAAAATTGAGTATCTGTCACGAACATTCGACCTGCAGCACATGTGTGAGGGACTGAGCAGCTATTCCTGAGACAGTGCAAGTAATAACCCAATGCATTTGGCCCCACGGAAAGAACAATTTGAAATAAAATTCTGCTTTTCCCAAGAACACCTTTGGGAAAAACCTAAAAATGAATAGGAGAACTACTCAGAAATATTATGGCAGTGAGAGATTAGGAGAAACCTTGGGCTTCCAGAGCGGACATATCTTTAAGTTAGGAACTCTGAACTGAAAAATATTCAGTCACCTGCACTGAGAAAAGTACCAGAGGCAGCACGCAAAGACTGCCAAGGGAAAAGGGGGTTTTGCATAAATAACATTGATGCAGCACTTGGAAGAAAAGGTTCATTGAGAATTACTGAACTCAGACAGAGAACAAGTCCAGGAAGCGCTCAGATAAGGTAAAAACTAAAGCTGAGTTAAATCTGAGGCAGGTGGAGGTTATGGAAAAGCAGCACTGAGGATGAGCAGCTTTGTGGCATTTCCGAGCACTTCTATCATCTTGGCAATCTCGTGGCGCTGGAATTGGAGCACTCAGCACTAAGTCTGTGTTGAGTCAGAATTAGTGATGAAATCAGACCTACCTTGTCATTTTGTCACTATTAGACAACAAAGAATAAGCTCTTTTAGTGTTTCATAACATAAGCTCCCCACATTTTGGTTTACTCACATGGCCCTTTCTTCTGCCTTGCTCCAACTCCAACTCATCCTTCCCGAACATAAATCCTCCACTGACACAAAAAGGCAAAGCTTGGAGATGTGTTTTAACTATTTCACATGCTGTGTAAAGGGTTTTAATTATTCATGACGGCAATCATGTGGCTCATTTCTCACACTTCTCTCCTGCCCTTTCAAACGTGTCAGGTAATTTTAAGAGACATGAAACACAGAGCAGAATATTGTGATATTTCCCCTGAAGTGTTTACTTGATGTTTTTATTATTTATGTGATAGCAGTCTATTATCAATCCAATAATGATGGATAGCGATAGTTAAACGTTCCCGTGGGACTTCCCAGGCCTTCGTCCCCAAAGCAGGTTTGATGGAACTACAAAAATCCAAAAGTATTTTTCCCATGCACACTTACACTGGGCTGCAACACTGGGAATCACACACATGAGAAGATTTACCACGTAGCTGAATAAGAGATATTGCACCAGCCCATTATGAAAGAAAGCCGTTTCAGCCCTGAAGTTACTCCAATAAATTAGAAATTCTGATAATAGGAATGACATGGACCTTTAAAAGCTCTGCAGCTCACAGGCATGCATTATTCTTCCTAGTTAATGCCAGCAATTATACTTTTAATGAATGTTCCAGAGAATAAAAACAAAATAAATAGTGCTACATGCCTCAAATCTGCATTTTTCTAACAGCCACGATTGCTATGAAAATTCTGTTCTCTTGGCAATTGTTATACATCACAAACAAAATATCATTTTTGCCCTCAAGGCAGATCTGGTGTCAAGGACAGTCCCTTTTTGCTTACTTGTAAATTTTGGTTTGGAAGGGGAGTAGTCCACAGATGACAAGCTTGTGAAAAGCTAAATTGTGATATATCACTGAGGACAAAGCCAGTACCAAAGACAAGGAATTAGGGAGGATTCTGTCACTCAGCAGTATTTAACAAAGAGCATTTCTGAACTCAGTAGTAAATCAGCCAGCTCTCACATACACAAAGTGATCAGAAAATGCAGGTCGAGACAGACAACAGTACAATCCCTTTATACATATGGAAAATAAATGGATGCTACCTTTTAATTCTTCATTTTCCACTCCACCTTCTCACAGTGTGTTTTTAAACCTCTCCACTTCTTCCTTCCTGCCTGGGAAATCCTACAGGATCCAAAATGACTTCTGCACAGAGCTGGCACCCAGAGCTGAGGGAGGCAAACCAGGCTGCTAAAACCCCAAAAGGAGCACCAGTGCAAGTGAACACTTTCCCCCAGACACCTCTCCTGATGTACCAAAAACCTTCTTTCAAACAGTAATTCCCAGTTCACTACAGCCAGTTCCATCCACACATCACCGTGGATAACTCCACTGCATTAGGGAAAATTTCCTGTTACTTAGTTACAGGAAATCAGAGCTGAGAAAGCATCCTTCCCAATAGCAGCATGGCCTCCTAAATGCTAATAAATAAAATGGTATTTAAAAAAATCGACAGCACGGTTTGACTAAATGTTCTGGTAATTTTTTATGCAACGGACTGAAATGTAGTTACACAAACCACAGTGGGGGAAGACATCACAGCAGTGGGGGAAGGAGGAAGCTTTTCCTTTGTGCTATCCCATTGCTCACCACTCTGCCATGGCCAGGTGGATTTTGGGGCTGGCAGCTCCTGGGGAGCAGGGAATGCTGCAGGTGCTCAGTGTCACCTCAGTGTCACACATTTGTGGTGCCAGCACTGACAGATATAATGAAATGAGTGTGTTTGTTTATCTACAGGACACAAATATTATGCTCAGGACCTGCAGCTCTCCTCACTCAGAGCAGGACATGCTGCAGGTGCTCAGTGTCACCTCAGTGTCACACACTTGTTGTGCCAGCACTGACAGATATAATGAAATGAGTGTGTTTGTTTATTTACAGGACACAAATATTATGCTTTCGGTATTGTTCGCTGCTTTCTGCTCAGAGCGATTTTCCCACAAGGAATCAATGAGACCACCTGAGCCCCAAGTGTGTGACACCAGAGGTGTCAGCAGCTCAGTGGCTCACGCACGGTTTGATTCCTCGAGCTCTCACCACCACAGACAGCTTGTCTTCCTGCCTTGCTCTGTTTTCTACATCCTTCTGTCTTATTTGGAGACAACAAAAAGTTGTGTATTTACAAAACTTGTATCATTGGGTTATAAAAATACTGGGAGCTTGAAAGCTTTACACACTTATTTTCCTTTTAACAGTATTTACAGGAATTAAACAGGAATTTTTCAAAAGGGAAGTTAAGTTGCACGCTGAGCACAAGGTTCAGGGTTTATGATAATTGGTAATTATCAATATCAAAGGTGGCAAAACTCTCACTTCCATCGAACAGCTGGGATCAATATCTACAAAGAAGTGACTGAGCAGGGCTGCTCTACTCTGGCTACAGAAGGAACTTTGCTTTTTGGAACTGTGAGGAGAAGTTGTGCCCTCCCATCAGGGTAGGGATGAGGCTAAAGCTCACCTGAGCCACCAGAGCTGTGACAGTCGGTGTGACACGAGGGATCAGCCCTTCCTTCCAACTGCCCTGACCAACAGTGCCTGTGCAGGATGTGACCCCAAATTTTATAGAATCCATGGTGCAGGATGTGACCCCAAACTTTATCAAATCCATGGTGCAGGATGTGACCCCAAACTTTATCAAATCTGTGGTGCAGGATGTGACCCCAAACTTTATCACATCCATGGTGCAGGATGTGACCCCAAACTTTATAACATCCATGGTGCAGGATGTGACCCCAAACTTTACAGAATCCATGGTGCAGGATGTGACCCCAAACTTTATCAAATCCATGGTGGGAATCCTCAAGAGGAGCCCACAGGGCACAGGCAGTTCAGGTGAGACACACACTGATCACTGCTGACAGTGCAAGAAAAGATCTCCTGCTGCAAGTAATTCAAAGTTTGTTTGTTTGTTTGGGTCATCCCCTCCCTGCATCCCAAAACAATTCGGTGCTGACAGCTCTGCTGTCACTGTGACTGTGCACAGCACCAACTGAGGGGCTCCACATCCTGAGGAGCTCCACACCCTGAGGAGCTCCACACCCTGAGGAGCTCCTCCCTGCACATCACCGACAGGAACAGGTTAAGGACAGGTGTCCTTTTAGACACAGACACATCAGCTGTGCCCACCTGCCCTACAAAAACCCCATAAAACTGCTTCACTGCTGCTGCTTTGCTCGGGGTCTAATTCATCCAGGAGCCACCAACCACGGTAACACAGCAGCACTACCTGTACTTAATCTTCAAATAAACCAGAGTTGCTAAAATCACAGGGAGTGAATGGTAAATAGATTTCTATAGCAGATTTAAGGCTGCTGAGCAGAGAGAGCCTTCCAACAGAGGTGACCAGGCAGCCCTCAGAATACACAGACTGACTGTAGCCACCCTGATTTATTACTGAAGTAATTTTTTTAAAGATTAATACATTTGCAAACTCATTACTATGAGTGGCACACAGTCAGTTAATTTAAAATGAAACAAAGAAAAGGTCTGGTTTTAGAAGATCAATACTTCCCCCTCCCCCTTTCTTAGACAACATTTAATTAAGAGAAGCAATGCAATGGATAAATGTTAGAGCAGGTTCTGCAAACAATATCCATGGATTTCCATTGACCCTGCTGAATGATCTTGGGCAAATAAACCTGAAGCACACTGAAAATTTATTACCTGCAAAATGGACAGAACGATATCAACCACCATCCTCGAGCACTCAGTAAAGAGCTCTTGCTGGAAAGTGCTATTGCAGACTAAGGGTGACTCCAGACACAATGCAGGTCCACACAATTACAGATTTCAGTACAAGATTATAAACCTGAAAGTCTGACATGCCTTAAAAAAACCCCAACACCCAAAATTTCATCCAGTTCCTCCTCATTTCTAACTACAACTTTCACTGCAAGACCACAGAAGCCACTGAGCCTCGCCAGCAGATGAAGAAACTGAGGCTGAAAGATCTGTGGCTCATCAGAGAACACAGCAGAGCCACCACAGGACTGAGCCCCAGGCCATGCCCTGCCCAGGAAAACAAAAGCAGAATTATTTCCTTCAGGGCCCAGAGCTGGTCCATCCACAGTGGAGTGCTTCAGCTGCCCTGGATGGTGTATAAATGTGTTTTAGGCAACAAAAACGTGAAACGGAAGGTGCAGTGTGACCAAAAGACGGTTCTGGTTTGGAGGAAGGAAGAAGAGCTGTTATCTGTGAGTGGACGTTGCTGTCATTTACAGAAGTGCTCCTTCAGCAAACCAGAGCCTAATGAATTACCAGGCATTAAAAATTGATCATCCCTACATAGCATTTTTTAAAACTTCCGTATTGATTCATGTTTTCATTTTGCATAAAGCACCAGAGCCCAGTTAAGCTCCATGGGAGGGGAAGGGGTGGGGGGACCAAGGGAGAGGTTCCTGTGCTTGTTCTGCACTCTGCTCACTTCAAAACTGGACGGGAAAGCGATGAGGAGAGCAGAAGGGATCCGAGCATCCTGCATTTAATATTCATTTGATCGCTACCTGGCACGGCAGAGTGTTTAAATCCAAGCCCTGCCCTGCTCTGCCCTGCAGGAAAGGCAGACAGAGCCGACTGCAAAGCATCTCCGCGAAGGAAGACAATTGACCTGACAACCGAGGGCACAAATCTTGTGCCAGAACAAACCATCCACAAGATTTCTACAGTCATCGTACATAAAAAACCTGATCAGACTGTTGGCTTCAGACAGAGCCTTATGTCAGGCCCAGTATGACACAAGCACATTTTCCCCAACTACTTAAAGGTTATGTAATAGAGATCTGCAGAGCATTAGCCGTCACATGACACGTCCCACTAAGATTTCAAACTGCCACCTACAAAATTTAATTAGCAAGCGGTAAACAAGGGAGAAGGGAAGAAATGCGCTCCTGGAACTGACAGGGAATATTCTTAAGGTTTTGAACGATATTCAGGATTGGGGGTGGGATGTGGGGAGAGCAGCAAGGCAGAGTTAACAAAGAGGTGAAGCTGCGAGTGGCCCAGGGGAGGGAAAGGCAGCAAACAGGGACAGACCCGAGCCCGTGGGGTTGGTTATAGTGCCAGCTGTGAGCCTCATCCTGCTCAGAGCTCAGCACCATCACTCCATCCAGCGCAGCAGTGCTCAGCCCTCGCAGGGATGCTGCAGCCCCTCCGGCTGTGCACGGCACAGAGTGTGACAGTCCTCTGATTAATGGCACAGAACATTCCTGAGTGAGGGGGACAGTGCATTACTAAAGAAGCACTTTCCACACCAGTGAAAGGGAGCCATGATATTCCATACATGAGGAACAAATAGCATTTTTTCAGCTGTGTAAGAAGGAAGTACAAAAATATTCAGCAGGAGCTAAAAGGTAAAGTCCCAGAATAAATTCCCTATTCTGGAGGAATTTAGCCTTGATTTAGGCTTTTACTAAGCCAACCCTAAACAAGTTAACCTGCCTCAAGAAAGGCCTATTTTCCTTTCTAAGTTAGTAAGAGGGGGTATTATTGTAATTTTTTCCATCAGACGTCCACTGTAAAAACTTAATGAGGCTGTCTATAAAAATGATTTATGCTCTTCAGTGAAAGAAAATAAATCAGTCTAGTCCTAGGGGAGGTGGAGCAGGAAAGGAAAGGAGCGCATGTGATGGCTGCCACCACCTCACCATTCACACCCAGCCTTGAGGAAGAGGAGCTTGCTGTAGGACAATCTCTAAAGGAAAAATGGAAGATGGTTCCTAATTGTCACTAGGTGAGAGCAGGGAAGAGCATCTGACCATAGTGCTATATTCTCAATGCCTCTCTCCTGATTGCTCTCAGTCACACCCTGCACTGCCTCTTGCCGTCAGCACTGGGCACAGAACAGAGACTGCTCTAGCAATCAATCCTGTTTGTAGCACAAAATAGAAACTTCATGAAAATTATTTTTTAAAAAAGTAAAAATCAAACCGACAGTCCCACCTCCTCTGTCCTGACTCCTGCACTGTGTCTCCTCCAAACCACTGCCACCAGCAGGGAAATGAGGCTCTTCACTCCAAACTGAACATACCCACGAGCACAACACAGTTTAGCTAATCAAATGTTATTCCAAAAACCTCAGAATAAATTCAAATTCTTCTGACACTCAGCAATATTCTTCTACAGATCAACAGCACACAATGCAGACTGTCAAGTGATTTATAAGTAGCATCTAGAAGCCTCTGTTGGGATTCAGCATCCTGATGGGGAAAACAGTATTTGGTCTGAAAATCTCATTTCCTAAGCAGATAAAATAAATAGAATGTAGTGGAAAGAGTTCATTATTATTCCCATTTACAGAAGGAGAACAGAGCCCAAGAGATGCTAAATGCTTTGCTCAGGGCCATTCACGGATCATGGCAGAGCTGGGAGTCACAGTGATTTCCTCACCCAGCACCACGCCACGAGCGCAGCCAAAGCGCTGAGCCCTTCAGCCACTCCATCTCCTCAGCAAAATCCCAACACAGGTGCCTTTCCAACCATCACACAGAACGATCACACCTCGAACCATGCTGAGCACGATGGGTACAGCTGGCAGAGAAACCCTCAGCGCCCATGCCCAAACTTCAGCCTCACCAGCGGCTGAGGAGGTTCTGAGCTCTTCTCCATGGCCATGGCATCACTGCCCCTTCCCCACAGCCCCCCGAGCAGAGCAGCTCTGGGGAGAAAAGCATCACTGCCCCTTCCCCAGAGCAGAGCAGAGCAGCTCTGGGGTGAAAAGCATCACTGCCCCTTCCCCAGAGCAGAGCAGAGCAGCTCTGGGGTGAAAAGCATCACTGCCCCTTCCCCAGAGCCCACAGGAGCAGAGCAGCTCTGGAGTGAAAAGCACCACTGACCCTTCCCCAGGACAGAGCAGCTCCGGGGAGAAAAGCATCACTGACCCTTCCCCAGAGCCCCCAGGAGCAGAGCATCTCTGGGGACAAAAAAATCACCGTCCCTTCCCCACAGCCCCCCGAGCAGAGCCGCCTGATGAAAGCCCAATTCTCCACCAGGGAACGCACGCTGGGTTCACGACACGTTGCTCTGAAGAAGCTGCATTGTTCCAGCACTGTGGCGACACTCCAGTTCTGTTTTTAATTATTATATTGGTATATGTCTTTCAATTCTAACGGCGAGTGCTGCTCTTACAGAGGAAATGCCACTGTCAGCAATGCTCCCTGACAGTTCTCATCTGGGGTGGACAGGCAGCTCACAAAGAGCATCAACAGCCAGAGAGATAATCACCAGGGGCACCAGGTGTTTCCCAGGCAATCTTGAACAGATTTTGGTTACTTGGTCCCATGCACAGAGAGACTTTCCAAACCACAGAGAGGAATTGTTATCTATGCACCTCTATATTCTATCAAAATACGATATGCAGGCTTAGGCTATGAGAGACGGGAAACAAAGGATTTACACAAAATTCCAGTTTAGTCAGAACCTTTTGCTGAATAATAATCCAAAAATAAGTCCCAGGAAAAGAGTCGTGACTAACAGATATTTCAGCGAGTGTGACATATTTTGTAGCGGTGATGAGGGCCTGAAACAATTTCAGTGAAATGACAAACAGCCTTGACTGTCAAACCAAGCTTCCTTCAACATGAATATTGAAAGGACAGGACAGTGATGCATGACCAACTAGCTCCTCATTACAGAATAAAGTCAGCACGATTTTGGGTGTTTAATTTTGGTATGTGGTGGGGCATTTGACACCCCACAAGGAAAACCCCTAATAGCAGAGGATACCAATTGTCCAGCGATCACAGGCATCTTATTTCTCTTGTGGCAGCCCACAAAGGTTCAGACTTTTGCAATAAGCTACTGCCAGCAGGACAGTTGTGCTGATATATTTATTTAATGCTCAGTCTCACGCGCCTATCTAAACCACAGTGGTCACACACACGAGTGTGTGCACATCCAACAGATCTAAACTAGAGAGGGGCTGAATACATGCATGGAGATACACAGCTTTAATAGATGGAGAAGTTCTTACTTAGCTTGTATGAAATTGGCCAAATCTATAGAGAGAGGCCTCAGATTTCTGAGCTCGGAACTGTCAGAGAACTGAACCAGCATTTATCAGCTATTCAGACCATCCTCACGCAGGAATCTGTGGCCCTGCCCTGCCCATGTTTTGTTCCATCTCACTCTTCCTCCCCCTAAAACCCACGTGCTGCTTTAGAGCTGGAACTTGGTTATAATTCTAGAAATTTCAGCACATTGCCTTTCTCAGAAAGGTGCAGGTGCCCACAAATACGTAAAGCTGGATGTAATAACAGTGCCCCTCTGCTGAGTGCCTCCAGCCCTCGGTCATGCTGTGTTTGAGCAGGCTGGGGCTCATTCAGGTATGGAACCAGGGAAAATCGGGGCTGCTCTCTGGTCTGCAGGCAGCATGACCACCTCACTGATTCCATTTCGAGCAGGTCTTTCCCTATGAAAAACAAAACAGTCTGCACAAGGCCACTGACCAGGGCCATTGGATCCAAAAGGAATAACAAAAGGTGCCTAAAAAAGACCCAACCTCCCTTCAGGTACTAGAAGTAGCACATATGTATTTCAAAGGATGTCTACAGCGGTGAGTCCTGGCTGACAACTGTAATATTTGATCTGAATTACCTTCTTCATTTGTCAGCTGGGCAGACTTGAAAGCCCTCCTCTAATAAAAATGTAACACCTCCTGATCAAAAAATCCCAAATCCAAAGCGACTACAACCACTTTCGCATCAGTTCCCATTTCCTGCTGGTTTTTATCACATTGGCTTTGTGGGGATGCTGTAACTTCCCCTCCACTGCTCGGTCTGCGTTTGTCTTTCATGCTGTTCTCTTAAGGCAGCTCCTCTATCTTGCTAAGCAAGAGTCCTTATTTTTATTTTGCTGATAACAATCAGAGTATTCTTTCCCTGTCCCAGCATAATTGGTGCAATTCTAGAGGTTACAACCAATGACTCTGAATTCAGATATTTCTTCAATATATACCCAATCCCTTAAGAAGCAGACTCTGTATTTACCAGATGCAGTGTCAAGACTCATTAGTAAGTTATTCTGCTGAGTTATTTTATATATTAACCCTGCATCACTACCTGCACTAGACAGAACAGCCCAGTCAGTGTTTTACCACTAAAATAACAGGCAGCAGTAGCTTAAAAAAGAAAAACCAAAGCTTTGATGAGCACTCAGATTTTCCTCAGTTGCAACTGCACTAAGACCATGCACAGCTGTAATGTCGACCATCACATCACTCTGGGAAAGACACACCTCCCTGCCCAACGCTATGAGCAATAGCCAATTTTGAAAAGAGGTTAATAAAAACCCTGCAGTATCCCCTGTAATACCGAGCACAGCATACTGGTACATGCTAATTAACCGGTATTTATAGGAATATGCATAATAAAATGCTATTTTTCTGTCATACATGCTCGTATGCAGAACAGACATCCCCAAACACTGCTATGCATAGTGTGCCCATACATACACGTATCTATCTATGTCTATCTGCAAATTGCTCCCTTCCATGAAAAAAAGGATGAGGTATTTACTTGCAATCGGTCTAATTTAGCATCGGATGGCAGACAAATGCCACACATTTTCAGGGGCAGTGTCTCTGAGGAAGAGCAGTGACAGGGATGACTTTGCCATGACACGACAATACACATTTGCAAAGCAAACCCATTCTGTGGATATGCACCATGCCTGGGGCTGGGGGCAGGGACAGCCACAGATCATCGCTAACTTTGCCCCCTGACATCGAGACAGAACAGAAACACGGCCCTTCAAACCTGCCAGTGTGGCATTTATTTTATGGGAAACCCTAAAAGTGACTGGAAAATGACATCAGATTAAACATCAGTCGGAGGGAGGATGGAATAATCTAGCAAGAGTTTAATCCCTTTACCTAGTGCTCGGGCACGATGCACATTTTATTATTCAAAGCAGCACCTACAAGGAAAGATTCAGTGAAGGGCATCGCCAAATTGCTGCAGAATAATAAAGTTTGCGTGCCTCCGATGGAGTTAGGGACGCATCGCACCTCGCCGAGCAGGGCATTCTCCACTGCACCCCATCCCCATCCCCATCCCCATCCCCATCCCCATCCCCATCCCCATCCCCATCCCCATCCCCATCCCCATCCCATCCCCATCCCATCCCCATCCCATCCCCATCCCCATCCCCATCCCATCCCCATCCCATCCCCATCCCATCCCATCCCCATCCCCATCCCATCCCATCCCCATCCCATCCCCATCGCATCGCCATCCCTCCCAGCGCTCCGGGCCGCCAGCACTGACCAGCAGTGGCTATTCCTAGCGAGGCTGCGATCTCGTAGCCGGGCTCGGGCGCTGCCGAGGGCTCGGGAGCATGCCGAGGAGCCGCGGAGAGGAGCGGAGGAGCGGAGGAGCGGAGCGGAGAGGAGCGGAGGAGCGGAGCGGAGAGGAGCGGAGGGCTCAGAGCGCGGCCGGCGGCGCTGGCAGCATCGCCACGGAGGCTCGGCGCCGCCGCTCAGGGCCGGGCTGCGGGCAGCGCTGGGGCCCGGCGAGCCAGCATCATCCGTGCAGCGCTGCCGAGCCTATGAGGCGCAGAGCTCGCCGCAGCCGCCCCAAGATGGCTTTCGCTCCGTGCCGCCTCACATGGCCCTGGCCCGCGGAGCCGAGCCGAGCCGAGCCGAGCGCAGCGCTGTGCCGAGGGCACGGCCAGGCGGCTCCGCGGGGCTGCTTTACCTCCGAGTAATGCTATCACAGGATCTCCTCAGTAGGTCATCTGTGGCCTGCTGGCACGAACCAATGAACTGTAAATGCGAGCGGCAGGTTTTTTTCGCTCGCCGGCCTGCCCAATGGAAGGCGCGGATGCAGGAGGGCATCAAGGCAGAGCATCCCGAGCGTCCTGCGCTGCTGTGCCCCACGAGCTGCGTGCCGTGCTTCGCACTGAACTTCTGACCTGCCGCAGCATCTGCCCGGCAGCTAGAGGGAGATGCTGTAAGGGGACACAGGGCGACATTTAAAATAAACCCATCTCTGCGAACCCTGCTTCAGCCGTTTGCTCATCGCTTCCTGCTCCTGGTTTCTCAGCAGAGGTGATCCGAGTGACAGAATCTCATCACTCTGGGTGTGCATTCACTACAACAGAACTCCGGGAATTCTCCGGGCTGATAAAGGTTAAATCATCAAGAAAACCTCTGAATTACGTTGAGTGGAACTTCTGTATTTTCCTTTTAGTATTTAACAGAGGAAGGAAATGCTGCACTATCAAAGCACAATTTTGTTGAATTCTATTAAAGTACCCAGATAAATACATCCCTCAATTCAATAATGTCTTTCCTACAGTTCCTTTTCTGATAGCAGCCTTCCTCCCATAGTTTTACCCACAATCTTAATGAGAAAGAGGAGGAGAATTTTCGGGAAAGTTTGGCTTTAACAAAAGAAGGCAGATTTCCCCTCAAGCCTAACAGTTCTTTGTGAAGTTGGAGGGCATGGGGAGGACCTGCTCGCCAGGAACTGCCAGCATCTGATGCTTCTCTGGGAGGAATTAGGAGCCACGGGAGAAGGATTTGTCAGCTGATCTGTGTCTCTTTCTCTCCCATGAGCCATGATGTTTGCTGAGCAGTCACTCCGGAATGGCACTGTCTGTTTCTGGGTTCAGCAATTCCCAACCCTCCATCCCTCTGAGCACCTGACTCTGACCGTGACCCCAAAGCTCTTAGAACACTGAGAGCCACCGCTCCCATTGGGAGGAGACATTTCCTTGCAGAGGTTTGGAATGAAATGATGGTCACAGCAATTGTGATCTGCAAAGCGACTGGTGGCTGCTGAAAAATCTGTCCCTCATTATATGAATGAAACAGCGAAAGATCTGATCCCTGGTTATGTGATGTTGCAAGAAAAAAAAAAAGATGAGATGGTTTATAGACAATCTGTGCTTTCTTCCCCGAAATCTGCATTGGCACATTCCAGAAAGACTAGAATTTTCTGAATGAGAAGTCCAAAATCTAAAAATAGGTAACCAAGACCACTCTGTACAAATCTCAGCCCCAAATGACCTTCCCCGAGATTACTCATGACTGTAGCAGGAACAACAGAACTCTGGCATTTCTGAGGGAAAAGCTGTTCCTACCAAGGCTCATATGCCCATTCCCAGATTAGATTATGGCTCTGATCACCAGGCAAGAGCACTCCTACTTTTATAACCAGTTTGTGGCATAAATGGCTTTCTTTTTCTCTTTTTTTAAGTCTAATTTTGGCAAGATAGAATTTTTTCCTCAGTTGAGCTACATGCAAGCTTCAAAGTCAAATGTTCCTTCTGACTATATCAGCACTTACCACATTGTGCTTCAGCACCAACCACAGACCCCAGAACATTCCAGGTGGCACATTTTGGAGATCTGTCTTGTCTAGGCTGGAGCCTGGGTGAACATGACTGTTCCCTTATGTGCCTTTGTACAACAAAACAAGAATTTGCTAGGCCAACTTGATACTTGAAAATCTGTCAGATCACTGCAAAATGGTGTTATTAATGTGTTACACTGAGCCAAACCAGCTCTTCTCATTCCTTTTCATGGGAGGGTTTAAAACATGAATATCTGTACATGGGGCTGTGTGGGTATATACATGTAAAAAATATGTAAATTATCATAAACTTTCCGGAAGCCTTGTTTTAAAAAATATGGAAAATTATATGAATAAATTTGATGAAGTCACTCTGAAAGTAAAATAGCAGCTAGTTTTTTTAACTACCGGTACAGACTCACTGCTATGAAGATTTTAAAACATATTCTTTATCTCAAGAATATGTTTAGCAAGTTGAGTCATAAAAATTTGACATATGCAACTTGTTATGCCAGAGCAGACGAGAACTGACATTTTACTGGAACTGTAAGCTGTTGGGACTTTGTTATCATAAACATTTTGTTATTAGTTTGGGAGTTTATGTGTCCAAATATCAGCATCACACCATCAATATCAAGTACATAGCTTGGTAATAATTTTTTCTGGCTGCAGTTACGCTGCTGATGGGCCACAGGCCCATCTAGGAACACACAGAACAGTTTTGCTGAGACAAGAAAGGGAATTACAGCTCTGGGTGCCAGGCCATGGAATTCCCCAGAATAACAATCCCACGAGAATGACCCTCCCTTCGGATGGACATTCTTTAGAAAAAGAGACAGACCACAGGACATCTTCCTGTAGATGGCAGGACCTGTGAAATACCATTTTAGCTACGTCACTTTTCACAGGCTGTAAAGAATTTCATGTTCTTTCCAGTCTTTCTGAATTACATGAAGCAATTATTTAAAACATGTTCTAAGAGATGAGTTGTCCTCTTAGTTCCCTTAGCAGGAAAGCCAATCTCGCAGGCTGTTGTTCCAACAAACCAAGCCAAAGCGGTGATGAGCCCTCCCCTTCCCAACTCCACTTTGGGAATGAAGAAATGAAAAGGAGCTCACCTTCCCTGGCCCCGGAACGGCGCAGACGAGGGAGAGCTGTGTCTGCAGCCACAGCAGCTCCTGCTGGGCCTGCCTCAGCAGCTCCTCTGCAGCTCCTGCCTCCTGCCCCGTCAGCCCTTCCTGCAGCACAGGAAATTCTCCATTTCTCTCCTGTCAAATAGATGGCAACAGCAGCATATGATCTGCCAGAGCTGAATCTCTGACTAAACAGGAGCATCTGCTCCGGCCCTGGATCTGTATTTCTGCACATCATTTTTGTGTTTAACCTGAGAATCCTCTGCCCCCCAAAAATCGATGTCTCTCCACAGCCCCAGCAGCAGAAGCTGCTGCACCCCAACACCTCCTGCTCAGGGAGCTCCCTCTGCTCTCGATCCAGCCAGGTGGGGTGGGAAAGCTGCTGGGAAATTCCAGCCTTTGGGAACTGGAGTGATTCCTCTCGCGTGATCTGTTGCTGTACAAAGGGCTCAGGGGTGCTGCTGGTAGGGCACAAAATGAATACAAGGCAATGCAAGAAGATTTTGGTGCTGGTGTGGCAAATTCCAAGCATAGGAATGCTGCTGAGTATTCCAAAGTACAAGTTTATATCCTCAGGGAAAGCCCTGACTTGAGTCTAAACCAGAAATATTGGGAATTCAGACCCAAACTCTCCTCTGCACAGGACAGCTTACTGATATTAAATATTGTGGAAATGATCTGTTTGAAGGGGAAATGGACAGATAAACATTTTGGGTTTAACACATCTGTCAGTAAACCATTTTCAATGTAACTGTTTACCAACACAGTTCAGTATGGAGAATAGAACTGGATTTTTACCTACCCTCAGGCATCCCAGCTGATTTTGGAGCTCTTCACACTCCCCTTGCAGCAGTTAGCTCTCCAGATCTTTTATACTTTTGGATTGTTTGTTTATATTTTGCAGACGTTGAGACTTAACATTGACAAAGTGCATTTTCTGCTTTAGAGGCAGTGTTCTGGTGATTGTTTTTGTGATGACAGCTCTGTTATTGGATGACAATGTCAATGAAGTTGAAGGGTTGACAGCCTGGTAAAGAGAAAATACATTTTTCATGTCATTCTTGCTAAAGCTTTGTCTGAGGGAAGGAATATAATTCAAATTCTTTCAAAAATCATAGAATAAGTGCTTTATTTGAAAATTTTCCTCCTCAGACATTTCATTCAAGCTGTAAGTGAGCAAGACACAATCCTGCTTGATCAATCACCAGTGAAGAGATAGGGATAACACAAAGAATTGAAAAGCAGACAATTTATTTTCTTTTTTCCCCCCTCAGTGGATCCCAGCCAGCCGTGATCAGTGACTGTAGAGATGCATTTACCACTTGATGGCAACCTCGTGCTGCTGCTGTGCCTCTGCTCCTCTCCGTGCCCAGCGCAGCACAGCATCCTCAGCCCAGCGGGGAGTGAGCTCAGCTCATCCTCATCCTCATCCTCAGCCTCATCCTCATCCTCATCCTCATCCTCATCCTCATCCTCATCCTCATCCTCATCCTCATCCTCACCTTAGCCTCATCCTCAGCCTCATCCTCATCCTCATCCTCATCCTCATCCTCACCTTAGCCTCATCCTCAGCCTCATCCTCATCCTCATCCTCATCCTCATCCTCATCCTCAGCCTCATCCTCAGCCTCATCCTCATCCTCATCCTCAGCCTCAGCCTCATCCTCATCCTCATCCTCATCCTCATCCTCAGCCTCATCCTCATCCTCATCCTCAGCCTCATCCTCATCCTCATCCTCATCTCACCTGAGCCTCCACTCCACTCGGTGCTCCAGCTGTGGTCATTCCCAGGGTGTGCTGGGCAGTGCCGGACAGAGCTGGGGACAGTACTGGGCAGTGCTGGGCAGAGCTGGGCAGTGCTGGGCAGAGCTGGGCAGAGCTGGGGACAGAGCTGGGCAGTGCTGGGCAGAGCTGGGCAGAGCTGGGCAGTGCTGGGCAGGGCTGGGCAGTGCTGGGCAGAGCTGGACAGTGCTGGGGACAGAGCTGGGCAGAGCTGGGCAGAGCTGGGCAGTGCTGGGCAGGGCTGGGCAGTGCTGGGCAGAGCTGGACAGTGCTGGGCTGTGCTGGACAGAGCTGGGGACAGTACTGGGCAGTGCTGGGCAGAGCTGGGCAGAGCTGGGCAGAGCTGGGCAGTGCTGGGCAGTGCTGGGCAGAGCTGGGCAGAGCTGGGGACAGAGCTGGGCAGAGCTGGGCAGAGCTGGACAGAGCTGGGCAGTGCTGGACAGAGCTGGACAGTACTGGGCAGTGCTGGGCAGAGCTGGGCAGTGCTGGGCAGAGCTGGACAGAGCTGGGCAGTGCTGGGGACAGAGCTGGGCAGAGCTGGACAGTACTGGGCAGTGCTGGGCAGTGCTGGGCAGGGCTGGGCAGTGCTGGGCAGAGCTGGACAGAGCTGGGGGCAGAGCTGGGCAGTGCTGGGCTGAGCTGGGCAGAGCTGGGCAGAGCTGGGCAGAGCTGGGCAGTGCTGGGCAGAGCTGGACAGTACTGGGCAGTGCTGGGCAGTGCTGGGCAGGGCTGGGCAGTGCTGGGCAGAGCTGGACAGAGCTGGGGGCAGAGCTGGACAGAGCTGGACAGAGCTGGGGGCAGAGCTGGGCAGAGCTGGGCAGTGCTGGGCAGTGCTGGGCAGAGCTGGGCAGAGCTGGGGGCAGAGCTGGACAGAGCTGGACAGAGCTGGGCAGTGCTGGGGACAGGCCTGGCAGTGCTGGGCAGAGCTGGACAGTACTGGGCAGTGCTGGACAGAGCTGGGCAGTGCTGGGCAGAGCTGGGGACAGTGCTGGGCAGAGCTGGGCAGTGCTGGACAGAGCTGGGCAGTGCTGGACAGAGCTGGGGACAGTGCTGGGCAGAGCTGGGCAGTGCTGGACAGTGCTGGGCAGAGCTGGGCTGTGCTGGGCAGTGCTAGGCAGTGCTGGGCAGAGCTGGGGACAGTGCTGGGCAGTGCTGGGCTGAGCTGGGCAGTGCTGGGCAGAGCTGGACAGTGCTGGGCAGAGCTGGACAGTGCTGGGCAGTGCTGGACAGAGCTGGGCAGAGCTGGGCAGAGCTGGGCAGTGCTCTCCCAGGGTCACCTCCCCCGTGCCTCCCGAGCTCTGCGCAGCTCTGCCCTCTCTGAGGTGCCCTTTCCTGGGGCTCCAGGGCTCGGCTGTGCCTGCGCTGGGATCAGCTGGAGCCAGCCCTGGGCACTACATCCATCCCTTCCTGCGTTCGGAATCTGCTCCAGGGATCACTGACCCATCCTTGGCTGGAATGTGCTCCAGCCCCAGCCCTGGGCACTGCACCCATCCCTTTTCACAATTGGAATCTGCTCCAGGGATCACTGACCCATCTGTGGCCAGCCCTGGGCACTGCACCCATCCATTCCTGCATTTGGAATCTGCTCCAGGGATCACTGACCCATCTGTGGCCAGCCCTGGGCACTGCACCCATCCATTCCTGCATTTGGAATCTGCTCCAGGGATCACTGACCCATCCCTGGCCGGGCTGTGCTCCAGCCCAGCCCAGCCCAGCTCAGCCCAGCCCAGCCCAGTTCAGCCCAGCCCAGCCCAGTTCAGCCCAGCCCAGCCCAGCTCAGCCCAGTCCAGCCCAGCCCAGCCCAGCTCAGCCCAGCCCAGCCCAGCCCAGCTCAGCCCAGTCCAGCCCAGCCCAGCCCAGCTCAGCCCAGCCCAGCCCAGCCCAGCCCAGCCCAGCCCAGCCCAGTTCAGCCCAGTCCAGCCCAGTTCAGCCCAGTTCAGCCCAGCCCAGCCCAGTTCAGCCCAGCCCAGCCCAGCCCAGCCCAACCCAGCCCAGCCCAGTTCAGCCCAGCCCAGCCCAGTCCAGCCCAGCCCAGCCCAGCTCAGCCCAGCCCAGCCCAGCTCAGCCCAGCTCAGCCCAGCTCAGCTCAGCCCAGCTCAGCCCAGCAGCTCCTCCTGGGCCGGGAGGGTTCCTGCTGTGCCCGGGGTAGCTCTCACTGACTGTGCATCGCCAAAGCCAAAAAGGTTCCAAATTCGGAATGATGGAAAGCACTGTCCCCGAGAGGAGCTCGGGGCGATGCTCACGCTGACCCCGAGCAGGTACAGCAGGTGTCACTCCCAGCACGCAGCTCCTGTGCTCTGCAGCAATGGATTTTGTGAATGAAAAGAGTCAGAAAACAGAACCGTCCTGAGGTGTCTATTATCTGCTAAGGCTGCACATGAATATTTAACAGGTGGGGTTCTTCTATTAAGCATTTAACTGTTTAGTAAATGATAGAGTAAAAAGTCTGAGAGATGCCAAGCACTTAAGTGTTTATTGATCTTTTTAAAGCATTTTTTTTCGTGTTTGTATCCACTGAAGGGAGAAGCAATGAAAGCTCTGGAGAGTGAAGCCATTAGTGAACAGAAAAGATGAATCAGAGGAAACATCAGGTAAAGCTGTTCATTGCTGAGGCACCCCAATGTCACTGGAAAAGCAATTTCAGTGCAGGCACACAGGGCTGTGCCTGCATCTCAGGGCATCCTCAGGTTATCCTCACTGCTTACGTCTTCCATGCCAACCTCAGACTCAGTGATTTTGGAAAGAGGTTGATCCTCCTCTTACACAAGCCACACATGCAAACAAACATGCAGGAATCATCACAAAAGGCATTTAACATCAGCATGTCATTTTTTTCTTGGGGGATCACTTCAAACTGACCAATATTTTAAACTAGGTATCTTGCAATAAAAGCAGTAAATAACTCTGATTAGAAGAGTAAAAAAAGAAAAGTCGTAATGGGATAGTTCAGTACGTGGTTAACATTCACAGCATAGCTCCTAAACCTGCAGAGAGTTACGGAATTTGTGCTGGACCATGAAACAAAACAAACCCGAGGACATCTGCGCGTGCCCTGTGCTGGGCAGGGTGCAGACACTGTTCCACCTGACATCCATCACTTCTGGGTCCTGTCAGTGCCGTGACAGATGTGTCAGCAGCTGGCAGGAAAGCCACGGGAAGGTTTCAGAGCGTGGAACACTCACCTTGCTCTTCTGAGCATTTCTTGATCTGCTCTTCTCTTTGCTTCTGCCCTCAGCTCTGCGGCGCGGGCACTTCTCCGATGTTTGTTTGGCTTTCTTGTTGCCCTCTCTGGACTGCGGAGCGAAATTCATCAATAGCTTATCAAAACGCTTTGGAATAGCTCTGAAATGTTTCAGTGGTGCTGTTGGTGTGGAATCAATTTGCTCTCGCGCGGTGAATTTTTCCCATTTTCCCGGTGGAGCCACGGAGAGCTCCTGCCCCAGGTGAGGACACCTGCAGTGCTGCTGCTGTCCCCAGCAGGGCTCGGGGGTGGCAGCTGTGCTCCTGCCTGGGACACGAGGGGACACCAGGGCAGCCCAAGGGTTGGGGACACTGTCAGGAGCAGTTTTGTGTCCCTGGCAGCGCCAGGAGGAGCCTCACAGGTGTGTGTGGGACAGGGTGAGGCAGCAGGGATTGAACAGCAGTGGCTCTGCTCCTCCTGCTGCGCCCCTGGGGTTTGGGGGGAAGGAGCACAGGGGGGACCCTTTGTCCCCTCTGCCATTCCCCTCAGAGGGCACAGGGTGCAGAGCAAACAGGCACTGCTGTTTGTAGATATTGCAGCTTCAATTCCTTTCTAAAACCTCGAGATCTTGTGAATCACGTGCCACTTTTACAGTAGATATTTCAGCATCAATTCCTTTCTAAAACCTCGAGATCTTGTGAATCTCCTGCCAGTTTTACAGAGTGCTCCAGTCAGTGGGAGCCAGCCTTGTCTCCGGGGAGTTCCAAACCCGAATGGACATCCCAGAGCAGGGGGAATTGGCCTCACAGCCCAAGGCTCAGAGCAGGGCAGCTCAGAGCCCTTCCTTCGGGGCGGCTGGTGCCTTTTCGAGCTCTGGTGCTGAGCAGGAATGGATTCCGTGCCCCTCGCTCCACGCTGGCTCAGCGCTGCTTTTGCACTTTACATAACATTTAACCTTGTGTAACCAAGACCGCTCCCAGAGGGTAAACAAAGTGACTGAGATCTCTTTTTCCAAACACCACTAGCCTCATTTTCATCCTTTCCCTGCTGATGGTGAGTCAGGCTGTCTCTATTTGGCCAGCATGACTTGGCATCGAGTCCCATCCGAGGTGTGGATTTCATATTTGAGGAGAGTTGGACCTTACGATACCAAGCAAGAAGCTCTTTCTGGAAAAGGAAGTTTAGAGTCTGTTCTTTTTTCTAGTCAGATCTCAAAATGGTCTAATTCCCGATCATTTACAGCAATTCAGTTCAGCTTTTGTTTTTTCTGTGCATTACTGCGCTGTGTTGAGGACTGTGGGTGTCAGTGTGAGAGAGCAGAGCTTCCAAGGTTATAGCAGATGCTAATGAAACAGTTCCCCTTTAATCACAGAAAGGATATTTTAATGCAGTTAAAATAATGTCACTTTTACTTTTCTAGTATAAATGGTAGGGAAGCCAACAAGGGCACTTATTTTTATCTGTGTAGGATGAAAGGAATGCTCAATGGGAGCCCAAGAAAAGCATCCTGGCTTCAAGTCTGAGTCACTGCTCTGCACATGCTTGCCTTAGCAATGAACCAGCTTTGATGAGGAAAACATAGAAAGCAAATATGTAATCTAAACCCAACTCTTGTGTGTGGATATGGGAATCCAGCTGGGTTCAGGGAATCAGAGATTTTGCCTTTATTTTCTTCAAACTTGCCTGAAGTTTATGGCAATTTCTGTTATTTTAGGGATTGAAAAAATAAATATCAGCTGTGGTTAAAAATACATGTCAACACTTGCTGGATTTTATTGTCCTGTGAATTTACGCTTTCTTTCTAGGGCTGATTCGTTCCATGGTTTTATTTGCCTCACATTGGAAGGAAAGCCATGCCCAGAAACACGAGGGGAGCTGTACGAATGGGAGCTGTGACAAATCCCTATAAATAGTTCAGGGTCAGGAGGGCACAGTGTGCAGCTGTCGGGCCCTGGCCCCGAGCAGAGCAGCAGAGCTCGTCCCAGCCCGGCCGGGCACAGAGGGTGACCCTGGGGACAGGGACACATCTTCAGGCTCAGGGCACGGCTCCTGTAAAACCCAAAATTCACCTCCTGAGCTCCTGGCAGCTCTCCAGCCGTGGCACAAACGCCATTCACACGATATCCTGCTCAGCGCTTTGAAAACCACTGCAGAAACTTGCTGTGGTTCTCACAATGTTCTGAACCTAATTTTAGGTGAACTTTTTTTAAATGCGGCCATCGGTGACTATTGAGGAGCTGTGTGACTACGTGGTGAGAAATAGCTCTATATTGTGGGAGTAGACTAAAAGTAGTCTTTTACACATGCAAATTAATTTATTTTAAAAGAAATGTAGCACTTGGTGGGCAGCTCAGGAGGCGGGGACCTTTTCTGAATGTGGGGAACATGAAAAGGAGCTGCAATTATTTTTAACAGTGAATGTTTAGAATGTTTGCAGTGGGACAGGAACATCAGCTCACCACAAATGGGGATCTCAGATGTGGGGAATGTTAAAGACAGACCAGGCAGGGAAATTGTCCTTGTGGGAAATCCAGGAGAGACACACGTAAAACTGGAACCCTTCCTGTGAATTACCTGGTGTGGGATAAACATTTCCTGAACTGAAGTGAAAGGAGCTCTTTTCCCAAAGCTGCACCTACACCTCAGTTCAGACTCAGCAGGACTCCTAAACTGAGCTGTTCCCGAAAGTTCCACGAGCTCAAGAGCAATTTTCTTTGATGGAATTGGCACTGTGATTACAGCCATGGCACGGCCAAAACACTCCAACTCTGCGGCAGAGGAGCCATGGGAAAGCTGTGGCTTTGGAGCTCACGAGAGGTTGTGCTCTGATTGTGCTGTTGGCCATTCTTTCTGGTCTCAAAAGCATCTCCCCTTTCCAGCTGGCTAACAAAAGTAGGGCCTGGGGGTTTAATTCATTGTTTGGCATTCTAGAGGCATATCCCACACCACAAACATTTTATTAACGAGGCTATATGTAGCTCCTCTATGCAGTAAGATTTTAAAAAATGCTTATTCAAAATAGTTGCTGATAACCCCACCCCTCCAAAAGAAAAACCCAGGCAAATCTTTGGACAGATTCTGGTGTGTCCTGGATTGGAAATGGCTACTCACCGCTTTGTCTTCCTCTGGTTCTTTAGTCAAGGGCTTATCCACTTACGAAAATGATTGATTTGCCATGGGGGAATCCAGCACAGAATAGCCACGATGCACAACGTGACTGAGAGCCTTCTCCTGTAATGGGGGAAAAGTGCCTTGGGAGCATTTAAACCTCGAGAGAGAGAGCCTAAATTGGCTCATGGGACTTCTGACTTTTAATAAAGTCAGGCAGCGCCATTTCACAGCTGCAGCTCGAGGTATCAGCACATCATTGGGATATTTCCTCTTCCCTCTCTAGGTGCCTTTGCTTCCTCCTTCCCTGCCAGGGCACCCTTGGCCTGACTTGCATCTTTAGGCTTTGGAGATAAGGTATTTGCCTTTTTATCTTTGGTGGGTTTTCTGAATCGAAGCAGCTCATTGGTACTTGTGCAGGTACTTCAGAATCTCCCTTTATTCATAATTAATTGTAGGCTCACTATTTAAATGCATTTCCTTTAGATGTTTTTGCTTAGCAGCCCATGAAACCCAGAACTGTACTGCTCAATAAACCTTTTGAACTTGGAACTTTTGTAATATTCTGGTAGGGCCCTACGTTATATATTTTAAATATACTCTGGTAAAACACAAAGTCCTCCTCCACACGCCGTTTGCTCAGGGGAACAGAAGGCAGTGGGAGATCAGCACCTCTTGGAGGCAGTGGGAAGGTTCCTGCAGAGCTGATTTGATCCCAAATAAATGGGCACAGCAGGCAGGAGCTGCTAGAGCCTCTCTGAGGTGCAGATTTCCCTTCGTGGTGTCTAACCCTCCTGGGGCAGCAGAGCTGGGGGGGACAGCAGCTCTGTCCTGCTGCACAGGGAACTCCACCTGTGACAAGGACACTTGGTCCCCAGGAGCAGCAGGGGTGCAGGGGGACAGCAGCAGTGCCCTGCTTCACAGGGAACTCCACCTGTGACAAGGACACTTGGTCCCCAGGAGCTTTAGGGCTGTGGGGGGACAGCATCACTGCCCTGCACAAGGAAATCCCACCCGTGACAAGGACACTTGTCCCCAGGGAGCATCCCCTGTTGGGCTTTGCGAACGATGCGCTTAAGGAGAATTGTTTGTTTTAGCAGCAAGGTCACAGATGTGGTGGAATTTTTATTAGCTACTAAAATGTTAGCCATGCTCTGAATTTCTCGTGCACAAATGAGCTCTTTTAAAAAAAACCTTGCATTCGACACATAATTATCATGACTCCCAAAATGGAAATAAGCTGCAAGCCAAGCTTCACCTCCAGTGAGACGAACGCTCACAGGAACATCAGTGAACTAACACAAGTGTGCAAGCACTGCAGCAGTGCCTCCATAGGAATAAAGCCATTACAGCCTTCCCTTGGTGCAGCTTCATTTCACCCCTAATTTCTTTTGTTCCACATCTCACGGAGGAAGCCTGAACCTCAAAGCCTCCTACCCCAACCGAAGGGAGCAGGAGATTTCCATGAGACAAACAATGCCCAGGAGAAGGCCCAGATCTGTGCTTTACAGACAGCACAAAAATGTGACATTTCTCTAAACAAAAAATGTGCAAAGTAAACATGGAGAAGATTGTATGGCAATACCCTGAATTATTGAACGGCTAGCTATGCAGAACAAACATAATTAAAGGGTCTCATTATCTTCTAAATAATCATTGTAAATAATGCTTTAGATAATTACTTCATTAGTTCTCAAAACACTGGCTTCTATTCTCCTCTGAGATTCTACCCACTGACTCTACTCGGAATAAATTGCCAAAAGGGAAAATCAAAAGCAGAGCGAGCATGTGAGCTGGAAATGCAATGTGTGTTTGTATGAACTGATTTAAACCCAGGATGTTTTGAAATGGGTTTTTTGCAGATTTTCAGATGGTTAGAAGCAGTTTGTTTGGAATTTCTTAATGTATGTATTTCTTTCCTCAGATTGCTTTCTGCTGCAGTTAGATTGCCTTGCTTGCAGCTATATTTATCCATTTAAAGATGGTTGACAGCAGCGTGGATAGAACCAAGATTAGTCTTTATCACAGATTACTGTCCTGCTTAAGTAAGCCCACATATTGCCATTCCTCTTCACTACAAATACCAGAAGTTGATTCAATACTGAATGAAATTATGCCTCTAAAAGCCACAGCCTAAACAAAAGGAAAGCCAAAGATCAAGGTAAGAAATGGGCAGAAAATCTAAGACCCACAATTAGATGGCTCAATAGCTAAGAATGTCTGCATTTGGAAAAGTACCCTTTTTTAACAGCAGTCTGTCAGTGCTGCCAGCAATTAGAGTAATGGCATAAAAAAGTGACAAATATTTGCCTGGTCAGGTCCCAAGTCAATCTGGAGCACTGCAGAAGGCTGAGACTTAACCAGTCCTGGTATTTGAAAAGGCCTTTACCAAAAGTCCATTAAAGAAATTAAATAGCAAGGGGAAAACAGTAAGTCTGCTGAGCAATCACAATGTCTAGAGAGAACTGAGACATATTTTGTGAAAATAAGTACTTTTCTGGTGAGTTTTTTGTTTGTTTGTTGTTTGGGGTTTTTGTTTGGTTTTTTTGTGGGTTTTTTTTTTGTTGTTGTTGGGTTTTTTGGGGGTTTTTTGGTGTTTGTGTTGTGATTTTGTGTTATTTTTAAAATAAAATTACTCTGGTAGTAAGGCCATGTTTTGCTTCAGCACATGTCAAAGGTCCTACAATATTTGCTGTAAATGTTTCCGGTTTTTCTCCTTAGGATTTACTCATCTCAGTCTGAACTTCCCAGTGAAGATGCTCAGGGGCTGCAGCAGAGCCTTCCCAGGATGTTCGGGGGATGGAGCTGCCCTGCAGCAGCTGCTGGGACTCAGCCGCAGGGCTCTGCCCAGCACAGCTGCTCAGGACCTTCCCAAACCACCCCATGCTCACCCCAGGCTCCCTCATCCCTGCTGGGCTCCCCAAATCTGCTCAGGACCTTCCCCAGGCTCCCCATCCTCATCCTGAGCTCCCTCATCCCTGCTGGGCTCCCCCCAAAGATGCTCAGGACCTTCCCCGGGATCCCTCATCCCTGCTGGGCGCCCCAAATCTGCTCAGGACCTTCCCCAGGATCCCTATCCTCATCCTGAGCTCCCTCATCCCTGCTGGGCTCCCCAAATCTGCTCAGGACCTTCCCCAGGATCCCTATCTTCATCCTGAGCTCCCTCATCCCTGCTGGGCTCCCCCCAAAGATGCTCAGAACCTTCCCCGGGATCCCTCATCCCTGCTGGGCTCCCCAAATCTGCTCAGGACCTGCCCCAGGCTCCCTCATCCCTGCTGGGCTCCCCCCAAAGATGCTCAGAACCTTCCCCGGGATCCCTCATCCCTGTGGGGCTCCCCCAAATCTGCTCAGGACCTTCCCCAGGATCCCTATCTTCATCCTGAGCTCCCTCACCCCTGCTGGGCTCCCCCCAAAGATGCTCAAGACCCTTCCCAAATCACCCCATCCCTGCTGGGCTCCCCCAAAGCTGCTCAGGACCCTCCCCAGGCTCCCCATCCTCACCCCAGGCTCCCCATCACTGTGTGATGGAAGTCACTGCGAAAACACAGCAGCCGTGGTCAAACCCTGGGAATATCCACAGAGGTCACAGCAACACCACGAGCACAAGAACAGAGACGAGATCGTCGCTTAGATGAGTTTATTAGTGCATAGGTTAGAGATTCACTCCCCTCCAATATGAACCGAACAAAGAGGTTCATGTGAAAAGGTCTGTTTTGTTTTAAAACAAACTCACTGAGGCAGCTGTTCGACAAGAAGGAAAAACTATGGAGTAGCCTACAAATTTCTGGTCTTGATGGGCAAATGACTGCATTACAGAGAAAAAAATACATGACAGGACTTTGAGGGTCATTTTAGATAACCAGCTGTTGAACAGCAGGAGTGATTTTCTCCCCCCATCTGTGTATCTGTATAAATAATATTCACTGATAAAAATCTAGAAAACTACAGAATAAAAAAATGTATTTACCTAGAATGAGCATTAAGGCAACCAATCTTTCCTTACTTTGCATGTAAACTTTCTCACAAAATCAGTGAGTGTTCTGGACTTAGAGGTAAAAGAAATTTGTTCATTATTGAAGCCGAATTTTTCAAGCGACTTCTTTATGGCTGACTGGCAAAAAGACCAATAATAATAGTAATAATAATAATAATGGTATTTGTTTTCTTTTTTAAACACGTTTGACATCTGAATAGCGCCAGCACATTCACAGTACACCTGGACAGCAAAGCAGGAATATTCATACATACAATAGAAATTGTAAACTTTGCTGAATTTCATGAAGTCAGGCTGAATTCTCCTTTACTGAGTAACTTTGATCTCAGACACTTTCAACAAAACCTAGGTTGAAGGATTCTAAACTTGTAGGACCGAGTTACTGCAGTTAACATTCGAGCTGAATATCTGAAAGCATTGACAGGTATAGCTTTAGACTCTGTTTAAAAAGGCACAAATTATCCTCTCTTCTATTTCTCTTAGAGTGTAAATATATCTACATATCTACATGGATATGCTTCAACAACGAGGAGTCACAAACCCAAGTTACAAATATTTTACACACAAAAATACAAAAATAACCTGTAACATTAAATGCAGTTATTTGGGTAGGTTTGAATTCTCTCAAGCTGGCATTACAAGAGGCATGAACACACCAAAACACTTCATCTCTGTTACATACACACCAATTTCATAACAAGTCAGTGTCTTAGTTTGTGTTATGTTTCAGACTCTTCCGGGAAGTTCATCCCCGTGGGCTATATTCATACATCAACGTTAGCAAACTTCAGAACAAGAAAACTTGATTTGGCTTTATGAAGTCATTTCTGTCATATTCATGTAAGCAATAAGGCTAAACTGATCCATCAGTTTCCTCTGCACAAGAATTATCTGGATAATTACCTGCTCAAGTGCAAATTCTGCGTGTTTCAGAGCTGTGTTCTTTTACCAGAAATGTTGCAACTAACTTTTCATTAATTATGAAGGAAATATTTAAAGCAATTAACCTTGAAAGAAAAAATAAAAAAACTGGCAAGTGTAAAAAAGCTTTTTTTCTTTTTTCTTCTCAAGTGTAATGCACTAGGCAGTTAAATGAGTAGTCTTTTCAGGATTAAATATTTTAGCACTTGTTGGAGAAAAAGCATGAAGTTTAAATAGGTTAAGGTGACTAAATAATTAATACACAAACACAAGGCTACATCTCACAAAAATATTCACAAGAGTGCTAACAAAGGCAGCACTGGCAAGGTACTAAAAGTCATGATTAGAATTAGATTAGCAATAGGAAAAAAAGGCAAACAGTCAAAACTCAATAGTCTCTCAACTCCCTATTTAAACTGTAACACTGAGATGGGAAAAAAAGTCCTAAGTTACTTTAGTTCAAAACAAGCAGGAGCAAGTTTCAGTCTTACAAGTGTCTAGTTATGATGAAAATTCCATAGACATCCTAATACATTCTGATCTTCATTTATGAGTAAACATTAATTGCGATTTTGCTTTCATTTGTAACCATTAGTGACAGGCCATCATCCTGGGACAGTGTAAGGCATCGGCTGTGGAAGGTTTGGTTTCACTGAAGATGTTTTGGAGTCTCGGAAGGTTCGGAGCTCTTGGAATGTGCTTGCTAGGACAGAGTTGTTGCTAGGATAATTCCAAGTATCAGAAGCAATACAGTTACACATATTATTATGAACATCAATTTCTGCAGGGAAAAGAGAGAAAAGTTCAGACTGAAACACTTAGTCAGAGCCAGAACTGTTTAAACACACGAAGAGCCACAGTCACACTGACACCCAGCCTGAGAGTTTGGATTTTCTTTCTAAGGAGTCATCACTGCTGTGATTTCCTGTTGTTTCCCGTTTCTAACACACATGTAACCATAGTCACAAGATGGAGCCATCTGTGCAACATTTCTCTGTTTTCCTTTACACAAGAATAGTTATTGCTCATAGCCAACCTCTGTAAATATCATTAGAAACAGATGTAGGTCAAGTCTAAGCAACTGCCACCCTCCCTGGATAAATATTTGCAGCCTGCTCAGACCTTTCCAGCTGCACCCTTGGTGGAATTCAGCAGGGGCTCAGTAGAAATACTGTGTAGGCGACAGCTCAGAGCTGCAAGGGTTAAAAAAAGAAAGATTCTGTGCAAATGCACCGAGGTGTGACACTGGGTCAGGTATTTCTGACTCCAAGGAACAACACAGTAAATTCTGCTCCCTGCCCATAAACCAGAGCTGAGAAGAATCTTAACACCAAAACTAAAACTTCGATGTTAGAAGAGTGTTAGTACAGAGATCTGGGTTTCTGATGGACTGTCGGAACTGACAGCTGCTCCTAGTGTTAATAAACAGTTTCAAAGTAAGAAATTTCAAGATGTTCTCCAAGGCATAATAATAGCCAACTTCATGGCTGCAGACATCTGTTCTTTTAAAAACTCCACTTAAAACCACAGAAAACCCAATTTGATAAAGTTCCAAGCGCACTCAGTATTCCATACTGTTTGCTGATGTGAACTTTCAGCATAAGGAAAGTAATTCCAAGAGCCGGGAGCCAATAATTGGCTTTTTGTGGTCATTTCCTGCTGAGCTGAGCTGGGCAGTGACTGCCCCTGTGCCTGGGCACCGCTGGGGTCAGCTGGCACATCACACGTGGCACTGCCACAGGGCACAGACAGGTCACCAAGGCACCCCAGCCCCCCACACCTGCACAGGGATTAAGGGTTAGCAGAACAATCCGAGGAAAACAGGAGCCAAATTAGTTGATTAGTTACTTACTGCCACAGTGGCAGGAAGCCATGCATGCTGGGGTTATCCAAGCATCACCGAATGCCAACAGACAAACCAATAATTAGAGCTACTATGGCAATCAACACCACTGACACAGCGATAATTATCCACATTTTCTGTCAAAAAACAAGGTAGTATTAATATTAAGCACATTAATATTTGCATTTATTTCCAATTTTACAAGTAGCCAGCTCTTAGATCCACAAGCATTCTATTAAAGCCTCCTGTATTCTCAAATTTATCTGTATAATCTTGCAAATGTAAGAATAAACGTTTTTAAAAAGGTAAACTCCTGTGATGAATGCCTAGACAGTTATCAAAGATGATACAACTACCACTTACAAACATATTAAGTAGGTTTTAACCTCTTTTAACACTTCTGAAAAGACCTTTTGTAAATGAGCCAGGCGTGTTATCCCTGTGTAGATCTCTCTCTACAGAAAGATGAATTATTCCCTCAAATCCAGCTCACCATAAAGAGCCTCACCGAATTGCACAGCATATCAAAAGGGGAAAGTGGAATGTAAAAATAGACTGCTTAGTAGTCTGATATCAGAATATATTATTTGGTGTCTGATGAGAAGAAAGACACCAGAACAAAACCAGGGCCATGGAAAATGCCTGAACATTCCTTTGAACTCAGTCCTCCACAAAATCAGTGTCGTGGCAGAACGTCACATCCTTCCCAGAGGGAAGATCCCCCTCATTTATCTGTAAAATTAGTAATTACAGACAGAATTTTAAAAGAATAAGCCTGTTTCAGCAAAAGCACTTTTATTTCACCTGCTAGTATATCGATTTTATAGCTTTAAATTCAGGCAGGTTTACCAGTGATAAATAGCCAAAAAAATTAAAGTTATTTAGAATCTGAAGGATTTAAGGAATTGTGAAAGCTAGTAAGAAAAACATGTGGATTTATCTACTGGAATAATACGTTAATTCTTCTTTTGGGGTTTTTACACTCTGTAATGGCAGCTTTGAGTGGAAAATTGCAAATAACCCTCAGCTGTGCATGAACTGATGATCTATTTTCATAATCCAAGAAGTGTCTGTCCTCTGCTGGTATTATAAATTTTCAATATTAACTATAATAAAATAATTCACATTGGAAATGTTCCTGTGCTGTTAAAATACTGACTAGAAAAATTACAGAAAGACAACATACCCTCCGTGCTTTACTTTGATATTTCACTGCCTTTTTTGTCTCTTCTTTTGCATGCTCCACATAATCTGTTGCATTCATCACGTTCTTTTCGATGTTGTTGATCATTTCACCCTGAAAATTAAATTTTGAAGGAAAAACATATTATTGGAATCCGTGGATCTTTGTTTAATGAATTGAAAAGAAAAGCTCTAGAACACCGACAATTACTTTCACCAAGAGAACGATGCACGCACTGTGGATGACATTTTTTCTGCTTTGGCATGTAAAGGAAGAGGGAATGAGAAGCAAGGGCTCACAGCTCTCACCAAACAGGGAATGTTCACGAGCAGGGCAGGCAAATTGTCCCTTGGGCAGGACCAGAACTGACCCCTGAAAACATTCCTGGGAGGGAGGTAAGTTAACAGCCAAAGCTGGAGCTGACACCCGAGAGATCAGAAATCCCCGCGTGTCTCAAGAGGGAAAGGACATCGACAATTTCAACACAAGGTTCAACAGCTGCCTAAGAAATACACACATCTGAGCTCCTCAGAACGGGGGCATCAGAATGTCAATGCATGACGAATTCAAATTAATTATGATGAATGAGATCTGGCAATGAAATGGAGGGTTGGCTCAAAATGACAGTAAGTCTGTTACCTGTGTCTCTGTCCATCAGAAGAGATAATCAGCAGCAGTAAACAGCAAAGCATTAAAGAATGATGCACAAGTAACTTCTGTTCAAATGTAATTCAAAAGAAACCTGCTACCAATTTTCCTTGGCTGTATATTTAACATCAAAGCAACAAAGGACTTCTAGAACAAAACCCAATTACAAAAACCAGCCCTTTGCAGGCACGTTTCTCTTCTAACACTACTCCTTGCACCTTCCTGCAGAAATCAAACCATTTTAAGACCAAAGTTAAAAATACTTGTGTTGGATAATTGGTATTTAAAGACTAAAAACAGAACAAATTCATGTACATGTCAAGGCAAAGCTTATGGACACAAGAGGTGACTTGAAGGACTTGTCAAGCCCTTTCCATTCCTGTGGGTGAGCACAGAAACTGAACCTCTGCATGAGGTGCAGGGCACACAGCCTTGCTCACACACCGCTGTTCCACTGGCTGAGAACCCAAATTCCAAGGTATTAACCAGGGTTCCACGAGGTAGTTTTTCTTACTTAAACATCCACAAAGACATTCCAGCATGTTGGAGAAAATATTAAATATCCTGACTGGAAGGGAAGTCTGTGGTCAGTTATTGAAAGCATGTCCTGTAAGTACATTGGGATGCTCAATTTGTCCACAACAGAACAGAAACACCCAGGGATTAACTGATAAATTCTAATCACAGGCCAAGAACACTCCGAGTCTGCACTATCTGACTATAACCAACAATTCTGCACAGTGCAAAGAGGAAGAGCGAGGAAAAAACCCACACCCATAAAAGTGTTTGAATTGGTGCAATCACCTGAGTCTCAACAAACATTGCCATGTCCATAAACATCTCGTGGAGCTCCCGAATGCTGGATTCCAGTTTCATGATGTCCTTGTGACGTGACTCGATTTCGTTCAGGGCTTGCCTGGTGATCTGAGAGTCTGATATAATCTTTGGGAGAAGGGAAAGGACATGGACCTAAGTGCCAACACACCTCTGGAGAGCAGGAGCAAGAACAGAGACAGAACTGGACAGAAATACATACATCAGAAGTGAAAATGGAAGGATTACCACTCTCTAACATTTCTTCCAGCTCCTCATCAGTGGTGGTCTTTCCAGCTAGGATAAAAACAACAGAACCTCACATAACATCACTTATTCAGCATTGAACATCAAATTTCGCCATCCAGAAGGATGACAATTCAAAGGCAATTCTTACATTCAGATTTTGCAGGATAAAATCCTGTAGTGTTTAGCCACTACCAAGGGCCATTTTACATATAACCAAATGCAGAAAATATCACATATTAGTCAGAAAACAAATGTAGGTTCAAAGCTACCATGAAGGATCCTGGCCATGGGGTATTTTTGCTTGGGGTTGAGGTTTTTTTCTTTGTCAAATTGAAGAGTTTGATCAGAAACATTTACAATCTACATATGAACCTTGTTAAGTGGAGTGTTCTTCAGAATACTATTTATATAACATTCAGTATTTATCCATTCCATTCAATCACATCACACCACTATGCGGGCAATAAAATCTTTACATAAATTTGATTTTACCAGCCCAGGATTCCATTCATATTCCACACAGGGAAGATGATAACCCACGGTGCACCTTCACTTCTGCTTTGGTGCAGTTTAGTTCTGCACATTTGAGCAAACTGAATCCTATTGATCTCTCTGGTACACCAAACCCAACACATTCAAATGATTGGCAGTGTTCAATTTTAACAATTGCATATCAAATCCCTATTCTTCCAATGAAAAATAAGTTCCATATCTGTACCAATTTCTGTAATTCTGTCCCATCAGGTGAAAGCCGCAGTTTGAATCTTTCTTTCTGAAGTTAATACTCAAGAATGCTGCAAAACCTGCTTTGAAATTTGTAGTGCTTAAGAAAAGCTGAAGGCTCTAATTGGGTCATAATAACTTTAACTTAAAAGAACTGTGTCCTGAGGTATTGGGGTCCCTCCCCTCAAATACAAGCAAAGAACAACTTAACTTGCCAAAAAAACTCTGCTGAGATGCTGAATTGAACCAGTAGCATGAGAGGCTAGTGACAAATTTGAAAAGCATACCAAAAGCAAAATTTGCTTGTAATTTGCCTTTTTCTGTCAGCATTCCCTATTTCATCAATGTATACATTCACTTCTATGGAGCATATTCAAGAAAAGACTAATTTTAGGTACTTTTTGGACACCTTCCTAGGCAGGAGCTGTAGTTCAAAGTAAAGTCAGGAGCCTTTCTAAATACTCATAATAATCAAGTGGAAGTAAGTCATAAGTCAGTCAACAAATGCTTAAAGCACATGTAACAGCAGCACTGATTTTATGCCAGATGAATTTAACAAGTGTCCTTGTAGACAAAAATGGCATCACATAAAAAGATGTTATCCTGTTAGGCATGTTAATTTTGGAATGGCTTTTAATAACACTTGCTGTTTCAGATTGCAGCTTTCCTTAATGCTTCATTTTAAGTTGCAACATTGCAAGTAAATGAAGCAAAGGAAAAAGACAATTTCTTTAATAGTTTCCAATCTAAAGGAAATTATTTAGTGAGTTTTCTCTCTTTTCTTTACAGCTGTTCTAAAAAGTCTAATATCAAAGAGTTTATGCCATGCAGTAAAATTATTTCTTTTCTCTCACACCCCTCAAGATGATGTCCATGATCTGTGACGCTTTGTGCCATATTTAATTAATAAGAAAGAAGGCAGGTACTAACAACACACAATTTATTTTGGTTTTGTTTCGGGTCACTCACTTATCTCCAGCTGTCTCTGGATCCGGCCCTTGCTGCGCTCTCGGAACAGCGTTTGGGTCTCGTTGTACTCCGTCATGACCTCCACGAACTTGTGAGCCAACACCGAGTGCTGCGTTTGGGAACAGGGACACCAAGGGTTACTGCTGCCACCCAGCAAGGGCACTCCATCCCAAAAACCACACAGGAACGGAGCTCAGAGCTCAGCTCATTCCCCACTTCACTGGAACCCACGGATTGCTTTGGACAGAAGGGGACCCACCTGTGTTTTTCTTATCCTGAGGTCCACCGATGTCCGGTTGGCATTGTCACCCTGATCAAAACTCTGTTCAATAGCTAAGGACAAGACAAGAACACCGAGTCAAAGGCAGCTATTTAACGGTGTAGCTCAATCACTTTGTAAATACTATTATTTTTAAATCTACACGCTCCCCACAGACATTTCAGGGAGGAGAGGTGGCAGTGATATATAAATAAATATTTTAAATTATTTTGATAATTGGTAGACATCTTTAAACATAGTAACTGCTTCAATCATACTCTCAGAGTCACACTACTTTCTGTTACATTGGAAAAATTTTAAAAGGTGTCTTTTTGCAGTTAATCTTCTTCCAAAATATCACCACCAAAAAAAGTATTTCAGTTGCAGAATACATTTCTGCATGGAGGAATTACTTAGCATAATTTTCTAGGTTATTTCTGAAAGCAAGGAGTTTAATTTGTCCTCACAACATACCCTTTAATCTGGCCCGGATTTTGTTAGCAATCTTCTTTATTTCCTCATTTAGTTCTTCAAGTTCTTCCTTTGTTCCTTTAAAAAATAATTTTTTTGAACTGTTAATGATTGATAGTAGGAAGGCAGCAAGAATCTACAAATCTACCTTGCAATCTCAGAATTTTATTCAATACAACTATGCAGAGTTGAAGTTTATTATACTCCTAAGTACTTTAAATACCATTTTTATAACAGCACACTGTCAGGCTCTTGCTTCTCATGACAGGCTTACACCTGGGAAATGTTATTACCAAACATTAACTAAACCTGGGGCTAAACAGTTTTTCTTAACACTTTCAGGGTGATGTTAATTTGCTAGTAAAAAGTGAAATACAAGTGAAAATGCAGATTTATCTCCCCTTTTCTCAACTGTGCTGTTTCCCATTGCTTTTACACTCCCCAGCACATCTGTGCCCTGCTCTGCCCTTTACGATATGAAGGATTCTGCACAGAGCACTCCTCAGGAGCTCTGCCAGCTCTGTGCCCAGGGCTTCCTGGAGACCCCGGACCCCAAAGAGCACACACTGCTCTCAAGTGCTGCCACTGCACGTTCCTGTACCATTCAGACGCATTTCTGAGCACCATTTTTAGCACAAACACACGCTGATAAATGAGCTGAGACCACAGCCTTTAGCCGTTCGGGTGAGCCCTGATTAAAGCTGGGATTCACTGGAAGAGCAGCCTGCAAATTCAGTTGTAGGAATACAAACATCACCAAGGAAAACTTGAACTAACGCCCAAAGTTCAGTTTCCATCAACAAGATGAAACAATAAGATAAATGGTAAGCCACCATTGCAACATTTGGAAAAAAACCCAAAAATCAGCATCTTGTCTTCCCTTTTCTTTGAGCCCTGCCCAAAGACAGACATGCCCTGAGCCACCAAGGGTTGAGAACAGAGGAGGTTCCACATTTCTGGGCAAGTTCCCTGACCTTTCGAGTTCTCTGCTCTGAAAGCACAACCTCACTTCCAGCTTTGGGTTAAAGCCTCTAAGAGCAGAGCTCCCCACGGAACTGGAGCACTGCTGCAGCAGCTGGCTCTGCCTTAGGACCTTGGCCCTGCTGAGGAATAAAGAGAAGCCTTGGCAGAATAAGCTTCAGCTGACAGCTTCAACCATTTCACAAATTAGAAGAAACTTAAGTAGCCTTGAAGTTTCTGAAGAAAAAAAAAAAATCAATTTCAAAATACCATATTAAACTGAGTTTTAGTCTAGGAAAGGTTTGCATGATGCTAGAAATTTCTCATTTGGAAATACATTTTCAAGTTCCATTCTTACAAACAAACAAACAAACAAACAAACAATAGTTCAGAATGCCTAGCCACACTTATGTGAAATCTTAAAAACTGTTACTCACTTCCTTCAGGATTCGGTGCTGACAGGATAATGCTGTGCTGCTTCTTCACTTCTTCCACATTTTGTGCTATTTTTGCTATGTTATTTCTAATTTCCTCAACCTAGAGGAAGAGAAATATGGCAAAGAAGACATTAGAATAATTCAGGGCAAATGTGTTTTTAAAAACAAAAACAACTGCTAAAAAAACCCAAACTATTTCATCTGTAACTACCAGAGAAAGAAATCCCAGCAGAAATGTCAACATTTAAACAGTCTGTAATTATTTTTTTAAAATAAAAACCAGTATTGTCAATAGTAAATATATTCTGTATGGCCAAAAACTAAAGTGTTAATACTCTTAATAAAAAAGTGTTTTAAAATTCTATTAGCAAATTTCTTGTTGGTAGGGAGTTAAAAACATTTCTCTGCGATAAATACAGAAAATACCCTGAAATAAAAGAAGAAAGTGTTACCAACATTTGATCTGGCATAACATTACAAACCATATTGGGGAGAATGTGCAGATGAATTGTTTAACTTCATTACAGAAATTAGAAGGCACAGAGAGAAATCAGTAAGTCTTTAATCCATGGTGAAAACTGTAACTTTACCTGTTGGAAGAAGTCATCCATAAAATGATCTTTTTCAATGATAACTGTCTCCCCATCTTCATTTCCTTTGTACTGTAAAAGACAACAGAACAAATCCATGAAATAAACCCCAGGACACGGTTCTGAAACTACAACTCCTGTCACATTGCCACGGCACACACATTTCTGTCAGCAGGCTGCAAAGTCAGAGAAGTTTTCCTTTCCTGAGGACTGTAATCTAAAAACAAATAAGCAGAGAGGCCACAGAGAGTGAATGCAGAGCTGTGGGAGAAACACAGGAGCTGAGTGCTTGTGATGAAACAAAGCTAAACACCCAATGCCAGCCAGAAAAACCATCCACAACTCCTGCCCTGAGGTGCTCTGAGGCTGCCACTCCACACAGACTCAGCCCTAATTACTCTGTACTCAACTACAAATAAATGACATAATTGATAAAGGCTCGGAACAGAGCAAGAGCCTCTCCCACGGCCCCGGGCACACAGCCCAGGGCAGTCCCAACACAGCTCCTAACCTGAGCCAGCCCAGGGCAGTCCCAACACAGCTCCCTAACCCTGAGCCAGCCCAGGGCACTCCCAACACACCTGCCTAACCTGAGCCAGCCCAGGGCACTCCATCACAGCTCTGTAGCCAGCCCAGGGCACTCCATCACAGCTCTGTCCCTGAGCCAGCCCAGGGCACTCCATCACAGCTCCCTAACCCTGAGCCAGCCCAGGGCACTCCAGCACAGCTCTGTAGCCAGCCCAGGGCACTCCATCACAGCTCCATAACCTGAGCCAGCCCAGGGCACTCCATCACAGCTCTGTCCCTGAGCCAGCCCAGGGCAGTCCCAACACAGCTCCTAACCCTGAGCCAGCCCAGGGCACTCCATCACAGCTCCTAACCCTGAGCCAGCCCAGGGCAGTCCCAACACAGCTCCCTAACCCTGAGCCAGCCCAGGGCACTCCATCACAGCTCTGGAGCCAGCCCAGGGCACTCCATCACAGCTCTGGAGCCAGCCCAGGGCACTCCATCACAGCTCCATAACCTGAGCCAGCCCAGGGCACTCCATCACAGCTCTGTCCCTGAGCCAGCCCAGGGCAGTCCCAACACAGCTCCTAACCCTGAGCCAGCCCAGGGCACTCCATCACAGCTCTGTCCCTGAGCCAGCCCAGGGCAGTCCCAACACAGCTCCCTAACCCTGAGCCAGCCCAGGGCACTCCAGCACAGCTCTGTAGCCAGCCCAGGGCACTCCATCACAGCTCTGTACCCTGAGCCAGCCCAGGGCACTCCATCACAGCTCCATAACCTGAGCCAGCCCAGGGCACTCCAGCACAGCTCCATAACCTGAGCCAGCCCAGGGCACTCCAGCACAGCTCTGTAGCCAGCCCAGGGCACTCCAGCACAGCTCTGTAGCCAGCCCAGGGCACTCCAGCACAGCTCCTAACCTGAGCCAGCCCAGGGCACTCCAGCACAGCTCCTAACCTGAGCCAGCCCAGGGCACTCCAGCACAGCTCTGTACCCTGAGCCAGCCCAGGGCACTCCAGCACAGCTCCTAACCTGAGCCAGCCCAGGGCACTCCAGCACAGCTCTGTACCCTGAGCCAGCCCAGGGCACTCCAGCACAGCTCTGCACCCTGAGCCAGCCCAGGGCACTCCATCACAGCTCCCTAACCTGAGCCAGCCCAGGGCACTCCATCACAGCTCTGTAGCCAGCCCAGGGCACTCCAGCACAGCTCTGTACCTGAGCCAGCCCAGGGCACTCCAGCACAGCTCTGTAGCCAGCCCAGGGCACTCCATCACAGCTCCTAACCTGAGCCAGCCCAGGGCACTCCAGCACAGCTCTGTAACCAACCCAGGGCACTCCATCACAGCTCTGTAACCAGCCCAGGGCACTCCATCACAGCTCTGTAACCAGCCCAGGGCACTCCATCACAGCTCTGTCCCCTGAGCCAGCCCAGGGCACTCCATCACAGCTCTGTAACCAACCCAGGGCACTCCAGCACAGCTCTGCACCCTGAGCCAGCCCAGGGCACTCCATCACAGCTCTGTAACCAGCCCAGGGCACTCCAGCACAGCTCTGCTCCCTGAGCCAGCCCAGGGCACTCCATCACAGCTCCTAACCCTGAGCCAGCCCAGGGCAGTCCCAGCATCCCCAATTCTTATTGGGAAAAGAGGGAATTCACATGCATCATATGAAGGCAAAGAGCTCAAGCTTCTGTCTGCTTTAATCCCCTCTGTGGAGCACAGACTGTTTGAACTGCACAGAATCAAAATCAGAACAAAATATCGCTCTTAACATACAGTCAGGGGGTTACCTGTAAGGAAAAAACAAACTACGAGATAGGTTTCATTAAGGGATTTTCATTCCAAGACACCTTTCTTCTAACAAGGCCCTCTGCCTCTGATCTTCTAACACTCATTTTATGCTGCTAACCTCTGATCCTATTACCCAAGAAGTTTGGTTCTGGTTTTATTAAATTCTGTGAGATATTAACTGTTTGCATGACAATTCTGCAATTTAATGCAGTGTCAAACAGCGCTATTATCTTATAAAGAAAATTACAGTCAATAAAGATCTATGCATCAAAATCTAAGAGTTCCCCAAACCTTCAGAGAAAAGTTCCTGTACATGGTGCAGTTCCTTTCCTGCAAACTCAGGGAATGCACAAAGCCCTGTGGCAAAACGTTTGTCAGAAATCATGGGGGTTTTGTCAGAATTCATCGGGGTTTTGTCAGAAATCATTTGGGTTTTCTGCTCGGGGGAAACAATACTGCCCTGAGTGAAATACAGGAGCGGAGATGTCATTGCTCTCCTGGACCATCCTCCCACCCCTCGCTGTGCTGGGTGTCATTGAAGGCTTCTTGCAGTTACTCATTTTGGGGAGATAAGGCCACAACTCAAATTATCTGTCCTTAGAGATTGTAATCAATTAACAGTCTTGTTAACACAAACAAGGGAGGAAGTTTGTGTCCAAAGGAAGTCACCCAACCTTTCACCATTCCGGACACTGCACTGCTACTAAGCTACAAGCTAGAAGTAAATATTTAAGAAATATTAATATTTTACACTTTAAAGACATTTAATTTTGCAAAAGAACACTTTCTTTTCATATTTACTGAGTAAAGGATAATTTTTCTGCTTGTTCATAATTGCATCCTATATTTAGTTATTTGAAGGAAAATAACGAAAATAGCATCTACTAAGAGATTCAGAATGTCAGCTTTTAGTTTGATCAGATCTAGTAAAACATGTAACACCTGAGTGAAACCTAAATGAACGAAAAACACAGGAACGTGACTCAGAATCTCCTGTTTGGAGATGCTCAGCTGGGAGGCAGCTGATGGTGACTCCGCAGCCCACAGCCTGTGCCACGTGTATTTCACTTTCGTATTTGGCTGCAGTGACACCACTGACAGATCAATTTGCTTTCCCCAATTTGTTGAAGGATTTATGGACAGCCTGCTTCAGTCATCAGCACTTGAGACACCTGATAAGCTTCTCAACCTCTGTTCTCTACATTAAATCAGCTCTTACCTAAAATACAGCTCATTTGCTAACTCTCTTCAACTGATGTGCTTCCTTTTGACAAGCACACAACTCACCAAGAACTCACTTTTATCAGTTTAGCAGAAGCATATTGCTCTCCCTGGACTTCACCTCCCCAGTACAAGCAGCAGCACAAAAAACTGATAAAAAGTTTCACGTCAATGCCAAGAGCAATCTAATAAAGTCTGTTTGCAGCTCATACCTTGACCTTGGGACTCAAAGTCTGGGACACACAGCTCCATAAACATTCACGGAGCTATAAAATACGTCAGGCTCCCTCGGGAGTTTGTGGTGGCTCTGGCTGGGACGGAGTTAATTTCTGGTGGCACGGGCTGTGTTTGGGATTGGTGCTGGAGCCGTGCTGGTGGCACAGGGATGGTCCAGGGACTGCTGAGCATCACCCACAGGGTCAGGGCCTGTCCTGCCCCTCACCCCAGCACAGAGGGGGGCACACAGGGGACAGCTGTCCCCAGAGACCCCAGGGACATTCCCGAGCACGTGGCATTAGGGTATAAAGCCAAAGCAAGGAGGGAGGGACACCTTTAGGGTTAGGGCATTTTGTCTTCCCAAGTCACTGTTCTGTGGGACAGAGCTCTGCTTTCCTGGGAATGGCTTAGCCCTGCCAGCCCACTGGAAGTAGGAAGGGTTTCCTTTATTTGCTTTGCTTGTGTGCCGCTTTTGCTTTACCAGTTATTAAACTGCCTTTATTCTCCATCCATGACTTTTCTCACTGTTCCAACCCTGCCCCATCCCACCAGGGCGAGCGAGGGAGCAGCCGTGTGCTGCTAAACTACACAGATTTTCACACAGCATCACTTCTCAGCTCCAAGGAGAAGCTATCCTGATGGTTCCTGAAACTTTTGTCACTTCCACTGCCTTACTGAATTGCAGAAATAAGTCAGGCTGGAGATACCTTAGTAATTACTGACCTCTGAAACTGGAAACAGCTTTTGACTGAAAAACGTGACTCTTACTTGCCCTTGAAGTTCCATTCAAGGTTAGTTCTTTCTCAGTGCAGACGATGTGTATTCCTGTGGCAGGCTGCAAGGATAACCACTCACCATCATCCCGGGGAATCAATCAGACCCAGGGGTACATCACAGAGGTACAGCTCCTGCTCACAGCATCAGCGTGTCCAGAAATCCTTCAGGACCCGAGCAGCCGAGGAGGGCTGAGGCAGCTTGGCAGGTCAATCATTAATGTGCTTTTAGCAGCACTACTGCACAACACGGAAACATCAGATGGGGACCCACCACAATAAATTACCCACACTGTCACCACATGGAGGGCACGCAGCTCATCTCAGAAAATTCCACGTTTGAATGAAGTCTCACATCAGAGGCTAAATCAGGGAAAAACAACAGCCGTGTTTTCCTCCTGATGGAAAGGCTCATTTTGTGTTTGTTTCCACACCACCCAGTTCTAACAATTCTCACTTCTGTGAATTGTGGTTTTTCACTAGTTCCTAAACAGCTCTGGGGGCACTGAGTGACTGTCCAAGAAAGCTTAAAAAAAAATCAACGCAGCTCAAGTTCCAGGTCCTTGCTTAGAAAAAGCGATGGTCAAATACAAACTTACAGATTGCTATGTACTATTCATTTTTCAAATATTATGTGTAAAATATCTTCATTAACACTCAAGACTAAAGAAATATGAAAATCAAGTAATTTAAACGATTCACCAATCAAGGATAACAATGGATTTCAATAGACAGCTCTGCATCCACTTCAGCATGTAACAAGGGGGCAATTTTTGAGCCATATGGACAATGCACCCCAAGCCTAAGATCTAAAACATCACTCTGCTTGAACAGAGCTTTATGTCTTACCTTGTTCTGAAACAATTTAGCAACAAAAAGAAAGTCTGAATTAGTTTTATTAACAGACTTTTAAAAGGACATCTGTTTTCAATAGCTGACATTAGCTAAATGTGCTCAGCTGAATGGCTGAACACAGACTGCTCTGCTCTTTTAGAGCCATTTTGAGATGGGTTTGTATCTATGAACAGCAAACCACTGAGGGCTGGGAGCTTATTTTGCAATCATAGCTATGCACTGCTAATTTTCTGCTTCCCTAAACATCCACTATAATCCACTGCTCTAAACAGTGTATTAGATCTGAGAGAACCTTTTAACCTTACGCTTATTTGTGCTCAAAATAGCTAAAACTGGTCTGGGATTTGATCAATTGTCCAATTAATTGTATTAAAGGACAGTTCAAACAGCCTAAAGCATGTACTTTACAAAACTTCTTCGAGCTAAGAAAACAAGAGGAAGCAGCATTGTCTGAAGGCTATATAACCTGCTGTCATCAACCACTTCTTTCTCCAGCAGCCGTTGAACTGCCTAAACACAGGCTGAAAGTTATGTTAATTTTGTGTCAATGAACCACAAACACTGATCGGTAACGTTTCCCCTTCTTCTTTATAATGATCTAAGAAAAACTAGCGACAAAATATTTTGCCTGCTGCCCAGTAAAATCCAGGAACACACAAATGAGGACACGGAAAATTAGCATTTCTGCTAAAGGCAATAGTGTGCTCAGTTAAAAGAGGTCAGTGGAGGCTGGCTACAGCCCTGGGATTTTCAAACTCCTAGTGTACCACACCAGCTCTTGGGGAGACACTTACAGGCAAGGGATGACCAAAGGAACACGTCATGAATTCCTCACATAAAGGAAAAGAGGCAAGGTATAGTTATTTCTGAAGACTTTGCAGGCCTAGGCCTGTTTGAAAACCACAATGTCTGTGTTCTCCTTTTCACTTAATGATTTAGCCAAATGAAATACAATGAAACTACATTAATAAACCTAAACAGTTTGGAAAATAGGCAAATAAGTGTTGACACGTTATTTCTTCAGACGCATTATTCCTTTTCAAGGCATCTTATCCATGTGTCCAGCACCTCTGTTCAAAGCGTTTATTCTATGAAAGGAAAGCCACTTCACAGGATCATTATTTTTCTGATATTTCAGATAAAGGTGAAAGATGGAAGCTGCTACTTCAATGAGCTCCCCACGGAAACTGAGTTTTACAAAAGCCAACTTTAGGTATGCAACTTTTCAAAGTCAACTACACACTTGTAAGTGTAATAAAACATAGACTGGATTTTCAATAACTTTTACCTTAATTTGACATTTAAATATTTTCTTCATTAGAAGAAAACTTTAAGTCTCAAAGCTATTTATTAATTCTACAGGCAGTAGAAAATTACATTGATGAACATAAGAAGCACTTCAGCAATATTGGCCAATATATATCTAAAGCAGCAGCCTGCTGCAGTGATGTTTTCAAATGCCAAATACTAAAGCTGGCTCAAAAATTCCTCTGTCCAGGTGCATTAAACACTTTTAACCATATCAGCGGGGGGTGTGTCAGGGTGTGGAATTGCTTTCTTTCATTTAGAAAAACATAGGACAGGATTAAGTGTCCACAGGCATAGGGTTATAAATAATAAAGCAAATCTGGATCACTATTGGTTGCTTCCTCTATCACCTCTAGCACCAAAATCGGGCACGTGTTCCACAACCTGGACATGTTTAGAAAGAGGAGAAGGGAGTAAGTGTACCTGAAAGAAATGACACTGGTTTTTGGCATGACTCCAAAACATCATTCCTGGTAGAGAAACTGTAATCTAATAAACCTAAAACTTCCCAGATGCCAATTCATCCTTTCAGAGAGGAAGACAAAGAGATTGGCAATTCCATCACTAGAGATGGAGCTTCCAAAATGCATTTTGTGATCCAGAAGATGAAAGAACGCCAGACCTGAATGCAGCTCAACACAGCCCAACTTCTACACGTACTGCAACTATCACAGGAACTCCTGTGTGTTCTCCATTTCCATTTCTTTTCGGGGGGGGGGGGGGGAAATCAAAACAAAAACCCTCAAATGTTCTTTTATTTCACCCAAGCCACATCCTGTTGCAGACGGACTGACGGTGCCTCCCCCCAGCTCTGCCTTGTTTTTTAGGATACTGTTTCCAGGGCACAAATAAGGGAAAGGAAAAGAGCGTATAAACAGAAGGAGCTACCATTTTGTAAACACGCGGAAAGCAGAGCCTGCAGAGCGCTTTCCTGCCGCATCATGGCCCTGGGGCTGGGCGGGCAATCCCACCCCGCACCGCACCCCGCACCGCACCGCACACCGCACCGCACACCGCACCGCGCACCGCACCGCATCCCGCACCGCACCCCGCACCGCACCCCGCCCCGCACCCCGCACCGCGCACCGCACACCGCACCCCGCGCACCGCACCGCACCCCGCACCGCACCGCGCACCGCACCCCGCGCACCGCACCCCGCGCACCGCACCGCACCGCGCACCGCACCGCACACCGCACACCGCACCGCACACCGCACCGCATCCCGCACCCCGCACCGCACACCGCACCGCGCACCGCACCGCGCCCCGCACCGCATCCCGCGCACCGCACCGCACCGCACACCGCACCCCGCACCGCACCCCGCACCGCACACCGCGCACCGCACACCGCGCCGCACCCCGCGCACCGCACCGCACCCCGCACCGCACCCCGCACCGCACCGCACCCCGCACCGCACCGCACCGCATCCCGCACCCCGCACCGCACCGCACCCCGCACCGCGCACCGCACCCCGCACCGCACCCCGCGCACCGCACCGCGCACACCGCACCGCACCCCGCACCGCGCACCGCACCGCACCCCGCACCCCGCACCGCACCCCGCACCGCACCGCACCGCACCCCGCACCGCACCGCGCACACCGCACCGCACCCCGCACCGCACACCGCACCGCACACCGCACCGCACCGCATCCCGCACCCCGCACCGCACCCCGCACACCGCACCGCACCCCGCACACCGCACCGCACCGCACCCCGCACACCGCACCGCACCCCGCACCGCACACCGCACACCGCACTGCACCCCGCACACCGCACCGCACACCGCACCGCACCCCGCACCGCACACCGCACACCGCACCCCGCACCGCGCACCGCACCGCACCCCGCACCGCACCGCACCCCGCACCGCACCCCGCACCCCGCACCGCACCGCGCACCGCACCGCGCACCGCACCGCGCACCGCACACCCCGCACCGCGCACCGCACACCGCACCGCGCACCGCACACCGCACCGCACACCGCACCGCGCACCGCACCCCGCACCGCACCCCGCACCGCGCACCGCACCCCGCACCGCACCCCGCACCGCACACCCCGCACCGCACACCGCACCGCGCACCGCACCCCGCACCGCACCCCGCACCGCACCCCGCACCGCGCACCGCACCCCGCACCGCACCCCGCACCGCACCGCGCACCCCGCACCGCACCCCGCACCGCACCCCGCACACCGCACCGCACACCGCGCACCGCACCGCACACCGCACCCCGCACACCGCACCGCACACCGCGCACCGCACCGCACACCGCGCACCGCACCGCACCCCGCACCGCACCGAGCACCGCACACCGCACCGCACCCCACACCGCCCCAACGCGCACTCACCGGGCTCGGTGCCGGCCGAGCCCCCGGCCGCGGCCCCGAGGGAGCGGAGCGAGGCTACACACAGCGCGGAAGGCGGAACTCTGCCGCCAGACCCCCGGGGAAGGATCCCGGGGCAGCCGGGCCCTCCCAGCCCCGGGGGACGGCGGTGCCGCGGGCCCCATGGCGCCGCCCGCGCTGCTCGCTACCCCGCGCCGCACCTCCGCCAGCCGCTCCTCCATGCCCCCGCGCCCCCCGCGCCGCACCTCCGCCAGGTCCGCCAGCCGGTCCTTCATCCCCGCGGCGGCCCCGCGCTGTCCCCGCCGCGCTCCGCGCTCCTCCCGCGGGGCCCGCCCGCCGCGCCAAACGCGCAGGCGCCACAGCGGCGGCGGCGCGGGCGGGCGCGGCAACCAGCCCGGGGCCCCGCCCCCCGCTGACGTCACGCGGGCGCCGCTCGGGCGGGGCGGGGCGGCGGCGCTCCGGAACGGACCGGGCACGGCCGGGCCCGCGTGCGGCTGGGGCACCGCGACGGGGAAACGGCCTGCAGGGGACACGGCCTGCGGCTGGGGGCACCGCAGCAGGGGACACGGCCTACAGGGCACACGGCCTGCGGGCACCGCAACAGGGGACACGGCCTGCAGGGGACACGGCCTGCGGGCACCTGAAACAGGGGACACGGTCTGCAGGGGACACGGCCTACAGGGGACACGGCCTGCAGGGGACACGGCCTACAGGGGACACGGCCTGCAGGGGACACGGCCTACAGGGGACACGGCCTACAGGGGACACGGCCTGCAGGGGACACGGCCTGCAGGGGACACGGCCTGCGGGCACCCGCAACAGGGGACACGGCCCGCGGTCACCGCCCCAGCGGACCCCGCCTCGGCGCAGCGGTTGGGCTGCAGAGCTCCCTCTTCCATCCCCAGCTGTTCTGGGATTCTGAATGTGTGCGAGGGGCGTGAGCAGAGAGGAATCATCGGTGCCGGAGGGCTCAGGTGTCTGAGCGGTACCACAGTGCCCACCAGGGAATTCCCATCCCAGGGAAGCTGTGCCGCTTCCCCGCGAGGAATGAGAACGCGATTAAGGGAGATGGTCATGAGGGAAAGAGTTGTAAAAAGGTGTGATCTGGTTACGTTTTACTGGTACAGGTTTGCCTTAAAGGCCTGAGAGTTTGTAGGAAAGAGCGTGCACGGACTGTGGAGGGCATAGAAAAATTATGGGCTCCTATTTATAAACTCATTCCTATTTGTCAAAAGGAGAGGTGGAATTCTCAAGGGTTTTATCAGGATAGCATTGTGCCGAGAAAAATTTACGATGAGTTGCATATTCTGAAAAAATAATCCTGACACCTAGAGGCGCTCAGCAAAAATGCTGAAAACTACACAAACCCAAGTCATCTCAAAAAGGGAAGGCAAATTCAACATGACAGTGATTTTTCCAAGAAAATCTTATGCAAAATTTGGATTGGCATTACACTATCAAAGAAGCAAAAATTACAGCACAGTGCAGCCACTCTCGTAAAGCTTTGTGTATATTTTGTGTCTACGTCAATAGGAAATCAACAAGAAATAAGCTATTTTTGTATATGTCATCTGCCATGAAGTATTGTCCTTGTCAATTCCATTCATTCAGAAATATGTTTAAAAATACCATTATTTATTCTAGGTTGTGGGGGGCAGCAACAAAGATTATGCAGACCACATAAAAGTTATTTAAGTATACTGTATTGAAAAAATATTAGTGACGTTAAAAATCATTGTGAACCCACGAACCTGGTATTTATAGACATATGCAAAACTCCTACGTTCTTCGAAAGTTGGTTTTCAAACAGCTTTTTTCAACTGATGTTTGGACAGAGTTTTGAGATCTTAAAGAACTATTCTAAATCCAAGGCTTACAAAGCAACTTTTGCTTTCATTACTGCACTCTCTAGTGTATGTAGAGCAGTTTGTATGAAGAATGGAAAATCACAGTCATGAGGCACATTTAAGGGAAGCCCCTTTGACCACTGCCCATTTTACCTGAAAGCTGTTCAATTAAACCCTCCTGCTGTTAAAAACCTCTTTCTCAAACCACGCTGGGAGGCAGTTTAACAGTTTTTCTAAGTAACTACATGCTGCTTTTTCACTTTGCCTGCGGAGAGAGCATCATCAGCTGACTGAAGCAGCATCTCACGCGATTTTAATGATGCACCAGGGAGGCTGCTGGGCTCCCTGAGCAGCTCAGCCTGGCACCGGGGCTGTGTCACCACACCAGGACACCTCGGGAGTGGCTGCTCCTGCCCAGCCACCAGGGAACTGCTCCTTGTCACCTGGGCTGGATCCCGGGCCCGTTCAGCGACAATTTGCGACCTCAAGAGAGGTGCCTCGAGTGCTGCGCTCAGTTCAGGGCCCCTCACTTCACGAGGGCCATGGAGGTGCTGGAGTGTGTCCAGAAAAGGCCAACAAGGCTTGGAAGGTGTAGGAAACGCGTCCTCCCAGGAGCAGCCGAGGCTCAGGGGGCACCTCATGGCTCTCCAGGGCTCCCTGACAGGAGGGCAGAGTGAGGTGGGGCCAGTCCTTTCTGCCCTGCCTGCTAGGAGAAGATCGGAAGAAAGGGCCTCAAGGGGAGGGTCAGCTCAGATACTTGAGAAAAACTGTGTTGTTTGGGCGGTCAGGGATTGGCAGAGGTTGCCAGCAAGGCGATGGAGTCACCATCCCCGGAGGCGCTTACGAGGACGCGGCGCTGGCCGATGCGGTTCCAGTGGCCGTGCTGGACGGGCGGCCGGAGCGGATGGGCTCGCAGGGCCCCGCCGGGCCCGGAGCAGCTCCCGCCGCTCCCGCTGATGGCGGCGGCCATTGCCTGCTTCCCTGCCTGCCTGCCTGCCTGCCTCCCGCAGGGCCCTGCCGTGCCCGGTGCCGTGCCCGGTGCCGCTCTGGCTGATGGCGGCGGCCACTGCCCGCCTCCCTCCCTGCCTGCCAGCCTGCCTCCCGCAGGGCTCTGCCGTGCCCGGTGCCCCGGTGCCGCTCTGGCTGACGGCGGCGGCCACTGCCCGCCTCCCTGCCTCCCTGCCTCCCGCAGGGCCCTGCCGTGCCCGGTGCCGTGCCCGGTGCCGTGCCCGGTGCCGTGCCCGGTGCCGTGCCCGGTGCCGTGCCCGGTGCCGTGCCCGGTGCCGTGCCCGGTGCCGTGCCCGGTGCCGTGCCCGGTGCCGTGCCCGGTGCCGCTCTGGCTGATGGCGGCGGCCATTGCGCGCCTCCCGCGCGCCACGCACCACGTGACGCGCGGCCCCGCCCCCGCCCGCGGCCGCGCGGCGTCGCCGTCCGGGTATTTGAACGGCGCTTCCGCCATTTTCCCTGCGCCCGGCACGGAGTGAGCTGCGCGGGGAGACGCCTCGGGAGAGGTACGGGCCCGGGGCTCTGCTCCCGCGCCCTCCCGCCGCCATCGGGGCACGCGTGGTCGCTCCGAAAAGCGCCGCCGGCGGGGGCGGTGGTCACCGTTAGCTCGCGGCGGGGATGGGCTGGGTGGCGGGGCGGCTGCGCCTGAGGGAGCGTTGCGGCTGTGGGACCTGAGGCGCGTGGCGGTTTTTCGCCCCTGGGAGCGGGGCGGGGAAGGGCCGGGGCCGCGCACGGCTCCGTCCCCGATGGAAGGTTGGGTGGGGTGTGAGGTGAAGCGAGCGGGGCTCCCGCGGCCCTAGCCGGGGGGGGAGGCGGCGCTGCTCAGTCATGGTGGCTCATGGCGGGGAGCGCGCCCGGCCCGGTGCGGGAGGGAGGGAGGCCCGGCTGGGGCGGGCCCCGCTCGGGAGTCCCGCGGGACTCGCTGCGGCCTCTCCCCGCGGGCCAGCAGCTCCCGTCGAGCGGCGGGATGCCGGTTCGGGGAGGGCTCTCCGCGGAGCGAGGAGCCGGGGCCGGCCGTGGCTCGGTCGCCCTTCGGAGGCCGCGGCTCGGCCTCGGCGCGGCGGAGCCCGCAAGGCGCGGGGGGCGCCGGGGGCGGGCGGGAGGCGCCGCCGCCGCCATTAGCGCGCGCCGTGCCGCCGCACGCGGGCGGGAGGCGCCGCTCGCTGGGCCCGGAGCACGCGGAGCCTTCCCGGGCGCCTCGGGAAACGGCGCCTTCCGGCGGGGCCGCGGGCCGCCCGCGCTGAGCTCACACGCTGCCATTTCCCCCGCAGACCCAGCATGGCCGCCCAGGGAGAGCCGCAAGTGCAGTTTAAGGTAAGGGAGTGGTTCCTAGGCTGCGTTTGGGTTTTTTGTTCCCCTTCACTAGGAAAGTAGCACGAGGCACTCTCGGGTGCCGACGTGGATGGCGGGTTTGGTTTTGAAGTGCAGGTCTTTCCTTAGTTAAGCAATTGATTTTAGTATTGCACACAACTTGTACAAAAAGAGTCTGTTGAACTGTGTCAATCTTTTCTATCTGTAGTTTAGTATAATAAATTCTAATGAATCTTTGCTTACAGAAGGGTTTTTAAATTTTGGAAGTGAAGTTCACAGTAAAAAGAGCTCGGAGTGAGTTAGAATAGCCTGCTTTGTTGTGTGCTAATTGTTCAAATGTTTCAGAAGAGAATTTTCTGGTGTGTTGTGTGGCTGGTGGGTTGGTGGTGGTTTTTTGTTATCTTAACAGTCAGAAGTCCTGAAGACTGCTTCTTGAAGGTTGTCACCTGCGTTCCCTACAATGCTTGGCTAGCTTATTCCAGTTCATGGTGCAAATATTGGTGGGTTTTCGGTCTTGTTGGGTTTTCTAATTGTGAGGTAACAATGGGGTTCTCCAGTGGGTATTTTAATTATTTCTCCTCTAAATCTGGCCATGTTCAGGTTGAAAGCCCTAAACATTCTTCATTCAGTCCTTTGTGGTAGGTTAATAGAATCATATTCACAGTGCATTGTAGTTTTTACCTACAAGGACTTGATAAGACTGACCAGAATTACAGCATGATGGGCTTAACAAATTGGTTCCCAGTACAGGGAGTCGCTTCATGGAAAGTTCTGGCTTTTGTTTGCAGCACATTGTAGAACTAAGCTCTTTGTAGTAATAAATAGTATTTGTGCTAGAATGACTGATAAATGTCTCAAAATGCATTGCTCTGACTCTTTTCCTTGATCTGTCTACAGCTTGTTCTGGTTGGTGATGGTGGCACTGGTAAAACAACATTTGTAAAGCGCCACTTGACTGGTGAATTTGAAAAGAAGTATGTAGGTATGTCTGAAGAAACATTTGAGCTCTAATGTCTTCCAAGTCAAAGTGCCACCCATGACTTGCTAAATGCACTGCTTTTTATTGTTTCCATAGCAACACTGGGTGTTGAAGTTCATCCTCTGGTGTTCCATACTAACAGAGGCCCTATTAAATTTAATGTATGGGACACAGCTGGCCAGGAGAAGTTTGGTGGCCTGCGTGATGGCTATTACATCCAAGGTAAGATGTGTGGGGGGAATATTCTGTACCTCTTACAGTTCAGTCCTTCATTCTGCTCATGCTGGCCTTGCTGGAAGCTGTCAGTGTGGCTGCAGTGATGGGCTGGTTCAGAAGTCTTCAAATTCTTAATGTACATAGCCTCCTGCCCTTTGCTAGACAGCTTGTGCTGATGTGGGAAGGTGCCAAGATTATGTTTCAGTGTGGTACTGTGGGCTTTGCTATTAATGAAAGTGATGCCCCTTTAACGACCAGATACTGCTGGTGGAATTTGGTGGTCAAGGGGGGAAATGTGTGCTTCAGTAAGTGCAGATATTTATCTGTATTGCTGTGCTTAGGCTTGGAATACAGAAACTGTAAAATTTTAGATACAGTGAAGAAGTTGGCGACCCCCATGCCAAAGTCTACTTGTCTTTCTGAAAAAGTACAGATAGTGTTCCATACTTTTGCTTGGCAAAGATCTGTCCTGTGTTACTTCACTCACATGCATTCCTTTACACTTCTTTACACTTTACAAAACTTTTGTAAAGTATTATTGATTTCTTTGAGTAATTGCTCTGGGCAAGGGCATTCTGAGATATGGACCACAGGTTCTCAGCCTACCTGGCAGTCTCATTAGAGTGTCCAAGATTAGTTAAATAGGCATTAACTGATTTCTGTCAAATACTTGGGCAAATCAAAGTTGGCTTCTGTATCTTGTATATTCTCATATGATACAGCACCACGTTCCTCAGTGGTACAGTTGAATTAGTAAAACCAGCTGCTCTGAGATGAGGCACCAGAGATAGGAGGTGACACAGTCATGGGCCAAATTCTGTGGGCTCGTGCATTGAACTTACCAACAGAACAGGAGCTGTCAGAGCTGTGATACTGAGTGGGAAAAGGTAATGCAGATGCTTAACCCTAATGTGGGATATCTCTGTGTTCCTCTTTGCTATCCCATCTTGTAAGCAGAGGCTTACTCCTGGTGTAACCTGACTGTCCTTCTCTTGCAGCTCAGTGTGCCATCATAATGTTTGATGTAACATCAAGGGTTACTTACAAGAATGTACCGAATTGGCATAGAGATCTGGTACGAGTATGTGAAAATATCCCTATAGTGCTGTGTGGCAACAAAGTGGATATTAAGGACAGAAAAGTCAAGGCAAAATCCATTGTCTTCCATAGGAAGAAGAATCTCCAGGTGAGTCAGCAGCAATCCAGTTGGTTGGGTCTGAGAGCAGTTGGGTGTTGGACAGTACTTGAGTGCTCTGCCTTTATCATTACAGGCAGCTTCACATCTGTTGGCTCTTCAAACCAAAATTCTGGGGAGGGGAAAGTGATGATGTTAAGAATGGTCATCACTGGCCTGGAGCAGAAGCTGCGATAAGTTCTTAAAGAACTTTTGTGCATTTGGCTTTAACTGTGCGGAATCTCATCTGGTGACAGGATTGAGACTACAGTAGATCACGTCACAGGAGAAAGATGCCCTATTGCCTCCTGAAAGTTTCATCCTTGATGAGATTTGATACCTTTCAGTTAATAGTTCTGCCTGAAACTGTTTGTTTCTAGACACTTAGATGATAACTGCTTATGAAAATGCAAACAAAAGTCATTCAGTCAAAAACAAGTAAGGTGAAAAAGTTGATGGTGTGTTAATGTTGATATGCCCTAAATGTTAGAAGGTTTTTTAATAATGTCTCGTATGTACTTTTTTCAGTATTATGACATTTCAGCTAAGAGTAACTACAACTTTGAGAAGCCTTTCCTGTGGCTTGCTAGGAAGCTAATTGGAGATCCTAACTTGGAGTTTGTTGCCATGCCTGCGCTCGCACCTCCAGAAGTTGTTATGGACCCAGCACTGGCAGCACAGTATGAGCAAGACTTACAGGTCAGTGGGAGAGGAGAAGAGGGCAAACAATTGCTGATAACTGCTGTCAGACTCATGGGACAAACAGCTGAAGAGCATTTCTTAAGTGTAAGTTTTCTTTGTTGCAGATTGCTCAGACCACTGCACTGCCAGATGAAGATGATGACCTGTGAGGGATGAAGCTGGAGCCCAGCGTCAGAAGTCTAGTTTTATAGGCAACTGTCCTGTGATGTCAGTGGTGCAGCGTGTTTGCCACTTTATTATCTAGCTGAGCAGAACATGTGCTTAATCTTTGGGATGCTGAAAGAGATGAATGGGCTTCGGAGTGAATGTGGCAGTTTAAAAAAAAAACAAAACAAAATGAAAAAAAAAAAAAAAACCAAAACAAAAAACCTTCATATTTTGGACCTGCATATTTAGCTGTTTTTTGGACTGCAATTACTTCCCCTTTTGAGTTTCAAATATAAGACTGCTGCAGTCACATCAGAGTGTTAAGTGGAAAATCTTGTTTCTGTCATTCCCATTCTTTTGTTTAGGTAATAAAGTTGTATTTCAAGTATCTCTAAGTAAGTGAACTTTCATGCATTGTTAGGAAAACTGTTCAAAGTGTCTTCTCCTCTTCATTTGAGGGTAATACTTGATTGTCTACGCATTTCTCATTCTCTTTTCCTTCCTGCTTCTCATATATGCTCCTCTTGCTAATTCAGAGATAACATTTAACCTTTCCTTCTTTTGTTGGCGCCTAGAGCTAAAGCAGCTGAGGAAAGCTGAACTTTGCAGGCACAGCTCCGTTGGTGAATGCTTGGGGGGTGTGAGTGGCTGAGTTCTCAGCCCTTGGGAGTGGTGGTGGGGCAGGAGGGTTGGGAGCAGAGCCTGGAGTTCAGCTTCACCTGCTACAGTTAGATACAGTCTCAGCTCCTCACTGTTACTGTGTCCTGCAGTTACCTTCCGAGCTCTGTATTTTTAGCAGCCAGAATCAAATGGTGTCCGGGTCTGTTAGGTGACTTCAGCGGTGTCTTTGCATGGGACATCAGTAGAGCTATAGCTGGATAAATTCTAAGCATTTTTAAATTCACTAACTAGGAAACAACCATGGTTTGAGCTAAAAAGCTCTCGCCTGCCCAATGGTGTATCAACTAAAGCCACAGTGATTTAAACATCTAGACTTTACTGTAACTGCACCAAGTTCTTAATTTGAAACTGGCTTATTACAGCACAAATGGTGGAAAATGTCAACTTTTAACACTACCTTGTAGAGATGAATCTTGGTCAATGTTAGTACTGCTAGTAAGCAAAACTTAATTTTTTTTTTTCAGTAGTATTTGAGTACATGAAGCCTTGAACTCTTCAGTTTTGTATTTTTGGTTTCTTAATAAAGTGGAGCATTTCATTTATTCCTTTTAATGTGCATGTTTGTGTACATAAATCACTTGAATATTCAATTTTTGCTACCCAGTAGCAAAAATTGGATTATGATTAGACCTTGTGCAATATTGTTCTGAAGGAGCCATTTTGAAGTTAGTTCAAGTTGGGAATTCTTCCAGGGGTTGGGGTTTTTTTGGGTTTTTTTTTTTTAGCCATTCAGAAGCTGAGTTGTGTATGTCTTAAGACTTGAAGCTCCTGGATAAAAATGAGGAATGTTGTACACTTGGTGTTTGTAAAGGGACAAACTCCCACTTAATGTTTGTTTCATTGAATCTTCTTGCTGCATAATCTTGCTTTAACTTCCTGTTGCAGGTTCTTGCCTTCAGTGTTACTAATTCCCTGTGCAGGTCGTGGTTAATCCTGCTGGCTTGGCTGCTGCTGCTTTACTAGGTGGGATAGCTTTTGTCTTCAGGCTCTGACTTCTGGAAATGTACTGCTCAGAAACACGAAATGGAAAACTTCAGTAGTTCTGCAGTATTGAAACACTCCAAGAAGAGAAGGCAGCAGCACTGGGGTGGTTGTGTTTGTGTGGTTTTGTAGTGTGGGAATGGTGTTATCTTCACAATTTACCTGCTTAGTACAGGTGCTGTCCTTGGTGTGAATTCCTCCAGAGCAGCTGGAAAGGTGAAAAAGCTGTTTGAAGACTGCTGTAGCTGTTGGGAGCTTTGCTCTCTAGTCTTCAGTGCTACTCCCAAGTGCAGAAAAATCCTGCTCTGAAGTAGATAGGAGTACTAATCCTACTGTAAAGGAATCTCTTCAATTTTGTTGAAGTGTTTCGGGAGTGGAGTAAAGCTCACTTGCAGCATTATATTTGTTAGGTTTATTCCGTGTTGATTTTAAATAATGTAGGTAGCCTTAAATGCATGTGCAGATTGCTCAGTTCAAATTCTTTAACCGCTCTGAGGAAGTTTTCACTAGTTGGGTTTAGAGAAAACAAAATCTTACCTACTTAGTCAAGTAAAGAGGAAAATTTAAACTTGTGTTGCAAGAAGCTGTGTACTAAAGTCACATCAATGTCAGGACTGAAGGACGAGACTGAAATCCTTCGTTGGAGCTCCTGCTGAGTTGCACTTGCCTGACTGCTCTCCGTCGGATCAGTTAATTGTAGTTCTCGTGTTCCTGCACGCTGCTGGGTGAGTTTTCCCACCCCAGGATCTCTGGTTTCAGGGTGCAGTGACAAGTCACTTCGGGCCAGGCCCTGCTCAGGGGTGACTCTCAGCAGCAGCAAGAGGAGCTGGGCTGTTCACTGTTTTAGTTCCAGGATAACTGGGAGGTTCCGAGTGTCCCTGCCCAGAGAGCTCTGTCACAGAGGCTGCTGGAGAAGTGTGTGTGCAGAGCAGCCACGGCACAGGAAACTGGCAGAGGAAATGTGCTGCTCACTGACCTTGAAATGAAGGAAAGTTAAAGGCCTCCTTAAGAACGCTAGGGCTGCCCTTGGATCTGAGATTTTTTTTCTCTTTAGAAGCACTGGGTAACACTTGTCTGCAGCACTGGAAATCGATGTGGCAAGAAGAGTGAAGACTGTCCCTCTTGCACCTACAGGTCAAAACAACAACATTTGTCTGTTTTGCTGCTGGTACAGTCTGTGCTGCTGGGATGAGCTGCTGCCCTCACCCTCCCGAAACAGAGCTGTGTGTGGTTTCATTGAAACCAATTCTTTTCCTGGCCTGGACTGGTAGCACTGGTCCCTTCCTCACCTGAGTTTTGGCACAGCTGGATGGCTCTGTTAGGGCAGGAGTGATAGCAATGTCGTACAGGTAACTGATGCTTAAACTCCCTCTTTCCACCTGGGTGCCTTAGGCTCTAGCCTGGCTTTGTGTGTGTGTTGATTCTCGCACTGAGCTGAAAACTTTGGCTTTTCTCAGCACAGGCTGCTGTGTGACCATCCCGTGAAGGAGCTCTGACTGTTCAGGAACTCTTGGTTATCTCTGCAAGGGCTGAGATGTGCGAACACTCCGCTGGGGATTTGCATTTGGAGAATGAATGACTGTGCTGACCTGGCAGGAGCTCTTTCAGATAACAGACAGGGTTGGGTTTTGCTGATGAACCCAAACAAAAATATCCTTGTTGGTCTCGTTGCTGACACTCGAGACATGTTATTTGTACCAGGGCTCTAGCACAGCCTAAACCTCCTTGGGCTTAGATTTGAGTGTTCAAGGCAAATACTTTTAATTGGGTTCTGTGGGTAATTATCTTCTAGTTCACCAAGTGAAGTGAGAGTTCGGTGAGTGAATGACATTTCCCCCAAATTCCTGTGTTCCAAAAGCTGCAGCACTGAAAGGGGCCAGTGTTTATTTTAGGGGACTAGGCCGGTGTAGGAATAGGTTGCTTGATTTTTGTTTTGTTTTGGATAGTAGTAGTTGATGTCTGTCTTGCTGTGGTCCTGGAATTCTGTCATTAAAAGAATCAGGTTCTCATATTTATTCTTACATGAAGATGGGATGATCTGAGTGGACAGGGCTGATTCCAGGCTGGAATGAGCTCCTGCTGCAGCAGTAGGGATGGGATGCTCTGAGCGGACGGGGCCGTACCGGTTCATTCTCCGCTCGCTCCCGGTTGATTCCCGGTCTATTCCCGGCCCGTTCCCGGCTGGAATGCGCTCCTGCTGCAGCAGTAGGGATGCTCTGAGCGGATGGGGCCGTTCCCGGTCCATTCCCGGCCCCTTCCCGGCTCGTTCCCGGTCCATTCCCGGCCCTTTCCTGGCTGGAATCCGCCCCTGGCTGCAGCAGTAGGGATGCTCTGAGCGGACGGCCCCGTTCCCCGGTCCGTTCCCGGTTCATTCCCGGTCCGTTCCCGGTTCGTTCCCGGTTCATTCCCGGTCCGTTCCCCGTTGATTCCCGGCCCGTTCCCCTGTTCATTCCCGGTCCCTTCCCGGCCCGTTCCCCATTGATTCCTGGTCCGTTCCCAGCCCGTTCCCCGTTCATTCCCGGCCCGTTCCCGGTCCGTTCCCCGTTGATTCCCGGTTCATTCCCGGTCCGTTCCCGTTCCGTTCCCCGTTCATTCCCGGCCCGGTCCGTTCCCGGTCCGTTCCCCGTTGATTCCCGGTTCATTCCCGGCCCGTTCCCTGTTCATTCCCGGCCCATTCCCGGTCCGTTCCCCGTTCATTCCCCGTTCATTCCCGGTCCATTCCCGGTCCATTCCCGGTCCATTCCCGGTCCATTCCCGGTCCATTCCCGGTTCGAATCTGCCCCTGCTCGGAGCCGCCCCGCACGCCGCTGCAGTTCCTCTTTCGGCCACGCGGTGGCAGCCGCCGCCCGCCCAGCCGCCCCTGGTCTCCTTTGATAATAATCTCTTTAGATTTTTCTTTAAGCTAAATCCTCCGAAAGTGTGAAACGAAACGCTCCGATTGCATTGCAGGTGGATTTTTTCATCCTAATGCTGTTAGTGCAGTAAAGCGTAGGCACCACCCTCCTGTTCCTTCTCATTTTTTCCACTCTTCATCAAACTTAGGATGAAAATTTTTTAAAATCAGAGCTTTTTCCATGAAGACAGCCAAGGCATTGATAACTGACATTGAACTACAGTATAGCTTCACCTGGAAAAAAAAAAATCATGCGTTAAGTGCTGATCATGTAGTGTAACAAAACAAAACTGTGGTGAGGAACAAGCAATCATTAAATCTAGCACAGTCCTGCCATGTCATTCATGGCTTGATCTTGGAGTGAAGTTATGCTGTGAATAGCAAAATGAACAGAAAGCTTGAAGGATTGGAGTCCTGAGTACCATAGCTCCTGTTTGGCTATAAAGAGATGTAAAAAGGGAAGAAAGATGCTCTTCCCAGGGACCTTCAGAGCTGAAGCAGGGGTGGCTGGGGCAGCGCTGGGATGGTTTTCTCTGGTTGTGCTGGAGAATGCTCTGTGAAAGCAGCAGGGACCTTGGGCACCATGGGAGAGATCAGTACAATTTCGGCTCGGAGCAGATTCTGTGCTGCAGTTTGAAAGGCTTCCAGCCCGGGCCAAGCCTTTCCTGCTCCTGGGTTTAGGTTTCATTGCTCCTTTCAGCTGTGTGAGTTTTGCAGGTGCCCTCTGAGCTGTGGCTCAGCCCCTCCCAGGCAGGGCACTGCCCCTCTGTGTGCACAGTTTGTTCCCCTGGCACCTGCGCTGGCCTGGCAGCTTCAGCAAAACACATCAGTTATGAATTATGGAGAAAATGATGCTGTCTGCTTTGGTTAGCCACGTTTCCCAGTTCTATTTGTATTTTAGTTGCTGTCTGTTGAGTGGATGCTGCCTACTGCTGGTTCACTACTAGCAGAGGATTAATGGTTTTATTTTCTCTGAGCAAAAAATCCTACTCCTAAATACATGGCATATATCCCTGGCTGTTGAAAATCTGACATGTTAGGTTTTGTAATGCCATTTCCACAGGTACTGGCCTGACTGCAGAACTGTTTCTTCGCTATTTAACGCTACAGATTGATGTGGTGGGTACTCCTCGATTCCATCTCCTGCTCTTCATTCCAGCTGACTTTGCATATGCTAAAAAAGTCTTAGAGCCCAAAAGGGAAACATCTAATCTCTTGAAAAGTCAGTATTTCTAATTTAAAAGGATGTGTATCATGTCGCATCAATCGTCTTTAGCTGCAATGACATCTGAAAATGATATTTCTTTAAGGAGCCTATGAAAATCACTGAGAGATTGACAAATCCCCTAGAAAAAGAAAGGGGGATTTCTTTGATCTCCATATCATATCCATTTTCATAGTCAAAATCACATTTTGAATGGTTGATTTTATTCCAGTTTACTTTCCTGCTGTATGCATTAAAAACAGTGGCAGATACAAATGGGATTTTTTTTCTTTAATTTATTGTTTTGAAAATATGTTTTCAGCCAGTTCTGTTATTCCAGGGTGTGTCTTGTGATTTTAGGATCTTTGGGATGACTGTTACAGCCGACAGATGTAAGTAATTATTCAGATTATTAAGCATTGCAGCAGAATGAGGATCAAACCAATAGGAATCTCAGTGGTCAAGAGAGGTCACGGAAGAGAATTTATGCTGGGTTTGGTTAATGTGTTGGCCCAAGAGTCGGTACCTGAAATTATGTGACTTCTTCTGCAATTCAGTACTTGTGCTTTGAAATTAGTTAATGAGCTGCATTTCAGATCTGATGACTCCTCAGGTTTTAATGAGAGTGCAGATTTGGAAGCTCCTGCCAAGCCTTCAGCAGGATCTGATTTCTGTCCCCACCCTCTCATTGCTTTGGCCACTCCGATCTGAAGTAGGGAACTGCAAAAGAGAAATGTCATTCCCCATAGGGTGAAGAGTCTGTAACATATATATCTGTAAGAACCTCAGATCTTCCTCCTGAGCAGTAATTAATTTCCTTTGGCTTCTGGCTGCATTCTCCTTTTGTGCAGTGAACTTGTTTCACAAAGCACTTGAATGAAACTTTCAGAGTTCCTTCTACCCCGAAGAGCAAATATATAAAACTGTAAGAGAAAAGCTGGCACAAATCCTAGAGGCAAAATTTATCATGGTGAAATATTTGTGTAATTAAGAAAATCTGACTACCTGAACGATCCCAAAACGTACACAGTTACAGACAGTGGCTTCTGGCAAAAAGGATTTGGCTTAATCACATAAAAAAGGATTTGTAAAATGTTTTATTATACAATTATCCAATTTTATGTAAGCTTGACATTAAGGCTCAGATAATCAAAGATTAAATTAAATCTATGGGATTGGCACAAAAGCCTATAGTACTTTGCAAAAATCAAATGTTTTTTTCAGCATGTGGAGTAAGATGTTCAAGGCAGTACCATGATACAAAAAAGGTCAGATGAACAGGATGATGCAGCAAATAGACAATAAAAGGACTAATCCAATAACTATCAGTTAGCAAGTGGGACCTTACTCAAAGAAACCTTAAATGTACAATTTATTGGATGGTTTTATCTACCTGCTTAATTGATCTTTGAATCATCAGTGTCTTAATGCTTTCGTAAGGAATATCTCTCTCTTTCTCTACATATATATAAGGTCAGCTTAATATTACATATGTTGCCCAATAAAAGTATTTTCATCTGATTAGACCTAAATTTTATTGCCAAAAAGCTCTATTTTGTTTTCTGGCATCAACTAGCAACTTCTCATACTCTTAATTAGAAAAATATTTTTCCATGATAGCGTTAGCCTTGTTGAATTAACTCCAGGGTTTGTGTTTGTTTTCTTTTTCTGCAGTCCGAGCTGTTCAGTTTGAGCTGACGGTGCTGAGGAGGACAGAGAAGATTCCATGCAATGTTTTGAGTGAGGTCTGCTGGGAGGGATTTGACCAAAACCTCTTTGCCAGCTGAGCTGTCCCCAGGAGCTGTGCCATGGCCACCCTCGGGTGGTTCCTTTCTTGGTTTCAGAGGGCACTGAGCAGGTGAGGACTGCAAAGCCTCAGTCAATTCCTCTGTCTCTCAGAGTTCCTCAGGCTCTGTGCTCCCTGCAGGCTCAGGAGCTGTGCCATGGCCACCCTCGGGTGGTTCCTTTCTTGGTTTCAGAGGGCACTGAGCAGGTGAGGACTGCAAAGCCTCCATCAATTCCTGTCTCTCAGAGTTCCTCAGCCTCTGCTCCCTGCAGGCTCAGGAGCTGTGCCATGGCCACCCTCGGGTGGCTCCTTGGTTTCAGAGGGCACTGAGCAGGTGAGGACTGCAAAGCCTCCATCAATTCCTGTGTCTCAGAGCTCCTCAGGCTCTGTGCTCCCTGCAGGCTCAGGAGCTGTGCCATGGCCACCCTCGGGTGGCTCCTTGGTGTCTCAGAGGGCACTGAGCAGGTGAGGATTGCAAAGCCTCCATCAATTCCTGTGTCTCAGAGTTCCTCAGCCTCTGTGCTCCCTGCAGGCTCAGGAGCGCTGCGCTCGCTCGGCTCTGGCTCTGGGCAGGTTTGTCCTGCCAGAGTTGGGCTCTGCAGAGCTCCTCAGGTGTCTTTGCTCCACCTGAGGCTGTGAGTCCTGCGAGGCTGCACAGGTCTGAGCCTCAATGAACTTCTCCTGAGCTGCATTTCCCCTCAGTGCACGGAGAGAGGTGACAATGGGGACAGGTGCAATGCCTTGGACAGAGCCACAAAGTCCTTCCAGCACACGGAAAGGCTGAGGTGTTCCTGCAGCTGCTCCAGCCCATGGGGAATAGAGAATTTCCCTGCTGGAAACCTTGAGGAAAAGCAGGACTCAGCCTTTCCTCATTCATCCCCATCAATACAGGTTAATATGATGATACTATTTTAAATAATCTATTTTTTTAAAAGCAAATATCTTCTGGCTTTAAGCGAGGTTTGTATTTTCCTGCTTTTCTCCAGAACCAGAGGGCTCCACTGTTGTTGTATTTCAAGTGAATCTCCAATTAGTAGCGCCCATTACCATGATTTGATTGTAATAAATCAAGGGAAAAGACAGGGAAGGAAACATTCTTCGGTCTCTTTGAAGGTGATGCAACTGGCAAATGATTTTTTAAAGTGCAAATCTAACCAAATTGCACCTATGTACATCTGAGTAGCTCCCTGGAGCAAAGGACAGATGAATTAGTTTACACAGCTGTGGGGTGATTTGTGCAAGTGAATTAAATAAAATCAGTTCTACAGCTACTGAGCTGGGATGTCCATTACAAGCAGAAAAGTTAGCAGTAAAATTTAAGTGGATGTGTGTTGATAGATCAGCTCTAATCACCTTGTTAACAATGCCTATTACTGACAGAGAAACAGTTCAACCAGAAAGTCATTTTAATCCAGAATATTTACCAATGTTTTAGAGAGACTGTGATGTTAAAGAAGTTGTATGAAATCTATTAGATTGATTCTTAAAATACTTCTTTCTAAGATGTGTGCTAAAATATTTCAATCCCAATTATGCACCATCTCTCCTATGGTAAGTTAGTGATTCCAGGGAAAACCAAGGAAGAAAACTGTGTTACAAACTGTTTGTTTTCTACAGGGTAAAACATCGTTTTGATGGTTATTTCTCTGCTTGTTCGATTTTTCTCTGGCAGTTAGCTCTAAAGGTTTTTCACTTCAGGTTATTTGTCATTTCTGATGAGTGTCAGCTGCAGCATTGCTGATTTTCTGTTCCATGACGTTCTCATCCTGAAGGAGCTCCAGGTGAGCAGGAATGCTTCAGGTGGGGCTTGGTTAGACAGGAGGGTCCCACTGCTGTGCAGGTGACGCTGGTGACACAAACCCCCAGCGTTTCCTTTGACACAAACCCCCAGCCTTTCCTCTCTGACACAAACTCCCCAGCCTTTCCTTTGACACAAACCCCCAGCCTTTCCTCTCTGACACAAACTCCCCAGCCTTCCTGACACAAACCCCCAGCCTTTCCTCTCTGACACAAATCCCCCAGCCTTTCCTTTGACACAAACCCCCAGCCTTTCCTTTGACACAAACCCCCAGCCTTTCCTTCCTGTCAGACCTTTGTCCCCCCAGCCCTCGCTCTGCTCTCTGCCACAGTGGGACAGAAACTCCGAGTGGTTCCAGAGCCCCCAGCCCTGTCCCTGCTGTCCCCCCCCAGCAGGACAGGAGGACAGGACAGCTGTGCCTGGGGAAGCCTCTCCAGAGGCTCAGCTCAGGCTCCCAGCAGTGCCCATTGTGCTTTAGTGACCTGCCAGGACCTTGGCCGAGCTCTGCCCAACGCAGGCTCAGCACAGGCTCCCAGCAGTGCCCTTTGTGCTTTTAGTGACCTGCCAGGACCTTGGCTGAGCTCTGCCCATCGCAGGCTCAGCACAGGCTCCCAGCAGTGCCCTTTGTGCTTTAGTGACCTGCCAGGACCTTGGCCGAGCTCTGCCCATCGCAGGCTCCTCGGGACAGGCCCTGGCAGGGCAGGGACTGTGTGCCCAGGGCTGTGCTCGAGGGGCTGCCCCTGGGCTCTGGGGGAGCTCTGTGCCTTTTCCGATTGTGTTTCCACAGGATCAAAGGAATAAATTGAGAATTTGTTTCTGCAAATAATCTCCGATGTCTGCTTGCAATTTGCTGTTTCCACAAAAATTTTTGGCAGTGAACGTATTTGCTTGGATTCTCACAATTGTTTTGGTAAGCATATTCCTTCCCTTGACAGGCCCCTCTTGGCAAATATTTCAGATTCCTGCCTTTCTCTTTTTACATTTTAGCTTTTTCTCAGGATTTTTAGCTGCAGCTCTCTATTATTTCTAAGGAAGCTCTGCTTGTCACCATATGATGCAGAATTCATAGGTTTACACAGAATTCCTCCTCTTCCTTCAGGATGTCGAGGAGATTGTGCCTAACAGTAATGATGGAAGAAGTCTCAAAAAAGCTGGAGGGGAAAAAGCAAAAGCCAAACTGATTATGGCTAAATTTCTGTAGGCACTGAAATTCAGAATTTTCAGAATTATTCTCTTATGAGTCCCAAATCAGGATTACAAACACAACTCACATTCTTTTTCAATACAGAAATTTTGTGATATTAAACTTTGGTAACCTTGGGGCACTCGTGCATGAATGGCTTAGGTTTCCAAACTTCATTTGGATCTCCTTGGCCCCTGCAGCTCCACGAGCTCTGTGGTTGTTTGCGAGGAGCGAGCAGAGCTCTGGAGGTTCAGAATCCATCAGGGAGTGCAGCTGGGTCAGGCAGGGCCAGGCTGCTGCTGCTCCCAGCTCCAAAACAGCTGCGAAAGGGTCAGGAGAAAAGTGTTCCAGCCCAGGAGGTCAGATCAGCCCCGGCTGGAGTTTGGAGCAGCAGGCAGGGGAGAGAGAGGGACAGAGGGGACAGGGGAGAGGGAGGGAGGGAGGGGACAGGGGACAGGTGAGAGGGACAGAAGGAGGAGCAGAGGGGCAGAGGGGACAGGTGAGAGGGAGGGAGGGGCATAGGGGACAGGTCAGAGGGGACAGGTGAGAGGGACAGAGGGAGGGGACAGGTGAGAGGGAGGGAGGGGCACAGGGGACAGGTGAGAGGGATGGAAGAAGGAGCAGAGGGGACAGGTGAGAGGGACAGAGGGGACAGGTGAGAGAGAGGAGCAGAGGGGCACAGGGGACAGGTGAGAGGGAGGAGCAGAGGGGCACTGGGGACAGGTGAGAGGGATGGAAGAAGGAGCAGAGGGGACAGGTGAGAGGGACAGAGGGGACAGGTGAGAGAGAGGAGCAGAGGGGCACTGGGGACAGGTGAGCACAGCTGGAGAGCCCTGGCGAGATGAGGCCAAGAGTCCCTGGACTCGTGGGCAGAGAGGAGAGGACAGCCAAGGTCAGCAGGGCAGTCCTGTAGGGACAGCGACATGTGTGGAAATCACTTTTCTGTGGGTCAGAGTCTTGTGCATTCGCTGATTTCAAGCAAAGAATATTTTGCTGCGTGAGTAAGCATGGGGGGCCAAAAATATTATCCGATATATTTACATAACTTCTGGCAAAAAAAAAAGGTACATGAAATAATCTGGATTTTGCTGGGATAGTAGCATGTTAGAATTCTCATGTTTAGTTTCTGGTATTTTCTACATCACCTTTGAGTGGCTCATGTGAGGATAGAGAAGGGGTGGATAGGGAAATGAAGTGAAGAAATTTACAGGGATAAAAGCTTATCAAATTTTGTTTTAAATATAACTCTTTCTGTTTATTTGACTGAATATAAAGAACTCGGAGACACCTGAAAACAAGACTTTACCATAGAAGAGCAGATTGAATGAAGAACATCAGCTCGTTCCAGATGCTATTTTTCTTTCACATGTAAAATGCAGATTAATATTTGTGACATAGTTTAGAGTGTAATTGGGAGGCTCTTATAAAAATGCTCACATGTAAGTATTTTAATTAAAATAAAAAGTAAAGTAGCAATTCCAGAAGTATTTTCCTAGACTTGTGCAACTTGGAGGAAACGGGTGAAACAGGAAATGCCTCAGTTTCCCCTGTGTGACACAGCTATAAAATGAACCCCTCGGAGTGCCGTGTGGTTTAAATCAGCTTTTTAAAGTTTGTGCTTCTTCAGACAGAAACCCAATCTGTGTTTGCTCTAACGAGTCGATGTCAGCTTTCCTCCAGAGCTGTCTGTTATTTCTCAGAGGTCTTTGGTCGCTGCACTCGTGGCTGCGATGCCCTGGGGTGAGCAGATTTTGGGATCCCTGTGGCCCTGGGCTGCCCTGGCTGTTGGGGTGAGCAGATTTTGGGATCCCCCAGCCCTGGCTGTTGGGGTGAGCAGATTTTGGGATCCCTGCTGCTCTGACTGTTGGGGTGAGCAGATTTTGGGATCCCTGCTGCCCTGGGCTGCCCTGGCTGCTGGGGTGAGCAGATTTTGGGATCTGGGCTGCCCTGGCTGTTGGGGTGAGCAGATTTTGGGATCCCTGCTGCCCTGGCTGTTGGGGTGAGCAGATTTTGGGATCCCTGTGCCCTGGGCTGCCCTGGCTGCTGGGGTGAGCAGATTTTGGGATCCCTGCTGCTCTGACTGTTGGGGTGAGCAGATTTTGGGATCCCTGCTGCCCTGGGCTGCCCTGGCTGCTGGGGTGAGCAGATTTTGGGATCCCTGCTGCCCTGGGCTGCCCTGGCTGCTGGGGTGAGCAGATTTCGGGATCCCCCAGCCCTGGCTGCTGGGGTGAGCAGATTTTGGGATCCCTGCTGCCCTGGCTGCTGGGGTGAGCAGATTTCGGGATCCCCCAGCCCTGGCTGCTGGGGTGAGCAGATTTTGGGATCCCTGCTGCCCTGGCTGTTGGGGTGAGCAGATTTTGGGATCCCCCAGCCCTGGGCTGCCCTGGCTGCTGGGGTGAGCAGATTTTGGGATCCCCCAGCCCTGGCTGCTGGGGTGAGCAGATTTTGGGATCCCCCAGCCCTGGCTGCTGGGGTGAGCAGATTTTGGGATCCCTGCTGCCCTGGCTGCTGGGGTGAGCAGATTTTGGGATCCCGGCTGCCCTGGCTGCTGGGGTGAGCAGATTTTGGGATCCCCCAGCCCTGGCTGCTGGGGTGAGCAGATTTTGGGATCCCTGCTGCCCTGGCTGCTGGGGTGAGCAGATTTTGGGATCCCCCAGCCCTGGCTGCTGGGGTGAGCAGATTTTGGGATCCCCACTGCCCTGGCTGCTGGGGTGAGCAGATTTTGGGATCCCTGCTGCCCTGGCTGCTGGGGTGAGCAGATTTTGGGATCCCGGCTGCCCTGGCTGTTGGGGTGAGCAGATTTTGGGATCCCCACTGCCCTGGCTGCTGGGGTGAGCAGATTTTGGGATCCCTGCTGCCCTGGGCTGCCCTGGCTGTTGGGGTGAGCAGATTTTGGGATCCCCCAGCCCTGGCTGCTGGGGTGAGCAGATTTTGGGATCCCCCAGCCCTGGCTGCTGGGGTGAGCAGATTTTGGGATCCCTGCTGCCCTGGCTGCTGGGGTGAGCAGATTTTGGGATCCCGGCTGCCCTGGCTGCTGGGGTGAGCAGATTTTGGGATCCCCACTGCCCTGGCTGTTGGGGTGAGCAGATTTTGGGATCCCTGCTGCCCTGGCTGCTGGGGTGAGCAGATTTTGGGATCCCCCAGCCCTGGCTGCTGTCAGGAGCCGCAGAGGAGAGCTCAGGATATAAATAGAGTGCAGGACGGGCCAGGGCTGGAGCAGAGAGCACAGTGACATCACTGGGGCTGCTCCCCACCCAGAGAGGCTGCGCTGGAGGTGCACCCAGAGCCACCCGAGCACTCACAGCTCCTGGGGACAGGGACACTTTCTGTCCTGCTGCCATAAGGAAATGCATTTCCCTGCCAGCAGAACCTCGGCAGAGCCCTGACTGCGGGAAGGAAAGGACAACCATCGCGGGAAAGTTGGAAACAAGATCTTTTCTTCTTGGCACAGATTGTTACAGAAGTATTCGACTTCCACGGAGCAGTACAACTTCGGGGTCTGATGCACTTTTCTTTGAGTTTTCCTCCAATCGTGGTCATTTATTCTCAGTTAAATGAAGATATCGAAGGGTGAAGCAAGAAAATACATCCTGAAGGGTCTGGGAGGATATTTTGCCATCACTGAAGGAATGGACTTTTTGAACCTGCATGGAAAATGTCTTTTTTAACACCAAAAGTAGCGAAGGAAAACTTATGATTGAAATCTTACAGGAATTTGATCTCAACTGTGCTTTTAGCCTTAAGTAGACCATGGAGAGTTTATTATCTCTACTCTGTTGCCATTATTCTTTGCTGATTTTATTTCAGCAAAAATATCAGGTAATATTCTGAATATGGTCAATACTGAGATATTCTTGGATTCCTCTTAGCAAGGTTTGCCTCACTGTGTCTCATCATGTAATGTTTTGTGTGCAGGTGTATGGAAACTATTCCCAGCTACCCAAACACCCAGGTAAGTACTGCTCTATTTACCTTTTATGACAATGTACTTAAATATTTATTTGCTTTTTTCAGTTTGGCTTTTTAAAAAATTTTCTTAGTAGCCCCAAAAAATTGAGCCCGCGTTGGAATGTCAGCTCTGCATTAAAAATGCAATAGTCTGAAGTGTCAGACTGTCCCAGTCATTTTAAATTCAGTGCCCTGCCTACTGAATATTCTGAATAGAAACACTTCTGGAGGGAAACGACTTGTGTTTGATATGTGGAAAAGTCCTCTATACACTTGTTTATCATTGCTTTCCCTGAGTGTGAGTTTCTGAATCAGATCTCCACGCAGACTATTTTCTTTTTTCCCTCGACGTTGAGCATTTTCAGTTCAATGATTTACAGTTAGCTATGCCAGCTCGTATGCTTTGCAGTGCTTTGCCGTGGCTTCAAGCCATCCTCCCTCCTCCCAGCCTTCACACTTCAGCTTAAATCACTTACAGAGTGGGTTAAGGATTTCTCATCTGTTTTCAATGTAAAGAAACCTCACTCAAAACTTGTCGGGGTGTGTGTGTGTGTAACTGCAGAATTCGTCTGTTTATATAAATAGTTTAACCTCAAGCCTCATGGTGGTGTACAAGCACAATTTTACTGCTCTACCAATTCATCTGGTGCTCTGTGCTTTTCGGTTTTAACCATATGTAATTATTTTCAAGGGAAACACAGAGGGATGGGGAAAGGCCACATCTGTTAAAGGAGGAGCTCAGCCTGATCCGTTTCTTTTGCCCCACCTCTGCCCAAAAACAAGGACAAGAGTCCTGTGCCCTGTAAATGAGGGTTTCTGTCTCCCAGCTGATGGAAGAACAGGGGGAACCCTCCTGCAGTCCTGGGGAGTCACAGAGCTGATTGTGTGGTGCAGTGTGTGTGTGGAAGCATCACTGCCAACCCCCGGGGTTTGTTCTCCTGGGGAGCTGCCCATGGGGAGGATTTTGCCTTCAGAGGAATTTGTTTCCAGAGCTCTCCCCGGGGCTGTTTGTTTCGATGAGCTGAGTTTGGCTCTGTGAGCTCAGGGCTGGCAAAGCCCAGGAGCTCTGTGGCTCTAGGCCACTGGACACCTTACACACCTTGTTGGTCCTCATTCAATAATCTGTTAATCTGTGTTTCTTGAAAGGGTTCAAAGTTCTGGCGTCAGCTTCCCATTACTGGCCCTTGGAAGATGTGGATGGAATTCACGAGTTCCGGGACACGAACGGAGGTAGACGGAGGATTCCCTGGCAATGGCAATAGCAGAACTGTGTCTGTCTGTCCTTAGGAGGGGCAGCAGCAGACAGCAAAGGGTTAACTTTTGTAGCTCCGAGGCTGAGATTCTTTTTGGGTTGATGTTTTTGCCGTGCTCTGATATCCAAATGATGTTGTATTTGTGAGCTGATTTTTATGGAGCATTCTCCGAGGTTTTATGGGCTGTCTGCGCATTGTGGAGGTTATAAAGGGAAAAGGTTTATGATGCAAAGAGTCATTGAAATCACACTGTTATTAGTTGGTTTGGTACATGCACAGCATGCTCGAGTGCCCTCAGTGTCAGAATTTGGCTGTGCCAGCAGCGAAGGTGTCTCCTTCCTTCAGATTTTGGGAGGAGCTAAATGCCCAAGCTCCTCATGAACTTTTGAAAATTGCATGTAGTATCTACAGAAAGTGTAATCTCTGATCTGGATACCTCTTGTTCATTTTTATCAGCTTTTGGACATTTCCTTGAGAGCAATATTGCAGCATTAGTTCATATTAACCCAATTCTTTTCCCGTTTGGGCAAAATCAGGAGAGATTGGCTGAGGCAAAGCTCGGTGGTTTGTCCAGGGCAGGATCCCAGAGGGGATGGCACTGAAGGGCACTGAGGCTGGGCTCAGTTCTGTGGCTCTGATGTCTCCAGGGAGGTGCAGGTGATGCGATTGGCAGAGCTCCTGCAGAGCCCAGGGCTGGCAGGGACCTTGTGGCACTGGTGACAATCCCCAGGGAATGTTCAGGGTGCTCTGCCTCCTCCTGGGACTCAGAGCTCCCCTCGGAATTGCCGCAGAGCTGCTCTTCTCTGCTGAGCTCAGCCAGTTCCAAGTTGTGCTGGTGTGTATTCCCAGTGTTCCTGACACAATTCCTGCTGTGTATTCCCAACATTCCTGACACAATTCCTGCTGTGTATTCCCAACATTCCTGACACAATTCCTGCTGCGTATTCCTAACATTCCTCATACAATTCCTGCTGTGTATTCCCAGCATTCCTCACCCAATTCCTGCTGTGTATTCCCAGTATTCCTCACACAATTCCTGGTGTGTGTTCCCAGCATTCCTCACACAATTCCCAGTGTGTATTCCCAACAATCCTCACCCAGTTCCTGCTGTGTATTCCTAACATTCCTCACCCAATTCCTGCGGTGTATTCCCAGTGTTCCTGACACAATTCCTGATCTGTATTCCCCAGCATTTCTCACACAACTCCCTGTGTGTATTCCCAACAATCCTCACCCAATTCCTGCTATGTATTCCCAATATTCCTCACCCAATTCCCGGTGTGTGTTCCCAACATTCCTGACACAATTCCTGATCTGTATTCCCCAGCATTCCTCACCCAATTCCCGGTGTGTATTCCCAGTGTTCCTGACACAATTCCTGGTCTGTATTCCCAATATTCCTCACCCAATTCCAGGTGTGTATTCCCAGCATTCCTCACACAATTCCTGGTGTGTATTTCCAGCATTTCTCACCCAATTCCCGGTGTGTATTCCCAGTTTTCCCCAAACCCGTGTCTCTCCCCACCCGCTGAGCCCCAGCTCATCCCGGGCGCTGCCCTGTCCTGGTGCCACGAGTGTCTCTGCCACTCCTGGGGCTCAATGTCCTCACCCACAAAGATCCCTGGAGAGGATTAAATCAGGAGAGAGAGACCTTCACAGCCTCACGTGAGAAATGTTAACAGAAGGGCAAAGTTATTGCTGTTTATTACACAAAAATGGCAATATCAATCTCTGCTCGTGAGTGGGGAAAAGATCCACAGATATCTAAACCCTTTTATTGCAGAGGTGTTCAAGTATTTTAAGCCTAAACTTTGACCTATCTTTCCACAAAATTTCTGAAAGGAATTAAATTGCCTGGCCAGAAATATTTCTGGGCAATATTCTGCTTCCATTAGGAGCTGATGGCAGCATTCCTATTGACTTCAATAGAACAATAATTTGGCTTACAAGAGTTGCCACATAAGTTCTCTAAAAGTGTGTTAAAGTAATTTTCTGACCCTGGACTTCATGTAGTTTCAAAAAGAGTGAAATGCTCTGTATCTAGCACTGTTTTGGCAATCATGTTACAACAAAGTTGTTTTGGAAGCGCTTGAAAATTATATATATAAAATATAGAGCTTGGAAAAGGACAATTGATGTTAGATTGTTTTTCAGATTTCATTAAATTACATTGTTTCAGCAACATTCAGAAATATTTTTAGTGTCTTGGAGGAGATAAAGCAGACAGACAAAGTTCCTGATGCTATAAACCTTCGCTGATAGCAATGGCTCACAGGAGCGATCTCTTTGGGCTCAGCTGTGACACGGCGTTAAAGAGCTCCATAAATGAGCCAGCTGCACGGCTTCGCTGAAAGCTTTGGAGGACTTTGTCTCTCCATTATTTCAGGAGGTGCCAGAAGGCTTTGTCTCTGCAGTGCAATTCTGACAATGTTGAGTTCTCCCTTCAGTGTTGTGCTGGAGAACTCAAATTCCATTCAGTTGCTTGTATTGTGTCTTCTAAGATGCAGATAATATTTCAACTGCCTCCAGCAGAGGTTTTATGTGTCTGTCTGATATTTGACTTTGATATACAAGAAAAGTTTTCTTTACTGTTGTAATTTACTGCAGGTGACAATTTGCTTGGTTTGGATTCTGTTCTGATTACACAATTCTTCTGTTTATTGCAGAGTCTTTCTTGTTTTTCCACTCATCATATCATGCAATTATTTTCATTCCATGTTTCTCCTCTTAAATCCTTGAAGCATCATAATCTGTCCGTCACGTTAATCCATTTTATTTGTTGAAGTCATTGTGTGTGAAGCCAGATTGATATCTCTCAGTGCATTCGTGTTGTGTGTCAGCAAATTAATGTTTCGGTTATCTCAGCACTAGAAGCGATTGAAAAGAAACAATCAACTCAAAATATAGCAAATAAAAAGAAAGTGGCCATACTCAGGTTTTTCATCTGACCTCTTGTTTTCCACGCATTTTTATCTCGAGGTTTTTGTGTGCATTTCTCTTTTCTTAGGAGCATTTGTCTTTTTTTTTTTCTGTGAGCTCGGTTGGTCTAAATCCCAAATCAATGTCTCTCCATCTATTTTCATGGGCTTTTCATCAAGCTTTATTTGCCTGCCCAGGGTAAACAATTACAGTGTGCAAGATACTGTTAAATTATCAAAACCAGAAAAAAAAAAAATCAGAGAATAAAATTTTATTGTCAGATATAAAAAAGTTGGGGGTTTTCTTACATTTAGATGGAGTTTCTTGTCTTGCAGTTTGTGCCCATTGCTCCCTGGGTGCAGACAAGGGAGGCTGGTGCTGTTTCCATGTCCAGCGGAGATTTTTCCACACTGGGGAGAGCTCTGAGCACTCGGCTCTGCAGGCTGAGCTGTCCCCGTGTCCCCATGTCCCCGTGTCCCCATGTCCCTGTGTCCCCATGTCCTGTGTCCCCGTGTCCTGTGTCCCTGTGTCCCCAGCCCTCCCGGGGTGGCTCCGGAGTGTCTGTGGCTCTCCACAGGAGCCCAGAGCTGGACATGGGCTGGCCTTGCTTCTGCCCCAATATATTGATTTTCACTATGCACGCAGAGCTCCTTGGCAACAGGAGAGTGTCTCAGAGTCCTTCACTCTGCAGTTGTGGTTTTTATAGTTTTTTCTCGGTGACTGTGGAGAAAGCATTATTTTAGTGATACTGCATTTGAGATGTTCTTGTGGGATAATTTTGAAGGCCACTCACCAACATCTGTGATCTGTGCTGTGCTGAGAGATATGAACTGGCCAAATTCATTACTGATTATGTTTATTCATTGTTTTGTTTATTTGCCTCTTTTCTTTTGTTGTTCCACCCAGCTCTAAGAATCCACAACTTCACTGTGCTTCCCTCCCATAACTCTACCTTTGTATATACCAATGACTCTGCCTACTCTAACTTCTCTGCAACTGTAGGTGAGGATTTATGTATTTTTTTGTTCCGCGTTTGTCAGGCTTGGAGGGTTCTTGTAACGCTGCATTCAGAGTTAGCGCTGAGTTTGGGTCCAGTAAAAGTCTGTTTGTTGTGATTTCACTGTCATCCATGACTGGAAAGCTCTCGGCAGTGTTCCCCAAATTGCTGGAGCACTGCGAGAGACATCCAACAGCTCACAGGAGGATGGGCCCAGTGCTCCTCCAAAACCTACAAAATTCCTATTAGGCTTAAAACAAAAAACATGGCATTTCAGAGGAGCACATGAGAATAAACAGGTTGATTGTTTCCTTGTCTTTCAAGGCTAAAATGGAAAAGAAGCCCTCTGTTTTTCACTCTTTCATAATAGTTTTTGGAGGACGCATTAAGAAAGAAAAACTCAAGCAAATTTGCAAAGCCTGGAAGTGAGATCTTGTCAGTCCTGACAACTTTAATTAATGTGATGTTTTATTTTTTGGGTTTTTTTATGAGTGTATATATATATATACATATATATGGGAGCCCTTTTATTAATTTTTTTAAGATATCAGCTCACTGGGAGATCAAAGGAAGAGCAGAAAATGACAACTCACTGGGCAGAAAGCTGCCAGACTGCAAACTAGTTACAGCTGCAGCAGCTTAAAGTCATTTAATTTCAGTCACTTCCATTTATGCTGTGCAGGTGCAATTGAAATATGACCTCTTGCCCACTTTACACTTAGGTATTAACTCACATCAAGTTGTTGGAAAATCTGACCTAAGGAGAAGGATGGAAATGGTAAAACTGTCATTTGGGCTGCTCAGATAGTAAGAATTTTATATTGGAATACTAAACCCACTGTTTTTTTACTCTCTCCAGTAAAAGTATGCTGGCAAAAGTGAACTCTATTAATGATGAACTTCAAATGACCCTAATTCCTTTCAGTCCTTTCTTATCTGCTTTATAGACCATTTGCATAGTTCTCACATAATAAAATATGTTCAATACGAACATTATAAAGAGTGACCCCAATGGCAAAGGAAATGCTATGGAAACAGAAATTCATTACCTTATGGGAATTTTTCTGGATAGATGAATTTATAATTCAAGTGCCTTGAGAGGATCTCAGAAATGTTGGATTTGCTACATAATATACACTCACTTTTTTAAAAGAAACTAAATTTTATCTGTCAATTAGAGGCAGGACTTGATGGTTTCTTCCCCAAAGGGAGGGGGAAATACCTGAAAACTGATAAATAAGGATTTGGAATGAACTAAGAATATTGAAATTGCATTCACTGCTTTCATTCAGAAAAGGAAAATGTATTCTCACTGCTGCAGTTCCCTTGGGCGTTTTTCTTTGGGAGAGAACACAGGAAAATCACAAGAAAATTAATCATTATCTGTGTTAGACAAAGAAATTGCCTTTCCAAGAGATAAGGATACCAAAGGGTGTCTGAAAAGGAGACATATTTCTGTCTCGTGAGTGTGCCTCGTCAAATATATTTCATTGAATTATTTTTTAGTGAAAAGTGGGGCTTGATCACCAACTTTCCCTTTCAAAAACTGGAAAAAAGAAACACTGTTTTATTACATTTTGATTGGTTAAATAATTTTTTTACTAACTCAGCCTAACAGTAAGACACCTCTAGGAAGAGTCTGGCATTCAAAACTCTGGAAACACCAAGTTTACTGAAGTTACTTTAAAATAATAATTTTTGGGTGTATGGGTTCTGTCTTAGTTAAGCACAGAGCTGAGTGGATATAACATTTACAAACTTGAAATAAAAGAGATATCTGTGTGGTCTTTAAAAAATACAACAAGAAACCAATGACAAACTGAAACAAATAGACAAAAATACCAAGGAGAAAAACACAGAAAATAGCAAAACCATATAGCTGGGACAAGATAAATATCTGAGCTGGAGGAGTCTGTTAAAATTGTGTTTCCAGGAAGTTTTCCTTTATGTAAATGTTAAACCATATTTTGCTTTTGCTGTAGATATTGTAGAAGGAATGGTCAACAAAGGAATTTACGTCACTGAAAAGAAAGGAGTTACCTTTCTGTTCTTTGGGAGCTATCGAAATTCTTGCATTAGTAACCCAGAGGCCTGTGGACCTGAAGGTGAGCAAATCCATTAATTGTTATTGACTTTTCCTTTGCTGCTGAATTATGGAATTCAATGATCATTGTTTATTTCCTCCCTGGAATGAAACCTGAAAATCTAGCTTGGCACTTTATTGACTTTTAAAACAACTGAGTGTTGGTTGCTGAAAATTTATTCTTTTCTAACTGCAATTTAAATTAGAACTGATCACCAACTCCTCAATTTAGTGTGGCCTCTTAGCAGGAAGGGCTTGGGGATTTAAAAGGTTTATCTCTAGAGATAAGAAAACTTTTAGGTCTCTGGTGTCACTGAGTCCATTTGTCTTCAGTTGCTTGAATCCCTTCATTCTGTTTCTCCTCCTTTTTCTTGGGTGAGGATCACCAAAGGACAGGTTTGACATTTGTTGATTGCAGAGGGTGATTAAAATTCTGTGTGACACTGAAACCAAACCTGTGCCTGGTCACTAACTCAGAGCACTCACAGAGATTTGAAACTCATTAAAATTCTGTGTGACCTTCAAACCAAACCTGTGCCTGGTCACTAACTCACAGCACTCACAGAGATTTGAAACTCATTAAAATTCTGTGTGACACTGAAACCAAACCTGTGCCTGGTCACTAACTCAGAGCACTCAGAGAGATTTGAAACTGTTTAAAATTCTGTGTGACACTGAAACCAAACCTGTGCCTGGTCACTAACTCAGAGCACTCAGAGAGATTTGAAACTCATTAAAATTCTGTGTGACACTGAAACCAAACCTGTGCCTGGTCACTAACTCAGAGCATCCTCAGAGATTTGAAACTGATTAAAATTCTGTAACATTGAAACCAAACCTGTGCCTGGTCACTAACTCAGAGCACTCACAGAGATTCGAAACTGATTAAAATTCTGTGTGACATTGAAACCAAACCTGTGCCTGGTCACTAACTCAGAGCACTCACAGAGATTCGAAACTGATTAAAATTCTGTAACATTGAAACCAAACCTGTGCCTGGTCACTAACTCAGAGCACTCAGAGAGATTTGAAACTGATTAAAATTCTGTAACATTGAAACCAAACCTGTGCCTGGTCACTAACTCAGAGCACTCACAGAGATTCGAAACTCATTAAAATTCTGTGTGACACTGAAACCAAACCTGTGCCTGGTCACTAACTCAGAGCACTCACAGAGATTCGAAACTCATTAAAATTCTGTGTGACCTTCAAACCAAACCTGTGCCTGGTCACTAACTCAGAGCACTCAGAGAGATTTCAAACTGATTAAAATTCTGTGACATTCAAACCAAACCTGTGCCTGGTCACTAACTCAGAGCATCCACAGAGATTTCAAACTCCCTGGAAATGGGAGGTTCCACAGAAAATGAGGCTTTCTGTAAACTGCAGCAGTGCCTGACCTTGAGCAGCGCTGCTAATGCTGAATTTTCTTGCTTTTAGTGACTTGGCCATCCTTCAGATGGGTGACGTGGCTTCAACAAAACCACTTTTTTTAGCTGCTGAAGCAAGAGCTGCTTAGGAACTTTCTGAGCAAGGAGACACTCAGAGAGCTGATGGTGCATTGCTCTTACCTGAGAGTGTTAGGAAAAGGAATTCAGTATCCTACCGCAGGTATATTTTGGGATACATTCTGTATCTTTTCACACTTTTTTTCATGCCGCTGGGAAATAAAAATCATCAGGAAGTCATATTCTTTCAACGTCTATAGTATAACATAATCAGAATAAATTATTTTTATAGCACTCGAGCACTCCCAGTATCTCACAAACAAGAGGATTAAAGGCATAAAACACTGAAATGTTCCGTATATAAAATGTGAAGAGAAGAAAGCATATAAACAATAAGTACTAAGTCACTCTAACAGATATTAATGAAAGAAAAAAAAGGAAAAAAAACAACACCCTTTTGTCCAAAGAATATGTCTGTGTTTTTTTCAAATCAAACACACCTGTGGCAAGGATAAGGCAGAATTTTTTCCAGCCTGCTGTTGCCTAACCATGCCTTGATGTGTTTGTTGTGTTTGTGTGGAGCTGGAGTCAAGCTCACCTAACCAGGGAATGCCTTCTGAAAGGATCTTGGGATCCTTCCAGATGAAATACAATAACCTATGAAACAAAAATCCCGATATTTCTTCTAAGGCTGAATTTCATAACATTTCAGGACTGTTATTTTTACTTGAGAAAACAAATTATTCTTGCTTTTGAAACGTTGAGACATTCTTCCCCCGCCTCGCTCTTTCTCAAGTCATTTTCGAACAATGGTTTTCTGTAGCAGTTTTGGGCTCACTGACGTGGCGTTTTCAGTCAAAAGAAGCATTTGTGAAAGATGCAGGAGAATGTTCTTTTATTCATTGGTTTGAATTCATTCGGAGGAGCTGCGTGTAGCCAACGTATGTGAAGCTGAATTTAAAAAAAGCCAAAGAAGCAACCCCATAAAAAGTAAAAGACATGTGTTTATTGTGTGTTTATTTTGTATTTTGCCTTTTATTGTATACATGACAGTGCTAGCAGGGCTGTGCTGGAGCCAAAGTTAGTGCCTCAGGAGCTGTCAGTGAATGAATTCTGCTCTGATGGTGTTTGGTGAGCACCAAGGAAGTGCAGGTGCCTTTTGGTGTCCAAACAAATTTGGTTTTAATGAGAGAAGGACAGGACACAAAGGTTTCTGCTGTGTCCTGGGTGCGCACATGGGGTGCAGAACTAAGGGAGTTTGGTTTATTTGGTTTAAATTGGTTGTTTATTTGGTAAAACAATGTTGATTTTAAAAATGCTGTCCTTGTTTATGCCAGCAGATGATCTGTCCTCAAAAGCATTCCCGCCGTCTGTATTCTACATTGGAAATTTTTAATTGCACTTGTTTTCTTCGTTAAAGTCTTCTCTCACTTGCTTTCATCAGGAGTAACATTTTCCTTTTTCTGGAAGACTCAAGACCAACAGGCTAAGCTTCTCCCTGCCTCTGGTGGACGAGTAATTTCCAGTGGTTTCAAAATCTGTTCAAACGAAGGCGAAGGCTCAGTGGAATTTTACACCCGTGGGAATGCAATGATGAAGTGGAAAGCAAGCTTTAGTCCACCAGGTAAATTTATTCCTTTGTAGCATTTTGCTTTATTCTTGCAGACAGAGGTAGCGAGAAGAGCACAACTTGAGGAAGGAGAAGTGGATATATAAAAATAGCTGCAGACCTCTGTGCTTAAGAATTCTCTTGGTGTGGGGAGGCAGAGACGAAGCACAAACTGAGGAGCTGTGGCATTGTATTGCAGAACATTTTCCATTCGGTGACAGCCCTCGGGTGCAGCTCCAGTTTTGCTGGAGTGGAGTCCTCGCTGCCATCAGTAGTTCTGCGAGTTTGGATGGAGATGTGAGCAGGGAGCGCAGATCAGTCCCTAGCAGCTCTCAGTGCTTTCTGGAGCTGGTGGGCTGTTCTCTGCTGCCTCCCCAATTAAGGCTTCGTTTGGTAATTCTCCAAGTGGCTCTTGGGTGCTTTCAGAATTCTGTTTTTGTTGAGTGTCAGGTTTTCTATGCCGTGCCGTGGTATTAATAAACATTTTGGCATATCACATATCTCACTGCTCCTATCTGAACTGTGGGGAAGCAGTAATACCTGACAGGAACAAATTCTGGTCTTCTAGTAATGCTAATGGTATTCTAGGAATATGTCCTTGGGTTAATTTGACTACCTATGCATTGTTAAAATAGGACTCATGGTAGCTGAGTTTTATAAAGCTTAACGAATCAGTTTAGAAATCTTATTTTAAGAGAGAAGCTGCTAAATGGCAAGAATAGTTCACACATTTGTGGATTATCCAATCCAAGTGAATATTAATATTGTATTTCCTGCCTCTCAAGCATAACAAAGAAACTGTGACAAGTTTGGATGAGTTGATTTGCTTTTCTCCAGTTCTTGCAGTTGTCGTGCTGCTGTTCCTGGGCTGAGCTCTGAGGCACAGTCGCACGGAGCTCAGACCTTGGCCCGAGCTCTGAGCAGGTGTGATTTATGCAGCTGCAGCCAGCCCAGGTTCACACAAAAGCTAACAGGTGCTCTGCCAAGGTCTGGGCTTCCCCAGGGGCACAAAGATTAATATGCACAGCCTCAGCATTCCATAATTCACTCCCGGCACTTCCTAAGCAGCTCCATGGCATTGCACAGCTCAGCAGAACCACATCCAACAGGAAGGGCTCCGAACGGAACTGATCCGTGGATTTTGCCGTGACTTTCCGTGTATTGCAGGTCCTTATTGGACTCATATTCTCTTCACCTGGAAGTCAAGAGAAGGACTGAAGGTCTATGTCAATGGCACTCTGAACACGACCGATCCGGACGGGAAAGTTTTCTACGATTACGGCGACGCCAGCGCCAATCTGCTGACGGGGACGGAGGGGGACCCGAGCAAGCGCTACGTGAACGGCGCCTTCGACGAGTTCATCATTTGGGAGAGAGCTCTCACGGCCCACGAGGTCGAGCAGTACTTTACAGCTGCTGTCGGTGAGTAGGAGCACGGCCAGAGCCCATCAGCTGCGGAGAGGCTGACAGATGTTCAGCGTGCAGGACCTGAGTTTGTTTTGCCTCTCTTTGCTGTTGAACATGACTTTGGAGGCAGAAAAAGTCAGGGGTGGATATCTCTGAAATGTCTTTGGATGTGCAGTCCTTTCTGTTGGGTTCTAGCTCCTTACCTGAAGTGATAAAGACTCATTAATTCATGTTTGCTTGTGAGCCAAAGAGATCGGAAATGGAACGGAAAATGCCAAGAATGATGGTCAGCACAAAGACAGAGCCCAGGCCAGCAAAGCCTCAGTGGCTCTCTGATCTTTGTGCTAAACCCTGCACTACAGGAAAGGCTGCTGCTATTAACTGAGCAGCAATTAGCAAACATCTGCCCTGGGAATAAAGCTCTAGGGCACCTGGAACGTTTGGCTTCACTGCAGCTTTCCCTACTGTCATTTATTCCTACAAGGTTCCCGAGAGCTAAAGAAATTACATCCAGAACTGTCGTGCTTTTAAAACCTTTTTATCACAGAATTTCTGCTGTGTGCCTGGAAATGAGAATGTCTGTGCTTGTGACTTCCAGGTTTGATCATACCAATCAAATATGTACAGAGCGTATTTTATAAAATATTAAACTATAAACTAGTTTATGTTGAATTGAAGTCACTGAAAAAGAAAACCCTCCACCTATGGGTATATAATGAAGCAATCTATTTCATTTGCCATGAAAATAGTAGGAATTTGCCTTGAGTCTTCCATATTAAACCCTTTTTATTTAAAAGAATGATTCCTATGAAAGTCTTCAAAACTCCTGATTGGGAGAGTATTCCTTCGGTAGTCATTTGATACAGGAAATAGCTTTAAAATCTTTAAAAATTTATAATGCTCTGGTCATGGTGGAAAAAATGCTTTTGTGTTTGGCTGCTGTGCCTTTCACAGCAATCGAGGGTTACTACAACACTGTCCAGCCCAAAGCTCTCATTAATCACTCTTTGATTAGTGGAACTCAAGAAGTTGTGCTGCTGAGCCCAAGGGCGGCAGATCTCCAGACTGGCCTGGTCCATCCATGTGTGTGTCCTGTTCAGCTCTCAGGGAATTGTGGCTCAAACAGACACAGAGAGCTCTGTTTTTAACCCCCTCAGCCCCGGAACCCTCCCAGCCTCACCCCTGAGCCCTGCACTGCATCTCCCCTGGACAGACCGAGCGCCTCTGAGCCTTTCCACTGAGCAGGTCCTGCTCAGGGCTCTGCTTCCAACCTCTTCCTCTGTCCTTTGGTTTGGAAAGTCCTACTGGGGCTCAAAATATCCAACTGCTGCACGTTAGTGTTTGTAGCTCCCTCTGAAATGCTGCAGGAAGTCCAATTCTGCTGAAATCGAGATTTTTTTAGAGTTGTACAGAATTTTGCCTGCATCCCAGATTTTTCAGGGTCGTCTGGAACTATCAGTTTGCTGTGAAAAATAAATGTAGAGCCTCTTAACTGAAAGTGAAGCTTGGTGTGTATTATATAGGTGCTTAGGAATTAAAATCTAAAGGGATGCCAGGTATATATATATTTTTAATAAGTCAGAAGAATTCCAAGCCAACATTAATAATGTGATCAGGAGTTTTGGAGCACTTGAGAAATGTGGAAAATTAATTTTTGGCATTTGTCTTCAGAGTAATAGACTGATTGAGTTTTATAAAATTTCCCACTTAATGTATGAAATTAGAGCATTCTTAAAGGAAGCAATGGATATTACAAAAGTAATCAACATAGCAAAGAAAGGTTATTATATCTATTTATTGATTTTGGAGGATTTATAACAGGATTGAAGCAGGGTAATTTGCTTTGACATAAAAATCTTAATAGGACAGCCTGTTTTTTAATTCAATTCAATTAATTGAATGAATAACCATGTTCCTTTTGGATCTGTGAGAGAAACATGTTCTGTATATGCAGAATTGCTTGATTGCACTGAAATGCCACACTTCTGGCAAATAATAACTCTTAGTAAGATGTAGATTAGAAGAAAATTTTATTTCTCTATCACAAGTGACTAATAGATCCCTTTTCCCAGAAAGGAATCAATATTTTTAAAATGGAGCAGCTGGAAGCCATCCAAAATCAAGTTTATTCTTTCTGCCTTGGCAAATCCCTTCTGACATGCTCATCGGGTAATTTTCAGTGGATTTGGTGCAAGTGGGGACATTAATTAGCAGAGCCTGGCTGATTAACAGCAGCCTGGCTGTGATTGGTGTCACTGCTCACACCTCAGAGGGAAATCATCTCCCACCTGCCCCAGCCCCGAACGAGGGCTGGCTCTGCCTCTGCTCTTTGTGCAGAGCTGGAATATCCCAAAACCTTGAGCGTGGCACCGTTCCTACCTCTGCTCTTTCATGGAGGCTCCTTTGTGTTGCTGCGAGCAATGGAAGTGTTTCCACGGGCTTTGGATATTTTTCAGATGTTCAAATTTCACAGATTTTCGAATGTGGAAAAGCCTTTCTGAACTTGCCTTCGTGGGCGTGATTTTATTTGGCACTCAGACACAATTCAGACTCAAGATATGAGTAAAATTCAGCACTTGGAGATCAGAGCTGAGACTTGGACCTCATTTTTTCCATTGTCCGGATGTTCCCAGTCCCAGATTGTCACATATGCAGAAATAAAACAAGACCTTACATGAAACTGTCAGAACTGCCCATAGTTCATTACTGATTTCTCATCAGACATAGGATTAAAAAAAAAGAAATCCCTGAAGAATTTTTATACATGATTGGGAAAGAGCTGGTGACGAAAGATGGATGTCAATGTTTTAACTTTATGGTTGTCCTTTTCTTATTGGGATACAACACTTCAAATTTCCTGTTTGCAAACAAAGATTTAAGTATGTAAGACTTACACTACTGCAGTGCTCATCTATATAAAGAGGATGGAATAAAATTGATGAGAGAATAAGAAAATTAAATGTTTTAAACAAGCCTGTGTAGCTGCAGTGCTGCAAATAAGAATTGAATCAGCCTGAAGTGGGAATGAATATATGTGTGTATATATAGATATATATAGGTATATATATAGATATCTGATATAAAAAAATTCAGATTTGTCAACACTCTCATTTGTGTTTGTGTTTCCCCAGGTGTGCAAGTTCTGCTTTCTTCAACACTCCCATGGTCTCTGGTGACAACCACGACAAAACCCAGGGTAGGACAGTCCTCAGGACTTTTCCACAGTGTCAGAATGGGAGCACAAAGGAAATACATTGTTACATAAAATATTTTCTGTGTTAAAAAGGGGGGAAAACTAGCAACTTCTGAAGTACTACTGCTAATTTTGAAAATATAGGAGGCTAAAAACCATTTTGATAATTTTTCCTTTTGTTTCCTTCAAAATTAGAAAAAACTTCCCACCACAATAAGAAAATCAGTTTCCATCTGTTTAGTAGAAGTGTAATGAAAAAAATTAAAATAAGGGGAGTTTTCATACAGAGAATAGTTAGCTGTTGCAGTGTATTTTCATGTTCTTGCTCTCTGCAGTGCCCAAGCTCTTTTAGTTTTCTTTCTTTCTTCTATTAGTTCTTCTTGTTCACAGAAAACCATGGCAGATATTGAATTGCCAATGAAAAGATGAACCTTTGAATATTCTGTGTTCTCTGTCTCTCTGTCTGTCTGTCTGTCCCTCTCCTGCCTTCCCATCTGCTCCCCTGTCCCCTTGGGCTCCGCAGCCTCAGGTGTGGCTGTGCCCCAAAGCCACGGGCAGAGCCCCGAGAGCTGCGGCCCCAAAGGATAACTGTGCTGTGCTGTGTCTGTGCAGCTCTGCCCCAGCCCTCCAGGACAGATAACCTGTGCTGAGCTGTGCTGTGTCTGTGTGCAGCTGTCCCTGAGCCCTGCAGGACAGATAACCTGTGCTGTGCTGTGTCTGTGCAGCTGTCCCTGAGCCCTGCAGGACAGATAACCTGTGCTGTGCTGTGTCCCTGTGCAGCTCTCCCTGAGCCCTGCAGCCCCCCAGGATCAATAACCTGTATTCTGTCCCTGTGCTGCTCTCACCCAGGATCAATAACCTGTGCTGTGCTCTGTCCTGTGCAGCTCTCCCTGAGCTCTGCAGGACAACCTCTTGTGTGCTCTGTCCTGTGTCCCTGTGCAGCTCTCCCCCAGGATCAATAACCTGTATTGTGTCCCTGTGCAGCTCTCCCCCAGGATCAATAACCTGTATTCTGTCCTGTGCAGCTGTCCCTGAGCCCTGCAGGATCAATAACCTGTGCTGTCCTGTGTCCTGTGCAGGTGTCCCCCAGCCCTGCAGGATAACCTGTGCTCTGTCCTGTGTCCCTGTGCAGCTCTCCCCAGCCCCCCAGGATCAATAACCTGTGCTCTGTCCCTGTGCAGGTGTCCCCCAGGATCAATAACCTGTATTCTGTCCCCTTGCAGGTGTCCCCCAGCCCTGCAGGATCAATAACCTGTGCTGTCCTGTGTCCTGTGCAGGTGTCCCCCAGCCCTGCAGGATCAATAACCTGTGCTGTCCTGTGTCCTGTGCAGGTGTCCCCCAGCCCGTACCGCCCCATCATCAGCAGCCTGGGCCGCGCCAGCAGCACCCTGCGCTCCCCCAGAGCCATGCTGAGCTTCCTGCACAACGTGTCCTGCAGCCTGCCCAGCCAGCCCCTGGCCGAGAGCACTGCCCGCAGCCTGACCGAGGTGAGTGTGGCACTGGGGACACTGACCTGCCTGCAGAGCCCCCAATGTCGAGTGCAGCTTCGAAAGGTTTTGTTCATTGCAGACAATACCTGTGCAAAACGTGGAGGTTGCTTTAGGGAGTCACAGCTGCTCTAGAGGCTTGGAAAGCCAATAGCTGCTGCTCCTGATGGCTCTGATGGCTCCTGCAGCAAGCACAGGGCAATTCTGTCTGTGTCTGCTCCTCTGCACAGCTCTCACCATCGCTGTCTGTGTCTGCACAGCTCTCCTCACCTCTGTCTGTGTCTGCTCCTGTCCAAAGCTCTCTTCATCTCTGTCTCTGTGTCTGCACAGCTCTCCTCATCTCTGTCTGTGTTTGCACAGCTCTCACCATCTCTGCCTCTGTCTGCTCCTCTGCCAAGCTCTCACCATCTCTGTCTGTGTCTCTGTCTGTGTCTGCACAGCTCTCCTCACCTCTGTGTCTGCTCCTCTCCAAAGCTCTCCTCATCTCTGTGTCTGCTTCTGTGCCAAGCTCTCCTCTCCTCTGTTTGTGTCTGCTCCTGTGCACAGCTCTCCTCACCTCCGTCTGCTCCTCTGCCAAGCTCTCACCATCTCTGTCTCTGTGTCTTCTCCTCTGCACAGCTCTCCTCATCTCTGTGTCTGCTCCTCTCCAAAGCTCTCCTCATCTCTGTGTCTGCTCCTGTGCACAGCTCTCCTCACCTCTGTCCGTGTCTGCTCCTCTCCAAAGCTCTTCTCATCTCTGTGTCTGCCCCTCTGCCAAGCTCTCACCATCTCTGTCTCTGTCTCTCTCTGTGTCTGCACAGCTCTCACCATCTCTGTGTCTGCTCCTGTGCCAAGCTCTCACCATCTCTGTCTCTGTGTCTGCTCCTGTGCACAGCTCTCCTCACCTCTGTGTCTGCTCCTCTCCAAAGCTCTCCTCATCTCTGTGTCTGCTCCTCTCCAAAGCTCTCCTCATCCTCTCAGTGCCCACCGGCCACAGCCGCCCCTGCCCTGCCCCTCTGCTGCACTCCAGCCCTGCACAGAGATCGCCAATCTGCTGAAATGGTTCCATTAATTTATTTTATTTAGGCTAATCCACCGAGGGTTGAGGCACGAAGGCTTTGCTGCAGTCTGAGCTGAGAGCAGGGTCAGGTCCCGCAGCACCAGGTTAGCCTGCTGCAGAGTGATGGGCATCTAATTCCAGATTTCGGCAGGCTAGGAAGCTTTTATTGCAGTAATCAGCTCTGGCCTCGCTGCTGATTGTTCCTTTAAGCCTGCGGGTAATTCCGGAGTGACAAGGATGCTGTACTCAGACAAACAATATAAATAAATGCTTCTGAAAACGACAGGGACAGCAATTGAGAGTTTGTGTTAAAAGCTTAGCATTTGCAAACTCTAAAGCTTGGATTTCACGGATCACAGTTTAATATGTAGCCAAAAGCCCTTCTAAAAAGCTCTAATACATTGTTTCCTTTGTTTTGCTGAAAAATTGGTGCGGGCTCTAAACTGAAAATGGAGCATCATCCTGTCAGGCACCATACCTGTTTCCCCCATCATTCCAGTCGCTGTTTGGTTGCTCTTTCATGCTGTCTGACGCTGCTTTGTGTGCCATGAAAGAGATTTGCAGACAGAAATGTGGGGCATGATTATCTTTAGCAGAGCTATTTTGGGAAGTAAATACAAGAGAGTCCTGATCATACACACCGACTCTGTCATTTGTCTGACTGATGGCTGGGTTTGTATTGTCTGCAGCTAATTCCCTGAAAGACAGCTCTGAGCATGCATGTGATTTTCTGTGAAGTTATCTCTGCCCTGATTGTCGTATGCCTCACAGCACAAGGAAATTTGATTTAAGTGATATGCAATAAACTTTCTGATTACTGACGCACGTTTATAATGAATCGCTCCTGACAAATCTGACTCGGGCTTTTTAATGTCGTGTCTCCCACATTTCACTGTGGAACTTTGCTACGTTCATTCCCTGAATGCATTTTAGTGGATAAGTTTAAGCAGGAAACGTGGGGTTTTTTTCTGTCAATTTTCAGTGCAATTTTCTGTGCTCCCTTTCCTCTCTCTGTGTCCATTGGGCAGCCTGGCCTGGGGGAAGCTGTTCCTGCCCATGGAGGGTCTGCAAGGAGATTTTTAAGGTTTTTAAGGTCTTTTCCAAGCCAAACAATCCTGTGCTTCCCCTGGTGTCACCTGACTTTAGACAAAATGGGAGAACAAGTTCACTTTAGCCTTGGCGCCAGCGTTAGCTCAGCTGGAGTGCGATGAGGGCACCTTGGGAGTTACACGGTGCTGGTACTTCCAATAAAACAATTCTTTCTGTAAAAAGTCCTCGTGCAGGGCGTGGTGAGAGTGCTGCAGGGAGAGAGGAATCTGTGACTTCAGTGGAAGTGCGCTTGTCATCTTCACACACACCTGAGAAAAATCCTAGCTCAGATCCGCCCTGGGTCCTTGCCAGGAGATGCAGCTGATTAATAAATAATCAAGTTTTATTTGTCTTTCAGGCGTTTTTGAAAGCTATTGAAGACTTTATGTTACTGTCCAACTGGATTGATGGACCAGAGGTAAGACGAGAGGGCTCAGATTTGTGATTTACTTTGGCTGCATAAATTCACATGGGGGATAAAGGAACTGCTTGTCTCTTTTGTGATGTTTGCTGGGACTTTTTGGCACTATGACTTGTTTTATCATCTGTCACTGATGAAATACCTGCAGGGTGAATCCAGGAATTTCCTGAGTTTTTTGCTTGAATTTTAAGAAGGCACAGATTTCAGAACAGAATGCTTTTATACTGAGAGAATGAGAACCTAAAGCAGAGGGAGGTCTCATTAAAGCCTTAAAATGCTTTTAAGACAAAATGATGTCTAATTGATTTAAGTTCTTAGCCTAAAATCCTTGATCATCTCTGGTGTAAATGGATTTCAGATAAAATAGATTTCTTTTTCATTGAAACATGCATTAACTCTGAGATTTTATGGCTCAAGTTTCAAACTGGAGTGTTAAAGTCACTTTTATACTGAGGAGCATTTTAATAAAGATGAAAGAAAGGCCAAACTGTGGTGTCTCAGCTTGTGTTCCAATACAGATCTGATAGCAATCTTCCTATATTGTCAAAAAGAGTCTGTGCCGTTCTTGGCCTCATTCTGCTGAATCCTGAGGGTAATTGCCTGTCAGACGGCAGTGGAGCAGCAGCCATTTGGGGCCATTCTCTGAAGCACAGCACTCGGGGCAGTTACTCTCTGGGTGGCACCAATTTGTGTGACATTTTACCCACTGGGGGCAGAAAGGTTGTGGAAATGGCCAGGCTGGACTTTGGGCAGGAATTCACCGTGGCACCTTGAGTTTTGCGCTGTGCAGAGCTGTTCATTGTGCTAAACCCTTGGACAGGAATTCACTGTGGCCCTTGAGTTGTGAGCTGTGCAGAGCAGTTCCTCCATCCCAAACCCTGGGCAGGAATTCAGTGTGACCCCTTTTGTTTTGAGCTGTGCAGAGCAGTTCCTTGTCCCAAACCCTGGGCAGGAATTCACTGTGGCCCTTGAGTTTTGAGCTGTGCAGAGCAGTTCCTCCATCCCAAACCCTGGGCAGGAATTCAGTGTGACCCCTTTTGTTTTGAGCTGTGCAGAGCCATTCCTCCATCCCAAACCCTGGGCAGGAATTCACTGTGGCCCTTGAGTTCTGAGCTGTGCAGAGAAGTTCCTCCATCCCAAACCCCTGGATAGGAATTCACTGTGCCCCTTGAGAGTTCTGAGCTGTGCAGAGCAGTTCCTTGTCCCAAACCCCTGGGCAGGAATTCTCTGTGGCCCTTCAGGTCTGAGCTGTGCAGAGCTGTTCCTTGTCCCAAACCCTGGGCAGGAATTCACTGTGGCCCTTCACTTCTGAGCTTTGCAGAGCTGTTCCTTGTCCCAAACCTTTCCTCTCGCTCCGCAGAGCCCCGCGGTGTTCGGCAGTCTGATCCACACCATCGACACGGTGATGGCTCACATGTCTCACAACCTGGACCAGCACTCGCTGCCGCTGGCTCTCGAGGGCTCCTCGTCTGTGGCAGGTGGGACTCGGCACAAATGTCCTCTCTGCGCGGTCTGGGTGTCCCAAACGCTGCTGTGCCTCCAGCCCCTCCTCTGTCAGCACGAGGAGGAAATCAAAACACACAATTTCCCTCTTCTGAATGCAAAATGGAGTTTGTTTGTAGAAAGATGACCGTGCAGTTAGGCTGGAGGTAATCGGCTCTGGCTGTGCTTGAGCTTCCTTGAGGTTATTTGGGGAGGAATTCAGAATATGAATTATGTGTGGAGAGTCTGATAATACTGTGCTAATAGAGGCAGAGGACCTAGAACTCAAATGCAGCACATGGATGCTGCAAAACCTTCATCTTTGCCAGGGTTTTGCAAGAGACTGAAAATAATAGGAATAGTCTTGACCTTTCTGGAGAATTTTATTTTACTGCTGTTTAGCATCTTAGCACCTGATTTCACCTGCATCTTTGGGTGCTACAGGTATCAAAGGTATTTTGTGTTCTGGCCTTGTTCTGTGCCTGGGGGAGACCCTGGTGAGGGGTAAATAACCCGAGCAGGCACCGAGAGCATCAATCACTGCCTGTGTCCTCTGGGGCACTGGGGCTCTCCCAGGGAGGGCTGAAATGATGCCCTCAAATGTCAGTGCCAGAGCGCTGTTCGTCTGTTTTCGTGCCCTGCTGAGCTCAGTCTCTGTGCCCGGGTGAAATGATCCGTGGGGGATTAGCAGAGCACGTACACCTCTGCCATGGAGGAGTCAGGTGTGAAAGGCAATGCTGTGCTGGGGGATTTGCCATATTTTCTGCAAACACCTGGGGTTTTCAATTCAGGAGTTGCAGTAGCTATTAGGGAGGTCTGGTTAAACAGTCAGGTAGGCTGCAGAGGGTATTGATCTGATGGTATTTTTGTTTGGGTTATCACAGATTATGCCGTGGTCAAAATGCATCCTCAGACCCTGAACGTGTCCCACTATCGATTTCCGTCTCGAGGGCACAGTTATATTTCCATTCCCAGTGAAGCTTTCCACGGAAAAGGTAAGGAAAAGGTTAAAGAGAAAAGTGGACTCGTGAAAATCATATCCAAAACTGATTTTGCTTTAGAGCAGGCTTTGGTTCACTTCATTTTTCCAAGTGATTTGATCCCTGTCGGTTGTACCGAGTCCAAGGAAGCAGCAGTGGTCCTGTCATAATAATGAGCAATTAATGTGGTAGAGTTTTCATATCAGCTGAATTAATATTGAATAATAGAGCTGGGCAACAGAGGCTGAAGCCATTTAATTTCGACACATTTTTACATCAGAGAAGCCATAATTTCATAATTATTTCTTAAAATTATCTGAACTGGTTATTTTTACTGTCAGTTCAGGTGTTATACATCTCTTTGCGCAAAATTGGTCTTTTATATAAAATTAAACTATAAAATAACAGGTTTAAGCAATAGCAGCTACAGGAACAGAATGAAGACATGGACTACACTCATGGCAAAAAGGCAGAACCCAGAAATCCAGACTTATGCTAAAATTTTAATGATCTCAAAAAGAAGTATGGCTAAAACCTGCAGCTCTAGTCAAGACTCTTAAATAACAATATTTGAAGTTAATTATCTATGCTTTACTCAGAGATTGAAGGAACCCATTTACAAAAGCATCTCCCTCCATCCTCAAACCTTTGAAAATCTGACTCATGTGCCCTAAATTCCAGCCCACAGAATTCTCTCACTCAGAGACCTCTCTGCAGTCACCTCTGCTGAGGGACGTTCCGTCCCTCTTTCATAAAGTGCAAAGTTAGCTGAAAATAACCTGCAGGGAGAAATTCTCTAATAATTACTGAACTGTCTGTCTGATTTGTGATGACAGCTTTGTTTCTTTGCACTGGCAGGGGCTCTGGCTGGACACTGCAAGTCCTCCCAGGTTTGAATAACTATAATTGCAAACCAACTAGTAATGCCAAAAATAGCATGGGAGAGGCCTTTTTTCCTTTCCCACTTATGCAGTTCCTCACCATGCAGATTCTCTTCTTTTTCTTCAGAGCATTGTCATGCTTTGTAGCCTGAAATGATCCAGGGCATTCAATGTTTTACTCTTTTCCAGCCACAGCTCAATTCTGAGCAATTTCAGCCTTCAGGCCACGCTTCTGCACTGTCCAGATGAGCTGCCCTAAAAAATCTGTTATTTCACCTTGAACAGCTGACACTATAAATACTTGGAGCCCAGCAAAAGGGATAGTAAAAGACATCTGTGTGGCTCACGCTCAGAAAATACACATCTGTCGCTTCGCTCAGAGGCTGGAGAGCCCAAATTCCTTGGAATGTGGGCACAGGAGAACATGGGCACTGATTTCCTGGCTGGAGCTGCACAAGCTGCCACTCAGGGGAGGGCTGGGGTGGCCTTGGGACCATTGTGGCTCCCATGGGGACACTGCTGTGTCCTGCCCCCCGTTCTGGTGCTGGGGTGGGGGAGTGTGTGTTATAATCGACAGCTGATGAGTTTAGCAGCTAATTTTGGGAGCACAGGTGTGCAGGGCATCGTTCTGTTTGATATCTGCCCCCCTAGCTGCACAATCTGTTCACACTTTTCACTTAAAAGAGCAATGAGAACTCTGCTGAAGCAAAGACGTGAAGGTCTCTGTAAGTCAGGGCTCTGAAGGAGCACCGAGTTTCGGGTGGAGGAGAGAAGTTCTCTTGCTCAGCACTGCTGCTCTGAGGAGTAACCATGCTCTCTGTCCCCAGCCTGGATCACCATCGTGGGCCTGCTCTACCACAACATGCATTATTTCTTCCACAGCATCAACCCTATGGATACCAAGTGAGTACCTCAGCCCTCCCCGGGGCTAACAGCTTGTTTATTACCTTTACAGCAGCCGTGTCATTAGCAGCTGTAAACAAATTATGAGCCATAATCCTGATCCTGCAATGCTGGGGACACGCAGCCCTTAACTAGAGATTAAAGTTTACATTACGTGTTTTATTTTAGGTTGCAATAAAATAGATTCCCATAGCGACATGTTTGTCTTTCTTTGTCTTCTCCCACCATTCATCAGATCTGGTACTAGAATTTCATAATTTTAATCTGTCTCATAAAAGGAAATTGCATCTTTTCTCCTGGCACATATAAAGATAAAGCTTGCACTTACATGGAACAAGTAAGAACACATAACATCCCTCTTTAGACAAAATCTGAATCCTAATCCTAGAAACCCATAAGATAATTTTACAACGGGAGACCAGGCAATGCTTTAAAGACCTTTTGTTTTATGTACTACATCAGTGAAATCATTAGCAGATAAGATAAAGTAAATGCAGAGCTGTATAACCCTTTGCAGCACAGCTCCCCGGGGGATTTTTGCAGGCCATTCACGCAAGTCATTTCACTTTCCTTTCAAGCAGGTGTATGGCTGTGTTTCAATTTGACTTTCACTGGGTAGGGAGATCAGTTTGCACTCTCAGTCGTTTCCACCCTGACTTTTGCTGGGCTGTTGTGGCAGCAGGGAAAATTCAGCGTCTCAGCTCCTGTGAGCATCAGGGATTGTGTTCCTTTCCTTGGGACACAGCTCCACAGAGGGCGTGGGGAGCTCAGGGGAAAGGATCCCTGCCTGGTTGATCCAACTGGATCCCAGTCCAGGTTGATTACACTGAGATAATCACACAGTGACTGCTAAATGACATTTCAGAATCAATAGCAAGCTGTGCTGTTGTTTGCTCTGCTCCCTCGAGAAAAAGACACTTAGCAGAGGATGGGAAGGGAACCACGTCATCTGTGCAGAATTTCCCCTGACATGAAGAAATGGAGGCAATAACTTAGGAGAGCTTATGTTTTTCAAAGAGGAGGATCAATGCAATTTATCAAGGTAATAAGATGTAATCTCAATTTTTCCGAAGGTAGAAAGAGAATTAATCTGATCATGACTTGGGTCAAACACAATCAGATTAAAGATGCCTCACGTCAAAGCCCTGTGTTCTAATGCACTGTCACAGATCCTGGGCTCTGATACAGCAAAATGAAACAGAAGTGTCATCTTTGAGCGCATTCTCTGAAATGTGTGCGATAGGACAACCTGGGATCCATTCCTGTCCTCCTGAGCTCTGTGTGCTTTCAGCACTCATTTGAGAAGGAAGGCTCTGGCCCTGTCCCCATGTTAAACACAAAGACACAGGAGAAGAAATGGTTCCTACATTTCTATAATTAATTCAAACTGTTTGAGGTGTTTGCAGTGTGTAATGCACTACCAAATCATGTCTAGAAACTGTAGATGCAGCTCTGTCCAAAACAGCCTCTCTAAAGGTAATAATCCAGGGAATGCTGCCTTAGCAATTTTTCCTCTGTGGAATCAAACCCCAGGTACTCAGAGATGTTTTAAAAATAAGCATGCACTTCTCTTCTGCTTGCTTTTCTGTTTTGTGCTCTACTATTATAACTTTTTTGCTTACTTTTCAGTAGAATAACAACTTCTTCACAGAGTAGTTTGTTCTAAAGAATTTCTTTTGTGTTCCTTCTAGCACTGGGCTACTTGAACACCTGTAATTTGAAGCCTGTACATTTTCTTTTTAAGGGATTTTGGGGTTTTTTTGTGGTGGAAAATCAAAACCAAAACTCTTAGAACTTTTGTGCAGTACGGACAGATGGCTTCTATATTCAGACTACATAAATATCAGTTTCTAAGGGGTGCAACTTTTGATCCTTTACCAAAAAGAAAAAAGAAACACAGAAATGTTTTGAGTCCAGCTCTGCTCCCGTTCACAGGCAGTTTGTGCAAATGTGCCACTTGACACCCAGGGCCAGGGCAAAGAAAGGCTTTTCATGCACTGAAACAGCGTTCCCTGCTTGTGACCAAGATTTTTCACACTTCAAAATTCACCAAGGTCTCCAAAGTTAAAAGAAGCAGATAAAGGGTGTGGAAAAAATGTCCGTCCTCTTAATCTGTATAGGAGAAATCTCAAAATGTCAGATAATGATTTTAACTTTACGAGTCCTTCTCTAAACTGAATTTTTTCATATCAGAGTATCAAATTCTGCCTTCAGATGAACAAATTCCATTCACGTGCTGGTTACTGGGAGCAGAAGTAATCTGTGACACGGATGGGTTTTTTAAGGTCAGAACTAAGGGGCTGTGCTTAGTGAGTTCTGTTCTGTGTGATCCTGCCAAGGAGCTGAGTGAAGTTATTTCAATGTCTGACATGAATTGAAGCCTCTGCAAACAGGTGGTGGATGTAAATACAGTGGTTTTTAATTTGGTTTCGAACTGCCTCTTTCCAGTGGTGGCTATGTTTGCAAACCCAAGCTGGTGATTAATTCACCGTGGCTCAGATCTCTCGTGGTAAAAAGCATTCATTCACATCCTCCAGGGGCAGATGACAGCAGCCATTGAATCCTACAGTTTGCTACTGATAGTGTAAGAAATTTTACCCTGAAGCCAAATGGATCTCAGTTACTCCTCAATGTGTGAAAATGCCAAACTCATAAGTTTTACCTTAAAACAAGGGTTCTTGCGTACTGCAAAATTACTTCCCACTAGAATAAAAGCATTTCCAGGACTAATCAGATATTTCGTCAAGTTCTGCTGTTTGTATTGTGGCCTATCTTACTCTCTAACAAATCTAACTGGACATAATCTATTTTTCAAGGCAAAGATATAAATTACTCCTAAATATATTCCTATGCATATGCTTGTATGCATTTTGTCTGTGGGTCCTACAGACATTAAACATCTGCTATTCAGAGCACCTGGACCCCCTTAAGCTTCCCCCTCTCTTTGCTCAGGGTGTTTTTAGATCCCTTCGTAGGATTCTCTCTGATTACCCAAAACACTTCCAGCAAGGTTAATAAAAGAGGAACAGAGTGAAGGAGGACTTATGATCCCAAGTCTCCAGGTGCCCAAAGCTGTTCCCTACACTTTACAGCTATGATTTCTAGTCCTGTAGGATCTTTTGGGGCTGGATCCTGCTGCCCTAGAGAAATTAATTGGCTTGAATGGGGAAAGGAGGTCCTGTGCTCCTTTGCTGTGGGTGTTATATATGAACTAAAAAACTGTAGTTTTTCTTCTTCCCTAACACCTTTGCTTCTCTCCCAGGATCGCAGAAGCTGCTGCCTACAAAGGTTATATGATCTCAGCCAGCAGTTATCTCATCTCCATCAAAGTGGATCCTCTGCCCAAGCTGTCCTACAATCTGTCGGGATCTCCTCTCATCACCATCCAGCTCACCCACAAATTGGTGAGTGAAATCAGAGCTGCTGCTTTGGGGCTGTGCAAAACTGCGGTTTCTGGGACGATCTCTTTGTATTTCTCTCATAATTTTTGTGGGCGTTTTTAGCAGCGATTCAGCTGCCGTTTGTGGCTACAATAGAATGTTTTCCCACCATTATGACTCCTTTTCCATCACGGCAAAAGGCTGATCGGTGCTCATGTTGAAGGAGAAGTGACAAGGACAGCTCGAGGCGTTCCTGTGCTCTGCAGCAGAGCAGAGGAGCTGGAGTGGGCAAAATCCAGAATTCACTTGTGGTTTTGGCTTTTGATCTTCGTCCATGCTGAGATAACTGAGGGGTTTTGATGGCTCAAACCCCTGCTCCAGTTTGAACTGCCCTTTCTAGAGAGCAGAGCATTCTAAGTCTGAGAAATGAGAGCCAAAAAATAACAATCTGAGAAAACTCAGAGAAAACTTGAGTAAAACTGGTCTGTTTTGGTAAGGTCTTTCAGTTTCACCAAATTAACATATTCCAGCAAGAAACTGGAAAAATACCTGGTTTTGTTTGCTCTTGGAGAAAGATGTATCTCTTTTTCTTGATGGTGGAATGGAGAAGAGTTGAGTTCAGACTCTGAGGTGCTGGGAAGAGCCATTGCAGCATCTCTGACCCACTTACAGCATTAAATGGCAATGCCAAGGAGAGATTTAAATTCTTAAACATTTCTTAGAATACATCTCTTAGATGTTCTTCTGAATATTTTATCGTATTTTTCTTTAAAAGCTGTTTTCAAGTCAGTTTATCTTCTTTCTGTTGGGCTTTTGATAAAGATGCAGTAAGCTACAGAAAACATGAAGAATCCCTAAGGCCCAGAATGAAGTGTGTTGTTTTGCTGATAGTTTTTCAAGCTAAGAGCTCCTAAATATCCCCAGAGGCCTCTCAGAGGTGGGTGCCTGTGAAGTGAGGAGTGAATTTTGTGCAGTACAAAATGCACTTTCCTTTATTTACCGTGGCTCCTCCTCGTGCTGCAGTTGTGATGATTTACTTGGAGGCTCCTAAACAAACCTGTGGTTTTGTGGTTCTTCTTTTCCTTTTCACCGTGAAGATGACAGGGACCATGGTGTATGGATAGAAATGTTAGGTTTATCAGGAATCTTTGTTTGCTTAGCCAGAGAATCCCTGAGAGTGTGACACGAACATTGCAATTGTGTCCTTGCCATGACAGATGCAGGCTGAGTGTCAGCTCACTCTGATCATGCTGACACCTGCTCAGCTTGGGCTCACATTTGGTTTGTGAGGGGATTCTTTTTGTGTGCATGGGCTTAGGTTTGATTTCCTTTTTTTTTTTCTTTTTTTCTTTTCTTTGTTTTGTTTTGTTTTGTTTAGTTTTTGCAGAAAATGGGGAAAGTTCCCATTCTGGTAACAGCATTGAAAAAGTAACTCAGTGCTGTTTGAAATCAGTGCATAAATACATATAAATATGTTTGGTTTGAAGGTTCTGAGAATTTTAAGACGGGGAAGTGTTTCTAAATGTGCAGAGAGCACGATCTTGAATTCTGTCCAATAAACTGTGCTGGGATAATAAATGTGTCAGGTTTGGCTCTTGGGCACAGAGCCCTGAAAGGAGATGGGGAGAGCGCAGCAGTTCCACCCCAGCCTGACACAGAGCCCTTCCCCTCTCTATTCACTGTCTCAGCAATCATCTCCTGCTGGATTTACATCTCATCCCCAGGACAAACCCCTTCGTTTGGGTGAAGTTTAGGAGGTGCAATGAAGTTTTTCCTCATCCATATGATTAGAAAATTCATAATCTCATTGTTTATTTTCCCTCTGGACAATCTGTATACTTGAATTAGGAGTTGGTTGCACCTTGGACTAAATAACAATTTCTCCAGTGCTTTCCAAATCAAAGCTGTGTGAGGTATTTTCTATGCTTGTTTCAGAAGCTAATTTTGGTGTTATCTGATAATGAAGCACTTTGATTATCTCCTAGCTAGATTTATAAAATTCCTTTTAAAATTCCAAATCAGATGTGCTATTTGAACCTTCAAATGACAAAACATTCTGAAATCACCAAATTTGTTCAATCAGAAAATCTATTTCGACATGGCAAAAAATTTTATTTAACTTGTTGTTTGCTGTATTTAGTTTATATTGTTTTCCCAGTGAAAGAGTATAATTTGCCATGGGAATAGCTGCTTAAAAGGAGAACTAGGCACAAAAGTTTGTAAAGGGAATTAATAAAGCTGTGGTATGAGGTCTGGGCAATGGGAATACACCTAGTTACCTGTTCCGCCTTTCTTGTGTGTTTTTTATTTTATGTACTTGCTGTTAGTGAGAATTTGCTGCAAAAGGCATTAATCAGAGAGCAGCAGAACCAACCCAAGTGCCTCTGGGTGCCTTACGCACAGATTCCGAATTCTGTGAGCGATCCTGAGGAGCAAAGCCGTGGTGTGGATGGAAATGGATGGGATGTTTGCCAGGGGAAAGGTGCGCAGGAAGGATTTGGGTGTGCAGCTCTGCTCTACATTATGGACATTGAATTCGATAGGAAGGTGCTTGTCTGATATCTGTAGCTGTGAGAATATAATTTCTCTTTTGGCTTTCGATTAATGATGAAGTTTAATATTAAGGAATGGATTAATAGATTATTCCAGCTACGTGTGAGTGTGGCAGTGCTGGGCCAAACCTCTTCTCTTTTCCACTGCTGTGTCTCCAATGAATTCTGTGGAATAATTTTGAACAATATAAATTTAGACAACTGTAAATTTACTTAAGGAAATTACTTAAGCAAATGTACAGAAGTAAATTCAAGTGAATTTACTTAAGCAGATTGGGAAATGGCTCCATGTCCCTGGAAGCTTTCATGTGACAGAGCACAGATCCTTTCTGTCATGCCACATATTGTCTCACTCTGGAGTGCTTTCATTTGGTTGGGTAGGGCTCCTCATGAAATAAAAGTAGAATTTAAAATGTAAAAGAAATTCTGGCTGCAAGATGGCTGTGTTAAAGTATGTGCTTTACAGAGTAACAGTCAAGTTATTTATCTAAGGTTATGATTGAATAATATGTTTGAACTGAGAGCATAAAATCTGGCTTAGAAACCTGCTTTATCCATTAAAATGCAGCAGTAATGGGAGAAACATTTGAAGTGGATGCCATCTCATTCTTGTAGCTGTTTGTTTGTTCCACATAATGTTCTCAGTTTAGCAAAGGAAAGTGTAATAAGAAAAAGTCAAAAATACCAAGTCCAGAAAAATCGTTTTTCTTTATTAAAGTTTGGGTCTGACTTCTTAATTCCTCTTCTTCCAATGTGCGTAGGAAAAATGGTAATCACTGAGCAACAGAAAACAAAAGGAAGTCGGAATAAACCATGTCTATTTTAGGAAATAGTTACAAAGAGAATGTCTGTGAACTGAATATCACCTCTTGAAACAGAACTTCTCAGAGCATTCATCATCGCACAGCTGAGCTCATGGTTAGTTAAATCTCCTCTTGGGCAGGGCTTTCTCTGAAATCGTCTGCGTTGCTCACACAGCTCTGAGGAGCTTGCGAGGTGATTCAGTTTCTCTCTCGTTTTTGAACATGAGGTATTCCAAACCGGGGCTGATGTCTGATCAGTTAGGGAAGAGCACAGGGAACACCAATAAATGATGTTAATGATAAATTAAAGTTCCGTTCGCACAGAGTGCCAAGGGCAGAGGCTGTGCCCAGCCTGGGGCAGGGCTGGGGCTGAGCTGGAGCTGAGCTGGGGCTGAGCAGTCACCAAAATCACCAAAAACTGCTCAGTTCAGGGCGCGAGGGGCTGGGGCCAGGCTGGGCATGGGTCCAGAGAGAGGGCGCAGGATAGGGACAGCGGGAACTGGGGACAGCGGGAATTGTGTGTACAGCAGGAATTGTGGGGACAACAGGAATTGTGTACAGTAAGAATTGTGTACAGCAGGAATTGGGGACAGCAGGAACTGGGGACAACAGGCCTGGATGTCCAGGCTCACCGCTGGCTCCTCCTGGGACCAGCCCTGCTGCCTGCCCTTCCTGCTGCCAGCAGAGCAGGCACAAACTTTTCTGGTCCAGCCTCCACTAGTGGAAAATGGCTTTCTGGCTGAAAATGCAATTTTTCATGATTCAGGATGAATAGGCATCCCAATTTTTTCACAGGATTAAAATATTGCTTGTTTAAACTCTTCTTATGAAGAAAAGACTCACTGTGGGTAGGATAGAGATGTATGTTTTATTATTTTAATCACCACTATTCTGACAACAGTTGATTTTGTTCCAAAGTCACCCAAACCAGTTTTTCTGTTACTCTTTCATTTATCTTATGAAAATATCGCCAGCTTTAGAAAGATTGTTTTGCAAGAAGTCTTCCTCAAGGAAATTGACTCTTTGACATAAGAATAGAAAGTGATTAAGTGTTTTATTCTCTCTGCCATTCTGAGAAATGCTTATCCACTCTTCCTGTCCAGTGTCCTCTTTAATAACATAATGGTATAGCTAGGGATGAAAAGCAATTCTCATTTTCCTTCTCTGAAGATACAAGGTAGCTTTTCCTGTGATATTTGGTCATCACTGAGGGCCTTTTTGCTTGAGAACTTTTACAGATTGAAGAATTACATTAATGGATCTTTTTAATGACTGTCCCTCCCTTGCCACTGCAAGATGAGGATGAGAGAGAACCCTCAGCACTTTGTGACGTTGTAGGCTCAGTCTGGTGTCACTGTTTAGCAGTTTTGTTTTGTTAAGAGTGGGCTTTTACATCTCCAGAAATATTTTCTATGTCTGGCTCAACATTTGGTGCAGAGCAGCCTCAGCAGTCGGTGCTCACCTGTGCAGAGTGGGAAGAGCTCTGTGTGCTCTGCAGGAGTTTTCTTCCCAGAGCTCACCTGGAAAACCTTCAAGGGCTGTCACAGGAGAAAACCCTGTTCTCTGGGGGGTGGCATTGGCTGTAATTGCGAACACTGCTACACACATTCCTCTTTTTCAGCAGCAAGAGTTTGCCTGAATTAAGTCCTCCAAGAAACAGAGGTTGATACACTAAATTGCAATAGTCAGTTGTTATTCGGGAACATTTCAGGGACAGACTTTCTTTTTTTCTTTTTTTTTTTTTTTTTTTTACTTTTTAAAAGTGGTGATGCTCTGTTCTCTACCAACTTGGATGAACTACTGTCTCCAGCAAAAAAAGATAACAGAAATCCACTAACACCTTCAGCATGTGTGGGAGGATGTGAAGACTGATGGTAGTTTGTGGCTGGAGACAGCTTAATCTTGACCTGTCCAGATGTTTTGTAGTGAGGCAACAGTACATTTTGTAAAATGATTATCCCCAAAAAAATCTGTTTCTAGCAAGATGTTTTTCATAGCAGGAGCAACTAGAGAAGAACTAACATTTCACTTCTGTGATCCAAGAAATTACAGCACAGGGTAGAAATTTAGAAGAGATGAATGTCAAGGCTGAAATGCAGCACAATGTGCTCTGGAAAAAGTCAGAAGAGGCAACAGAGGCAGAAATTGTGTCAAACTACACCAGTATTTTGTAAAACCCATAGGGCTACACAGCATAGACTATGTAGCATCAACCTTGGTTTTCGACCACCCTGATATTACTTTTTGACGCTCTTTGGGACAAAGCAGCTATAGATTCTCCTGTTTCAGGCAGCTGGCTGTCTTTCAGCTCATAGAAGCAGCAGTGGGGTAAAAATCCAGGCATCTCTGGTACAGACAGGGCAAAGAACTGCCACAAACAATGAGGTGTGAGACAAAAGGGCAGCGCTCGCGCCAGGTTGGTGCAGCTGAGCTCTGTGGGTCCTTTGCTCTTGAGTGGCACTGCAGAGGAGATTTTCTTACAGCGAGAAGGAAACTTTCTGTGCACTGGTTTCAACCACTTCGAGTTTTCTGCAGGGCTTTATTTTCTCTTTCCTCTTTGCAGAGGGGAGCATGTGCAGCTGCAGTTTTGGAGAGTTTTAAGCTCCTGGCTGCTGCACCCTCTGTGAGAGTCCTCCCATGAAGATCAGATGCAAATTGGGAGTTGTTCATGCAGCTGCCTTTCCCTCCAGTAGACTTTGGGGAAGTGCCACTTTAAAGATTAGTTTGATTCTGAGGAAAAAGGCATGTTTTACTCTAATACTACCAACTTAGGGCTAATTCAGCATTGTTCCATCTCAGCTTGTTGTTCTTCATTTTAACAAACACATTGCTTGGGAAATTTCCTGTCCGACCATGAGGTGTTAATCTTTCCTGCCATATTCTTGCACTGAATCATTGAACAGCTGCTTCTCTCCTCATTTTGGAGGAGCTGCCTCTGCTCTCTCCCTGTGCAGGGAATTCTTCCCACGGGAGCCCCCTGTGCCCTCCGAGCAGCGCTCTGGGGAGCTCATCAGGGATGGAGCGATCACCAGGGAGGCTTTCTCAGCTTCTGCTCCTGATCCCATCCCTTGTTCTGCTGCGTGGCTGTCCCAAATCTCTCTCAGCAGCAGCAGTAGTGCAGGAGCAGCAGTGCAGGCAGAGCAGGAGTGCTGCAGGAGCAGTGCAGGAGCTGTAGCAGTGACACATGAGCATTGCAGGATCCGCAGCAGCACAGGCAGAGCAGAATTGCAGGAGCTGCAGCAGCACAGGCAGAGCAGCAGCGCAGGCAGAGCAGCAGCGCAGGCAGGGCAGCCTGCAGGGCTCCGTGGGACACTCTCTCCCGGGCAGGTGGCTCCGGAAGGACAAAGGGTGGCACACACAGATCTCTCCTCGCCAAGCTCTGCCCTGTTCACTCTGCCCCATTGTCCCTTCACTCGTCCCTTTCTCACGGAGCTTTAAGAGGCTGTGGGACCTTAGCCTTTAAAACCCCAAATGTGATCCTTTCCTCTCCCTTTTCCTGGGCATGCCATATCCCGAGGTTTGTTTAACATCATAACTGATAAGAAAATAAAATAAGGGAAGAACCAATTCCCGTTTGTACACAAATATTAGTGCTACCATGAGAGAGACAAATCAATGTGGAGCCAATTAATTTTTATGGCAACTTAAGTGTTGGCTAATTTATATATCGATTGAGGAAAAACAATGAATCTTGCCCACATCTGCAGAACAAAGGTATAATTTTTCACTGGATGGACTCTGACAGAAAGAACTTGACTAAAATACAATTAAAAGTGTGACTCTTGCAGAATGTATCACAATTAAGCAAAAAGAAAAAATAACGATAAAGCTTGTGATTTAAGAATCAATGCAAAGTTTGGCACTTTGTTACACAAGTTAAACCCTTGCTCTAAAGAATACAGGAAATCCATGGAGTTCACATGAGAAATGAACATAGTTGCAGCTGATTCTCTTGCTCCTGGGCAACCTTAGAACACCAGCAGTCATTATGATGAAATACTGCACCTCTTGACAATAGGCTATTTCTTTATATCCCTTGAAACGCTCTTTTGTTTGGGGTTTTTTGGGGTTTTTTTTTGGGTGGGGAGGTGTCCAAAACAATACAAGAAAAAAGAAAGGATAAGGGTAGTAATGGGAAATTTATTAATTTGTCTGCATTTCTATGCTCTAGAATGTTTAAGTTGTTGAACATGAAACTCCTCTGTGTTGGCTTTCAGTGAAGAGGGACTGGACTAGGAATGTTTGAAAGTTGCTTATTGGTGTGTCAGATATGAATCATGAATGTGAGGGAGTTCACTGTGCTTTTGTGGAACTCAGAAACTTTATCATAATAAGGGTTGAAAAGTTGTCTTCAACTTTGCTGTTCATGTGATAAAGAAATAGAGGGCAGTTTCCAAATGGAATGAATTTATGGTTAGGAAGAGGAGGATTTGAAAACTCCACAACTCTTCTTATTGTAAGTTGATTTCCTCTCCCCTCCCATAAAATATTCACAGTTTCTGCAGGAAAATGCTGTGAGTATTTCCTTGGAACACTGAGTGGGAAAATCAGAACGTGAAGAGTTGAATACTCACAATCCTAATAGAGAAGGGGAAGTTTGAGGGAGAAACTCCAGTTTTAGAGTCCAATAGAGGCAAAGATTATTCCTCCGCTGCTGGTGATTAGCAGCCTTAGCACAGAAGTAATCACACAGATATTTTTTAATGAATTGGACCCTTTTTGTTATTCTCTGGTCTGTTTCATTTAACCAGCAGTGGGAAGACAAAGCTCCTGCTGAGCAGAGTGAGTGTGGTGAGCTCTGCCTGTCCCCAGGTGCTGTCCAGGAGGAGCCCAGGGCTGTGGGCAGTGCTGGGCAGCTCCGGCCGTGCCCAGGCCAGGGCTTGGCATGGTCTGGGGCACAGGGACATGGCCCAGCCCAAACCCTGCTGGCACCCAGCTCACCCACAGGAATAAAACCTTTGGCTCACGAGTTGCGTTAATTTTAGCTCAGAAATGGCAGAGGAGTGGTACTTTAGAGAAGCCAGTAAAGGGAAGAAGCTGGGAAATTCGGGGTTTTCTTGTTCCCCTCCTCACCACCCATTCCCCCAGGCACTTGAACTCCACTCCTGCTGGTAGATAATGACATTAACAGCCAGGAACAGACTTGGAGTTGTTGTTCTAGCAGGAAATGTGCAGCTGCTGAGGAGGGATTTTCCCTTTCTTTAACAAAAAAAAAAAAAAAAGGAAAAAGAAAAAGAAAAGCAGAGTCCTTCCCAAGTGCAGAGGCAGCACAAATTGGCTCAGCAGAGAGATTCCTGCGAGGACAGGGCGGCCAAGAGGAACTGCATCCCGAGAGTCCCCGGGCCAGCTCTGCGTTCCGCCCTCCTCGCAGGGACTCTCCATCATCTCAGCAATCTGGGCTGCTCCAGCTCTCAGCTAAAGGCTAACATGTGCTTTGAAAGGCAAAGTGTGCGCAGGACCAAGGCAGGGCTCGTACCTGAACGTGGTCAGTTTGACAAGAGCATCCCAGCCTGGGAGAGAGGAGCGGAGCTCAGGATCCCCAGGGACTGCTCTGGGGCTCGGGTCAAGGACAGGGCCAAGGGTTTGATGAATTTGGGTAGTGCTCAGCCAGGAGAGACAGAAGAGGTGAAAATCATAAATAGACAAATGCCATGAATGGATACAATTAAAAAGAAATAAATTTAATTATTTTGCTGTTGAAAAAAAAGTTGGATAAATTTAAATTTTAATTCAGACCATTATGCTGTTCTTTAAAAAAAAGGAAATCCTTGCATTTTCCTTTCAAATTTCTTTCTTTTCCCAGGTTTTTAATTTTTTTAATGCTTTTTTCCTTTGAGGGTTGTTTTTCTCAGATCATTGGATTTTGATGTTTTGCTTTTATTTGTTCTTCTGAGGTTAAATCTGGACTTGTTTCTTGTGCATATCTAATGAAAGGGACTATAGAATATGCTTTATATAAAGATGAGTTTGGAAATCCTTATGAAGATAAGTGTAGAAATTAATGTCTCAGAGGCACAGGTGCTTTTAGTTAAAATCTATTGGTTGATTTCAGAGAAATGAGAAATAGACAGACATTTTTAATATTGGTTAAAATAAATTCTCAGGTTTAGTGAGAGCAAATCTAATCTGGTTAGTCTAATCTGGTTAACTGGGTTTTTTTTCTTGTCATATCTGTGTTTATCCTAATTTAGTCATCTTCAAGCCTGCTATTTATTTATTTATTTATAAGTATGCCTAAAGTTAAACACTCTGTTGCTGTAAAATAGGCAAGAGCTGGAGTGCAGTGCCAGATAATTTGGGGCTAACGAAGCCTGAGTACTTCGGTAGAAGGAAGATATAATGATCCATCCTAATTTAAACCACTTGCTTTTATTTTACGTATGGCACGCTGTAGGAGGTTCTTACAGGGTGAGGCTGATGAAATGTTCTGTGAGAGATCACCTAAGGATTTAGGGTGCAATTAATCCCTAGATGCTGATGAAAAATGTTTAGTCACGAGTTTTTAGTCCAGTGTCAGTCACTAGCTCCGTTATTTTGCATTCACACTGTCCAAAGAGCTGTGAAATAAATTAATCCTGCCTAGTGTGGGTAAATCTCTTGGTTCAGAGCTGCAGTTGGTGAAATTGCCAACAGTTTGGGGTTTTGCTGTGAGGTCCCTCAGGACCCTCACCTGCAGGAAGGGCAAGGCTGTGTGGAGCCCCAAATGTGTCCTGGGAGGTTCTGTGGAGTGCCTTAGGGGTTGGTACAAACAAATCTCACATTCCCCAGGGCTTTTTCCCTTCCCTAGCGTGGCTGTCAGGTAGGGAATGGATGAACGGACTGCTCAGGGAGATATCTAATTAATAAAGCTACAAGGGAAAAAATATCCTGTGGCACTTCAGATCAGCTCACGTTAAACTGTGAGTTATGCTGCTCTTTGTCAGCAATTTTTGCAGTAGAGTTTTTATTTGCCTAAGGATGTTTTAAATAATTTCAACAGCAATAACTGCAGGAGCATGGCTGCCTGTGTTCTCCATTCCTTCCTCCTGTCTGCTATGAGAATTGACATCAAATACAGCTTGAATAGCCAGCAGAAGAATAAGTTTGGGGAAAGCACCAGACACACCAGGGAATTTAGTTTTCCTGAGTGATTTTGGAATTATTCAGCTACACTGATGAAATCTTACTGATACCCATTTGTTATTAAGGATGACAATTCTACCCTCAAAAAGCTCTGGAATTTCACATTTGGGAGCAAGCTTTTTTGTTTCTTTCTTTGTGGGTTTTTTTCCACCTCAACCTAAAAAGAAGTTTTCTTGATTTTTGCATATGGAAGACATATGGTAACTCTTTTAGGAATATTACTTAAAGGGCCTCAGAACTGGATTGTTTTTTCTTTATCAAGAGCATAATCTTTGCAATGTAATGCTATTGATTTGCACTCCAACTGCTTAAGAAGTTAGAACAGTATTGAATTTTTCTTCTAATCTTTGATTTCTCAGTTTCACCTCCTGTGTAATGGTTATTCTGTGATTCATACAAAACTTTTCCCCTAGATTTATTTCAGTGTTAAAGTCCTGATTTCCATTTATTTTGATACATGGAACTATGTATTGACATTATCTATTTTCTAGTCAAATGCTTTTTTTTGTTCTTGCTCAAATTGGAGAGAACTCATCATTATAGAAATGGGCTCAGGTTCTCACCTGGAGTCACCCAGCAGGAGTTCCCAGAGGTGAATAAAAATTGGGACTAACAGGACAGAATCAGGCTCAGCCACAGTGGCCCCAGAGTGTTATTGAGCAGCCAAAATGGCCCAAACTTCCCAAAATGTGCCTTCTGCACAGCTGTTGAGCCCTGCAGTGGCAATGCTCCTCAGACCATCATTTCAGTGGCACATCAGAGCTTTGGGGCGTTAGCTGTTCAAGTGAAGTTGTTTGATGAGTGGAAGGTTGGAGGAGTTGAAATGTTCCCTTTCTTGGTCCTGTGGCTGCAGCCTTGTGTCCTCCTGAGCTGTCACCACGGAGCTGTGACAGCTCCACGTGTCTCTCCTTGGCAGAGCAGTCGGGCTTTATGTAAATTCCTTCGAGGAGCAGAAATATTTACATTGAAGATCCGCCAAGAGTTAGACACAGTGTTAGTGGGGGTGAAGGAGGCGTGGGTGAGGGAAGAAAGGCACCCAGGGAATAATCCAATGTAGCACCAGGAACTGCAGCAGCAGCAGCTCCATTTCTGCTCCAGAGCTCTGCTCTGCTCTGGGGGAGCTGTCGGAGTGACAAAGGGACAGAGCTCAGCGTCCCCTGCGGGACTGAGCCCTGCCAGTGACCCAGGGCTGGTGGCTCTGTCCCCTCTGAGCCCTGCACAGGTGAAGTCAGGGTGGCCAAGTGACCCAGGGCTGGTGGCTCTGTCCCCTCTGAGCCCTGCAGTGACCCAGGGCTGGCGGCTCTGTCCCCTCTGAGCCCTGCAGTGACCCAGGGCTGGTGGCTCTGTCCCCTCCGAGCCCTGCAGTGACCCAGGGCTGGTGGCTCTGTCCCCTCCGAGCCCTGCAGTGACCCAGGGCTGGCGGCTCTGTCCCCTCTGAGCCCTGCAGTGACCCAGGGCTGGTGGCTCTGTCCCCTCCGGGGCTGGCACAGGTGAAGTCAGGGTGGCCAAGTGACCCAGGGCTGGTGGCTCTGTCCCCTCCGAGCCCTGCAGTGACCCAGGGCTGGTGGCTCTGTCCCCTCCGAGCCCTGCAGTGACCCAGGGCTGGTGGCTCTGTCCCCTCCGAGCCCTGCAGTGACCCAGGGCTGGCAGCTCTGTCCCCTCCGAGCCCAGCACAGTGACCCAGGGCTGGTGGCTCTGTCCCCTCTGAGCCCTGCAGTGACCCAGGGCTGGTGGCTCTGTCCCCTCCGAGCCCTGCACAGGTGAGGTCAGGGTGGCTCTGATGGGAATGGAGGAGCAGCTTGGGAATGGCCACTCGGGAGGGAGGAGAGGGACATTGTGGGCAAATCATTCAGAATAAAGCTCCCACAATATCCTCTGAGGCAGCGTGGAGGGAGCAAGCCCCTTAAAAATGTGTTATTAAGACAGATTATTTATTTTAAGGAACAAGTAACCTTAGACTTAGCTAACCACCTTGAAGTACGCGATGTCACTTTAAATCATGTATTTCACAGTTAACCACGCAAACATCAAACCCAAACATATCCTGTGAGGAATAAAACCTGAGGAACTACAGAAGAATTTCCAGTAAAAAATTTATAAAGAATTTGCAGAGACTTAGTGCTTTGTTGTGGTAAAGTCTGTACCCACGGGAACAAAAGCACAGCTCCAGTATGTAGTTTATTTCTATATTGTATATTTTCATTTTTCATAGTCTGCGGATTGTTGATTAGCTTCTTACTTCCCTCGATTCCCTTTGAATATTTTGGATATCCCAGAACTAGATTTACATATTTTAGTTCATTCTCTGGCTTTCTCTTGAGGAAAGTTAGAACTCAGTAAATATTACCTAAAAAAAAAAGCCATAAATATTTTTTTCCACTCTTGGAAAAAAAAAAATACTTTGAGTTTGCTTCCTGCAGCTATCAACTAGCCAGCAGAAAACAAATGTACTGGCAAGAATATTTAGCAGAGCAGCAAATTTTAAGTGGTTACAGAAGACTGTTCCTGGAAGGCAGATTCCAAAAAGGAAGCTGTGACTTTTTTTTCTAGGTATCTACTATTTTTTGGATGTTTTATACATAATTGCCTGACTCTGTCTTCACTAAAGACATGTCAGAGCATTTGGAGATTTACTGGATTAAATACAGTGATCAGATGTTTAAAGGCAATTAATCAACACAAGGACTGCCCCAGTTCACGTCTCAGAGATGATTTTCCCTTACACATTTCTGCTGCACACATTCCATCCTGATCCTCGCTGCTGTGCAAGTCTTGTAGGACATAACTTCATTACTTGAAATTTGAACTTCTCTGTCTTTCTCATTGTATTTCCTTTTGATTCATCAAGGAATTTTACTTTCAGGCCACAGCTTTTCGCTCTGCCTGTGCATCAGCGCTGGCAGGGATGAGTTTGCTCCTGAGCCGTAGGATGTTGAGCCAAAACGCTGGAGGTGCATTCGTTGCCCTTCGCACTCGGAGTAGGGCAGGTGAATCCTCACTGACCTGTTGGGGTCAGGAGCAGGGCAGGTGAATCCTCACTGACCTGTCGGGGTCAGGAGCAGGGCAGGTGAATCCTCACTGACCTGTCGGGGTCAGGAGCAGGGCAGGTGAATCCTCACTGACCTGTTGGGGTCAGGAGCAGGGCAGGTGAATCCTCACTGACCTGTCAGGGGTCAGGAGCAGGGCAGGTGAATCCTCACTGACCTGTCGGGGGTCAGGAGCAGGGCAGGTGAATCCTCACTGACCTGTTGGGGTCAGGAGCAGGGCAGGTGAATCCTCACTGACCTGTTGGGGTCAGGAGCAGGGCAGGTGAATCCTCACTGACCTGTCAGGGGTCAGGAGCAGGGCAGGTGAATCCTCACTGACCTGTCGGGGGTCAGGAGCAGGGCAGGTGAATCCTCACTGACCTGTCAGGGGTCAGGAGCAGGGCAGGTGAATCCTCACTGACCTGTCGGGGGTCAGGAGCAGGGCAGGTGAATCCTCACTGACCTGTCGGGGGTCAGGAGCAGGGCAGGTGAATCCTCACTGACCTGTCGGGGTCAGGAGCAGGGCAGGTGAATCCTCACTGACCTGTCGGGGGTCAGGGGATGTGAGGGCAGTGCCATGAGTGGGACACGGAGCTTGGCTCGCCGTGGCTCCCGTGGGTTGCTGTGGCAGCTCAGGAAATGTGCAGGGCCAGGTAAAGGGATTTGGGTACCCAGGTACCTCTGTTTGGATGAGGTTCACCCTGGTTGCGTTTGCAGACCTGGCTCAGGGTGTGTTTGGGTGAAACTTTCGTGTTTTAGCATCCCCTCTGAGCCACATCTCTGCGTTTGCTCAGCAGCCCAGAGAGACACAAATTCTTCAGGACACCATCTCACACTGAAACATTTGTTTAAAATGTTTTGGCTGAATTTTTGCTATTTGTCTTGATTGATAAGGGAACCTGGAGCCATAAACATCTAGATTTGCTCAGCTAAAACCCTCCCTGAGTGTCCTGCTTGGCCCCAGCTGCACAGATCAGCGCTCAGAGGGAAGTGCCCTGCTGAGAACATTATTGTGAGGGAAGAAATCGGGATACATTCAGGAACCAGAGGTGCTATTCGTGCCTGGTGTAAAGACTGAGCAGATGAGATATGGAGATTTATATTTGTAATGACAGAAGCTTGGATTGGTTGCTGAGGAAAACCTGCCCCATTTTGGATTTTCTGTGGTGTGCAGTTTTTTAAGCCTAAGGAATGCGTTTAGAAAGAGAAAAAAAGTTAAAAGGGAATAATGCTGTGAAAGGCCTTTATTTTTCCTCATATTCCTTCTTGCATGACTGAACCAGATTTTATATGTTTTGATGATACCACAAATGTGACATTTCAGCCGAGAGCTATAGAGCCCTGAAAATCCAAATGTGTCCTGGAACCACTGATGGATCACTGGCGAGGCTGGAGCTCCCAAACTAATGGGAGATGACGACAAGCCCTGCATGCAAAATGAATTGCTCAGTCTGAGCTGCAGCCTCTCTCGCTCGCCCGACGCTGCTCTCACAGGACACGGTCTCGGTTTCTGAGCAGGAGATGGAGATGTGTCCTCCAGCTGCAGTCTGTGCCAAGCTGCAGTGCCCAGAATTCAGTGTCCTAAAGGAGCAGGGGAGCCAGGCTGAGCCTGCCCTGGTGTCCCTGTGGGCAAGGCTGGCACGGTGCAGGTGGCACTGGGGTGGGGATGGAGTGCAGGAAGGTTCATCCTTGTGCCAGGGGCTCCTCCCTGAGCTGCTGCTGCTGGGCTGGAGCAGTGCCCTGGGAGTGCCTCGGCCACGTTCAGCTCAGGAGTCTGAAGGACAGCAGAGAGAGCAATATTTTGCATTTTGTACACAGTATCTCCCGTGACAGAATGTCTGCCAACTTCAAGAAAACATCAGCTAAAAATAAAGGTAAATTTCAGAGCACTTGGGAAAAATGCTGTGCAGCTGAAACATATGGTCTGATGAGAGTCTAAGTACCTTATATTTTGAGAACTAAATATAGATAAGTACATTCTGGTATACTCTATTTAATTTGAGAGTATGGCAAAGCTGCAGCTCTGTTCTCTATTGATGAAAATTGGTGTTACACTGCAGATATAATTGGCAGCAAGACAAATGTGATCCAAACCTTGTCTGCTGCTGCAGTTGTCTGTGCTCAGTGTAAGATGCAATATTTTTCTGCTCTGCCCCAATGCCTTCTGCTCTGAGTCTGGCCCTGCTGAGGAGGAGTGTGGGGCGAGGACGAAGGCTGCGAAGGAGCCCCCGGAGCTCTCAGAGCAGGGAGGTGGCTCTGGCTGCTGTCCCAGCCGGGCCCTGGCTGACAGCACATCAGTAATTTCTGCCACAGTGATGATAGGTTGTGGTGCCAGTAACTTTTTATAACTTCATAACATTCCTTCTTGCTGTGGGGAAGCGTTCCTGCCGCGCGGACAGCGCGGTGATCGCTGTCAGATGTCACTGTGGGCTTGGACATTGGTGAGCTGCCAGCTCTGTGCCGAGGTGACAGATTTCCCAGGCTCCAAGTCAGGGAGAAGGAGTTTGGAGAGCTGCAAGGAGGAGGAATGTAGACCCCACCTGGGATATCATTACAAGCCTTCAGGCAAGGCAGGAATCTCTTCCTCCTTTCTCACATCTTCCTCCTCTGTCGTATCCTGAAAGTCAGATCCCAAATGACTGTACCAAATAGCCACCACAACCTGCTGTGTTATTTCATTTAGAGCCACCTTGGCTTATAATTTAATCCTCGCCCTACATTCCTTTGGTATACTCTGTGTAAGTATTTTCCAGGGTTCATTCTGTCCTGCTCGTGCCAGCTACAAAAACTCCAGACTCCAAGAAAATGTGAGCGATGAGGCAGAGCCTTCCAGCACGGCTGTGCCTGGTGCTGCCAGGCCAGGCTGGGGAAGGAATGTGCTTGATGGAGAGCACCAGGCAGTGGAGATGATTTTTCTCCTAAAAATGTTATCACTGGAAGTGTGTGTTAAACAAACTAAGCAGAGCTCAAATATCACATCTGCTAAACGGTGCCAGTTCTGGGTGGGTCAAGGAGTAATAATCACCCTCGGGAAAATCTATGGGCACAGCTGAGCTTCAGTACCTGCCTTGCCTTCTGTTTGCTTCATGAACAAGAGGTTTCTTTTGAAATCCTTTTTGTTTCCTGCTGTAACAGAGGGAGAGCTCTTTGTGAGCACTTCAGGTTTCTTGCAGAAGGTAATGGAGGCACAGGAGCCTTCAGATATCTTAAGATTCTACAGTCCCCCCTTTGAAGTTTGCTCTTGTGCTCTCATTTTTTGATGTTTCTAAGGTATTTGTGAGCTTTTTTCCTATCATTCTGCTAAGTGATTTCTTGTCTTTTCCACCTGAAAAATAAGCAATCGCATTATGATTGCAATAACAGATGTGCTTATTCCTGCAATTAAATATTGCAAAATAAGTAGTGGTTTTGGCCTTGAAGACCTACTGATAGCTATATTTAATTTCTCCTGCATAACAGTAGCTTGGAGAGTAACGATCTTGATTCCAGGGTCCAAACCACAACTTCAGTCTCGAGGTTATGTTTGATCAAAGCTGGGGTGGGCTGGGATTGACTTCAGAGGATTTGATTTGAGCTGTTGTGGATGCAGTTCTTGAAACTCATGGGAAGTAGATCCATGAAAGAGAATTGCTATGGAGCTACAAAATGTGTAAAACACTATGGAGTCAGGAAAGGACTTCAGCAGTGACATTCGAGTAGGTCAATACTGAAACAATGCAGGAGGGGTTCCTGTTTTGTGGCTCTGTGTGTCGATTCCTCCCACAATGTAATTAAAGATTACGCAGATCTCCTTAGGAGTGCAATGTCTCCTCTCTGTTAATGATATTTGAAACTGCACAATGTCCCTGGGAAAAATCTTGTAATATACTGTGCTTTGGCTTTAATTAAACTTCAAGCAAGGTTTATCTTCTAAAAATCATGCATAAGAAAGATATACATGATGTTTAATTTGAAATAGAAATCGCATCACTTTAGGATCACTTGTTTAAAGATACATACATATAATTCTTTATAGGAAGATCTAAGGTGGTAGTTTTTTGGATTTTTTTTCCAGATAAAGTATCGACATAACAAAGCAACTATCAGACACCAGTTAGAATGATTACTTAGTTCAACTTAGTTCTATGCTTACTTAGACCTGACAGCTGTTGCTTGTGAAGAAACAAGAGACTTGTAAAGTCTGGCTTACTAAAAAAAAAAAAAAAAAAAAAAAGGAAATGCAGATGCTAAACCAGAAAAATACCTTTAAAGTTATATCAGTTGCATAAGAAAGAGAGAAACTCCCTTCCAGGAATGTTCTGTCTCTGTGGTAGCATTCAGTGCATGCTGTCAAAATAGATTCTTGGAGCAGGAGGTGTAAACAGGGCCGTGAGTCAGCCCTGGCTGAGGGTCCGTGCTGCTCCAGCTGGGGAGCCGGGGGGCTCCTCTGGGGCCACTGGGCATTGCTGGGCATAGTTGGGCATTGATAGGCACTGTTGGGCATTGCTGGGCATGGTTGGGCACTGCTGGGCATTGATAGGCACTGTTGGGCATTTTGGGGCACTGTTGGGCCTTTTTGGGCATTGTTGGGCACTGCTGGGCACTGTTGGCACTGTTGGGTATTTTGGGGCACTGTTGAGCACTGTTGGGCATTTTTGGGCACTGTTGGGCACTGTTAGGCTTTGTTGGGAATTTTTTGGCATTTTTGGGCATTGATGGGCATTGTTGGGCACTGTTGGGCACTGTTGAGCACTGTTGGGCATTTTTGGGCACTGTTGGGCACAGTTGGGCACTGTTGGGCATTGTTGGGCATTTTTGGGCATTGTTGGGCACTGCTGGGCATTTTTGGGAACTGTTGGGCATTTTTTGGCACTGTTGGGCACTGTTGGGCATTGTTGGGTGTTGCTGGGCATTTTTGGGCACTGTTGGGCATTTTTGGGCACTGTTGGGCACTGTTGGGCGTTGGCCACCAGAGCTGCAGTAGAGCAGGACACCGCTCAGCTCCAGCTCCTCTCTGAGCTGCTCTGAAAATGGGAGTATTTGCCCAGGTGGGAGAAAATGTCAGTTCAGACATTGTTTTCTGCCCATTGATGATTGTGCCTCACATGGACATATTGTAATTCTAATGTGAATATGTATTTTCCCAAATTCATCGTGGCCTGAGGCAGGTTGGTGGCAGTTTTTTGTCTCCTGTTGGCAGGAGCTCACATGGACTTTGGCAGTGGAGGGGCTGCATGAGAACGAGATATTCCCAATTAGCTCTGCAAAGAGCTTGCTTGGGGTGAATCTGTAAAACAATGCACTTTTCACTGTGACAGAATCCTGCCTTTTTTACAAGTTCCTCAGACCACCCACGGTGGCCAGAGTCAGATTCTTTGATGGTGTGTTGCAAGGGCAGTCAGCCTGGACTAAAACATCTGCGATAAAAAAGGCCTCTTGATAATTACTGAATTTTAAATAATTACCATTCCATATTGTTTTTTGTTTTTCCACCGATTTGAATGGTAACGAGAGATCATCTCAAGGTACAAAGAATGTTAAGATTTCCAGTTGTTCAGGCATTGCACGACGTTTCCAGGATGTTTAGTCCCAGGAGACTCTTGGTTGAATGTGGGATGGCAACAAAATCTGTAAGGTTTCTTTATTGGTGTAAGAAGGACAGGGGAGGTGAGCACTTACTTACAAAGCTGGGAAAAAAAGGGAGCACGAAGCCTGGATTATGGTGTGGAAGCACAAATCATAACTCCTGCAGTTCTTATTTTGTCTCTCAGGGTGTGTGAATGTCTTGGCTTCCCGCATGGGCACTAAAACATCCATTGCTTCTTTGTTTGTCATCTGTATTGCTCAGCCTTCGGAAAGAAAAACAAGCAGGGCAACTTTTCTGGCCCAGTTTTGTCTTTTGCAGCCCTCGCAATGAGAGAGAGCTCTCCACTTTCCTCGGGAAGGAAGCCTTAGAAGTACAACAGGGATGTCACAGAAAGGCACAGAGGCTCTGCACCTCTTGTAAAGTTCTCACAGGTCCTGCTCCAACCTCTTCTTCTATTGCTGGGGTCTCTTTTTAATGCAAAACTGCCAAAGAAGTGGCAGTTTTGTGTCATATACTCTATTTTCCATGTTGTCAGGTGTGGACATGGTGACAAACAGGGACAATAAGTCCACAGTTATCAATTCACATCCTGATTTCCACAAATGTGCTGCCTGCTTTTGCAAGCGTGAGCAATGGCTTGTAGAGCTAGATGATGTTTAGAAATGTTCTGTATTGCTCTGACTTCTTAGAGTTTAGTCTGTGCTAATATACATAGAAAATTCTCTTTTTTTTCTGGTGCAAGGTGGAGAATTTGGATTGTGTCTCCGCTCCAAGCAATATAAAGTTTCTTTTTCTATTCCTTCCTGAGAATAAGTAAGCTGGAGAATATCTGAGAGTGGGGAATGGTCCAGGTCCAGGCGAGCAGTTCTCCCACCTCTGTGTTCCCTTACCCTCAGGAGCGTTAACAGATTTAGAATTCAGGATTTTTCTGGGGACAGATGCATTCCCTCAGTGCTTGTTTGCCTCCCCATCCACAATTCACAGTACAAACTATGGAGCAACTCAGCAAAATTATTGCCACACATTTCATTCACGTGGGCTGATGTTTTTCTAAGAAATTGGATTGTGTTTTAATGCTTCCTCAACAATTACCCAAAACTGTTAGTGGTCCTGGTCAAAGTCCAGCTCTGACTAAAGTGTGAACTGAGCCGAGTCCCTGACCATTTCCAATACATTCCAGAGCACAGCAAAAGATCTCCTCAGCCCCAGAAATGTCACAGGGCCTTTGTCACCCCAAAAGCAGCTCGTGCGCCTGCCCGTGCCAGGGCAGAGCAGTCTGGGCCATCAGGCCAGGCTGTGCTCACCAACACGGGATGTTTCCTGTGAAACTCAGCAAAAATCTGTTCTTCTGGTGGGAGTGTGTCGGCAAAGCCTTGGCAGAGTGAAGGGACCTCTCATCCCAAAGCTGTTCACATCACTGCTCTTGTGCCCTCCAGCCTGGAGGAAGAAATGTTCACAAAACGATTGAAGAAATCTCCCAGAATTGTATTTCTCTGTTTCTGTTGAGGCTGAACTAAGATCCCCCACTCAGATTGCTCAGCTTAAAAGAAACATTACATTGAAAGGAGCTGCCTTTCTTCTTTTTTTTTTTTTAAATACCTATTTATTTTATTTCTGTACTTTGGAGAAGAGGAGCAGTGCCCTTGCAGGTGCACTGTTTCAGCAGGCTGCAATGCTTTGTTAGTGCAGCCTCTCTGCGAAAGGAGCCCCGGCGCTCCTGAGCCGAGAGGATTTTGGGGAGCTCCTGAGCCGAGAGGATTTTGGGGGGCTCCTGAGCTGAGAGGATTTTGGGGAGCTCCTGAGCTGAGAGGATTTTGGGGAGCTCCTGAGCTGAGAGGAGGATTTTGGGGTGCTCCTGAGCTGAGAGGATTTTGGGATGCTCCTGAGCAGAGAGGATTTTGGGGTGCTCCTGAGCTGAGAGGATTTTGGGATGCTCCTGAGCAGAGAGGATTTTGGGGTGCTCCTGAGCTGAGAGAAGGATTTTGGGGAGCTCCTGAGCTGAGAGGAGGATTTTGGGGTGCTCCTGAGCAGAGAGGATTTTGGGGTGCTACTGAGCTGAGAGGAGGATTTTGGGAGCTCCTGAGCTGAGAGGAGGGTTTTGGGGGCGGATGGGGCTGTGCCCTGTCCCCTTGAGCAGCAGGGCACTGAGGGCAGCAGGATCAGCGCTTTGGGAAGGACCTGCAGGATCAGCGCTTTGGGCAAAGGGCTCGAGGTTCCCGAGGGTGCTGGGGAGGAACTGTGCCAGAACATACCCAGGAAATGTTTTCCTGACCTGCTCTTTCCTTCACTCAAACTCCTAACTTTGGATGGGCTGAATTAGGTGTCATTTGTGCTGAAAGGATTGAATAGCTCTGGAGAAGTATTTATAAACCTGTGTAGTATTTTTTAAATGGAAACATTTCATTTTGGTACTTAAACATGGAATATATATTTCTTCTACTGTGACATACTGAATCTGAATGTTTTCAGTGCTGTGTTTCAATAACGAAACCAGACTCAAGGTTTTGTTACACACGTGTAGGGACCTTGTATTGAAGAAGAAAATGGACTTTTTTGGCAATCTAGGATATATTGCTACAAGTCCCCGCCTTGTTTGCTGCTTTGATCACTATAACCAAACTCCTCAGCTCTTTGCTTCGCTCAGCTCAGGGCCTGAGCCACTTCTGCTGCTCCTCAGGAGCCTCAGCTTTTCTGTTTCTTGTTCCATGGGCAGCAGTGCTTGCTGCCTTTGGGGTCCAAATGCTGAGAAACCTCCCTAGAGAGAGGAGTTTTCAGGGTGTGCTTTGTATTGTGATATCTCACTTAATAAGATAAAGTCTAATCAGCATATTTTTAAATTATTGTTGTGTATTCTTTGTCTCATGCATTTTGGATCTGTTTTTTTCTTCTGTTTTCCGGGAATTACAATGGATTTAACTGAAAGCTGTGCCGAAAGAGCTTAGCAAAGTGTTTTCATAACATTTTTATTCCTCTGAGACAACATGCCCATGAAGTTTGATATACACGTTTGAAAAGTCAGAATGAGCTGATTTGCATTCTCTTTCTTGCTGCTCTCTCTATAAAATCAAAGTTCAATTTCTGCACTGCATTCCAGGCTCTAGCCTGCATCAACAGCGGCGAATGTATAACATAGCTTGACTCTCAAATTAGAAGGCAGAGCATAGAAACAGTGTCTGTATAGGTAAATACTGAGGAGATGGATACTGGGAGTGAGTTCCTAGCTCTGCACGGGGCACACACCAAAGCCAAGCCTGAGCTGTTTATCTCACCGAGCAATGCCAACATCTCCTGTCCGACATGCACCTCTGACACCACATCGCATGCTAACGAGCAGATGGAACGCAAAGTGCACGAGCTGAGCATTTTTTGTTGTCTTGCAGTCCTCGGGAGACAAGGCAGGAGCAGCACACAGGGATAAAAATGCATTTCTGCGGGGAGAAACCCTCGGCAGTATTTAAGTAAGCAAGATAATTCAGGAGAAGTGGGGTATTATAATCAGTCCCTGCTGTTAGGGAAGCTCTGAGCTGATAAACTCCAAGATGGATCAACCTATTCAATGCCATCTGTATAAAATTACAAGTTGGATAGGACCGAAGGAATAATAGAATGCAAAATAAGACCTGGTAAGGTGCAGGAACTGTACAAGGCCAAAACTCTGTGAAAAGCTATCATAAAGAGAAATCTATGCAGGGAGCAGCAGCTGAATGTATTTGCACTGATCAGTGCCCATATTTCTGTCTGGAGCTTGCAGGTGTCAGCAGCTGCAAATGTATTCACCTTCCTGCACCCTCTCACACAGGCTGGAACAGGCTTGTGTTTTTCCTTCAAACAGGTATTTAATGTCCTCCCTCCACTGCCAAGCAGGTCTGAGGTGTTCTGAGGCACCAACATGAAAGTTTAAAATTTGCTGTTTACCAAATGCATAAATAAAAGGGTGAAATGGCTATTTGAAGAGCATAATAATGTAGGATTTTATGAAAAGAATTGGAAGCTGGGATAAACCAGGCAGATGGAAAGATGGGAATAAATCATTTACTCTGTAAAGGGTAGAGAACAGCAGGCTATTGTAGAAGGTGACCCACTAGACCAGGTAAAGGTGTTAAGCATTCCCTTAAAGGCTATTTTAGAAAAGAAGAGCTGGTAAGAAGTCTTGTGCAGAAGTTATACTGCACCTGTTGCTTCCTAGAGATAAATTCAGTTCCATTTAAAGCATTATCCTAAGGTTGGTTTTGTCTGATCCTTTGTAGCTTATTGGAGATGGATTCCTAAGTTGCTTTGAAACATGATTTAAAAGAGCAAAGTGCGGCTGCTGAGAATGTGCTGGGGCCCAGCAACCTTTTCTGTCGTCATCCTCTGCCCTTGAGGTGCCCTGCTGCTCCTCCAGCAGAACTGCTTTGTTTCCTCTTAGAAAAACCCCAATCCTTCGCTTCAATGGCACAGTGCAGTGTTCTTTTAAAGCAGAATTCCCTTTTTGTCATCAATGTTTGCCTCATCAGGAATTTGCCATGCCAATGTTGTTTTACAGGCAATCATCCAGAGCTTTTACCTTAGTTCAGTTGCCTCTGAGAGGTTAATTCCTGTCCAGGAGCACTGAGTGTCTGACCTGGGGGCTGTTAACAGAGCTCCAGATGTCACTGCTGTCCCCAAACAGGTTTGGTTGTTAATAGCTGTTCCTTTAATTGAGGTGGTGTTCTCTCTCTCTCTCTGTATGATCATCAGCCTTATCACAAAAAAGAGATAACTGAGCTCATCCTTTTAATTATCATTCTCTCTCTCACCTCTCCTCTTTTTCCAAGACTTCAGAACAAATTGTGCACTGGCAGTTGCATAATTATAGTGTACCTGTGCTTGTCAAGTAAATTTTCTGCCTTTCTGTGTTATAACCCCTGAGCTCTCCAAGGGCCATCAACTCTTTCAGTGGCTCCTGTCTCCTAAAACTCCAAATATCTGGATTTTTGGTGAATTATTTCAGACCTAAGCACAACAAAAGCATTTAATGTATGCTTACAGCATTCAAGTTTTGAGGGCCTTTTGCAACTTTTTTGTTGTTGGGCAGGGTTTTATCTGGGACAAAGTTTTGCATAGCCTGAAAGAGCTTCTTCCCTCTGTAAAGAATTCCACAAGAGAGCTGAGGGTTGTGCTTTGCTGCAGTGCTGACTCCTGACTCCACTGAGCACGAGTGGGAATGGGAATGTTCAATGAGAACAGGCAATGGCCTGGGTTGGGGAGTCTTGAAAACTCTCCACGGTGTGATGCTGAATTGCTCTGACCTCAGAGAAAAACCCAAACAGCGCTCCAAGAGTCACTGAAGAGCCTTGGGAATGGAGAATAAATAAAAGGCTTTTCTGCTTTCAGCATTTCAGATTAGGCAAGGCTTTCTTCTCTCTGTATCTCGGACGCACAAGCTCCGAGTGAGCCTTCCTTGGTGTGCAGCTCTCTCCCGAGGCTGTGCTCTCACCGATGCAGGGACTCCATTGGACATCGCCGAGGTTCTGCACAAAAGCTTATGTAGGACAAGTCCTCTGGGCCTCAGCCAGACAAAACCTGCAGTTTGTCAATGTGGGGAATTAGAGCAGGAATTAACTGTAGCAGCAGAATGATTTTGTGTCACCTTATTCTCCTTTCATTTCGTATAATGTAATACAATGCAGCGCCTTGTGGTCTAGGCTGGCTTTGGCTCCAGAGGTGTTTGGGATAGAGCAGAGTGGGTGAATCCTGCCCCAGAGAGGAGAAGGGGTGGCTGTGCTGGCTCAGGGGTCCTGCCCAGCCCCAGCAGTGTCCCCTCCATGGCCCTTCCTGCAGGGCTAGGGACACTGTGTGCCTGCAGAGAGCCACAGCGAGGGGAGGATTCTGCCAGCAGCAATGCCAGAGCCAAGCAACTTCCTCCCTGAACTGTGATGTTTTGGGACTTAACTCTGTTTGATGATCTTGGAGGGCTTTGCTAACCTCAGTGATTCTGTGATCTATCAGATATTGTTGATGTTTTTTCTGTAACACCTTCCAAGACGCTCTAAGCCTCAGCTGCTCGTGGTTTTCCCTTAGTTTAGGAACATGTGTGGCCCATCCCAAGGCTGAACCTGTGCCCCCTCTCACCCCATCCCAAGGCTGAACCTGTGCCCCCTCTCACCGCACCCCAAGGCTGAACCTGTGCACCCTCTCGCCCCAGCACCGCTGCTGTTTCGGTCTCGGTCTCTCTGCTGCTGCTCCTCATCCTCCATCCCTCATCCCCTCCCAGCTCTGCCCCAGCTCTGGGCACTGCGAGGAGCTGAAATGGCTTTGACTTTGCACAAAAAACTGCTTAGCAACAACGAAAACATCACTGTGATATCAGCATTATTCTTATCCTAAATCCCAAACACAACCCTGTACCAGCTACTAGGGAAAGAATTAACCCCATCACAGCCAAATCAGGACGCTAGGTAAGGTCTTTCCTGGTGAGGTGGCATCATTGAACAGCAACTGAAATGCTGAATTCACATTGCACAATATTAGTAAATAAGGATCACGAGGGACAATAAATCCCCCACACCCTGCTCTTAATTTATTTTAAACAGCAAAACAAATGAAGCCAAATTAAACTCATAAGTCACAGGGTGAGCAGAGTCCAAGAAAATGTCAGTTCCAATAAAATATGACAAATAAAAGTATTGGCATAAACGCCAGGGATTTATATCGTTGGCACCACAATAAGGCCTTCTTTAGTTGATCTTGAGACATGACTCAAAATGTGAAGAATGAGAAGATAAATATAAATAAAGGGATTTTTCTTTTCTAAATGCTGAAAGGGTTATTTTTAACACAGTAAACATTTTCATTTTAAGTTAACACTAGTCAGTGCAATTGGAAGAACTTTTCAGTGGGTTTAGCACAACCAGCTGAAATATTTGAGGTAATCTGCACAGAACTGTCATGGAGCTAGATAAAACAGATTATTAGACAAATCAGATTATAATAAACCAGAGCATCATTCACAGTCTTCATAATGAGCTCTTGGTAATGAGTTCTGTATTACTTTTCCTTAGATATAACATTTCTGGAGGGAGAGAATTTATTGTTCAGAATCCAAACCGTGCGCTGCTGTTTTTTTATTGCAATCACGGTTCTAGAGCAGAGCGAGTGCTGCATCACTCTGTGCGGTCACTCTGCGGCTGTGGGGTACTTCCAAAGGTTTTCTGACTTTCGACTCTTTTCTGAGAGTCCTTCGGTGTGAGTGAAGCCCTTGGGTGCAGCTGAGTGCAGCCAGGACCCCTTGGAGCTCGGTGGGATTGTTTCACCCTGCAGACCCACGGCTCTCCCCGAGGAAATCCTCTCTCTATGGGATCATTTCATCCTGCAGACCCACAGCTCTTCCCCAAGGAAATCCTCTCTCTATGGGATCATCTCACCCTGCAGACCCACAGCTCTCCCCAGATCAGATCCTCTCTCGGTGGGATTGTTTCACCCTGCAGACCCACGGCTCTCCCCGAGGAAATCCTCTCTCTGTGAGATCATCTCACCCTGCAGACCCACGGCTCTTCCCCAAGGAAATCCTCTCTCTATGGGATCATTTCACCCTGCAGACCCACAGCTCTCCCCAGATCAAATCCTGTGTCTGTAGGATCATTTCACCCTGCAGACCCACGGCTATCCCCAGATCAGTTCCTCTCTCGGTGGGGCTGGGGGTCACTGCTGCTCTGCCATCCCCACAGCAGCATACGAAAATCAGACCTGGGCGTGGCTCTGTTCTCTTCCTTGGGTGGAGCTCCAAAAAACTCTTTTTGAGTCCTTGGGACTCAGACCTGAAAGACCCACTCCAGAAAAGTACAGCAGCATTTCTGTAGAGCAGCAGTCATGGCAATGAGTGTTTGAGCTGAAGATATTTTTCATCCTTTAATTAAATAACATCAGTGTTCAAATAACAGCCACTGCCTGTCAAAGAATACAGTGCAGTCATTCAAGTGATCTCCACCAGAATAATTACCCTACAATCAAGCTGTAATTTGCCTTTCCAAGTAGACTGAATGATCTAGCCTAATGAGAAAAAAGGAGCTGCTTTTTTTAATAGAAAATAAGAGATGTTCATTTCACATTCTGTATTTTTTTTTTAATAATTAATCATGAGGTGTCGTTTGGCTAATCTGAAATAGCTTCTGACAAAACCCCCAGGATTTGGCTTGCAGCTTTAAGCTTACACTGGTGGATGTTAGAAGGGGATATGTGTAAATTAATCACAGTCTCTGTGGCCTTTTTACAATGAGATTTGTCTTGCCTTCAAATTATATGGAATTATTGTATCCTGAAACCTGACCACAAGTAAATTGCTCAAAGTGTCCCCATCAGACTGCCTTCTTCGTTTTCTGGCAGTGATAAATTCCCTTTCCCAAATCCTCTCGTTCCTGCTCTGCTGACAGGTAATGGATAGGAGCACCTGGGGAGAGTCCTGGGGCTAAAGGGTCTGCAGGGCTGCGAAGGTGAATTTTCCTGGGCTCACACTTCCCAGCGAGCACAGACTGCTGTAAAATGTGCTGAATTCGGAGGAGTTTGGCTTTCTAAGGCAGAGTGAGAACGTGGTCCTCATTTGCTGCTGCCTTGCTCTTGTGCAGCTCTGTGAGCTTCGATGCAATTCTGCTCCCCTTTGGTGGCACTGGAGGCTGGCCTTGCACCCAGAAAAATGACCAGACAAGGGTCATTGGTACCTTTACAATAATTGAGTCACTTTTAGTCCTGTAAATATAATTTATTTTCCCTTTTTTTTTTTTTTTTTTTTAAATCTGACCTTTAAATTTCTGTTTAATCCTGATTTTTGTGGAATCATAATGCTGTGCAAGATGTATCTTCAATAGGTATCTGTTTAAATTGAAGTATTTAATTTGAGAAAATCGTATAGTGTGATCAGAACACTGAGAGCAGAAAAAAAAGCTGACAGACAAATAAATGGCTGTTTTATGGAAAGTTGGGAAAGGTACAGAAAAATATATGTAGGGAAAACCTAAAGCAAACAACAGATTTGGCCAGCAAGTTAAATTATAAGGGTTAAGTTTAAAGCCATTTCTTCCAGAAAACCCTGCAGGTTTTGTGGAATAAGGCAATTTCTTTAGTCCTGAAGAACTGACTGTAAGAGCATTGGAAATTTGAATCAAATTCCTAAAAATGAAAACTATGTAAGCCTTTGTTCAAACTCTGAACCAAACAGTTCCTACATTTTCATGAAATTCAAGAAAAGATATTGCTAACTTAAAATACATCGTAAGGCTGCCCTTTGGATTGCTGTTTGAGCTGGGTTTGAGTGCTGTGGCAATAGCTTTTCATGTGGCATTCCTGGCTGGTGGCTCACCAGGCTCTCATGCCACTGTCACTCCCAGGAGCTTGAAAAAGATGCACTTTGTGTGCCAAGCGCCATCAGCTCGAAGGGAACCATGCACTTTCGGGGGAGCGTCCCAGTTTTCTGAGCTCTCTAAAGTTAAAATAAGAAAAAAGACTGGAAATTATCTGGTTTTGGCAGGGTTCATCTTTCTGCCAATACACCACTCTTCCTTTTTTTCCCTTTCCTATGATATGCTCCAATTTTAAACAGGACCGAGCTGAGCCGTGAGAAAATCTGTCTTCATCCTAAGCAGCTCTCAGGTTTGTGATCCAAACCTGGCAGTTGTGGTGCTCTGGGGACAATTCAGGAGCTTCAGATCTTTCCAGCTCAGCACAGAACTTCTCACAGGCTCTTTGCTTTTGACCCTTGGAAACAAAAGTATGAGTGTTCTTCTGTCAATATTCTCTTGTTTTCCTTCCTTTAGCTGCAGTTTTATAAGGAATCTCAGTGAATTAAAGTATAAATTGCTCTCATTCATAACAGCAGTCTTGAATATGTAAATCTGCTTTCTATAAGGGTGAATATTAAGATGAATCTCTTCTCATAAGAAGCTTATCTTCATATATTTACCCCATGCTTTTGCTGCCTTGTATTTGGTCCCTCAGTTAGGGCTTTTGTGGTTCCCTTGATCACTGTGTTTGTGAGCTGCAGTTGTATAAAGTGAGTGTTTGTAATTATAAAAGGAAAGAGAAAAGATAGTTTTGCACTGACCAAGCCTTTGATATCTAAAACCAATTTCTGGATCCGGCATAATCTACTTCTGTAACTTGGAGCAAACTCTTTAAATGTAGTTGGGTCGCTTGGATGAAATCAAAAGAAGTATGATGAATTATCTCAGGAAGGGAAATATCAATAATAATTCAGTTTGCCCATCTGTGTAATGGACACAATGATCTTTCAGCCTTTTTTTTTGTTGTTGTTGTTAACCATTCTGTTCTCTTCAGCTTGTCAGAGCTGACGCTCTGTGCTCAGCGCTCGGCAGGCTGGCACTGTCACACAGCCTTGGCACAGAGGTTTAGGATATATTACTGCATCACTGCGTGAGATTAATTGGCCGATAATTTATGATATTGTTTCTGAGAAGCCTTCCTTTTCCAATACCCATATTTTAGAAAACCCAAACAACTTCTCATCTCCACCTTCCAAATAAGATCTGAGCGAGCCACCAATGGGCAAGTTCTGACCTCACAAACGCCAGGGTCTGGCTCTTTATGTATGGATATTATTTTTGCACTAAAAGCAAGAGAAGTTAGCTGCAAACAACGTGGGCAGCTCACACAGCTGCTGGTTCCCATATGCCACAGATATTTTACTATTTGGTTTGTGTCCACTTCTCTTCATAAATTTGAATCAGACATTTATTATTCGGCTTGCCAGTGGGATCTTTGGGGAAGAAACTGCTATGCAAAATAAATCACGAGGTTGTATCTAAGGTTGTTTTCATAATGATTTCATGTTTTTAGCTAGAGCTCTTCTATAGCATGCAATGTGAGGGAAATGGCATCCATCACAGAAGCAGCCTCAGGTTTGCTCAGGTGCCTTTGTGCTTAGTTGCTATGATTCATATAGGATTCAAACATGTTCTACTTTATTATTATTTATTGTAACCTTGGTCTCTTGGACAAACTTCAGGGGAAAATTTATTCTCTGTTGAAGTCACTGTGCTCACAGAAAGAGACTGAAATTGGAAAAGCCGCTGTGCTGCTTCTAGTCTCTGCTGGAGGAATTGATTTTTCTCTTTCCCCTCTGTCACCCCCAGACCAAGAGCTGTTTTATGTTTTTCTAGAGGGGACAGGTTCCCCCGAGCCCTCGGGAGCTGAGGCTCCAGGGCTGTCCTGACCCAGAACCCCTGGGAAATCCTGAATCTCTGGAGAGCAGATCCTCCTGGGAGCCTTCTGTCCTTCTGGCACTCAGAGCAGCTCTCAGCACAGGCTTTAGTGTCCAGGTGAGCTGCACAAAATGGGTTTAGTTTCACTCGATTTTTCTCAAAGTCCTGAGGAACAACTGAACTGGGGTGGAACTTTTCTCCAGCCCAGAGGTTTACAATTCTTGTTATTTTAGTCCTTTTTACTGCCACAGATGAGATTGTTTGACTTACAGTTTAAGACATGTTTTGGGAGAAAAATCACTGTATATAAATGAAAGATATTATTATTACTATTACAGGGCTCCCCATAACTTGTGCAGTTTATAGGCTGTCAGCATTTTCTTTAGGAACCCTGTATTTTAGGTGTCTCTATTTGGTCTTGGAGTTGTTCTCAAAGTTAAAAGCTGAAATACTAAAAACCATCTCAAAGCAAAGTTGTTTCCCTTCTCTCTCTCTTTCTCATAAAATGAAAACAAGATCTTTAGAAACCTTTACATCACAAAGACACAGATAAATAAATGTCATTGCTGGCTTCGGGCTTTGTCATGTGCTAAAACTAAAAAAGAAAACCAAAACCCAAATAGAACAAACAACAAAGAAACCCCCAAAGCATTGTTTCTCTCTTATTTTAATGCAAACCTCGGGAAGTCATCGCCCTGGTGGGACTGATGTTGTGCTCACATGAATTTGGTGGATCTGAGCCTCTTGCCACCAAAATCAGTGAACAAATTCCCTTTACTGGGAAAGACAAAAACCTTGGGTAAAGCAGGAGAGTAACTTCTTTATTTATGGTTAGGGGAAATGTGCAAAAGGAAAATGACATGTACATCCTTGGAAATGTGGGTGAGAAATACACCTGAAGGCTTTGCTTGTGCTCCACAGGAGGTGTGCTGAGAATTCTGCAGCCACACTCTGGGCTGGGGTCACGGACACCTCTGAGACACCACTGAATTTCATAATTTCCTTCATTACCTATAGGCTGAAAAACAAGGGAATGTGACCCAGAAAAGAAACATCAAAATGTTTTGAAAATGCCACAGTATTTTTGTTCAAAACAGGGGACAATTTTTGATCACTCAGTGATTTCTTCAGGGAAATGGTGTGGGAAATTAAGGGATTTTGATATTTTTATTCTTAGAATTTCATAGCATTTTATTTTCAGTCCCATATGACAGAGTAAAAGAAACAGTGTAAATATATGAAGTTAGAATTAGATACCAATAATTTGCTATGAATAATGTCCATCCTGTTTCAGCTTAGCATGGAGGTATTCTCTCAAAGAAAGTTTTGTGACCTCAAGGATTATGGGGAAACAATAATTTTCCTTTGTTTTCGTCACCTGGCCCCGGTGACCCCGAGCCCTGTCCCTGCTGCCACACGCACCAAAGCTGCTGCTGTTAATGGCTAGGAAGAAACAGGCGAGGGGAGGTATTTGAGATGGCATTTTTTGCCATCTGAGGTCCACACGCCGACGCCTGGCGAGGGCTGTAATCTGTAATATCCACGTAACACACCGAGCCCTGCAATTTGCACTTCTGCAGCACTTCCACCCCATGGGCTGGGCTGCTCCGCAGGCTCCAATTTATCTTTAGCTATTTTAATGTATTACCGTGCTCCCACGGGGGCAGAGGCATTGTTGGGCACAGCAGAAAGGACAGAGGAGCCCTGGTTTGGGTCCGGCAGTGTGTGGCTGATAAAAAGCTGCAATCTGGCTGCAATCTCATCTGTACTCGCTTGGCTGGGGATGACAGTAGATTACTGCTGTCTGGGCTGCCCGAGGCTGGAATTAGTTTCACTCTTTTTTTCCCATTAAATTTAAAAATGAGGTGATGATTTTTACGATTTCAGTCCTTGAGGGCAGGGAGGAAAGAGGAACTAAAGGCAGCACAAGTGGCATGTGGATTTAGGGAGAAACGGTATTTTAGTTGCTTTGATTCTTTAAGCACAGGACATGTGTCTGCATTACAGATTACATCTCAGAGCCCTCAGCAGTGCATCAAACACTCCTCAGCACACCTCGGTGATTCCCTTTGCCACATGTCTTCATGTGTATTTCATCTTTTTGTCTTCTCGTGCAAGATCTTGTGATCGATCCCCTAAATCTCTCTGCTCAGAGCAGAGGAGCAGATCCTTGGGAGGCACAGACCAAAGGATGTGCCCCACGGTGATGCCCAAGCAGCTCCTCCTTGCTCTCGGTGGCTGCAGTGGGAATGGTGCTCACATCTTGACTTTGGGAATGGCACTCACATCTTTGGGAATGGCACTCAGATCTTTGGGAATGGCACTCATGTCTTTACTTTGGGAATGGCACTCACATCTTTGCTTTGGGAATGGCACTCACATCTTTGGGAATGACACTCACATCTTGACTTTGGGAATGACACTCACATCTTTGGGAATGACACTCACATCTTTGCTTTGGGAATGGCACTCACATCTTTGGGAATGACACTCACATCTTTGGGAATGACACTCACATCTTTGCTTTGGGAATGGCACTCACATCTTTGCTTGGGGAATGACACTCACATCTTTGGGAATGACACTCACATCTTTGCTTGGGGAATGGCACTCACGTCTTTGGGAATGGCACTCACATCTTTGCTTGGGGAATGACGCTCTTGTCTTTACTGGAGGCAGGAGCAGTCCCAGGTTCTCTTTGTGTGTGCAGTGGCTCAGCTCAGTGCAGATGGTTGAAATGTTCTCCAGCAAACTGCAAATTCCTCCTCACAGGAAAGGAAATTGTGCTTCAGGGAAGAGGATGCAGCTGGAGCCCAGGGCAGATTGAGGGCTGGGAAGGGCCCTTGCTCACAGCAATTGCTGCTCTGCTCTTGGCATTCCCTTCCATAAGCTGTGCCTTTGAGTACAGCAGCTCACACTTGTAAGCATTAGGGTAACCTGTACCCGAGCCAATCAAAACCAAAATACTGGAAATAGTGTAACCTGGAAAAAACCAAAAGCAAAATGTGCCTTTGTAGTGGACCTCACCTTTGTGCTGTGGACCTCACCTTTGTGATTCTGGCTCTGAAAAGCTCTTGAGCTGGCAGTCCCCTATAGCAGTGAAGCCTAGGGGAAGTCTCTGGGGGTGTTAATGAGGAATTCTGCTGGCTCTGTAATGGAGACAACATTCCAAAACTCCTTTAATCCAAAGGAAGGCTGGCTGGCTTGGGTGGGGTTGGGATCGAGCCGTGAGTTCTGCACCGAAGCTCCTTCGCAGGCAGATTCAGACACACAGACACTTGGTTTGGCCAAGCTCTCAGTCCCTGCTGCACTCCTGCAGCTCCTCTTAGCTCCAGGGCAGCATAAAGGGACTGAGGACAGGGACAGGTCTGTGTATAAAATTGCATTAAAGCTTCTCCCCTGAGGCAGTCAGACTGAGCTGCCTTGGTGAGCAGATTGTCAATCGCTGCTTTTATAGGCAAGAGGCATTAAAGGTGAGATATCCCTGAGATGTCCTGCCTCACCTGAGGATTGGGTGTGGCCTTTTGCTTTTGTCGCTCTTGCTCTCTGCTGAGGTTGAGTATGGGAAGAACAAAAGGGGATTTTGCCAAGGCAAACCATGGGAAGAGAGGCAGGAACAAAACTCCAGACAACGTCAGGTTGGATCAATATTTTGCTGGTGGGAAATAAGCAGAAATGAAGCATTAGTGTGTAAAAAAGAAAGAAGAGACTGACTGTGTGCTGAAGTTCTGGTGCAAGTGCCGAGAGGATTCCCTGAGCTCCTCTTGGCCCTCCACTGTGTGCCCTGGGTGCATCTGAGTTAAAATATGCCCTACACACTGGGGGGCACCGGAGGGGAGTGCAACACAGCTTGAAGAGGCATCAGGGATAATTCTGTTGGTCAATAATATTTCAGATGGAATTTTGCTACTTTTGAAAGTTTTATTTTCTTTCATTCCTTGACATTCTCTCCGTAGTGCTCTGAGACAGGTCAGATACTCCTTGAGTGCAAGAGGAAGAGAGGGCTCTGCTTTCTCTTCTCTCTCCCCATCTCTCTGTCCCCTTCCTCAGGCTCTTCTGCTTTTTGATTCTGTGTACCGTGAGGAGACCGTAATGAAAGGCTGGCCATAAACGAGAAGATTGCCTCTAAATTATATTCCTTTTCTTTGTATTGACGCTCAAGGCTGTTTCACTCTGGCGCTTCAAAGTTGTGATTTATTATGGGTGCAGCCTGGGCTGTCCCCCACAGGGACCGTGATCCCCACCAGGTGAATTGCAGGTTTATGGCATTGCTTGTGCCACGGCCCCACAAGTGCAGCAAAGACCCTCAGAGATTGCCCTGCCGCCCCTGTGACTCACTGAGCTGCAGAGAATACAAACACATCCCTGGGGAAGCTTGTTTTGCCTCTTCCTTCTATTCCCCAATTTTAGAAATACTTGATTTGGAATTACTTACCACAAGAGTTTGTGAAAGAGCTTCTCATCTGTGTAAGAAATGACTTGGCATTTTTTTAATGAGCCACCTTTTATGTCTCCCTAAATAAACAGTGGATGATATGAGTGTAGGGTAGATATGCACAGCCTGTGCCATTTTTGGTTATGAGGATACTAAAAAGGTTCTTAAGTTGCAAGTAATGGTTGGAAGGAATCTCTTGACTTATTTGGACTGTGTATCACTCTGTGACAGGTTAGCCATCATCTCTTTATTAAAAAAATACATTTATTTTCTAGGCTGTCAGCCACTTATTATTTATAAACTATAAAGAGGTCTTAATTGGAAGTGTTGCCCCATTGGAAATGTTCCCATGAAAGCTAGCAAGAAAGTTTCCAAAAATAACATGTTTAGCAAAAGAAAGAAATCTCCGTAGTCCATGGCATAAACCACCCTGAACTCGCAGTCAGATGACACTGAAATAGTTGCTGCAATGTTCAGAGACATTGTGTTCCTAAAAATGGACTGTCTTTCACAAGCCTTAGGCACAGCAGGAATATTGTGCCTTGTGCCCGCTGAAGTCACTGGGAGTTTCCCTGTGGGGACACGACGGTGCTGTGAGCCCTCAGAGCTCCTGGTGTGCAGCAGTTCGCTGAAGGCTTTTGATTTTTGGTTTGTAACTCCTCTGATGCTCTGCAGAATTATCCCAGTAAATTAAACTGTGCACTCAGCCATTTCTGTTTACATATGATTATGGTTTTATTGGATCTAAAAGCATTTCCCCGATTAATGTAATATATTTTTCTCAAAGAAGCAAGGCAAGGAAAGACACCAATTGATTTACAGAGTGCCTGTGCCACAGGAGCTTCCTGGAATGTGCCACTCTGGTACATTGTGTAACTCTTGGCCACTGCATCTGTCAGGATGCTTATAAATCCAGGTTACCGTGAAGTGGCACTTCTCTGAAGTGCAGGGAGGAGAAAGGAAGGAGCACAGCAGTGTTGCCATTGAAGGGAGAACATCATTTCTCATTCTTTGCCCATTTAAATCTGTTGCACCAGCTAATGGACAAGCGAGTTTGGAGACTTCGCAAAGCTCTAATGACCGTAGCTGCATTCCTCAAACCATTAGATCAGTTTCCAGAGGGACCCGTGGCTGATTTCAGGAATCTCGGAAAAACTGAGCTCCAGGCGAGCAGCGCGAGCTGGGAGCTGAGTAACTGCGGAGGTATTCCCATTTTCTGGCAGGAGAGGTCCTTTGTGGCACTGTGACACACTGGAATTCCCATTTTCTGGCAGGAGGTGTCCTGTGTGGCACTGTGACACAGCTGGAATTCCCATTTTCTGGCAGGAGAGGTCCTTTGTGGCACTGTGACATGGCTGGAATTCCCATTTTCTGGCAGGAGGTGCCCTGTGTGGCACTGTGACACAGCTGGAATTCCCGTTTTCTGGCAGGACATGTCCTGTGTGGCACTGTGACACGCTGGAATTCCCATTTTCTGGCAGAACATGCCCTGTGTGACACTGTGACACGCTGCAGCGCTGGCCAGCAGCAGCCAGCCCCTCCGGAGAGCTCTGCTCCCCTCCTGCCCTCCCTGTGCCCAGCTGCTCCTCCAGGGAATGCCCTGGAAACCTTCGGCTGGGGCAGGCTGGGGTTGTGTGCAGCCTGACTAAAGGCTGGGAGGTTGAATATAGCCCTGCTTTAAAGCTTTCACCCTGTTTATCCCAGGGAAAAAACCATGTTGGCTGAAAATTCCAAGCTCCATCTTCTCAGGAGCTCTGCATTTATTGCACTGCTGAAAATAGAGCCTTGCCACGGCCTGGGTATGGTTCTGCCCCCCCAAGGGCTGCTGGCCATGGGCACCTGCAGCTCTGCAGCTTTCCTGTGCTCCGGGAGGAGCTGGGGGATGGCAGCATCTTGTCACCAGCAGGGCCCAGGGGCTGTGCTCTATCACTGTCACTGCTGCATCAATGTCAGCATCTCTGTCTGCGCTGCCCAGGGATGTGCACGGAGCTCCACTGAGCTTCCCACCTAAAAAACCAACAGCAGCATCTCTGTCTGTGCTGTCCGGGGATGTGCACGGAGCTCCACTGAGCTTCTCACCTAAAAATCCAACAGCAGGATCTGTCTGCACTGTCCGGGGATGTGCTCAGAGCTCCACTGAGCTTCTCACCTGAGAAACCAACAGCAGGATCTGTCTGTGCTGCCTGGGGATGTGCACGGAGCTCCACTGAGCTTCTCACCTGAAAAACCAACAGCAGCACCTCGATCTGTGCTGTCTGGGTTTGTGCACAGAGCTCCACTGAGCCCCGTGGGGTGGTTTTGCTTGGCCCAGGTTTTGCAGTGAGTAGGGTGGGGTACAAAGACGGCTCCTGCACGTCCTGAGTAAAGATTCTGGAAATTTCTCCACCATGTCCAGCAGAGCCAGTCTCTGATAGAGAGCAGATGTCGTAGGTGCCTGGCATTTAGCCAGGGTCAGACCTTGACACCCCAGCTCCTCATCTGCAAAACCAACGCCATGGGCTGACACTGCTCAGCTCTGGAGCTGGGGCGAATGCACCAGCCCTCATTCCAGACTGGTTCTCAATTCTCTGGATGTGCTTGATGCACACATCAAATAGTTCTGGCACCCTGAGGCTTCCTATGAATGAAAAATGACTCTAAATAGTTGTGTGGATTTCATCCCCATTCATGCAACAGACTAAAAACTCATATTTGGCAAATGTGCAGGAATGGGAGAAAAGATTCAAATCGGAGGGGAAAAAAGCAAATGTTCTCAAGAGAGGGGTGGATTTTTTTTCCCACAATGAAAAGGGGAAAAAAAAATAGCAATGGAAACCCATGAGCCTAATCCTTGAAAGATCTGGTCAGGAGAGTGTAGTATCTTAATGGAGTGTTAAGATCTAAGCAATAGAGCTTGCAAGAGGATGTGTTACATTTCTTTGCTGCTCATGAGGCATTGTAGAAGTGAGTTTTTATCTGCAGATTCGGATTAGCTTTAGACCCAGCTCAGAGCAGAGCTGGGCTGTGTCTGTGCAGATCAGCCCTGCTCCTTGTCTCCCTTGCCGTGGCTTCTTTTTCTTATTTATCGACTGTGCTTAGGACAGCAGCTGTAACTTATTAATGTGATAGAAAAGTTGCTTTTTTGCGGGGTTAATTCTCTGTTTTCGGACCGTTTTCATTTCCAGCACATTTCTAGGCTGTGCTGGAGCTGGAGCCAGCGAAGCAGAGGCTGTGTCTCCCCACGCAGAGTTTGGGGAGTGGGCTCAGGGACAGCCCCTGGTTCCTGAGCCCCCAGAGAGGTGCCAGGGCACAGCTCTTGGGGTGCTGAGCTGAGCCCTGGCTCTCCCCAGGAATGCTCAGCTGTGCCTTTGGGCTCTGCTGGGCTCCCTCTGCGCCTGGCAAGGTGCAGGAGTCATGTTTGAGACATAAATTGGGGGATAATGAATGTGAAAGGGAACGCAGGGACAGGAAAGAACCCGTGGAAAGTCACATGGGAAAAGTGAATTGGGGAATAAAACCAAACGTCCTGAATCCAAGTGATTTTTTGATCACACAAGGTAAACATTCCCTTGTCTCACCTAGTGGCCCTGGGTATCTTTTCCTTAAGCAAGCACAAGTTTTTTTGTGATATTTCCCAGTCTGGTTATCCTTCTCGCAGAAGGACCGTGCTGAATCTTTCGCAAGCCTTTGTCAGGAGCTGTGGCTCTGCTCTGGAATGTTTATTGTGCTGGGTCATTTTTTATACTCCATCGCTCCCATTGAGCGCCTGTCCCACCCGCTCCCCGGAGATTAGCAGAGCCAGCGAAAGGATAAATGACGATTAGCAGCTCGTCAAGGCATGGAAGGGCTGAAAGGGTCAATATAAAACAAAGGCTGCCACATATAATTCACAAAGAATGTGAGGCACTGCCTTTCAGAGGCAACATTCGCATAGCCAGGGTTTTAATGAGAATGGAAAATGCTAACATATAAATCCAGTCCTAAAAGAAATATATTAACAACAAACGTACTGAGTGGTAAATATTTTTACCATTAAGCCTGGTACTCTGAGTCTGACGTGAACTATTAAAACTCCTCCTAAAGCTTTCATTAAATCATGTCTTCAAAAGTCTCTTTAAAGCATGGTCCTTTGTTTGGAAATAAATTACTCTGCAGATGGATGAGGACAAACCAGCTGAATATCTTACAGAATGTTGGGTTTTTCCGAAGCATGGAATGCAGACCTGATCAAAGTCTGGGTGAAGCTGACCAAGGGGCTCCCAACACCCAGAGGAGCTCCCGAAGGTGTGTTCCTCCAGGAGCACTGCTCGGTTCATGGCAGTGTGTCTGTGCCACCTGCATGGTCCCATTCACTCCAGCCCCAGAGTCTCTAAAACATTTTCCATAAAAATATGAGTGAATATGGATTGGTTCTTCTTAATTATGACTTTCACTCTTGTAGGAAACAGATGTTTGCTCTCTCAGATTTAATTTCTGGTTTGGCAAAGAAGTGTGTGCAGCTGAAACCAAAAAGGGCTAGGGAGACTTGCCATTGCTGTTGTGTTTTTGAGCTTTGTGTTGCGTTTGAATTCAGCACTTCTTGCTGCTGCTGAAGTTTGTTGTTTGTAGGTGGCAAAGCTGTTCTGTGGGGTGTCAGTTGCACCCGAGCTCGGTGAAATCTGAATATCAAAAATGCAGGAATGTGTCCTTTGGGATATGGGTGTCTCACCTGCCCAACTCCTGCCCAGCTGCTGCTGAGCTGCTCCAGCTCCTTGTTCCTCATTTAAATCCTCTCTGCCCCGAACGTGGGGACTGTGACTCACAACTGCAGTTTAAACGCTAGGTCTGAATGTCTCGAATGGTTCTCGTCTGATGCAAATGTTTCTCTCCTTAAAAAAAAAAAAAAAAGCCATCAGGAGGAAAGGTCCAGGCACTGTTTTGGAAACTAAGAATTGTGGAAATATTACCTAATAGGAAAAGTATTTTAAAAACTGATTCTCCTCTGTGCATCCCTTTAAGGGATGATGTTTTATGCCTGCCTTCTGGTCCCTGTCACAGCGCTTGTCATCACCTCGACAATGTTTCCTGTCACAGAGCTCTCTGCTGGGCCTGCAGAGTTGTATGGCAAAGGGAAATATTTCTCTTTGACAAAATACTGCAGGTGAATGGTGGCGGGAGAGGAAGATTCGTTTGATTTTTCGTTGTGGTTCTGTTGGATTAGAGAACGTGTCCTTTTTTAAATAGCTCTTTCTATATCAGTCAGACCAGTTGTTTTCCTTTGGTAATACTTCAGCATGAGTAAAGAAAAGCAGAATGAGAAGGGAGGCACAGGAGGCACATCTGCTTCTTGTTCTAGAAAAGCAACACGTTTTTAATAAAATAATGCAGAGTAGCAGAAAAAGGCACAGAAAGCAAAAAAACTTAACAAAAAACACCATCATCTATTTCATTAAGCAGTTTTGGAAAGTTATCATGGACTTGTATCAGTGTGACCACAAAATCTATTGCCTTATGCTGCGTGTGAGGAGGGTGGGGAAAAGCTGAAATGATATTTCATTCACCTGTCCAAAAATGCCTCTAAGCTTCCAGCAGTGTATGTGACCAGAATTTTGCAAGGCTGCTGGATGGTTTGCAGACAGCTTTATAAATGTTTACTTTACTTGCATTAAAAATAGTGTTTTCAAGGAGCCTGGGAGTGCAGAGGCAGCATAAAGCAGCCCAGCCTTGGACCAGGGGAATGAGCATCACAAGCAACTGCTTTAGTAGCCAGCCTTGGCAAGAAATAGCTCACAAAATTGCCCCTTGGATGAACGAAATTGAGGTTCTTTGGGATTTTTGGCTTGGCTTCATCCATGCTCTAAGATCACTTTCAACCTGGCCCATTTAACTCAGATGTCTTAAAAGCGATCAGAGCATAAAAGACAAAAATGAGGTCTTGGTTAGGGGACAATGGCCCATGGGACTCTGTGTTTATGGTCCCTCAGTAGATCTGCCATTGGAAAAAAACAGATTTCCTTTTTTAAAATTAATTTGCCAGCCTGGAAAAGTCTCTTTGAGCCCTGACAATCACACTGGGTTTCTTCCTCTGTGCAGTGAGATGTTCTGGAGCTCTGAGTGAGTGGACAGTGGCAAAAGCGAAGCAGCTGCTCCAGGGCTTTGCCTCACATTAAACCAAAATAAGGTCTTTTAAGCAGTGAGTAACTGCCTCAACGCGGGCACCTTGAGTGAAATAACTTGCATTTTTAATTACTTGGTTTAAATGAGATCTCTTTGGAGCTGGACGGCGCTCATTGATTTTGGGGGCAGTGTCTCGTTGGAGGCTGAGCGCTGAGCAGTCGAAGGCAGTGTGGAGCGTCCCGAGTTCTGCACAAACAATTCCATCAGTGACACACAGGACAGAAATTGGCTCTCTCTTGCTCTCCCAGTTCAGTGGAAGTGCTAAACCACAGAGCCCAGGGTGCCTCAGTGCCATTGGCTTCATTGTGCCCTCAGTTGATATAAGTTTTATAGGCTGTGCACTTGGAATTTTTTCGTACATATGGATATAAGCGCTTAGCCAAAAGGACCTATCAAAACCCTCTGAGTGTTATAATGCTAATTACCTAAATGAGACTATTTCTAGAGCGGCGATATTAACACTTTCACCTCGCCATTCTTTGGAGCAGAGCTGTGCTTTAAGGAACATGAAAGATGTTTTCACTTAGGCATGAAGGCAGCTTTTCACACAGATCATCAGCTCAGTTCTGTGTCTGTTGGTGCTTACATAAGGGAAGGCTGCCATGCTAAGCTCTGCTTCTCACTGACTGGCATTTAAATTTTTTAAACATCAAATATTTACTGATGTAACCCAGTTGCTTCCCAAATTAAATTTCAAAGGTCCTTGTCCTGCATTTTCAATTTGTGCATGTCTTCCATTCAGGGCAGCTCCATGCATCTCCTATGAAAATGAACCTGCTTTTTTCTGTAGCTATTTTTTAACCTTTCTGTGCTCTCCTTTATTACCATGATTTACAACAGCATTGTGAGTGTTATTAATCCAGATTGCAGTCAATGGGGTTTGGCAGGGGTTTACACTGCAGTGCTGCATCTTAAGCAGTTCTGGCTCCCAAACTGAGAGAGTTTGGCTCGCAGCCTCTGTGCCTGCCTGGTGTTTACCAACACACTCAAACACCTCCGTGCACGCAGGCCAAAGAGTGGGGGAAAAAAGAGAAATATATTGTTACATATTTGAGATCTTTGAAAGTGAGGAATGTGTGAAAGCACAGCCCACAGAGGATGAGGTTAGTGAGGCTGAGCAAGGAGCTCTGTGCTCGGAAATCAGAGCTCAGCCCTCGGCACTGACCCTCCGAGGCTGTGCTGAGCACCAGGGGCACCTTCGGGAGAGGAATTTCTCTGTTAGGGTGGGAATTCTGCAGCTGTAAAATTAACAAAAACCACTTGGGCGCTGTGCATGTGTGTTTAGGGAGTTTGTAACTTTAACTCAAGGGTTGCAGACAGTTTCCACTGCCAAAATTGCAGCTTTCCTGGAGCAGTTTGGAAAGAAATGACTGAAATGCTGTTAAGGAGCAGAAAGCAGAGACAGGAGCTGTTCCTCCTCTTTCACTGTCAGGACATTGCTCCTGGAGTGCCTCCAGCAGTCACAGCTTTTGGGTGCCAGGAGCTCACCTGTGCTCTGGGCAGGACTGGACCAAAGGAAAAGCTGAAAAAGACAAGGACCGAGGAACAGTTTCTGCAGATTGTAAATGGAAGTGTGAGAGATGCGCAGTGCCTGGCAGCACCGAGACCTGCAGGGGGTCAGGGGTGCCCTTGGAGCTGTTGCATTAAACCTCTTGTTCAGTGTTGTAAAAACGATGGATCCTGTTAGGAGAATGGCATTTTTATTTAAATGGATGTGGACTTGCGAGTAGAAAAATAGCAAGTTCTAATGCTCTACATATTCAAAAGGAATACATTTTTCTTTGCTATGTGTGAGAATCAAAACAGAAAGCACCAGGACAATTTCCTCATCCATTCCCTCCTCCTTTGTTCTCTCTCTTACAGAAATTATATCTAGCAGAGCAGCCAAGTTATTTTTCAGTCTGTTGCTCGTGGGTCTTTCCATTACTCTTTCTGTTCTTACACTGCTTGCCCAATACAGCAGCTGCTACATGGACAACTCTGAGAGCTGGGGAAGGATATTGGTGCAGCATTTGATTAACACTATTTCTGCAGGAAATTGATATGTCAACTATTTTTAGCCTCAGGCAAAGGAACAAGCAAACCCAATCCATATGCTAACCTTCTCTAATTTCAGATGACTTTATGACCTCCAATATTTCACTGTTTTTTAACTTTTTATTGCTGTCTGTCACAGTTTTCCACTCTTTGTGATTTCATGCATTTTTTTAAACTGTATGATTGTCCCATTAGGAAATACATTCAGCAAACTTTCCTGTTGGCCCTGGAAGCCTTTAGAGTTGTGTTCATTGCTTCAGAAAGTGTGTGTTGGCACAGCTCTGTTCACTACAATGAAACAGCTAAAGCTCTGGCTTTTATCCATAACACACTCTAATTCCCTATTCATAACCTAAATTCCTTTTGGTGCAATTTGCAAATTTTTTTTCATTACATATGCTAGTTACATCTTAGGGTGAATCAGTCAAATGGACTCTAAATTAAAATAGTTGGCTGATCTAAGCCCAAAATCTGTTGCAATGCAGTTTTCTCACAGCTTGGAGGAAAACAGCCGATACAGCCACTACAGAAATGGGTGATTCTTCTTTCTGTCTGTCTTTTTCCAGGTAACTGAGTAGAGGAATGCACCCTAAAATGTTAATCTTCTAGGTAATTAGGAGAAATGGATGGAAAGGAAAGTCAATAAGCCATGTGTCCCTGAATTGGTCATGCTAACAGTTAGGATGTCACTCTGAGGACAGGAAATCCTTAAAGTAGAAGCATCATTTTAGTCTCTAATTTAATCCATAAACCAGAATCAAAATTTCTTCTGAATCATACACACATATGTGTATAATGAGGCTGGGAATGGCGCAGAAGATGCAAACATACAGACAAGAGGCTTGTCTAGTGCCTTTATTTTGACATCTTCAGAATAATCCAGAGTATTTTTGGAGGCTGAGAGAGAAAGGCTTCAAAAATCTCTGAATTAGACAAAATTCAGTATTTTGCAAACAGAGACAAATGAACTCCAAATTGAACTTAATGGGCTAAATTTTCAACTGCTTTGGATGAGAGGAAGCCCAAAACATTGGGCTTGGAGCTGCTGAGTTCAGATCAGTGACAGACCTGACCCAAAGGTTTTTCTTCTGCACACTGGACAAAGAAAGTGCACACCATCCACTCTTGGTGGCCACCTCTGCGTAGCTAAATATTTGCTTTTCCAATCCAGGGGAGGAGAGGAGAAACAAGCTAATCTCATAAAGGCTCACCCCACCCTCTGCTTGGCTCCTCTTCCTTGGCAAGCCTTCCCAGCAGCAGCTGGCTGCCTGTTTTTCTTCTGCAATTGTGCTCATGACATTTCCTGCAAGGAGGCTTTCCTGAAGGTTTCCAGCAGCGCTTTCAGCCCACAGCCCCTCTGGCCTCCTCCCCACGAGCACGGCTTGTGCCTGGCCCCAGCGAGCGCCGCGCTCCCATCGCAGCTCCACGCGTGGCTCTGGGAATGTCCCCCAATGTCTGGGCTTGGCTCATGAGCCTGACTGATCTACTGAGGGCGAGAGCTCCTGTCAGGGATGCTGAGCAGCCGTGAGGTCAACAGAGACAGTCAGAGGATCACAGAACTGGCAAGGCTGGAAAAGACCCTCGAGATCATCGAGAGCACCGAGTCCTTCCTCGAGGAACATCACTCAGGCGCAGACTTTGCCCTGTTCCTCGGTGCCGAGGAGTTGCTTTCCTCTTTGAATGCAATTCTATTTCAGAGAAGCTGCACGCAGCCCTCTCCATGCAGGAGGAATGGCAGGAAGAATGCAGATTAGGGAGAATGCATGCACAGATCCTGGATTCCTTAGTGTGCTGCTGCTTTCCCTCTGCCTGCGCCTGAAAGCTTCATAAACTGTCCTTTCACAGGCTTTTAATAAACACTCAAGTGACTTAATCTCTTCATGCAAAAGCCTACTTGTGTTTTAAGCTTTCTGTTATCAATGTCATTAAATCAATATCCTCAGTTCTACAGGATCCAAGTCACATATAAGCTGTCACACACAGTTTAACTTAAGAAGTGCAATATTGAGGTACAGTCAGTTCCTTTCTCGTAGATTAGAGAGTACTTTGAAGTAGAGCTGTTGAAGATCAGAGGGAGTTTATTCCTCTGTAGCCAGTTTCTTATGTGTAGGGGGCTCTCTATTCTAATGACAGTTTTGTTGCAGAACTTCAGTGAAGTCTGAGAAGATGAGTATTTTGTGCAATTATCAAAAATGGCACCAGAAAGCCTTGTGGAGTCTGTATCATGGGTGATAAAACATGGGACATGTTCTTTAAGAGAAATAACAAGGCGAATTAGGATAGACCCTTATTGTCCATTCTTTAATGTGTTTATCTACTTTTTTATTATTATTAGTTATTTATTTATTCTTTCTCCATCTGAGTACACACACAATTCTGGACAGGCCAGAATTTTTATGGCTTCACTTGGTGCAGTTCATTGTCTAATGAGTGACATCTGTGTTTAGAGTTGAGAGGGACAAAAACAATCATTTGTCCCTTGCCAGAGAAATTCAATGGAGGGTGAAACATGCATCTGGGATTTATTTGTGTAAAAGGATACACAACTGCAGCACCATGTCTCCTTCCAACCTGGACCTGAGGTTCCCTTTCCATTTAGTGTATTAAGAATCCAGATTTATCTAGAGCAATCTGACAAATCAGAAATGATGGTTAGTGTTCAATCTTTGCTGTTATTGCAGCAGATCTTCCCCTTTTCCTGTTTTTTTTAGCCACTGTCAGAGAAGTGAGACAATTTGTAATACAAGCAGAGTGCAGATCCTTTGAGCAGCTTCCTCCAGGAGAGCTGAGGTGATGGACATGGCATTGAGCAGCACAAAGGCAAACTGTGGGACATGGCCTTGCTGCTGCTGGAGCAGAATAAACTCTGCCAACGAGCCCCAAACAAAGGGACAGCGGCATGGGCAGAGTGGGGAATGTCAGTGTATCAGGAATGAGATATTTCCTGAGGATGAGGGGTGTGAATCTGACAACGAACCCCAAACCAAGGGTCAGTGGCGTGGGGAGATTGGGCAATGTCAGTGTATCAGGAATGAGATATTTCCTGAGGATGAAGGATGTGAATCTGCCAACAAACCCCAAACTAAGGGACAGTGGCATGGGAAGATTGGGGAATGTCAGTGAGGTATTTCCTGAGGATGAAGGATGTGAATCTGCTAACAAACCCCAAACGAAGGGACAGTGGCGTGGGGAGATTGGGCAATGTCAATGTATCAGGAATGAGATATTTCCTGAGGATGAGGGATGTGAATCTGTCCCATTATCCCCTCCCAGCAGGGCCCACTGTGCGAGTGAGGTTTCAGTGTTTGCTTTACTCTCCTCTCCTCGTGGCAGAGGCTGCAGGATGTCCCCAGAGCCACAGGGGAAGGGTCAGGGACACTCCTTGCTCCCTGCAGAGCCCCTGACCTGCAGCATCAGCTGCTTCTGTGGCAGAGGCTTGGGGAAAACAGGGCGAGGCTGGAACTGGAAGTTTTGGGCAGGGATGTGCTCGAGCAGATAAGAAAATTCCATTTATGTTACCCAGACGTGTGAGTTAAGAGGTAAATGTCCTTATCTGCAGCGCAGCTCCCTGAGGTGTGTGGCAATCCGAGGGTGCCCTGGGCTGGCAGGAACCCTTGGCTGTCACCAGGCAGGAGGGAGCTGTGCTGCCTCGTGCCTGACACTCCTTGCTGGGCTTGGGGGAGACGAGAAGGAAAATTGCACCAGGAACTTCTTGTGCTTGGTTCAGTTTCAGCAGCGCGAGGTGGTGGGGTTTTCTTTCTTCATTCCCTAACGCAAGGAAAGCAAAACTCGGTTATCTTTCATCTTGACAGCAGAGTTGTGTTGCGATAATCTGAGAGCTGTTAATTCACCAGTGATTTGTTTATGTTGAAGATTCTTGTAATTTAAAAATTGCCTTAAGGTAGGGTCTGCATGATGTGGACTTTAAGGATTTATGTATTAGAAAGGGCTGAACAAACACTGGAAATCCTCTAGTTTGCGTATTTTGTCTGTAGCAAACTATTACTTCACTTCAGTATAATTTGAATAATTTTGTCGTCAAGCTCACGTAACAGAGTGGAGAATGGTATCTCAATATTCTTGAATATAGGAGATCAAGTTGGTTGCTAAACCTGTTTATGGAAGATAGAAATTATGTCATTGTAATGCTGAGATGTGCTAAAATATAATCTTGAATTATGGCGTTGCTCTTTCAGTTTGAATGTATGTTTTAAAATAATTGCTATTGTGGAAAGAAAATGCCTGGGAGTTGGTCATAGTAATGCCCATATTTCAGTGTTATTAATCGTAAAACGTGACATTTTTATTACCCAGTGAGAACAAACGATGAACAAAGCCCAAAGAAGCCAAATACATACCGAAGAATAATGTCCCAATCCTGCAAAAATTAACACATGTATTTGGGTTTATACACAACAAATGATCCTGGTTTTCTATTTACTTAAATGGGACACAGATTTCTCACTCAGACTGGCATGAGTTAAATCCCAGTGTGTAAAATTAAGACTGAATGCCATTGTTTGCATGTTTGGGGCTTGTGTTAAAGCTGTGAGGACTGAACCATTTTGCTGACAGTTATGGTGTATTAATCTAGAAAATGTCTCTTGAAATTATTGTAGCAACGAGAATTTGAAGTAGCTGAATATGGAATTTAGTCCTTTTTAAACATTCCTTCAAGGTTTCTATTTTTTTCTTTCAGACGCCCAGACAGTACAGCCAAGCACTAAATAAAAGTAACAGAGTTCATCTTTACTGTGCATTTCTGGACTATAGGTATGTGGCGTAATTTCAAGTTCTTTAAATTGGTTTAATGAAATGCACTGTTTGTAATGCTGTGTATTACCTATATCCTCCTTGCTGCCTGTCATTCATGGGAAAAGTTAAAGAAACGGAACCACTAATTTGTAAAAAACACAATGCGCTTGTTTCTTCTCACCATAAATAGGAGACCTGTTATTCACAGACCCTGGGTTAGGCAGGTAATTGGGAACTGAAAAAAATCCATAATCGAAATTGCAGACTGATACAAATCGTGCTAATCTCGTTTAAGGAGTGTGTCCACTTGGGCAGAGGCTTGGGTGTTCAATGGCAAAGCTTCAGCACAGCCATTGCTTTCCCTGGATCCGTGCCTGTGTCACAGCACCGTGTGACAGCAGTGTCTCAAGCTGGGAATTTTGGAATGCATGGAATAGATAAGTATAGTGTCCCTGAATGCAAATCAGAATTAAAGGGAAACAAATATCACCTCAAATTTCACTCAAAAAATAAGAGATATGGAAAAGCAGTGGCTTTTTCTTTTCTTTTTTTTTTAGCTCTGAATACCTTTAATTTTTTTTCACTTTTGAAACATGCTGCTCTTACTGAATTAATTGAGAAAGAATGCAAATAGTGAATTCTGAATTTCATGGGGATTAACAGTTTTTGAGCCATAACACGATAAACCTAATTGATGTAGCAATGGCGTGGGATGCTGTGATCCCTCCTGTGCAATATGCACTTGGGAAGGTCACAGTAATTGTTTTATTGAAGTTTTGTTTCAAGTGTGTTGAACTGTCCCAGCTGTTGGCAGTTACTCGTTGTTATGGTTACTCACAAATTACAATAAATTAGAAGCAGATTTTAGTGAAGTAAATTAATATGGTTGCAGCATTGTTCCTGTGCTGTTCTCCGCTGGGGCTCGGGCCCTGGAGGCTCTGCAAGGATACAAACTCAAATATGAAATCTGTCCTTCCAAATGAGTTTCATTTGTGTCAGGATGGTTTTATTCTCTAGTGCATGGTACTTAATTTGGTTTCTGACCTACAACAGAGCCTCTCTGAGAGCTCAAGGAGGTCCCAAAGGGCAGAGGATGAGGTAATAGCGATCTTTAAAATAAGCACTGAGAGAAGCACACATCACTCAGTCCATCTGCAGGACTCAGAATAATATCAAAAGTAATAAATATTTGCTGTCTAGAGTTGGGTGGGTGAGCCCAAAATCCCCCACAGCCTGAGGTTCTGTGTCCCCACTGCACCCCAGGGCTGTGAGAGCACAGGGAATTCTGCCTTTGCCTGGCTCCAGGAGAAAGCAAACTCAGGAGGATCGTTGCTCAAAAAACTGCCCAAAAAAAGCAAACTGCAGGAGGGTCCTGCACAGCTGTGAGACAGAGCACAGGGATGAGCTGCCAGAGCCTGTGCCCCTGCAGCCTGGGTGACCCCGGCAGGATGGTGTGACATGGGTAAGGGTCAGGATGGTGTGACATGGGTAAGGGTCAGGGTGGTCAGGATGGTGTGACATGGGTAAGGGTCAGGATGGTCAGGATGGTGTGACATGGGTAAGGGTCAGGATGGTGTGACATGGGTAAGGGTCAGGGTGGTCAGGATGGTGTGACATGGGTAAGGGTCAGGACAGTGTGACAGTGGGTGAGGGTCAGGATGGTCAGGATGGTGTGACGTGGTTAAGGGTCAGGCAGCACAGAAAACACACTGATCTTTTGGGCTTTGCAAGATTATTGACTTCTCTGGTACTACAGTTCTCAGAATACAGAAATTTGGGTCTGGGTGAAACGCCATAAAAGAGATGCAAAATGTAAGGAAATAGTGTAGCATTCATTGCAGTGTATTTGTTGATTATAAAACTGAGAAGAAATCTCTAGAGACATTCGTGTAGGGTCTGATCTGTGCCCTGCCCTGCTCAGTGTTTTCCTCAATGATTTTCATGATGGAATTGAGAAGGCACTAGCAAAGTTTGTGAGTTCTCCAGCCTGAGATGACTTTCAGACCCTTTTGTGTCCTGTGTAGCACAGTGCATGTCAAATTAACCTGCCCAAGATGCCTTTGGACAGAGATCATGTTCTGGTTTTTTGTGCTTACAGCAATGGAACTGGGGTTTGGTCTAACGAAGGCTGTGTGCGAGAGAGTGGAGACCTCAATCACTCCGTGTGCCTCTGCAATCACCTCACCAACTTTGCCATCCTGATGCAAGTGGTGCCCCTGAAGGTGAGAGTAAGCAAAGAAGCAAATCTGTTAAAAATGAAGCATAAATACATCACTTGCGTTCTCCCATCACGTAAGTGACTGAAACTGGGCTCATTTATGCCCAACCTGGATTTATTTCACATCTTGTTTTCTGGGAAGATGTTTTAATACTTCTTGACGATACTTATTTTTAAAAACTCTTGGGAACTGAAATGAAACATGTCTGTCTTAGGTTGGAATTCACTTTATTCTCGCAGTTTTGTCGTGGTTTCTTAAAGCTGCAGGCAGGAAAAGCACTAGAGAATATTGTACAGGTGACTTCGACTTTTATGATTTGTTTGAAGACTGAGGCAGCCGAGATGTGGCTGTTAGGGTTTTGGTGTCTGGACCTGTGGAGTGTGAGAGCTGAGTGTGAGCTCCGTGTGACGCCAGCTCTGCTGCCCCTGCCCTGGCCCTGCCAGCCTTCCCAGCGTCTCCTGCTGGTTCTGCACCCTCCTGCCCAGCAGGGTTTGTGTGGCAGGAGCACGAGAAAAGCACTGTGCTTCAGAGCTGAGAGGGAACCCCTCGTGTGCAGAATTCTCTCTGCTCAGCTCCTTTGTCCGAAGAGCAGGCACACAAACTTCTTTTCAAGCAGAACGTGACTCTTCCCTGTTTGCCCAGGACCTTTTCTTGTTACTCACACTCAGGTTTCAGATGAAACTTTGATGACAAGTGCCTTGTTCTGCACAATAGAAATGTTCTCTGTTTGTGGTCAGAGCAGTGTGTCTGCTCCTGGCAGGTGCAGTGCTGCTCCTGCTGAAGGATTCCCTCTCCAAAACCCAGCGGCAGGAGAGGTCAGCCCAGCCCAGGATCTTATCAATCACACAGACAGCACTGCCACGAGCATGAAAAATGTCTTTGCTGCTCTATCGAGGTGTGCTGCTGTCAGGGAGGGTCCAGGGGAGATGGGGTGAACCCCACTCCAAACAGCCCTCAGTTAATAAATAATGACTGTGCAATATAAATAATTTATAAACTGCACGTTTAAAGAAATGTATACAAATTGTCTGTCAAATTTACACTCTCTGGCACATTCTCTGTGTTCTACAGACATTGCCCCTATAATATAAATTATCAGAGTGCAGAAGAGCTCCAAGAGGACTCCCCCAGCGCTGCTGTCACTGTGCTGCAGCACGAGGAGCTCGTTAGCTCTGCTGCCACAGAAGCATTTATGGCCATGGCTCTGGCTCAGGTTGATTGCTGTGAATGCTCAGTTTGCTCCTCTTTTGGGCAGCAACTTTGCCAAGAGAGCACCTGCAGCAGCGTGGGCAGCAGGGGCTGCGAGGGCAGCGCGGGTTCCTGCACAGACAGAGCTGTGAGGGAACCCCAGGCAGGGCTGTGCCTTCCCCAGGAGGTGTGAGGGAACCCCAGGCAGGGCTGTGCCTTCCCCAGGAGGTGTAAGACAATTCCAGGCAGGGCTGTGCCTTCTCCAGGAGCTGTGACAGACCCCAGCCATGGTTGTGCCTTCTCTAGGAGGTGTGACAGAAGGTGTGACAGACCCCAGCCAGGGCTGTGCCTTCTCCAGGAGGTGTAAGACAATCCCAGCCAGGGCTGTGCCTTCCCCAGGAGGTGTAAGACAATTCCAGCCAGGGCTGTGCCTTCCCCAGGAGGTGTGACAGAAGGTGTGACAGACCCCAGGCAGGGCTGTGCCTTCCCCAGGAGGTGTGAGACAATCCCAGCCACAGTTGTGCCTTCTCCAGGAGCTGTGACAGACCCCAGCCATGGCTGTGCCTTCTCCAGGAGGTGTAAGACAATTCCAGCCAGGGCTGTGCCTTCCCCAGGAGGTGTGACAGATCCCAGGCAGGGCTGTGCCTACTCCAGGAGCTGTGACAGACCCCAGCCATGGCTGTGCCTTCTCAGGGACAGATGGCTGAGGCGTTGCTGATTCAGTGACACTTTGTGCAGTGCTCTTCGGTGGCCCTGAGGAGAAGGTGCATTGCTGTCAGGGTCACAGTGCAGAACAAGATGTTCTGTTATCCAGAGAGCTCAATGAATACCCCCAGCCCTCTGGGTTAGTCTGACCACGTGAAGATGGGGCTTGGCTTCCTTGGGTCATCGGTTTTTATCTGACCATAATTATCTTTATTACTTGTGAAGCACCTGATGACCCCAGCTGGTTTCCAAGTATAATTTTTCTAGGAACTCTTCATGCTGATAATAAAATGCAGCTTTGCCTGAAGACCTCCCATCTTGTGAGGCAAAAGTATCTTGGGAGAAATATGCTATTATTAACCCTGTTTTAAAGAGCAGCACTCAGGGAATTATCCAGGATTAAACAAGACAGCCACCAATTAAATGCCAGTGAAAGATTGGTTGATTCTCCAGTGGGGAATTGTTCTGAAAGGCTGAGCTTTCAAATGAACAGATTTAGGATTGTGATGATTAAGGGGATGCTGCAGTAAGTTTTAGTATTATGCAATATTAGTAATTGGAGATCAAAGATATTTCATATAGAAGTCTTTGGAGTCAAGTTTTCCTTAGGAGGTCTGAAATGCATAACTAGGAAAGGCTGGATGCGAATGGACCTTCCAGTTCCTCACAATCCTTTAATGGTTCTATTTTAAATACTTTCTCTCTCCTTAAATTTTTGGTCTGATGCATTTACATCCACCAAACTTTGTGCAGAATGTTTTTGCAGAGCTTTGTTTTCCCCTTTATGAGAGAAGGAAAATCTCATCTCCTGTGACCCTGCCCAGTGCCTCCTCCCTGCTGGAACTGCTCCAGCTCCTTCTCCACCCTCACCAACACCCAGCAGATCTCCCTCTGTATGTACACATTTTGTGCATTTCTCGTGCACATAAATATCCTGCTGTATTCGCAATATTCTATATCATTGCAGAAATTTGTCACTGATTTATGCACTTGGCTTGGGGAGGAATTAGTGTCTCACATGGATTTCACTTTGTTCCAGTGAGATGTTCAGAGGAACAAACCTGTAGAACATCTTGCATCTGCTGGTGCTTCCTCTTGAATACTTGAAACGCAGAGATGAGGGATGCTGATGAATTGTTAGACATTTGTGGCACAGACTGTCGGGTGGGTTTAATTTCTGGGGAGCACAGAAATGCAAGAAAGTTCTTGGGAACAAGCTGTGAGTCCTTCACTTTTCTTCTTGATCTTTGCTCAAATCAGGTTAGATTAATTCAGTCACTGTTCTACTGCATGCCAGCTGGAAATAATCTCCAGAGGCTCAAATCTACTGAGATGAAAAATAGTTTTTATTCCAATATTCAGAGAAAGCATTTGAAAGAGACTAGTGACAAAGAAAAATTTAAAATTCTGGAATATTAACTTGACCGCGACAAAATGAACCTTCACTCTTACATCTGTGGGCTCTACAGCAGGGTATGAAGAGCTCTGAATGTGTGAATTAGTTAAAACTGAGCTCGGATTTCCAAAGGAGTTGAACATCACTCCAGATTTTCCATCAGTTTCAGCAGGAGCTTGAAGGCACCGAACCCACGGTGATTGTGAAGGAAGGGCTCAAACAATGCTCGGCTCAGCTGCCTTCAGCCGTGCAGGGATCAGCAGCCGTAACAAGTTTATTTCAGGGACGAAATAACCATCTTGGAAAAACTTCCAGCCATGTGGTGCTCAGCTGTCAGCCTGGCACTGACCTGTTACCCTGCTGATGAATTGGCCCACAAGCGATGCTGAAATTATTTGTGTTTTATCACTCTGCTGTTAAGCCTCTATCACCCCTGGCCCAAATTCTTGCTTGCTGAGATTCGTTTATCTTGCTGGTTTTCGCTTGAGAAATTATAACATTTGTGTTGAATTTTGGAGGCTAGTGGTCATCAACTGATTTAGACAAATAAATAAGCTGACTGAAGGTAAAATGGGATGGAAGATGTGCAGAATGATTCTGAAGGAGCATGTTCAACCCTTGATTGCCCTCGAGAAGTTGCATGGATGTAATTAAGGCCAACACGCAATCAGAACTTGGAGACTTGGTTGGGAAACTCTTTTGACAACCCTGATCAAGTCAGTGATGTGAGAATTGTTGAGTTGCATCTTCCCAGCAAAAAGTGCCAGTGGGACACTCAGAGTCATTGTGCAGACATTAAATGATGGCTCTGACCAAGCTCCTCCGTCTGACAGGGGAGCTGAGGTGAAGAGGTGCCTCACAGGGAGCCTTTGCTGAGGCTGCACTCCTGGGAATTGCTCTTTTCCCTTCCCTGGATCCGCAGAGCAGTGCTCCAGCCTTCCCTTCCCTTCCCCTGGGGCAGCCAGGAGCAGCCTGCGTGGCCCTGCAGGTGGGGACACTGCTGTGCCCACAGAGCTGCGGGGAGAAGGAGAATCCTGTGATGTGGAGGTGTTTCTGCTGTTCCCTCTGGAGCAGCCCAGGGAAGCACCAGGGAAGCACCAGGGAAGCACCAGGGGAGCACCAGGGAAGCACCAGGGGAGCACCAGGGAAGCACCAGGGGAGCACCAGGGGAAGCACCAGGGAAGCACCCAGCGAAGCATCCAGGGCGATTTGTGGTGCATTTCTTGTAGCACTAAGGTCCAAGAGCTCTCTGCTGGGCAGGAACAGGATGGGAGCGGCAGGGATGGGGATGAGCCATCCCTGGAGGGGCACAGAGCCTGGGGAGATGTTCTCTGGTGCTGGACAGGTCCCGTTGGGGGCAGGAGGGATGGTGGCCCTGGCAGGAGAGGATGGGCAGCACCCTCGGGCACAGCTGGACTGGGGAGGGCTCCGTGTGCTCCCTGGGCAGCAGGAACCAACCCCAACACGGAGAGAGCTGCCGTTCAGAAGTGCTTCAAAGAAAATTCAGACGCTCTTCTTTCACTTTGGGCAGCTTTGGCTCCCCCCATCAGGCAGTGGAGCCCTCTGCTCCTGCCAAGGAGCATGCCAGCCATCTGGCAGATTCTGTTTTCATAGTGATCCAACAACCGCAGAGCATGCCAGGCTGTTTGTACCATCTGCCACGTAAATGTCATCTCAGCAGAAGGATGGTGGACACCTGGGGACCCAGGGTTCAAAAATCCCTTTAAAGAGGAATCATTTTCTCCCACAGAAAAACAGAGCTTGAAGCTCAGGCCCCCCTCCCCCAAGAGACACAACTGAAATATTTTTGACTCCTAGACCGTTCTCTTAAATTGCTCTTTTTCCTGTTTTTTTCCTCTTGCTGTCTTTTCCAACCATGAGAGTATGAAAATGACTCCTATAGAGTTCACATGTGGATGGACATTTCCAGCTAAGCAATAGAGTTATACAATCTGTGGTAGAAATAGTTTGGGGTTTTGAACACGTTTTCTGCATTTCTAAAGCTAGAAATTACTTTGGTTTTTATCCCATTTGTGGCCCCTGCTCATAAATCAGAAGAGAGCATTTCGGTATAGTTCGAGCCACTCACCAATGGGCTTGAAAACAAACAAGTGTTTATAAAGGGAAAAATATTTAAAACCATCTGATCTTGAAGCTGGAACTGTAGAAACAACCTGTACCACTTTGGGGAGCCCAGGATTTTGAAAAGGTTTGGGTATTTATCTGTGAGCTTCTCTTTACAAAAAAAAAGTAATCCCAAATTTCTTCTTTGGGGCAATATATGTGTTTTTATATTATTTTTCACTATTATCATTGAGTTTGACAGGAAGTTTTGATAATGTATGGCTGACTGAGAAGAAAGTGCATCAATTTGTGTTGAAAAAGGCTGTTTTGAAAAAGTCCTAATATTGCAAAATTCTTTAAAAATATGGGGGACAGGTGTGTAATTTATCAGTTTGGAGTATTGTTTCCTAAATCTAGTATTGCAGTTATTAATCAAACACTGCACTTTGGGTGCAATAAAAGAGCAGTCTGAAATGATAAGCTTTTTCCTTAAAATTTTCAGCCAGCTACCTACTCTAATAGGACAATGAAATGGAAATACTGTGGCATTCTCTGATTTCTGCTGTTTTGTAATTTTAATGTAATTACTTTTCTCAGCATGCTTTTCATTGTTGGGAACATAAAAAGAATAATGCCTTAGTCCAGTAATCTTTCTTTTCTGTGCTGCATATTTAAAAATTGGATAGGCACTGCGATTTTTTTGGTCCTTGTTTATTACCATTGACAGTTTGTTTAACTGAAAAGATCTCTACAGACAGTTCAGAGAGCCCTCAGCCATCAGATGAACAGAGATAAATCAGCCTGGGTGTTTATTGTAGCATTGCTCTGTGAACTTTCTTTTCTTTTCTCACTCTCTCCGCTTCCCCCTCCGTTTTACCGCGGTGATTATTGTCCCCGTGGAGGAGCACATCTCCCCGATGTCTTCACAGGATGATTGTGCCTCATATTTCTTTTGTCCTCACTACACCCGTGCTCATCTTTCCTGAAAATTGAGCCCTAGTCTCGATTTTTAACTCAGACCATTGTTCATTCCTTTGCCATTCCCCTCCTATGCCAGCACAGCTCTGTTGATTTGGGTGGGAGGAGATTTTCTGGTTGTCTTATTCCCACAGAATTACACAGAAAAAGCTGGACTGGTGCTTCAGGATAGTGAAACCCTCAAATTCCTTAAAGAATTGTTTGGCAGTTACTGAATTTCACTCAGCAGAGAGCAAAATATGACTTTTTATTTTGGAAAAGCACAAATATTTCAGGGTGCTATAATGGTCAGAAGAACTCCTTTGTTTGAGGAGCATGATAGAGTAACCTATTTTAATCAGAGTAATTAACAAAATAACACAGACCTCCTTTCCATGGTGGAAATGAAGGCACTGAACCACTTGGCAGGCAGCTCTTGCTGGCCGAAGGATTTCCCCATGCAGTATAAAAATGCTATGAATACAGCACCTTTCCCCATCACTTTTCTCTTTGAATTCAGTCATTCTGCACTGTGATTTGGGTCTGTCTCCTGCGCTGTCCTTTCTCTCTGTTTCTGCCCAAACTGAGGCTCAGGGCTGGGCACTCAGAGCCCCTGGGTGCCATGGGAGCCTCGGTCAATCCCACCCTGAGCCCAAATGGCATTTTGGACTCAAAGCCCAGGTCTGGGAAAACAGAGGCAGACACACTAATTTTTATTGACTTTTACTGCGAGCTGGGTATTTAATTATCCTGAACTGCTCTGAAAAATCTCAGACTCAGAGTCTGGCAAGAGACCTGCATTTCTCCAAGAGCCTGCTGGACCCCTGAGGGGTTTGATCCTTTCTGTAATTCCCTCCGATGGACTTAATTTTGGCTGTTAATTGGAGAACAGGGTGAGCCTGCTCCTGCTGGAACAGAAGGTAGAGAACAGATGCACAAGGCTTAGGTGTAGGGCAAAAGCAGCTCCCTGAGTTTCACACAATAATGGGGATAATCTGCTGTAAATGCAGCGTTTAACATTCCTTGAGATCCTGCAAGCCTTAGACTTGAGATGAGGGCAGAAAAAATACACTGCTTTGTGCTGCTCTAACAGATATGAGGAAGAACTTGAAAATATCTGCTTTTCTGGTCCCCAAACTTTATTATAATCTGATATCACTTCACAACTTGAGTCCTTCCTCCCTGCCATGCTTCCTTCAAGCTTCATTTGAACTAGAAACTTGCTGTGCGAGATCTGAAATGAGCAGAATCCCTACTGCTTGATGACATGTTGCCCAGAAGTGCTTTAAAAAATGATGTGGGCATTTAAAAATACTAATTAATGTCTTGGCAGAGATATTTGGAGAATTCTGTATTTTTCGTGTCACAGTGAAAAGTTTTAAATAAGCAACACCAGGCTGGGCTGGCTGGGGGAAAATGTGCCTTTAATCCTGAAAAGCCCCCGCTGCAGCTCTTTATTGCAGATTGCTAGGAGCTGTGGAGTTAATGGAGAACGGGAATTCAAAAACAATTCTGCTACAAATGGCTGATAAAGATGATTGCATTGTGAAGCGTGACTCTCAGAGACCTTTTTTCTTTAAATTCACTGTATGTGATACGCTGTGGCTTTGGAAAAGAAGTTTGTGCATCAAGTTAGACTTTTTCTGTGAGTGGTGATTGTCAGTGCCACTCAGCACGGCCCCACCACAAAATCCTGTGGTCTCAGGGAGTGGACTGAGCCTCCTGAACTCAACACAGATGTTAATTCTTAAAAAAAAGTAACGTTATGTACCTAACAAAGTGCTTGGCAAGCTGAAGGAAAACAGAGATTTGTATTGTTATTATTATTTAATATATAAATAAAGGCCTCTCTGGACTGAAATTGAATTTCAGCAGCCTTTCTGGAGGCAATTAAAACCATTAGTTTCATCAGCCAAGGCCAGCATTTTAATGTCTCTGAGACACTCAGGCTGCCAAAGTTAATTATTCATCCTTTTCTTAATTGGATTCAGATTGCATTTTAAAGGTGCAGCTTCAATAGATTTGGCTGAGCCTTAATTGCTCACCCCTACCTGCCTGTCCTTCCCTCCTGCCAGGAATGTCTCCCGAGAGGCTGCTGAGGTTTGCAGGAGGCTTTGAGGGCAGATTTCAGCTGCCAGCCCTTGGCAGGTCTGTCAGATCAATAAATGGGGACAAGCCTCCGTCACCGTGAGTAACTTCATGGTGGGAATGGTTCTGGGAGAAGGGAAGCTGACCAAAAGGGACACTGAAATCCAACTCGCTCTGACCTTTGGACTTAGGGCAAAATGCGATTGTCATGGCATTTCCACCAGTGAACAAATAACTTTGGTTTCATGCAATATATTCGCTGTATAAGCACATGCAAAAATATCATATTCTAGGTTCTGCTGGTGGGTAAGACTAAAATACAAATGGGAGCTATGAGATCGTCCTCAGCTTGCAGGACTCCTTTTTAAAGGCTGTGAAACCTTTTTTGGTTCAAGAGCTTGACTTTTTCTGGAAGAGGAATTGTTTTTCAGAAAGGAGATTTCAAAAGTAGTTTAGACAGTGAAATTACTGCTTTTGGTCTAAGTGGTGAAGCTGTAATTTGGTAGAGGCACAAACCCTTTCAGGATCAGCTATGACAAACCTCAGTTAAAGTGTTTGAGCTCAGCCCTTTGTCTGATGTGTGACCTCTACACGCAGAAATAGAGGGATGTTTTGCAGTATGTGAAGAAGAAAATTTTAGGTTAGAACATGCCCAAAATGTCCCTTCCTTTGGAGAAGGCCCAAAGTGTCCTCCTTGCCCAGCAGGAGAGGTGCAGGCAGCTGCCTGAGAGGTGAATAATTTGGAAAAGGGACAGGAGGGCACAAGTCCTGCGGAGGAAGGGAGCACTGAGCCCAGGGCTCCGAGCTGACCAGGGCTGCTGTGCTCCTGGCCACGGTCACTCCTTAATGTCACACAAATAAGAAGCTTTTCTCTTCTGGATACAAACAATTTTTCTTGTAGGGCCTATTAAATAAGTCTTTCATCCTGAACTGACCTTTCCCAGCTACTCCAGAGATGAAAAGTGCCATCCCATTATAATAATATATTTTCATCTTGCGTGCAGTTATTTTTAAACAGAGGCGTTAAATATCACTTTTTCTTCTTCTTTTTTTTTTTTTTTTTTTTTTTTTTGTGCTCTGAACAGCTGAACAGCGTCATAAAGAAAAAATACATATTTGTAATCTGAACTGGTATCTTTGCAGGATCATTTCTCAGGCCATCGCTTGCCTGTGAGTTTCCAAAATAAAAAATAAAAGCATTGAGCGATGCAGTAACTCCTTTGGAGGGAGAGCAGGGTGGGACATTGAGCTGCAATGCCACAGATGTGCAGATCCACTGCAGCTCCAGGTCTTGTCAGGCTTTTAGCAGCACTCGCAGGGTAAAGGCTGCTCCAGCCTCGGCTAAAGGGTGCAGTTTCACATGAGGCAGGAATTTTTGATTTTACTTTGTCGAAGCTGGAGCTAAGAAACATCTGTGCCTCAGTGCTGGTGATTGCTAACACTCATGATTCTCTGAGCTCGTTTCCTGGCTTTTCAGCTCGCTGCAGAGCAGAAGAATGACCGTATAAACCCAAGGAAGCAAAACCTTTTAGAAGAAAAGAATAATTTAATGTAGCCTGGGACACGTGTGAGAATCAGGCTCGTGGGACTGCTTCCCAGATTGCTCAATGTTTTATTTGGTGCTTTTTAATGGTATTTTCTTTAATAATAGCATTACAGCTTGATTAGAGTTTTTGTGCTGACTACAAGAGCATCGCAAATTACTGTTTTATATTCCACGTCATGCAGGAAGTCTGCAAACTTTCAAAAGGAGAAGCGGAGGTAAGGTGAAATCAACCCTTATGAGAGCATGGGAATTTATAGGAAATTGCGTTTTAATTGATGAGGCCCAATGCTCTGACAGTGCAGGTACTTCTAACAAATTGCTCCTTGTTGTCGCTTGAAATGAGGGCACACCTCAGCCAGCTGTGCTGGGACAACTGTGCTGTGAGAGAGATCTGATATGTTGGACACAGGTTCTCTTCTCTCCTTCAGCACATCCCTGAAATGAGGCTGCACACCCCGAAAATCACTCCAGGCCTCTTCTCGTGCTGTGTCCTTTGCCCTGCCATGCCCACCGTCCGCGGGAAGGAGATGGTTTCAGCCTCCCTGCAGCCTCCAGCCCAGCTGCTCCCTGGGAACAGCTGCTGCAGGCTCCACTGCGTCCCCAGGAACACCAAAAATGGTTGGGAGCTGAGCACAGGGCTCCTGTCCCTCACACGAGGCCAGAGGAGCACCTGGGCGGCGGTGGTGCTGCTCCTGAAATAGCTGTAACCAGACTGAGGTGAATATTGATTTAGGAACACCATTCTCAAAGCATCATTGGATTTCGGTTGTGTTCGCCAGAGCAAGAGCAATTTCCAACTCACAGATGCAGGCACCCATGTAGGTTATTTCAGGTTTCAGTGAATCTTCTACATTTTGTTGTTAAGAGATTTTTTTTTTTTTTCATTTCTAAGTAATACAGGCTCCACTAGTGAGAATTTGATTCACATCTTGTCTTGCCCTGCAGGAGGTTTCTGGAGAAAGACTGAACTAAAACACAGAGAGAGACTTTTTTAGAAGCATAACATGAAAGAAATTAGAGAGAAAAGAACAATGTTTGTGTGATCATCATCTTCTTTTGGATTATTATGTAAAAAACCCAAGGGATTTGAGTTTTAGAGGGATGAAACACCTCTGCCACAAGGAAAGAATTGGATTTGTTCAGTCTGGAAAAGAGAAGACTTAATTGTGGCCTAATTGAGTACCTGAAGGGAGATGGAGAAACTATTTCCAGGAGCATGTGGTGACAGGAAAAGGAGGAGTGGCTTCAGGCTGGAAGAGGGCAGGTTTAGATCAGACATTAGGAAGGAATTCTGTCCTGGGAGGGTGGTGAGGACTGGCACAGGTGCCCAGAGCAGCTGTGGCTGCCCCTGGATCCCTGCAGTGTCCCAGGCCAGGCTGGACATTGGGCTTGGGGCAGCCTGGGGCAGTGGAAGGTGTCCCTGCCATGGGAGGTTAAGGTCGTGTCCCACCCAGGCCATTCTGTGACTCTGATTTCTGCCATCTCCCCGGGTTTGCTCCTCTGTATCTTCAGTATTTGTGTGTGGCACTAAGACATCGCCATCGCTCCGAGATCTCTGCCAGGGCAAACCCCAGGACTGACCACTGGAAATCTGAATTTGCACTGAGCCAGGAAACTCCAGGGAACATTCTCTGGCTGAAGGACTCTGGGAGTGAAAGAAAGCCTTGAACTGCTGAGAAATACTGATTTCAGAGGGCTTTTAAATCTGAACAGCTTCCTCAGCTCCCCTCCTCCTGTAGAGCTGTGAGTCACCTCTAGCCGGAGAAAAGGGTGTCTAGTGGAGAAATCAGGAAATAAGGTCCATACATCTTGGACAGGAATATACCTGATGAGGAAATCACTTCTAAACTGCTCCATTCACCACAGATTATTCCTATTTCAAGAATGTTCTGCAAAGAATGGCTCTACATGGCTTCTTTGGGGAATAAAGGACGATAGCATCTCCTTTGCAGGAATTATCTGGTGCTTTTAAGCTGTTCCAGTACACAGAACCCTTTTGTTTCTGTAATTGATGCTGTCCAAGTCAGGGAAATGAAATGTGTCTTTGGCTGAAAAAGAAAAAATACTCAAGAGCTGCATCATATTTCCTAGGAACAGTAACACCATAGCAACAGTTGTCTTCCGGTGCTGCTGCATCCCTTAATAGTCCTCAGATTGCTGAGCAAGCCACAAGTTATTCTGCTGTAAAACTCACCATACGTGAGCTGGTACAGTTGGCAGGTAATTACAGTAAAATCTACGTATGCAGCACATCTTTTGGTCTGTGTTTATGTTTTCTCATAACCACATGACACATTATTTCTCTCCTTTAAAAGGAATTTTAATGGGGAGTTTATTGGTAGAACTGCTTCGGTTTGATAATCTCTAATGAAATACTTTGTTTGGGTGGGAAATTTTATTGTGTGTGTGTGTAAAATAATAGAAAATCCCAAACATGTGAGAAAAGATTAATTTTTATTAAAGTTGCTGTAAAAAGAATTGGGAAATATATTGTTCCTTTTAGTATTTTTTTATAATAAGTAAATGAATTACTTTTTCAGCTTGGAATTTAATTAACAGTGAATAGAGATTGGAGTAAAAACATAGTATTTCAAGCATCAAAATTAAAACTTTTTGATTGACTAATTTTTTTTTCCCCAGTTTGCATTCAGTTTATGAAAATGCCAAGTCTATCCAAAATCAAGTCAGGAAAAATGTTTGAAAATTCTTCTGGGATGAGAAAGCTTTCTCCTGCCTAGCTCTGTTCTACTTATTATATATTAATACTGCCTGGCTCCCTCTGTTGGGTGTGGCTTTTTTGTCATTCTTTTATGAGAACTTGCATGGAAAATTCAAACACAGCCTCTGATTAATTGAAGATGAATGGCCAAGCCACACTGTCCCTCTTGCACAGACTCTGTCCATGTTTGACACAGATCTGGTGGAGAGCACGGTGGAGTTACAGTTGAAATGTTCACAAAAATTGAATTACGTCTACAAGAGATGCCTGTAGATAAAAGCAGAGGCTGAGGCAAGAGCTCTGCCCTCCTGCTGCTCAGGCTGGGTCTTCTCTGGGGTTTTCCCTTCTGGAGATGTCAGCCCAGCTGCTCCAGGAGGCACTGGGAATGTGACCCATGGGACAGAGCAGGAGGGCTGTCGATGGCCTGCGGTGGGTGGGAGGTGTGGCTTTGTCACCCTCGGTGCTGTGCAGGCTTGGGGACCTGCCCAGGGATGGCCACGACTGCAGCGGGAGCGGCAGCGAGGGGTGGCCCTGGGGACAGTCCGGGAATGGCCCTGGGGACAGTCCGGGAATGGCCCCGGGATGGCCCCAGGACAGCTCCGGGACAGCTCCAAGGAATGGCCCTGGGGACAGCCCCGGGGTGGCCCCGGGACAGCTCCGGCACAGCCCCGGGACAGCTCTGGGGACAGCCCCGGGGTGGCCCCGGGACAGCTCCGAAACGGCCCCGGGGACAGCTCCGGGACAGCTCCAAGGGATGGCCCTGGGGACAGCTCCGGGACAGCTCCGGGACAGCTCCAAGGAGTGGCCCCGGACAGCCCGGGGACAGCTCTGGGGACAGCCCCGGGACAGCTCTGGGGACAGCTCCGGGACAGCTCCAAGGAGTGGCCCCGGACAGCCCGGGGACAGCTTTGGGGACAGCCCCGGGGTGGCCCTGGGGACAGCTCCAGGACAGCTCTGGGATGCTGCGCTGAGCCAGCAGGGCCACAGCAGGGCAGAGGAACAGCTGAGGAATCCTGGCTCAGGGTCAGAGAGGGAACCGAGCCCCGAGCATGGGGATGGATGTCCTGGCGGTGTGACCGAGCTGGGCTGGCTCGGAAGGGGAGCAGGGAATGGATGCTGAGCTGAGGAATGCTGGCTCAGGATCCGAGAGGGCACTGAGCTGAGGAATGCTGGCTCGGGGTCACCGAGCCCCCAGGAGGGGGAATGTCCTGGCTGTGTGACCGAGTCGGAGCTGGCTCCGAAGGGGAGCAGGGAATGGATGCTGAGCTGAGGAATGCTGGCTCAGGGTCACCGAGCCCCCAGGAGGGGGAATGTCCTGGCTGTGTGACCGAGCTGGGCTGGCTCCGAAGGGGAGCAGGGAATGTGTCCCCGGGAGCACACCTCGTGCAGGGCTGGGGGACAGCCCAGGGCAGGGCTGAGTGGCTCTGCGCTGGGATCATCGCTGATGGCTTTTCTCTCTCTTTCCCTCTGTGCAGCTGGCACGGGAACACCAGGTGGCCCTCTCCTCCATCACTTACATCGGCTGCGCGCTGTCCATCTTCTGCCTGACCATCACCCTGGTCACGTTCGCTATATTGTCGTGAGTAATTTTAATTTAATACCTGCCGAGCGGCTATCGTGCAGAAAGGCAAGCAGTGCATTTCGGGCCACTGGGTAGGATCCCTTTAGGCACTCAGGATAAAACAAAGGCTATTAATTCTACTACCTTCCTTAATTAGATTCTGCACATGTATTTGTAACACTTGGTTGGTTATTTCTAAATTACTTTCATTTCCTGAAATGGGATGGTCTTTATATAACAAGTTATTTCCATCCTGGGGGAGATATTTAATTTTTTTTTAAATTGTCCATACTTTGTTATAGCTCAGGAATCCTGCAAGGAGGCTTGTAGGAGGCCTTGGTCTGGAGCTCGATGCAGTGCAGTGTGAACAGGGGCTGCAGGATCACCCTCTGCCCCCACACACGTCTCAGGATTGCTCGGAGTACACACACAGTACCTGCTGATTTCCACTGTCCTGTCTGCAAGGCAGTGCTTATAAAGGAGTGCCCAGCAAGGAAGGCTCAGTCACCATCAGCTGCCTGACTTGTTTCGTACAGCTTGTACACAATTACCTCACCCAGCCCACGTTTATTTTCAAGTACCTTGCTGTTCTCTGTGAGGCTGGTTTTCTGATGTGTTGCTCTGGTAGGATGAAGGACAAGGTAATCAGTGTGAAATTCACTCCATGGCTCGTGGTTCAAAACCTGTGGCTCTCCCACCCATAACACATCAGCCCCTGGGAGGAGTCTCTGTTTCTGCCCCAGGGCACTTTATTCCTGTTTATGTTCCAGTAGTGACAACTGAGTTTGAGGCTCAGCTGGGCTTGATACAAATATTTCTGAAAAAAAAAAAGCTTTCATAAATGTTTGTGTCTAAATAAAAAATAGAAAACCTGATTAAGGGTGAAGCAACTTGACCAAGGTTGTGCAGCACTTTGGGAGTACAACAAAGAGTGAGATTCTTGTCTCCTTTCACACACTGAACCATATTGTTCCTACTCGAGTTCAATTTTTGTTTTCTGTGCCTAAGCATGTATTTTGGACATCCTGTTAAGAGGCCAGTTTCTAGGGAAAAGGACTTGCTGAATCTTAGTAAACTGATTGCAATGCTTGTTTATTTCCAGACCCCATACTATTTCCAAGTTTCAAGATCTGTGTTGGTCATACTTGGATTAAGTGCATAAAAGTGTGGCAAAATCCACTCTAAGTAAGTCCAACACTGCCTATCTGGCATTGCGCTGTTGGCATATTTAGGCTAAGGGGAATGATCTGCTCCATTTTTGTCTGAGTGCAAAATTGGATGTAATAGTGTCTAAAAAGGGAAAAGGAGCAGAAGGAGGTGGTGTTGCTGCAGCAGGGCTCAAAACTCCTCAAGAAACTGGAGGCAAACAGAAGACTTGGAAGGGGGCTCGGAGCCAGCTGACTGTCACAGGGTTAATCACCCCACCTACGTACAGGATCCTTCAAAATGCCAATTAAAAATAATTTGATTAGCTTTTCACTGGAGAGCAGGGTCTCATTAAGCAGCTGAAGTGAAATTTTGCAATGTGGTGTTAGATGACCGTGACATAAGTGCAGAAGAATCTGGCAAGTTCTTTGCTGCTCCATGTCCTGGCAGGGGCAGCCCTTCCCAGGAGGGCAGCGAGTCCTGCTCCCCTCCTGGGTAACATTTCCAGCCACAGATCCATGGAGCTCCTCGTTAGAAAGCCATCGGCACCAGGCAGTGCATCCCTTGAGTCACTTTTGGGATCTTGATCCTCCTTGTCCTCTCCATCTCCATTTCCCTGGCGTGGAGCAGTGCAGAAGGCAGTGTGGATTGGAATAGGAAACCTGTTATCACCAGCACTGTTTGTTTTTTAAAGAGAAGAGCAAAATCCAGCAAAAGGCCTGAGATGTTCAGATCAATGTTTTTGTTTTCTGTTTCCTATTTCTGGATGAGAACAGAAACACGAGGTCAGAAGACTTCCAGGAAAGCCTGTTCTTGTCAGATTTCCAGCTGGTTTTTGAAAAGCTAAGAGAGATAAGTTCAAATGATGTTGAAACCGCGGTCAGGTCCCTGTCAAGATAGGCACTGCCCATCGGTGTGTGGAGCTGTAGTTCCTGTGCTCAGAAGTTATAAAGGTATAAGTCACAACTGGAACCAATGCCTTTTCACATTCTTTTATTTCTCATACAGGCAAAAACCAACAAAATAAAATCAGGAGCTGTGGCACAGCGTGGGCTGAGTGGTGCCAGGTGCTGTGTGCTTTCTGTGCAGCTCTGAGCTCCTTGGCAGCACAGCACCCTTCAGGATGGAACCCTCTGTCAATATTCTGTCACTAATCATCAGCTTGCTCATGTGCAAATCGATCTTTGCTGCCCTCAGGACAGCAGCAGAATATCAAAGGAGCAGGCAGATGCCACTCCATCACGGCGGAAGGAGAGCCCAAAACACACCGCGATAACCCCACCAAACCAAAAGCCAATGTAAATGCTTGCTGATAAATCATAATCTATCCGTGCCTCTTGTTTTATTCGCGTGTTTTTCTGTCTCCTGCCAGCTCCGTGAGCACCATCCGCAACCAGCGCTACCACATCCACGCCAACCTGTCCTTCGCGGTGCTGGTGGCTCAGATCCTGCTGCTCACCAGCTTCCAGTTCAGCCCCGGAACCGTAAGTGCCAGAGCAGTGACACTGTCCTGGGAGGCACCTCCATGGAGGGAATGCCACGTGCAGGACAGTGCCTTCCATCTCAGATCTGTTTTTAACACGCCTTAGCCAAAAAATGCCATTCCACTACAGGAGGGAATTCCTTACACAGAGAACCAGGATCTAAACCATCAAAACTGGCACCTAAAACAGCTGGGCTAGATTAAGACAAATAGGCCAAGCTAACAGTGTCACATACCAGTAAAACCAATTTCTCTCTACTCTTGGGTTTAAAAAATGCAATTTAAAGTAACATAAGGCCTTTGATGGAAAGTCCCACGTGAAGAGCAGAAACAAAACCTGATTTTCCAATAAGCTTCCAGGGTGCTCTGGTTTTGTGCTGGTAAAAACTTGGCTACTTTGGTGACCAGCTGTCGTTCCATATTATTTTCAGAAGCAGACAGTGGTGTCTATTAATGGGATTTTTTTTTTCTGTTTGTTCTCAGAAGGTTTGCACATTCTTCATTTTGCCAATACAACAGCAGCCTAAATTTATATTCAGCTCAAATGGGATCCCTTGGATTTCTGTTAGGTTTACAAATAACTGAAATGTCTGGTTTGCATAGGATGTTATTACCTGCGGATTTAAAAGCACTTTGTAAAACTAAGTTCATACTCTTTGCTGTTTTACATTCAGGTGGGTCCTGAATGAGTCATGCAATGTGCAGGGGAGAAAATGGTAGGGAATGCTTTAGAAGGAAAATGAAATGGAGACATTGGAGAACAGCGAAAGATGAAACTGAAGACAGTAGAAACCAGGCATGAAAATAATCCTCTTTAAGTACAGAGCTAAAGCCGTGTTGAAAGGGCATAGGCTTGAGGGCAATAAAAGGTTCACTCAGTGTAACACTGTGTCTTATTCTCACAGCTTTTCCTTTTTCTTCCATCCCAAATTTTCACACAATTCAGCTGAGTCACTTCAGATGGTGTGTGAAAGCCTCTTTACACCTTTATCAAAGCCAGCATCACCTTCAGTCTTTTAAAATCCCGTGGAACGCTGGTCGTGTTTCCTGGTGTGGGTTGGGTGTAGGTAGAGCCCATGCTCTCCCGGGACCTGTCCCAGCGTTCTCCTACATCTAAAATGTGCCTTGTTCACACACAGAGCTCCTGCTTGCTTAGTCGAGCTTGTGAAATGCTCGCACAGGCTGAATTGCAGTTTTACAGGTGCGTATTTTCTCTTAAACCTGTTCCAGACTCTAGTGAAATCGGGACAGTACACAACAAAGCAAGACCTGGTTTACACCCCAGGCTTTGCGAAATGAAATGCTTCACAGAATCCATGGCTTTTTTTAGCCCTACCTCCCCTGTAACAGCGGTAATTGTATGGGATAACACTGTAAAGATCTTAAAGTTGAAAAACGTGATGTAAACACTGTCTGGTGAGCTTTTATTTTTATGCTTTATCCTCTTGGAATCCAGGGGGGGATTGTGATTCATTCTTTATTGGTCTCCTGTCCTCACCTACTCCGTGCTCTGCTCTCGCTAGCTTTGACAGCAGCTTAAATACCTTTAATTGCAGTAATTGAGCTGCTAAATGCTCGTTTATAAAAAGAGGGAGACAGTGTTTACACTAGAGGGTGTGAATTTGGACTCTCCTGCTCCTGCCCGAGCTGGGCTGTCAGTGCTGAGCAATTTGTGCCCCCGCAGGACCCTCCTGGGACCCCTGGCTGGAGGCAGGGCAGTGCCAGGGGAATGCCTCCCAAAAACAGCCCCTGGGCTCCCATCCCTTTCTTGCACGGCTGCTTTGAGCCTCTCCATCCCTTTCCCATCTCTGTCTCCAGGGATATTTCATTTGTTAGGCAGCACTGTGTTTTTCCCAGCACAACCAGAAAATTTAGTGTGTCTGCTCTCTGCAGTTCTGGATCAGGTTATTAAACTTCCTCCTCACTCAATATTCCTGCATGGCATTGCTGGAAACACTTCCAAACGGAGAGGTGAAATGAGCTGCTTTTGTTTGTGATACAGGTATAAATTCACCTGTTTTAAGACTGTCCTCAGTAAAAAAGTGACTAATATTTTCTGAGTGGCCTTTCCGAGAGTCTGCTTTACTTTCTCAACAACAATACAATAGTCCCTGCTGCTAGCTGGGCTGATTTCTCTATTTTCACAGACTCTCCAGTTGTCAACTCTAAGAGTACCAAGATCTGCCTTTTCACAAGTATTCTGCTAAAAGTAGGGTCTTTCATATGGTGCAGCAAGGGAGACATGCGTGCGTTGAGTATGTAAAGGCTCAGCTTTTCAGTGCTTTTATGGAAGGCAATTTTGCCATTTAAGAGTAACTTCTAAGCAATCATTAAGGCAAAAAAATATCAGAATGAGCAGCAACTTTGCTATGGATTTTATGTACAACTCTGCAACTAGGTATTATACAAAATTATATACAGACCTGCCTCCTGCTATTTCACTGTGTGTTATTTTTCTGCTGTTTTGTGATTCATATTGTTTGGCTACTCAAAAGTTGGAAATTATCCATTTGACAGAACTAGCCAGTAAGTCAGCTTTATGTTGCATTTATATTTTTGTGGACTAATCTTCTGGTAGAAATCAAAAGGCATTAAAATGGATTTTATAGCCTTATGATAAAATTAACTGGGAAGGCTTTACAGCTTTTGTCAATAAGCTAATCTGGTTTAATAATATGTCACTGAACTTTGTGAAATACTAAACCATATACAGACCTCACTTACACGAATTAACCCCAAATTTATTGCTTTTGAATGCACATAGTCCCTCTGGATTTGCATTAGAATGTCCTTGCACTAGCACAGTACAAGCCAGAAGGTGCTGGAAAGCCTCAGTTTTCATTATACTACCAAGCCCCACCATTTTAATTTTCATTAGCGTATAAAACCCCAAATCACCAACACAGAGAACAGAATGCCAGCACAGCACAGCTCAGCTAATGCAGCAAAGGGAATAACCATCAGATCTGAGGCAGCACACGGTTCCTGCTGGTGGTGCCTCCCCAGGACAGACTCTGCCAGCCTGGGAGCCTCCGAGGGAACTGGGGAGCTGAGGAATTGGGGAGATGAGGAATTCACAGGAATTGGGGAGCTGAGGAATTGGGGAGCTGAGGAATTCACAGGAATTGGGGAGCTGGGGAATTCACAGGAATTGTGCAGCTGAGGAATTCACAGGAATCGTGCAGCTGAGGAGGGCACAGGAATTGGGGAGCTGAGGAATTCACAGGAATTGTGCAGCTAAGGAATTCACAGGAATTGGGGAGCTGAGGAGGGCACAGGAATTGTGCAGATTAGGAATTCACAGGAATTGTGCAGCTAAGGAATTCACAGGAATTGGGGAGCTGAGGAGGGCACAGGAATTGTGCAGCTGAGGAAGCACAGGAATTGTGCAGATGAGGAGGGCACAGGAGCTCCCCTTCCCCTGGCCAGGGTGCCCCAAGCCCTCGGAAACTCTGCAGGTGTCACAGGAGGGATGTCACAGCCACAGGACAGGATGTCCATCAGCAGCTCCGAGAGGTGAACCTGGCCCAGGGCTGGGGCTGTGCCAAAGCTGTTTGAAATGTGTGTCTGAAAGCAAAGCAAACAAGGTTATCTTGTGCTGAGACCACGGCAGGGCATCTGCTCAGTCCCTGCCACATGAGCAAAGCCACCGCTGGTGACACAGCCCGGGGAGCAATTAGGGGGGAAGGCAATTAGGGAGGGAAGGGAAGCAGTGTGAGCACCTGAGGGTGGGAACAGAGAGGATTGGTTTTCCTGTTTCCATAAGCCAGGCTGATAGGAGGCTTAGAGAAAAATGTAAAGATAACTTAAGGAGAAGCAGGGGGCAGGGTACAGGACAATAATTGTACCCCACTTCTTTGACTCCTGTGTTTGCTACAGGCTCAGCAACCACATGCACACACTTCAGTTTTGACTTCTTAAATATTTTGTAGGCTTTAGTAGGAGCATTTCTCCCACTGTTATAAATAAATAACACACTCGGATTTCCACATCACGTTTGGCAAGGTTGTTAGGGGTTTTTTTATTTTATTTTTTAAAGGTAAGAGGATTTGTTACTCTGAAGCTATCCGAAAATGCAGTAGAAAAATGAAACTGTCTAGTGCTTTCTTTTTAAGACTTTTACTTCAGTGATTTAGTATTTAGCATGTAAATATCTATGGAAATTTTTTAAAAATTGGAAAACCAATGTGACTGTATCACAAAGAACTAATGCATTAATTTTGATTCCTAATTTAGGTGCCTTGCAAGATATTGGCCATTCTCCTTCATTTTTTCTTCCTGAGTGCTTTTGCGTGGATGCTGGTGGAAGGATTTCATCTTTACAGCATGGTGATCAAAGTATTTGGGTCAGAAGAAAGCAAGCACTTATATTATTATGGAATTGGATGGGGTAAGCCTTTAGTAGCTGCTTACTTTAAGTCTCCTCACTATAGGACAAGATTATATTCAGAAACATATTTGAAATTGTCATCTTATGATCATAGTTTGCCTTACTGAGAGTAGGTCTGCTGGATAAGAAAATGCATATTTTTTCTGACTGCAATCAGACTTCAAAACACATAGTCCTTAAGCCAAATTCCTCTGCAGTGAATGCCACAACCTCCCCAGGCCAGATCAGAGCCTTAATTACCAAATCAAGAGCAGGACTGTGGGAGGGAGGTCTCACCACATTGGTTTGTTCTTTTTTTGGTTCTAACTCACAACACAGGCTCACTCTATCTGCATCCTGCAAAGCCATGCATAAAAAATGGCCACAGCAGCACAGGAGTATCACAAGACTTCATTAGTTGGTGCTTTGTGCCTTGAAATCCTTAGATTAAAAATCTGCACAGAACCCCAATATTATTATTAAGAATGAAGAAGTGGTTCTGTGACATGGGAATGTCACAGGCAACAATTCAAGGCTTTTAAAATGCAATAATGAAAGCATAATCTGAGTGCATATTGGAAGAGCCAAAACTGAATATTTTGCTGCAGACTCTTCCAGCAGATGAAAGCTCAGTTGCTCCCATGGTCCTGAAGTGGAGCAGTGCTTGACAAAGCTCCACATTTGGAAGAAGAGGAAACCTCATACACTGAGTCAAAGAACAGATGTGAAAAAACAGAAAAGGAAAATCTCTGCAATTGAGATAATTTCAAAATATGTTAAAATATGCATTATCTTTCCTCCCCTCCAAATTCATTTGAAGATACTTGAAAAGCAATTATATCAATAATACAGACCTGCTGCAGTCATAATTGGAATATTTAACACGTATTTGGCACCATGCAGATCTGGGTGATAGCAATGCTGTGAAATGCTTATATATATATATATGTATTTCAAGAGCAGCCTACTTGTTCTTTTTTTAAAGTTCTCTTTATTTTGTGCCTCTATCCTCATTCATTTTAAAATCTTTGGGGACAAGCTGCAGTTAGAAGGTTTTTCCTTTTCCCCCACTGATTCTGTGTGACAGGTCCAGGAGGATCCCATTCCTGTGTCCTGATCCTTTTTGCTTCAGATATGATTTTTTTTCTCCAAAGGAGAGGCCAACAAGAGGTTGGCACCTGAAAGCTTCGATTTCTGAAAACATTTGAAAGCTGTTTTGCTGTGGTTTTTTGTAGAGCCGTGTGGAGTTTTTTGTTAAACCACTACTCAAAATGGGCCAAATGGGTTAATTAATCTTTTTCATGTACAAAGATCCAAAAGTAAGGGAAGAAGGCCAGGCTGAGGGTTGAAGACATCGAAGATTTTTAGATTCTTCTAGATTCTGTGCTAAACCTAGAGAAACCAGCTGATGTTAAAATTCTTGTAGATTTAATATTTAATCAAACACTCATGGAATAGAAATCCAAGTGGATCAAACTAAAGAAAATTATTTTCACAATCTTATGAGAACTCTGTCCTTCAGAAGTATTATGCAAAAAGCCACAACAGTGAATAACATAATTAAGAGCTGACATTTAATTTGCTCATAGCAGATGCTTTGATAATCCAATTTACAATCAATCATTACTTACCTTATAAAAATAAATTAATGATTCATATGTGCTGCAATGCACCTTTACCTTTTTATGGGGCATTTTGGGCAAGGTTTATTGGTTGTAAAATGGTAGTGATCTGCAAAGTGATTTAGAAGGCACAAGAGTAAATCAGGCATCTGACTGAGATGTGCCAAGTACAAAATGCTGCATTTTGCCTCATTTTATTGCAAGATGGTTGCTCCCAATTAGTAGTAATTAGCAGAATGAGTGCAGAACCCACCGGTCCATGGCCCAAGGGCATGTTCAATGGGGTGACAGAAAAGTCTCCTCGGGGCTGTTGTGGGCAATGCTTTGGGAGAAAAATCCCTCAGGCCCAGCAGGAGGGATTGGTCATCGAGGCACATGTGTGTAGCAAAGTACAGGAGGCACCAGAAGTTTCTGTATCTGTTCTTCAGTCAATGTTTTTTGGTTTTTTTTTTTTTTTTTGGTAAAAACTGTGTTGAAAACTCAGTGGCAAGGTCTGTTTCTTAAATGCAGCAAAGCTACTGTAGGAGCAAGAGTGGAAGGCATCATCCATAGAAAAGTAATAAATTTCTCTGTGTTAGAGATGTGAGCCATGTAAAAGTGATATATTTCTCCATATGAACTGGTCAAAAGTCCTTTTTGACAAATATTTTAAGTTTGGAAAACATGTTCAAATTTTTTATTATTCCTACAATGACCCAGAAAAAAAATTTTGAAATCCAGTAAATCTATCATATTGCTGAGAAAGTAGTTTGTATTGCTCCCCTTTTTTTAATTGCTCTAAGTATTTACATTTTAATTAAATGCTGAATTTCCTTAATCATATCTGACATCATGTCATTGCTGTGTGTCCAAACACAGCTGAAGTAATTTAACCAGGCAGCTGTATTCCAAATTGTCTATCTCTTGATAAGTACCAGGGCAACCTTTTCTCAGTCAACAGCACCAGAGTTCACTGTCAGGGACAAAACTCCAATGCTCCTTCAGTTGGTGACAGAGGCTGCTGAACAATGAGATTTCCAGAGAGAAAATCCCCATTGCATTAATTTAAATGCTTAAAAGAACACTCAGGTTTGCGAGTTCCCAGCTTTCTCTGTTACCGTATTGGCACTGAATGTGATTGGAAATTCTTAATTAAAGGCCAATTAGAGATCAGTGTGTGCTTATGTTCTAGGGGTTAGAATTTGGAAGGTGACAGCATCCTCCCCTTAAAAGAACCTTGAGGCTGATTGGGTAAAAAACCCCAAAATTGCTTTTTGCCTTGGTGATTGAGCATGTCAGGCAGAGGTTGTTGTAGCAAAGGTTTTTCCTCCCACCGTTTGTAGGACGCTGGTGACAGAGCTTGTGACACTGAATATTCTCCTATTTCAGCCACTCTCCTTGCCTTTAGAGACTGTCACGGAGTGAAGACTTTGTTCTGAGCTGTCAAAAGACATAAATTTCATTATTTGCTGTTAGTTGGTGTAGTCCCCGATTTCTGCCTAGATATGATGTAATACAGCAGAAGAAAATAATAGAAAATTAACTTCTTCAATATAAATGGGAGAAAATACTTTTCCCCATCAAGCAAACTAGATTTTTTTATCATTGGAAGGAAATATACTTTCATTTGTGTCTAATGCTTCATCTTTCTCAATAAATGACATATTTAGCCTTTTAGAATTGATGTCCTGAAATTGCTTTGAATTGTCTGCCACAGAGCTTCTACAGTCTGTTTTTGATGGTTTTCCTTTTTTTTTTTTGATGTACAGAAGATACAGAAGCTTTCAAAATAAAATGCTTCTTAACTACTGTCTCCCATACTTATAAATACATATACATATCAATATATAATATTTATGAATGTGCTTCTAGCCACAGTCATTAAAAATGAAAATACTTCTTCCAAAAATTATACTTCTGCCAGTACCGGAAAACTTTACAGAATTTGTGAGGATGATAGTGGTAAAATTAAGCAGAAATTGCCTGTCAGAGAATTTTGTAAAACCTTCATGCAGAAAACCTAAAGAATTAAAAAGAAAATTGGAACTTCAAGCTATCATGTCTAATACTCTGTCTGAGAGCTGTTTATTAAATTCTGTAAGATGATAAAAGCTCAAACCTTCACATTTTATTAAATCATCCAGGAGCTAGCAGACAATCACTGAATATCTGAAGGGCTGGGCTGTGTTCAGCACTGCTGGCAATAAAACCCTGCCAGCCCCTGGCCTGGGACACTCTCTCAGTGACACAGCAGGACCTGGCAGTGCTGGGACACAGAGCCCCTGCGCCATCCCATAAACGTTCCTCCACCTCCCAGGTGGCAAAACCATCTGGAAATGGAGTTTCCTCCAAAGAAATCTGCAGAAATCTTGTAGATCTGTTCCATATTTATGATCAAATCGGTCTTGGTTGGGCACCTGAGGAGCTCTGAGTTGGCTCGTGTCTCTTGCTGCCAGGTGTGATGCTCTGGGCACCGAAAGGTCCCCATTCCTGTCCTCTCACCTGCTCTTCGTGCACCCTGTGAGGAACTCTGCTCTCTTATCTAAATTCTTCTGAATTCTTGAAGAAAAATGCACTTACTTGGGGGAAAGTGGTGAAAATAAGGCTGATTTTGCTTCACATGGTATCACTGCTTGAATAGCAAGTGATAAACCAAACCAGGCTTAAAGAGGACTGTGATTCCCATGGAAATTAGCACTAATTCAGTTTAACACTTAAAAACTAGTGCTTTATTAAAAAGTCATTTTGTTTGTCTGACAGCAGTTGATTGAAACACATTGGATTAAACAGCTGCAGGATGATGTCAAGTTAGACTTAATTTGAAAACGAGCTGTTGTGCTCGTACAAAAGTGGTTTGGCTTGCTGGAAGATGCTCTTTTATTCCTAATATTGCCATTGCATTTCCCTTTCTGCAGGCTGCCCGTTGGTGATTTGTGTCATTTCTGCAACGGCGTCCCTGGACAGCTATGGAGAAAGTGGCAAGTGAGTATGAAAAGCTAGATCCTCACTCCAGGTGCGATAAGGATGAAAAACCTGATGTGGAGGAAACTCGTATTGTGTTAACTGGGCTGTGGTGCTGCAGGATCATTTTTTTTTTTTAATTAAGACAATTACTAACTAAATGACTGTGTGTTTCCCCTGAAATGGCTCTGATTTTCCCTGCAGCTGCTGGCTTTCGCTGGAGAACGGAGCGATCTGGGCGTTCGTGGCGCCAGCGATGTTCGTGATTCTGGTAGGTGAAAGCACAGCTGCTGTTTCCTTGTTCCGTGTCTGTGTCAGCCCCGCAGCAGAGCTTGCTGAAGGCCTGGGGCCAGCCCTGCGCCAGCCCCGTGAAACGGCACTCGTGAAGTCCCCAGAAATTCTTGGTTCCCACCCCGAATTCTTGCCTTGTACACAGTTGTGTATTAGTCTGTGCATATTAATTCTCACACTGCTAATTCTATTATTTAAAGACAAAGATAGGACCTGAAAAAGTGGGACAGCCCTGCTGGGGTCGTTAATAACTGTGTGACATTGAGGTGAGTTTGTGGGTTCTGGTGGTTCCAGCAGTGCCTGTGTCAGCTCCAAGGAGCAGATCCTTCCCGGGGAGCTGCAGGGTCACAGCTCCAGGGCTGATACCGAATTCTCCTCAGCACTTTAATGATGCTCACACATTAAATCTCCCTGAGCTGTAGCCTAACCACTGCGATCACTTACGGAGCCAGGGTGTGTGCAGAGAGTAGAGATGAACACCTCTCCAGCCCTGCTCCTAACACTTCTATTGACCAGGTTATTTTCCTGCAGGCTATCCTGTCAGATATAAGTATGAAACTGCAATAGACTCCTGATCAGTGAAACCAGGTTATGTTTAAAGCTTTACTTAGCTTTTTAGAGGGCTGGACATTAAAAAAAAAAGCACAAAGAAACTTCCCCAGGTTTCGTCTCCCAGAAAACCCTCACAAATCCTGCTCACAAGCCAAAGGAAGGAATATATACAAAAATATGTGTGTGTATATATATATTGCACACCTCTGTGACTATTTGGCAGGCAGAAGGTACACCTTGACCTCTTGTATGTGAGTTTATATGCCAAGGTGTGCAGACACTGATGATTGGAGAGCAATTCAAATAATGTAATATCCATGTCTCCTCCTCCCATTAGCACTTCTTTCTGGCCATTGCTCAGCACCAAAGGAGGACATGAGATGCAGTCAGTGACTCCAAATCTGTCCGGGCTGCTGTCCAAAGGTGGTGTTACCCAAAACTCACCAGGCAGTGGAACAATCACTCACCTGAGCAAGCACACCTCCAGCAATTTGCATGCATAGCTGCAAATGGGCAGTGGAAGTTAGAGTTGAACTGTCTGGCTCTAACTTACGATATATAACACTGTGCAGCTCAAATGATATTCTCGTAGGGATACAAATATTTTCAGAAAGAGAAAGAGTGAGCTCACAAGGTTGATCCACGTAGAGCAATTTGTTAAATAGTCTAAACCCAGCTCTGCCCAAAATAGCAGCAAGTGAGCTGACAAATTGCCTCTCTGGGTATTGAATATTCCAGCTGAAAAATGTGTTAGTGCCTATAGGGAAATAACAAGGCTAAACAATATCTTGTGCGTGTGCGTGTGTACCTGTGCTCTTTAAATAACAAATTAGCCACCAGTTGCATAAACTAACATTTAACTCTGAAAATACTTCTCAAAAGCAGTCTTTGACTAGTTCGATCCACAGTTTCTCCTTGCCAAGGAAAAGGATTATGCTGTGAGGAGAACTGGGGGATTGCTGCTTTCAGCTCCACTCCCTAGGGACCAGGCAGACACAGTCCACGTTTATCCTGCACAGCCTCACAGGCAATGCAGACATCGTGGAGCCTTGAAACAGAGCGATGTGGAGCGACTGTGACTGGGGAAAAACACCCACACACTCTTTTCTAGGCAGTAATTCACAGAGCCTCCCAGCCCTGCACAGATTCCCAAATCAAATAAGCTCTTTCCTTGGGGTTGGACTCAAGGGATATGATGGAGGCAATAGTCCTTCCATGTGTAGGTCTTTTGGCTTCTGCCGACAACTTAAGGTTTTAAGATCACTCTCCCCCACCCCCAAAACCACAACACACAAGCCTCTATAGCATCCCTGTAAGGCAGCTTCACAAAAAAGTTCTTGCAATTAATTTGCAAACCAAAATAATCTCAGCCCAAGTTGCCTTGGGACGTGTCTTCAGTGGAAAAAAACCAACTTGACAGAGCACCTGAATTTTTGACACAAGACATTAAAACTTCTGGCAGAAGGCTTTGTTTGTTATTGGCCATCTGCTGCCTTGGTGTGTTTCCATAGATATGGCAGAATTAAGGAAATTCTGCGGAAAGCATCTGTGTGCTTGGAGCAGCGACTGTGCTGTGAGCAATCCGTTCAGAGCGAGGCACTGCACAGCACTGGCGACTCCTCTCTATTGTTTTCACTGCCAATTGTTACTTTCCTGGTGGTTTTTTGCAAATCTTTCCCATAAACAGCATTTTTATGGGGCTGAATGATTTTCATGAGCACATTGCTGTCAGTTCTGTGCTGTGGACATCAGCTTTGTTAGCAGTGTCATCAGAGGGGACTCTGGAGCCTGGGTGGGACCCAGGCTGGCACTGACAGCACTGACCTGCACTGGTACTATCCTATGAATATATAAAATAATATTCTGTCCCCTAAACCTGCTGATCACACACCATTTACTAAATTCCTTATGGTATTTATTAATATCTTTATGTACCAGTGCAGAATTAAGATGATTTCCTTATATTGAACAGTCTCTTACTCTGCAGGCAGTCCCACTGATTGAAAAGTGACCATTTCTGTCCCTTCTTAGGCATTATTCATGGGAAAAGGTGACAGAGGTGAGCACACAGTGTTTAAAGGCCCTGAGACAGCAGGAATCTTCAGAGCCACTGAAATCAAGTGCCTACTTAAGTGCTGAGGTGGATTAGACCACATCTGCTCTAAGCTTCTCAGTTTTTCTTATTGTCACTCACCTGTGAGCACTTCTAGTCTTTTAAGATTAAATTCCTTTATTATTTTAAAATTACAATCCTTCATAATTTTAAAATTAAAGTTCTTACTTAACCACCAGGAAATCCTACAAGATATTTTCAGACAAGGGCAGAGGTTCAATATTAAGGAGTACTCTTAGGAAAGCATAGGAGTCAGGCTTCTGTAGCACCTTATATTTGTTTTCTCCCCTATTTCCTTTCCAACCCTGAAGTTCTGCCCTGATAGTCAGCTCTGACTGATGTGATACTTCATGCATCAATATGAATTCACGTACAAAATAGCTCAGTGGAGTCTACTCCATCTGCAGTCGCTCTGGGATAGCTAAAAGCAGAGTCAGGCTCTCCAGAACCATTCTCCCGAATTTTCACACCCATTTGCTCAGTTGACTGGCGGTGTTTGGAAATGCCTTTTGCCCAGGGATGATTTCTGTGTGCCCCAGGGATGAGCTCAGGGCAGGGACTGCAGCCTTGGGGTGCAGCCTCTGCTGACTTGGGGAGATCCAACTCACAGCACCAGAGAGGTTAAACCTCAGACTGGAGAGTCTCTTAGAACTCCCTGTGCCAGTGCCCAAAACTCAAATGGAGCCTAAAATAGTTGGTGGTTTTAGAGGAAAGCTGGTCAATGGATTTAATTAAGGCAATGTGTTTTATCCTTTTTTTTTCTTCTTCTTTTTTTTTTTTGGGGGGGGTGTTTGGTTTTTGTTTGTTTGGGGCTTTTTTATTTTTGGGGTTTTTTTGGGTTTTTTTGTAGGGTTTTTTTTTGGTGGGTTTTTTGTTGCTTTTTTGTTATTGGTGGTGGGGTTTTTTTGTGGGGTTTTTGTGGGTTTTGGGGGTTTTTGGGGGTTTTTTGGGGGGTTTTTGGGGGGTTTTGGGGGGTTTTTGGGGGGGGGTTGGGGGTTTTTGGGGGGTTTTTTGTTTTTTGGTTTTTTTTCCTCTGCGCTGCCAAGCCTTTTCCTGGCTAGGATGGAACACACCTCATCAAGAGGGTTTTACACGTGGGATTTCTGCCCTTTATTTAAGAAGAAACAAAAGTCTTATGAGACTCGGAGGAAATTTAGGTGAAATCCCTGCAAAGCAACCTAAGCGAGGGAAAGAATTTGTTTCATAGTATTTGATCTGACAAAATTTAGATGAGAAAATATTTTGGAAGAGTCAGAGCTCCCTGAAGTCACTGGGACATTTCCGTGGGCTCTGGTGGGCTCAGGATCAAACCTGCAGAAATGGGAACTGGCAGCTCCTGCTGACTTTGCAGAGCTGAGCGTGCCTGGGCTTGGACAAGAATCCTCGGAAGAAATCCTGGGAATTAGGGAACAAACACTAACCTTATGAGCTGTATTTCTTTACCTCACAGTGTGGCCAGAGCCTGCAAGCAAAACCATTCTAAGTTTCTGGGTAACTTTAAGGCAAAATTAACTTCAATTTTGAGGTAATGTGGCCTTTTGGGAAAGGAGGAGATAGGAACCATCTACAGTGCCCTTATCTAGATATTTATTCACATAAGTCAAACATTTTGATAGAGCCTAAAGCATAACGAGTGTTCCATCAGCTAAACATTCTCCCGTTCAAATCACTGGCAAAATATTTATATCAGATTAAAAAAAAAAAAAATCACTGTGAGAACAATTCAGTGGCTGTATTTTGGTTTCCCATTGTGAGGACAGTAGAAATAGCTCCATCCCTTACTGAAACATTAACAAAGGGAGACATTTGTAGCTATTCTGTTTATTTAGGCTGGAAGAGATTGCTCTAATTTCTCAAAATACCTAAGAAAAAATTTTCGAGTTGTTCAGGAAATTTAAATATAGAACTTCAGGACTTGAGTTTAATGGTTCATTGCTAATTATAAATCTAAAATTAACAAAGGTGTCAGAAGATTTGAAAAATACCGAGGAAATCATTACCATCAAACGTGAACATTTTTAATTCAGCCTCTCATCCTCAGAATTAGAATATTTATGTCAAAATACAGTATGATTATTGAGTTTTAACTGAGGAACAGCATTTCTTTGGAAGTCTTCTCTCTTTTTGTTCTGTAGTTCAGGACAGTTTTGTTCTACCCTTGTTCTTGATGCTTTGTAGTTGATGTTCCTTTGGAGAGGAAGGGGAAAATATGTCTTTCACCTTCACATTCTCTACCTTTTTTTTTCTTTAAACCTGAAGTCTTTGCCCAGCAAGACAGTCTTTGCCACCTTTCCTTTAAGTGATAAAGATTTCCTTCTTCCTTCACCTGTGACTCCAGTACAAACTTTCTTTTGTTGAACATTTTCAGTGTTCGTCTTTTCAAGATTTCCTACTTTTCTGTTGGGAATTCTTTTCATTTTATTGATGTTTCTGCTGGACCTGACATCAAAAAGAGTGGAGCCTTTGAAGAGCAGAGTTCAGGCTTAACTTATTTTTCTCATTGCTACTTTAAAATAGTCTTGTACCTAAATTGCAAGCAGACTTTGGTAAGAAACAGGACTCGTACGCCCTGAAGTGTGGCAGGGAAGGCGCTCTGTGAAGTCTGTGCACATGCAAGTACAAACCCAAAGAGAATGTAGACACTTGCCCTCGCTGATGAAATTCCTGGAGCTCTCTGATTTTCAGCTGGCAATAGACAATTAGGGCATTTATTTGTGTAAAGCACTTTGGCTGTGAGGCAATGTACCAATCCCGACTGCTCCTGAACAGGCAAGGGCTGCTCCTGAAGGAAGGAGAAAAGCAAGAGCTTCCCCCTGTGGGGAGATGGAAGTCCTTGACGAGGGCCAACTGCGCCAGTCCAACCCTGAAACCTCTCAGCCAAATAAATGCAGCACACAGAGCTCCTGTTTTCTGCTCTGTGTGCAATGCCCTCCTCGGGCACGGTCAGAATGTGCTCTCCTGACCTGGCCTTGTCCTTCCCCCCCAGGTCAACATTGGCATCCTCATCGCAGTCACCAGAGTCATCTCCAGAATCAGCGCCGACAACTACAAGGTCCACGGAGACGCTAATGCCTTCAAGTAAGTTTTTCTCGTTGGAATTATATCATAACAAGAATCTCACACCAGCAGTGATTTGTCACAGAGTTCTCCCAGAACACTGCCAGCATTCCTCTTCAGCAAAAAGCAAATACTGTTAAAGGTATCATCCACTAGAATGCAGCCAGTTAACCTATATTTTATTAAAGCTGAACGCTGCACGGGATGAAACCTGTGGTTCAGCAGGAGCTAAAGTATTTCCCTGCTTATTACAGTCCCCAGCACTTGCTGATTCATGATTTTCCCTTTTATTAATGGAGACTTTCCTCTTCCTGCTATAGTCAAAAGCTAAATTTCCCAGAGCATCACAATCTGTACTTATTGAACTATTCTGCTCCTTCTGAGGACAGACCTCATTTCTAGCCCCAGTTCAGCACAGTATTTAGGCATATGCTTATCTTCAAGGCTCTCTTGATACTGCAAAGCACACTGACTGATGGTGGATTTAAAGGTGTGCCTGGATTCAAGTGGGTCTTTATTTCACAGTCCCTTGAGCCTCTTGGGATGGTGACCTCTGAGAGTGAATCATCTCTAAAATAGCACCAGCAAGTCTGGAGGGGAAATGCAAGGCAGACACAAAGCTACCTCTGAATACACAAGGACAAATTCTGATTTCTGAAATATATAAGATTACATGTGAGTAGCTAAGAAGATAATTTAATATACTGAGGCTAAATTAAGATGCTGAACATTCCATTTTTTATCTCCTAAAGAGGCTTTAATCCAAATATAGAAATGACAGCGTATATAAATAAAGGAATATGGAACTTAGATAGAAGAAAAATGTGATGATGGCTTGTGTTTAATGTTTCTGAGGCACAGGCTATTGTATGATAAGGATTTGGTGCCACTGTTCTGAAATGGTATCATAAAGAATAATTTTTATGCTTGGATTACTCATGTAATTTTGAAAATACCATTAAGTTTTAAATATTGGTGACAGTTACCTAATTGAAGTTAGTTTAGTTATTCTATACTTACCCATCAGGAAAAGAAAAACAGTAAATAAGTCTACACAAAAATCTATAAGATAATTACACTGTAGTGAAATGAGAAGACTGGGGATTAAAATGACAGTTTCAGGTTTGGCTGAGTTCCTGTGACCTTCAGAAATACAAAGAAAGTATAGCAACTTAGGAAGCAAATAACTGTATATCACCAATGCCAATTTTTATGGACTGTTAGAAGTATGAAGACAAAGAAACAACTCCATAAGTACAGGAGGAGCTACAGAGATTCTCCATGTGCTTGGATACTTCACTGTATTACAGTGAATTGGTTCAATACACACTGTACCTTGCACACTAATATGTATTATTTTTTTAAACCATGTGTGTGCACACAAGAAAATCAATTTATGAATAATTGTTCTGGGAATAAGATGTAATCCCTTTAATGAGGAGTATATGTTCCTAGCCCAACTATGATCAGCCGTAGATTTGATGGTGCAGCTCTGCACTGAAAATTACTTCTCCAGGTTCCGTGGCTAAGAGATGCTCTCTGGGCCAAGTAATTTTCACATTACAGTTTCAGGATTTGACCTAGCAAAAGTTACAGGGAGGAAAGTGAAGTGATAATCAGAGGGATGATGATGCATCTGAAAACATTAAATCATTAAGTTATTAAGTGGAAATGTGCTCTGATAGAACAGTTTTCCTCACAGAACTCAACTAAGTCAACAAAACACAATAGCAGGTAAAAAGAACAGAACATAGCTCTTCTGTAGGTATCATTACAGAAATGGGTCCTCAAAAGAAGTTTGAAATGCGAAGGGCATAAATGTATGTTCAAATCAGATTTTGGGTAGTATTTATACTCTGGTTTAACAGAAGCAGCAAGGCATGATGAATTAGAGTTTTATGTACAGAGGATGCCATGGAGAAAGTAACTGGTCTGTTGGAAAAAAAGATAATTATAAGGGTTTGTAGCACTGGGTTGATATGTCTAGTGTGAAATCCTTCTGTACATTTTCCAAAAAACAGGAGAGCAAAGCAAAGCAGGGCTCTGATCTGACAGGTGCATGGGAAGTGTTTTTCACAGTGTAAAACCCCCACGGCTCCGAGCTTTAAAGGCTCCTGTGTGTTGATTACAGGTTGTTAACCCTGGAGGGTGGATAAGCACAGCCAAACAAACCACTGACACAACACAGAGCAATCAGAAACACAGAGCTCTGTCGTTTCTGCGAGGGTACTGTCAGTGAGGACTGCAAGGAGGTTTTGGAATCAACAAGTTCAATGGCATAGGGAGGAATCACCGAAGGCTGCGAAATGCTTTGTGTGATGTGAGCCCCAAATAAAGAGCCTGCCAGGCACCTGGGAGTGCTGCGGTTCGGTAGTGTTTGTGTGGGTGAGCTGGGCTGCTTTAGGAAGGATTTCTCAGGCCCTTCTCACAGGCACAGAGCTGGGTTAAAGTGGTGATTTGGGGACAGCTCTGTCACCGAGCCGTGGGTGCTGGCAGCAGCCAGGTGGGACAGAAGGCAGAAGTGTCTCCTCTAGGGCTGTGCCTGTGGTTTCACAAAGTCAAAGGCAGAAAAGGAGAATTGCAGTGCAAGGAGCTGTGGAGGGGAAGCCTGCCCAGCCCAATGAACTTGAGAGAGAAAAAAGGAGGGGCTCCAGGGCTGTCTTTTCAAGCTGGAATGCAATGGAAGCAGACAGCACGATGAGAGATGGTAAGCTGCTGTCAGCAGCGGTTGGAATGATGACAGCACGTACGGAGCAGGTTGGACATGTACAGAGATAATGAACTGAGAGGCAGAACTGGCTCAGGAGCAGCCCCAGGGCCTGTGGCAGCAGCACGAGGGACGTGCCAGTGCCACCTCTGTCCTTGGGGCTCAGGGCAGCACTCACGTCAGTCTGCAAGAACCTGAGTGGCTTCACCCTGTGGGTGCTGCAGGGTCCAAACCCAAGCGGCAGCTGCAGGCTGAAAATCGCAGTCTGAAGATCACAGGCTGAAAATCACAGGCTGGAAATGGCAGGCTGAAAATCACAGGCTGAAAATCACAGTCTGAAAATCGCAGGCTGAAGATCACAGTCTGAAAATCACAGGCTGAAAATCACAGGCTGAAAATCACAGGCTGAAAATCACAGTCTGAAAATCGCAGGCTGAAAATCGCAGGCTGAAAATCGCAGGCTGAAAATCGCAGGCTGAAAATCACAGGCTGAAAATCACAGGCTGAAAATCTCAGGCTGAAAATCGCAGCCTGCAGGTGTCACACAACAGGATCCTCACCAGGCTCGCCCCTCGCCAGGCTCTGCTGCCGAAGGAAAGGTTTAGTCACACTCACAGGGACTGAATCCCATTGCTGCTGGTGGCTGGATGGGAGAGGACCCGAGCTGGCTTCACCTGCCCTGACACCACATCCAGAGGGACTCCTGGTCCATGGGGAAACAGCTCCTGCTGCAGCTGATGTCATCTGCTCAATGTTCATTCCATCCCTGGAGAAACAGCTCCTGCTGCAGCTGATGTCATCTGTTCAATGTTCGTCTCACGTGCCCCAAAAGGTCTGATTTCTCCCCAGGGGCAGGGGAAGCCCAGGCTGTACTCAGACCCCATCCCTGAGTGTCTCCAGCCAGGTGTGATGGTTCAGCCATAGCTGAGCAGAGATTGCCTTAGGAAATTGTGAGAACAAATTCGCATTTCGAGTCATGGTGGTGTCAGTTAGAAGAGGTATTTACTGCTACAGAAGTGCTGGAGCCTGTTTAGTTTCTGAAAAATTAAGTTACTTGGCAATGCAAGTGGGTATTAGCAACAAGGCTTGTTTCTCTTGGCAACAAAGAGCGATAAACTGATGTAATTATTTGGAGTAATTGTTCCTGATTTTCCATATGGCAACAGGAATCGTCTCAAGTGCTGACTCAAACGTGACTGCAGAATATACATCAGGGTGAGCCAGGGCTCTGCTCTGGAGGCAGCATCTGTCAAACTTCAGGTTTAAAAGCCAAAACAGAAAAGGAAGTTGTGAACAAAATTCCCTTTTTTGTCATGAAATTAGTTTATTATTCGTCTTCCCCATTCACATTTCCCCCAGAACAATGGGCAGTTATTGGCTCATTGACCTCTTCAGCTTCAGATGTTGCTTGCCAGAGAGGAGACACCAGAGAACATCTTGCTGAACATCTTGTTCTCATTTCAGAGCTGCTGGTGTGGTCATTTGTTTGTTTAAAGTAAATAAAAATAGTGGCTCTGAAATAAATTTAGGAAACAATATAAAAGAGTAAGCTTTTATGACACATAAACTGCAAAATAGCCAGTAATTTAAGGCAAAATGAATGTAATTAAACAGTTTATGATCAGGGACACTAATTAATGCATAATAGACTCCTGTGGCATTCTGAACAGTTAGGACTGGGTCATTGTAGTAATTTTTCTATGTGTGTGAAAATCGCTACTTTTTTAGTGTCTGGAACTTTAATTCTGCAGGAGCAGTTTACTGGAAAGAGCTGAGCAAAGAATTATTATCATCTCCTATTTATTACTTGAATTTACTTAAGAACATGCTTTTTTGTTTTGTTCTTGAAGCATATCGAACACATATATAGAATATGAACTTTTTCTTTAGCTGTGATTGGTTATACTTGAACATTTTATTAGAGGATTAGCTATTGACTCTCAGCAAAAGAATTCTGAGCAATAATTCAGTTGTGGCTTAATGAGAATGTTTTGCATTCAGGGAACAGATTTTCTGCCAAAAAGCTAATTTAAATGTTTTAGTTTATAGAATGCTGAATCTAATACCTTGAAACATTTAAATGTATACATACAGCATTTGTTTGAATTATCCATTCTTTTTTTAGGGACATAACTAATCATATGTTTGAGTTTAAGCATATGAGTAGCCTCTCTAAGCTTAATGCAATTAAAGCAGATTAGTTTAATGGAATTGCTCATGTGCTTGAAAAGGCACATGATTACATTTCTGAGTTATGAACCATTTGAACTCTTTTTCTTACTTATTTCTGCTGCATCTAAAGACTTAACTCTACTCAGTGCATTCATTAACTTATAAAGGCCTAAACACTTTTTTTTTTTTTTTTTTGCTGACTGCGTTACCCTTTCAAAGTCTCACTGCTTTTTGCATGGAAAGTTCCTTCTCTGTTCCAGTGAGAAAAGACTCCTAATGTGACAGTGTCAGAAATGTGCACCTCTCATTGCCCATGGGAGAACTCCTGCCTGATCACGCTTCCCACAGGTCATCATTTGCCTACCTGAGTGCCCTCAATTACAAGGGTTAAGGTGTGACACGGTTCTCAAAGATCTGCTCTGCACTGACTGATCGCAGTTGTGGCAGAGGAAGAAGTGCCCAGCCTGTCCCTGATGCAGAGCAGTGTTTTTAGTTTGGGAGCAGAGACAGCACGTTCAGCCATCCCCTCTGATTTCCCAGCCAGTTCACTTCTGTATTGTCCAGAAGAGACAGTTTCATTAACTTTTCTTGAATAAACTGCCAAGTCCAACTCTTACTGAACACATTCTTACTGCTTACTCTGAAATGGTCCAATGAGTTGGAAAAAATCTCTGTCTTTTTTATAAACGGTACACTTCAGCATTCAGTGAACCAAAAGTGATAGCTATCATAATCATCCATGGAGAAAGCAATTACATCAAAATTAGAAATATTTCTTAGCCTTTTAACCTATTCTTTCTTTCATTTTATTATTTTCTTTGTCCCTCAAGGCTCAATCTTCACTCAGTAAAATACTAAAACAGTTCTCCACTGGAAAAATATGTTTTCTGTTTAGTTAAATTAATGACTGAAAATTGGAACACATGGCAGTAGCTGCAGTGAATGGGAGCAAAACAGGGCTTCAAGAAAATCTCAGCACAGTAAGTCATGTAAGCTGCTGTGTTAGTTCCTTCTGCATTTTTTAATATATCATAAACCCCTTCACGTGAAACTGAAAACAGAGTCTGTAGGTTTAATGCAAATCTATTCCTTACTTTGGTTATCTGGGAGGGGAAATAATTTCCCTTTGGCAGGTGCAAGTCCGAGAGGTTTGTCTCCCAGCAGCTCATGGTGTGCAGACATCTGTGGGGTGGACCTGAGTAATTGGCGATTCCAGAGCTCTTTGCAAAGCCATCCATTACAGCCCTGCAGCAGCAGTGTGCTGTGCAAATTGCTCATCCATTTAATCACTGAGCCATTCCTGCCCTGACTCTGCCTCGGCATTTCACTTTGTTTACAAACACTGCTCAGCCTTTCAGCCCAGTCACCTTCTGCCTCCCAAACAAATCTTGGGAGTCAGTGCTGACAGCTTTGGTGCTCTAACATCAGCCATTATTCTGCAAAATGCCATGTATTTGTTGCGTTTTGCTCTTGTGATTCCATTCCTGTTCTGTGTCATTTGGTGTCCAAAGACTCCTCGTTCTGGGGATTATTCCCAGCTGTTCATTTTCACAGAATGTGCTTGTCAATCACAGCATTGCTTGAAGCTCTCACGAGAGCTCTCCTGCCAAAGAGATGCCATAATCTCCCTCAATAACTAAATTCCACCTTTTGTGATACCATTAGAGAATTTAAAAAAAAATTTTTTTTTTAAATCTCCTTCCACACAGGGTGAGGAGCAAGTTACAATCTGTAAGCTGTTCTGAAAGTCCACAGGGATTCAAAATGCACAGCACTCAAAAACCATTTCTGTGCCTTCCTGGGTGGCAGATGCTTGCAGAGCGTGGGGAGCACCTGCGCTCGTGTGCACTAATGAAAAAGGAAAGAGCTTTCTGCATGTGCTGAAGGAGAGCCATGCGTTAGGCAGAGCAGTGTGACAGCCCAAATCTGCTCCCAGCAATTCCTTTTCTTCGCATTTTCTCTTTGTGTGTAGGGAACTGTGTTCATTGAGCGTGGCTTCAGACAGCGTGAGTGATGCACCTCACCGAAACTCTTGGAAGGAGGAGAGTTGACTGGCAATAAAGGAAATAATTAAAATGAAAGTATTAAGCAGTGACAACTAGTGAGCTGAAGTGCTACTGCCAATGATAATGGCTTCAGCCTAATTAAATTTTTGGCTCATTGAATATGACAAATACAAATGCAGTTTGGGTATCTCCTTATTAGACTCAGGGTTTTAGACTAAAAATAACATGGGTTTGAATGTTGCCAATGAGGGTATTAATGAGGAAGTGCTAATCTTTTAGAGACCATAATGACAGTAATGGTAGTGCTTTCTTTGCAGCAGATGCTGAGAGTCACAGCGCTGCAGAAAGGCTCCAGGCCATGTTGTGGTTGTTCAGGCACATTTCAGGCACATTTGGGGGGGAGTATTAAAAGATTAGAAGGATGTAAAGCATAGCTGCAGAGAGGAGAGTGCTCTGCAAAACGAGAGAAACAGGGGCAAATAGCAACAGGCTTAAACTGGTGAAAAAAGTCAAATATTTTTAAGCTTCCTGTGGTGGGAGGGGAGTTGCAAAGGATGGATCTGATTACCTGGAGAGCTGCTGAGCAGCTCTCACGAGTGGCTGTGCCTCTCGGGGCTGATCTGCCGCCAGCAGCGACAGCCAACCTGTCCTGTGGCTGAGCAGGATGAGCTGACATTTTCATCCTTCCACAGCTTGTTTTTTTCTTAGTTGTCTCCTTCTGAGCCAAAATCGTCCTTCGTGGGAATAGTTTTGTGTCTGTCATTCCGCCTTAGCAGGATCTGCTGCTCCAGGGCCTGCTGATTTTGGCTCCAAAGGAATGAGCAGCTCTGATCCTTGTGGCTGCTTCTTCCTGGGTTAGGAAGGGCCGTGAGACAAAACAGATAGCTACAAAATACACCGGAAAAACTTCATAGTTAAGAGGTGCCGGTTTTTCTGAGTATAAAGATAAAATTGTTTTCATTAGAGATGCTTAGGCGTGTTTATTTTCACATCTGAATGTCAGGATAGAATAAGGTTTATTAAAAGTTTATTAAATCCCTGTGATGAAACGTGGCTGTGAGCACACCAGAATCAGAGATGGAAGTGAAGGGTATGGCCACACCAAGCCACCCCCAGCTATTTACCATCTGCTCCAGATGGGAATGTCTAGAAGCCAATGTTGTACTTATTGATCTGCGGTTGGATCAATTTCTCGATTCCAGCCCTGATAGATTCCAGGGGCAGTCACTGCAGTGCAATCTGTGCTCTGCAGGAGCCCGAGGGTTCTCATGGGCTCTCCTTGAGACAAACCAGGGTTTGTACAGCGTTTAATGAGAGCAGAGCTCTCTGCTGGCCCCAGCTTGGGTCACTCCCAATGAGCCCTTGGGGCACACGAGGTCAGCTCAAGGGTGTTGTGAACATAACTGAGACACCTGAGCACAATTCAGGGGTGCTGTCCCCCACTGTGCCCCTCCCTGACGCCAAAGTTCCCCAAAGGATAGCTTGTCTCCTTTGCTTCTAGAATTATAACAGCGCAAGGCTTCAGGCTTTGAAAATCCATCGCTTTGAAGTTCACATTAATTTGTTTTTCAAATGTCCTAGATGGATTTCATTTTCAATCTTTTAATATCTGATTTTAAGCCATGAAAGTGCTGGTGGGAGGAGGACAGGGCCATGAGTCACAGCTTGGTGCCTCGCACCAGAGTAGCAATTAAACGCTGCTCCTCCATCGCAGGATGGGCAATTCCCTGTGAGCAGCAGTAACCTCAAGAGTTTGCCTGAACTGCTTCATTTACATCCTTGGTCCCAATTTTTAATCCTGGAACTCTGTGTCAGCTTTATGCAAAATAGTAAGAACAAATATTATAGTTATGGCATGGCAGAATATAAATGTTATTTAGGCATGTGCGTTGTTCAGAGCCCTGGGCAACTTCTAAATCACTGCCCAGCCTGGCACAGCTCTTAGCTAATAGTGATTTACGTATTTTCCCAGTAAAGCGCTCTGAAAATAAAATTAAATAAATGGAAAATACAGGTAATTACAATAAAGAAAAATGCTATCTTGGTATCCAAAATACTTTTAAACTTTTAGGTGCTGTCTTCAGGCTAGTAATAAAATGCCATTAACAATATTTATGTTACAGGTGTTCTGGAGATAGAAATTGAGTATTGTTCCCAAATCTTTTCAATTGGAAGAGATGTTGGGCAGAAACATATTTTAATGAAAGAAACTGGATAAAAAACACTATTCTTTTGAGCAGCATTAGAAATAATGGAAAAGGCTGTTAAGTCAGATGGTAACTGAAAACACAAGAACAAGAGGAACAGTGAGGTTTTGGAAAGGAGATGCTGTAACCACCCCAGGAAAAGCCATGGTTTTTACTGTTTCTTGTCCCTTGTAAGTCTCGTGTAGCTTCTCCTGCTGCCCTCCCAAGTCAGTTGTCTTATTTCAATAATAACAATACTAAAAAAACTAGGACTATCTGAATACAGTAGCAGAAAAAAGAAGCTTTGGGTGTCCTCATGTGAGTAAATATAGTAGTGATGCAGATTTCCTGCTCAAAAAAGTAAGAAGCAATAAGACAGATATAAATATGTATGATATAAATACGTATGGAGCTGCATAAAGAAGTGTTTCATGACTTATTGTCTGTACAGAGCAAGACAATTAGCAAACCCTCAGCTCAGAAATTTAAATAAATTACCACAGAGTCCATTTTTCATTTTCTTAACGTACGTGGAACCAGCTGTGCCCGAATGCAGCAGCATCTTGCTAAAGAAAAGGGCCTGAGATTGTCCCAAAAAGCCCAAAGAGGCACAGGCACTCGGAAGGAATGGAGCATCAGCTATGATAACTGTGATTAACTTTGATTACACCATAAAGCTTTATGCTGCCTGCCTTCTTTAGTGCAGCTTCCGAAGGCATCACTCCCCACGTGCCAGCGCTGCTGTGGTGCTGCTGGCAGAGCAGAGCAGAGCAGAGCAGGGCAGAGGCTTTGTGCTGGACCTGGGCAGTCCTTTGATCCTCTCCTTTCCCCATATGCACATTTGAGACAGCAGATCCAGCAAGGATGCAGTTTTTCTTTGCCACTGCTGCAGTTAAAGCTCACACGAGCCATTACACAGAAAATGACTTTTCTTCCTCAGTTTTTATGCTTGACCTTGATCGCTTTGCTGTTCGCTGCTGCCGTTGCCATGGAAATGGGAGAATGATTGTTCTGTTGATATCGTTGCATAATTAAGGGTCACTGAGACTGTTTGGGTCAAGAGATCATTTTCAGAATTCGGCTCCTCAGGGGGTGAATGTTATTCCACATAAATTTTCTGCATGATTTGACATGATTGTTACTTTGTCATCCTAAATTAAAATATGGGTCCCACTGACTTCAAGCTAAAAGCCAGAAATATTTGCCAAACCTGTGGATTCCTAGAGAAGGCTCTTTTCCTGGGAGTTCCAGGGCTTCAGAACTACCAAGCTGTGGAGTTTGTTGCTGCTTGTCAGCTAAGGAGTGGTAAATGGCTGTGTAATTACCTCTGACAATTTTGAAATGTGTGTAGAATACAATCACTTTTACTGGTAAAAGCATCTGGTGACGGAGATTTGAGTCACTTCAGGGAGTAACTAACTCAGAAGCTTTTTTTCTCTTGAAAAGCTTGGTGTTTCTACAAGGACAGTTTAAGAAATGACGAATTGGAGCCTGTGCCATTTTTGACAGGCCATGCTTCCTAGATTACCAATAATTTTTGGTGTTTGCCTCGAGCCTTTCTAATGGACCACACTTTTGTTGAAAACTCCAACCCCAATGTGCTGGAGCACGGAGTAGGGGCCACTTAATATTTTTAGCATATGACGTTCCTGGGTTGACATCCCAGAGTGAGGAAAACAAAATTAATCATAAGGGGTTTTCATCACTGACTGCAGCTTTGTAAAGTTTAAAAACAGGTCTATAACTGTGTTTCATTATAGTTATAATTAATTAAATGAAGCTAACTCTGTGCTAACATCTATTGTGCTTTGGACAACTCTTGAAATTTGTAGGGAGAAAAGGCCCCATCCACATTCCCCTCCTGGTTTGGCAAGCCAAAATAGATGTGCACTGCCACACTCTTCTGTTTCCTTTGGCTTTCTTTTTGCACAGAGGTTTTTGAAAGGTTTGCCTTCTTACAGTTTCTGTCTCCCTGAGCAGGTCTGTTTTTGAAACGCTCTTTCTTTTTCTCTGCGTGTCCTTTCCGAGCAAGCTGTGCCCTTTCATATCAGTATTCCAGTCATGTGAATGCTTCCTTCACATCTCCTGTTATGTAAGGAAAAGGGAATGCTATGAGGTCCTTTTCATAACTTCTGTAATTGACAGTCCCTCTTTATTAGCACTGGCTCTGTCATCTTAGTTTACTGCCGGGAAAACAGAAATTTTCACCGCGTGATATAATAGCTATAAAAAAAGATTGAGATGGCTGTAAATAGTGCAATAAGACTAATTTTCAGAATATTGTTTCAAGATGACTTGCAGAGCTTTAGCCAATTAAGATCAGTGAGAGTTGGGCTGCTGTCGCTTCGTGCCTCACGCTGACAATGTGCCTAGGGACAGTCTGCACACAAAGCTGTCATGGGATGGAAGAATCCTGCATCGGGAGCTTGGAAAAAGGATTAAACAATGGAGACTGTGGTGGGAGAAATAATTAGGTGTAAATGTTGGAAGAAAAATGTAGATCACATCTAGGCTGCTCCACCCACAGGCAGGATCTGGCCCTTGGAGACATTCCCATTTTTTGTCCTTGAAAGAGACAGCTGATGAGGATTTTGGGAATAAGCTGTCACTAGAAGTGCCCTGTCCTGGGCAGAGTTAGGCTCTGGGTCTGTGTTAGGAGAGAGGAATCAAAGGGTTAGGCTGATTTCACACATGCAGGGTGCCCAGGGCAGCCCAGGGTGGATTATGCTTTGCTCCTATAACTGATTTTACCATCATAGTTGTCAATTTTTTTATACCTTTGACCTAGAGACAAAATTAATAGCATAACTTGTTCAACCCAAGGCTTGCTCATGGCAAACGGGAAATCTGTGAAACCAAATCCTCCTCCGTACTTTTTATTGTCTGCTTTGTGCTGCTCTTTTGTCCTACCTTTGGAGACAAACTGACCCTTAATAATAGCATGCCATGTAAAAAACCAAAAGACCTTACCCATTAGAAAACTGCAATTTACTTTCTTTTAAGAAACCCAAATTAATCCCTCCAGACTCTGGTCAATTTGCTTTTGTGAGACTATTAAAGGAAACCCATAGTGGAAGTAGGTAATATTTTCTTGTCTTTTTCCCCCTCCTCTTAATTCTATAAAGTAACCCAAGAATCTTTTAGGGAAGAACCAAACACTGTAGGAAATAGGCAAGTGAATCATTTGTGTTCAAGGAATGAATAAATCTTCACTGTTGTAAGGATCAGGGCCAATTCTTTTCCTTTTAAAATGCTTTCATTTTCCACTTGATTTTCTGAGAATTTAATTATTTTGGCTTCTGGCCATGGTCATGAACAACCACTCCTGGGAAATTTGTTCTGTCATCCGTTTCTGGAGTCTCATTTTCAGCAGCCACATATTTTGGACTTCCAAAAAGTGTAACCTGCGACTGAAACAAAAAAATCAACCCATTCTGTCTACCCGGCTTTTTAAGAAATGCAGCATTGATTGTGGATTTATTCTAAGGATTGTGTCACTGCCCACCTGTGATTGTTCTCAGCAGATCTGAGTGCCTGTCTGTCTGCAGATATTTACCTGCATGCTCCTTTGGCAGTTGCTATGGAAAAGAGAAGACGTGTTCAGTTCCACAGGGGCTCTTCCTGGGGCTCAAGTGATGCTTCAGAGCACCAAAGGAAGCGCAGAGACACAGAATGGTTTGGAATTAAAACACAAATAGGCAGCAAGGCCATTCCCTCGCAGGTGGGCCCAGGCACCCTTTAAAAATGGAATTTCACCAGGGCAGAGGAGCTCCTGGAACAGGCACAGGGGCTGTGCTGTGGCACCGAGGGCAGCAACTCCTCACCCAAACCCAGTTATTAGCGCTCCTTGATTGGGTATGGAACACCCTTCTGCTGCGAGAATAAGCTCTCATTTTCTTTGATGACTTAATGGCAAAGTTCAGTGGAAAAATAGCACTTACCTTCCCAAGCTTACCTTGGGCTTGGGAATTGAGAGACAGAGAATGCTGTCTCAGCAGCAGTGCAATGAGAAAATTAGTATTGAAAACAAGGAGAAAGGAATTCTAGAAAAAGAATGCAAAATTCCCACTGCGAGTTCAGTTTTCCTGGGGAAATCACAACCACCTAAAATTCAGCTTGTTTATGTATATATATAATGTTTTAATTCTTTATATTTGTTTTTAATGTTTTTTTCTAGTGGACTAAAAACAAGGAGAAGGACATATTCTGGTTCAGCATGTATTTTTTCAGAAGTTTTTATTTTTTCTTCTTTCTGTGTTTTTGGAGTCTGGGAGCAATGGAGGTGGCAAGTGACTTGCTCTGTGGGAAGCCTTAGTAAGGCAGAGATTCCTAAATCCCTCGTTAGGTGCTTAAGCCAGAAGTCAGTGCTGCAGCCTCTGGAATTGCCTTCTCATTATTAAAATTCCTAAGGTAGCTCCATTTTTGGTTGTGGCCTTAATTTTGTCAGGCTTGATGGGGATTTGAAGTGAGACTTGAGTTTTAGTCCCTGCTCTACTGAATATTTAATGTAAATTCAGAAATATTAATAAAGCAAGGATTAGGTAGGACTCTCCTCTCTCAGGGAGTGCCTTGTGACTAATCTGTGGAGCTCACCTTCTCTCTCTGAGCCAGAAAATACTTAATTATTTAATATGAGTGGAACAGGTTCAACAGGCAAGAATGAGCATCAAGCAGGGAGTCAAAATGCTGTTCTGCAAAAATGGAAACTGCAATCCCTTCAGCAGCAGAGTGATTTGAGCCCAGACCTCCTGTAATGCTGTGTCTTCCAAAGGCAGCTCTAGATTTTTGGGAAGGCTGTGGGAGGTGATGCTACTTGGGCAGCATCTGCCCTTTGTGAGGGTCTGCGGTGAGAGGGCAGAGGGTTAGACACTGAGGGTGACAGAGAAGGAGCAATTCTGCCTCTCTTCCCACTCAGGTGACAAAAATCAATCTGAATTTAGTTGCTGTTGCAGCCCAGATAGTTTTTTTGTGTAGCTACAATGCTTTCGATTAGCAGCCTCTTCCCGAGTTATAAATGACACCCACCAGAAAGCAATGATCTGAAGTGACTGTAAATAGCTCTTATTCAGTTTCGCACCATTATTTTGGAAGTGCAAATAACATTTGGGAAAATGGGAAATGGCCTCTGCAGTTATTAGTTTTGTCCTTTTTTTCCCCTTTCTTTAATTTGCTGCAGCTCTGCCTAGAGAACACCCAGGATTAGGTAAGCGACTGTGCCTGTGCTGATTAAAGCACATTCCTCGTGCCATCAGCCTGACTGCTCTGCAGCCAAACACAGGGTGGGAGGAGAAGGAGGGACACGAATACTTGCAGGAATTCATGAGCTGCTGCTCGGTGTCAGGAGCAGAAGTGAAATCCACGTCTGTCCTTTCAGGACGGAGGCTCTCCCCATCAGAGCAAGAGGTCCAGCAGAGTCCAGAGCTTCATTTCATTTAGTAGCACACCCACACACCTGCTCTGCTGTCACTCCATGCCGTGTGGGGAGCAAACTGTTTGTGCTGAGTTTGAGCTGAGGGATTGGACTCTGAGCAGCTCAAACTCCCCCAGTGCGTTACTCTAACAAAACTCCTTTTTTCCTTGAGGAGTGCAAGGGAGCTCGTTCCTCTAGATTCCAAATGGACTCCGTGGCTGTTCGTCAGCCCTGAAGGCTGTTCTGTGTTTTTATTGCCATTTGCTGCCTAGTTCCATGGAATGGATGAGCTGTCACCATTATTCTTCCATTTGTTTGTTTGAGGTTGGTGGAACTCACCGCCTGTGCCTCTCGGGGTTGGCTCTGCTCCTTGGAGCACAGAACAGGAGCTCTGGGTACCCAAGTGAGCCCAGAGCATGGCCTGGGTCCCGCAGGGCTCCAGGAATGGCACCTGAGCACGGCCAGGGAGGAGACGAGGGGTGGACAGTGTTGAATTTGGGTGAAAAACATTTCCATTCACAGCCAGAAGTGCTGCACGTGCTTTCCCAGCATCTCCCCAACTTCCAGCTTAGGGCTGAGTGAACATCACTTGTGACAAATGGGAAACAGAAGGCAAATTAATTTTTTTCAGCCATGAGTCTGAAATGCTAGTCACAAGTTTGGGGATTTGTTTATTTTTTATGTAAAACACAAAGGATACTGCTGGAAGTGACTAGACAGGAGTTCAAGAAACAAGAGGGAAACTTCAATTAAAAGACATATTTGTCAAGCTGTCTTTTTCTGTGAATTATGGTGGAGGATTTTTGCTCTGTTTTAGTCAGTATTTCCTCCAATGATTATATAATCTTGGCTTATAGGTCTTAATTTAGTTCTTACTTTAGCAGGCATCATGACAGAAAAGTGGATGTCAGAAGCCTTAAAAGGATTAGAGCTCCATACAGAACCAGTAAAATTGATTTGTGAATTAGGGGTCCCCTTCTCAGGAGCAATAAAGTTTTCTTTCTGCCAGCAGTGAAATTTCTTTCTTGTAAGGTGTCAGTGCGGCTGTCGTGCGTTGGTGTGAGATATCGACAGCGTGCTCGGGGCCACGGCAGCAAGGGCAGCGATTAGCGGAGGGAAAGGAGCAATCGCAGCTCCGTGCAGCTGCTCCACACCAATTGCAAACACAATAAAACCGAGAGGCCCAACTGTGCTCTGGGAAAAATGTCCCTGGTAACTTTAGGGGCTGTGCACTGCGTTTAGATGATGTTGGTAATGAAAATCCATCTCGGAGGTGCTGCACACCGGGGCTTCGGTGCAGCCATGGTAATTATCCAGCTCGGAAAACTTCCCCTGTCGATTGATTTCAGCTGGATTAAAATGCTGGCTAACAGCCTGTCTCTCAGCAAGATATACAGGAGAAATCAAAATCCTGTACTAAATGAGTGCCAAAACAAAAGCAGCTGAAGAAAAGCCAGTTGAAGAAATTTTGAGGGGAAAAGGTCTCTGGTGAGCAGCTTTTACTTCTCAGGAATTAGAATTCAACTCCAAGAACAAGAAAAGGGAAGAAAAATCCTTTTTTTTTTTTTTGTTTTTAAACTGGAGATTGAAAGGGTGAGTTCATGTTATATGGACAGCTTAGCAATTTATGGATGAAGTTAATGATGTTCTGGCCAGAAGCATAGATACAAAATTTATTAAGGACTTCCAAAGGAGCTCAGCAGTGACCCTGTGACAGGGATTCGGGTGGGTGGGACAGCTCATGAGCTCCAGCAGTCTCTGTAATCCCTAAAGAGATTTTTGGTGTTGGGGCAGAGTGTGAACAACTCTAGACCATAGTCTGAATGGATAGATAGGCTACGTGCAGCTAATAATATCCCAAAGGCTTTTGCATACACTCCAGATATAAAAATTTAATCAGACTCAAAGTATTCTTGTGTTTTCCAGAAGTTGTCTAAGTAATGACAGGTATATACTTAAAAAAAAAAAAAAAAAAAGTCAACATGAAATGATAGAAAGGAAGAATCTTTTGTGCTGGATTTGCTTTGTTCCAAGTGAATTAATTCCAGGACTGATCCTTCAGTTTGTTTAGATGCAGAGACACAAAAAGCTCACCAATCCTGGTGCTATTAGGCTGCAGAAGAGTGACAATGTCTGAGCTTTTAAAAGTGTATGTGAGAAACAGGCTGTTAATTCCAAAGGCCAGAGCAGGAAAAGGGGCACTCAGGAGAAATTTAGACGGCCACTCTCTTTTCTGACACATTTGGGCACAAGAAAACAGATTCTAGTCAGGTTTAGGAAGTCCCTGTGGGGCTGAACCTCAGTATCTGCAAAGTAAGCCCAGCCCCTGCCCCAAATCATTGCTACATGCCACCAATTTTATAGACAATATAAAGCTCAATTGATGCTAGTGACTACTTTTTTTTAGGTTACACAGCCTAAGTCATGCATGGAGAAGTGTTCCTTCTCCAAAAACAACATCTATTTGATTGTGCTCTATATCTTAGTGTACTAGAACTAATCTACTAAAATATTCATGTAGCAAAGAAAACCGGGAATAAAAAAAAAATAAAGTATGTGCAGTGTGTCAGGATTAATGTACCAAGTGGAACATTAACTTTTGTATTTCTAAGGTTTTTTTAAACCTTGCTACCTTAATGGTGTTCTGATGCAGCATTTTACAGTTAGAATTTTTCTTTTTTAAAGTACAAAGATTAAAATGGAACAAGGGTAGAAAAGGGAGGGGTAAGTGGAAGAAAATAAAAGAGCATCAGGAACCATAGAGCTGGGTCCTTTGATTGGTGAGTAAAGCTCATAAACACCTTGAATTGATAATTTCCTACATAGATGAAATTCCAAGCATGTGAGCATAGAAAGCCGTGCAATAACTAGGAAAAAAATTCAAAAATACTTCATGAGATTTAAGTGAATCATAGGCAGAGCTGACCCTTAGTCTTAATTGAATTTTCACTTTCCCATGGCTGCTCTTCTAAATGAGTGTGCATGAAACATTTATGCTTTTGCATGGCAAATCCCATGTCTGGATGGTATTTTGATTTTAGCTATGGACATCTGCTGCACATGTGCTGAACTCTGGGCTTAAAACAGAGCAATCCTCATTAAAACATGATTTTTAAAATTGTATGAGTCATTTGTGATGCTAAAGGCTTCTGAGAATTCAAACTGTAAGAATGTATGAATGCCTGAGTCTATTCTGCCCCCAAGTACAAATTGCAGACGAATTTTTTATTCTCTGACTCAAAGAGAAACAATGAAAACTTTTTTGGCAACAAAACAGCTGGGGAAAATTATATTCTGAAAATATAACTGAACTGAAAATTTTATAAAAACAGAGAGTGTGGGGAAAAAAGAGAAAAAGCGGTGGTTAGTAATGAAGAGTTTTACAAGTGTAGCTGCGTTGGGCACACTAATCCCTGCTGGTTTGGGCTGGAGAGGATCCCTAAAGTAGCACGGAATGCAAAAGTACCTAATCCATCTTCCAGATGCTCCCATGTCCTCCCCAGCCTGCCCCGAGTCCTGCACAGATGTGTTTTCCTGGAGGCTCAGTGGCACTTTGCAGGTTTTCTGCACAGAGCCGATGGCAAGAGCCATTCTGCTGGCAGCTCCCAGTGCAGCATATCTTATCTAGAGTTTGGGGAGGAACTCTAACCTTAACAGAGAAAAAAAAAACCCAAAGCATCCTTGATTCACAAAAATAAGCTTGTGTAAATTATTTTAAAATTATATTTTTACAATGCATTTTTACATTTAAATAGAACCTCAAGCTTTAAGATATTCCTTCATTTTCTCACTGAAAGAACTCCTTGCAGAATTAAATTGAATTGTGCAGAAATATTCATGGCCAAGCATATAGAGATATGAATCAATACAGGAAAAACACCAAACCAAAAATTCCGGATGCTTCCCTGTCCCTGATTTTCCTATGAACTTCACCACAGACTTTTATTCGAGGATATAATGAAGTGTGTGCTCAGGTCACTGAATTGAGCAAGACGTCTTGTCTCTAAGTTTAATTAAAAGATTTCTTCATTGGATTGTGTTGTACAAAATTCTCATTTGTTTTGTGTTTGCAGTAATTACAAGTAGTCTCCTGTCAGGCAGCTCTGTGCGTTTCTCTCAATGTGTACTTTAATCTGTACGAGGGGCACAAGGCACAAGCAGGACATTAATCTCCCTCAAACAGCTTTCTCTCTTGCATAGGTTTCCATCTAAATAGAAATCTGATCATTTATAAAAAAATGTAGCTTTAGCGAGCAAGGACTGGCTTTTAGTTTCTCACTGCCCCTCTTTCCTTTCCTGCCTCTTGGCTTCTCTATCTATAATTGTAGCATAGACTGAATTCATTGAGATATTTTAAACACTCAATTTTGGGCATGTGCTTGAATCCCCCAGGCTGCAGCAGGAGCTGAGTGTTTGTAGTGCTGTGCTCAGTAGGGATTGGATTTGCCTTCTTGCTCCAGGATGTTTCCAGCGAGGACTGGTCCCTCCTCTGTGCTTTTGTCTTGTACCCCCAAAATTGTTCTCAGCTGGCCAGGAGAGGGCTTTGTCCTTCGATAGCTGTCACTGAAAATGTGGTGCCCAGGTGTGCAAAGGCTCCTGTCCCACCTCGCCAGGTGAAGCTGCTCGGGGCTGTCTCAGGAGCAGAGCCTCGCTGGCAGGAAGGTTCTGCCCCATGGGACTAAGGAGTTTTTTGAGTGATTAGAGTGGACAGGCCATGAGCGCTTGGGGCTGTGCAGTGCTGTGAACGATGTGCAGTGCTCCCTGGAACAAGCGTGTGTGACTTGCCGACCCCAGGACTGCTCACCCAGCCCCGTGCTGTGTGACACCCGTTTGGATTGGGCCAAATCAATGCCAAAACAAGCTGGGGAGGTGTTTATGGTTCTCATCCAGAAGCCAGTCGGTTTGGGCTGAGAACAGGACTGCCGTCTGTGGTTAAACCAGAGGGCTGCTGTCCATCCCAGCTGGGATCCTCCTCCAAAGGTGGAGCAGAGCAAGTCTGCTCTGAGTGCTCCCACCTTCCTGCGCACAGAATTGGGGATGTCCTGCCCCAGCAGCTCATCTGAACTGCCACGTTTAACAATCCACACCAGAACATTCTCCCCTGAATTTAGAGGATCCTTTTCAGCTGTCTGTAGCATCCTGTGGCAAGGACTTCCATAGAATAATCCACTTGGCTCCCTGTTTTTCCTGTGATTGCGCTGGAAACGCTCTGAAGGGCTATTCCTGTGCTACTCTCCAAGGCAGTGTTACAGAACAGCCCTGTTCTTCAGGGCAATTCATTAGCGCAAATCAGAGGTGATGGTCTGAGCACTTCGTGGGGAGAAGTTGATTGTGTGGGGTAAGAGAGAATCTTTGTAAGTTAAATTGCGTCAGTTGTGCCTGTTTTAGTCAGAAATGGCTGAGGGATGTTTTGTGGCAGAGAAATATTAGCAATGTTTGTGTCAAAGCAGGAAATAGGTGCAAGTATTGCCCATACCTTTTTTTAGAAGGTCCTGAGCTCTCGGGGAGGTTTGGCTGCCCCTGATTCTTGCTGCAGGCGAAGGAAATGAGCTCCCTGTGCAAATAGGGAGTTCTTCGATGGAGACAGCTACGAATGCACTCAGGAGGCCTCACTGCAATCTCACCGTTCTAGACGTGATGGTTTTCTTTGTGGTTCCCTTTTTTTACTCTTTATATAAATCCAGCCCACAGAAGTCAGCTGCTGCAGAAAACTTTCTGTAATCTTTTAATTGGGTGGTACAGTGCAATTTGTGTTCCACCATAACATAACAAACATACTGTACATAACAAACACCCTGTACATAACTCATTTAGGCAAAACCAAAAATCCATCTAATTTCCTATTTTCATTTTCTCTTACAGACTAACGGCTAAAGCCGTCGCTGTTCTCTTACCAATCTTGGGAAGCTCATGGATCTTTGGGATTTTGGCTGTCAATGCCCATGCATTAGTATTTCAGTATATATTTGCTGTTTTCAATTCACTACAAGTAAGTACCTTGTGGGAAAATTTATGGCTGCAGAAGTGCTGCTGAGATCCAATTAAATGGATCATTAGTAATGTTTTCACATGTTTATGCTTATTGCATTTTATTCTGTGATCTTTCCTCTGTCTTTTAAGTCTGTGCTGACCATAGAGAGCTGCCAGTTTCTTGTCTTTGTTTGAACAGAACTTGTATCCCACTCCTTGGTGTTTCCAGCAGCAATAATTAAATAAATGAGACAGCACTGAGCTTGAGAAATGGAATTCATTCTTCCAACACTGTGTACCACAGGCAGGATTCTTCAGTAGAGATATCAGGCCAATTTTTCAGTGCCAATTTGAGCCTTCATTACTGAGACTAAATGAAAGCAAACAGAAGTTTATGGGAAAGATCAAAAGTGGAGCTATTCCCTGTGCTGCACAGGACTCTTGCACGCAGGAAGCTCAACTCTCATCTTCTTGGCACAACAATCCAGAAAAATAGCTTTGTCCAAGGAGGAACGTAAGCATCTGCTTAGCTTTAAGCAGACACTTCAGTAGAGGCATAAACCTATAGGCATGTTACAGTTCTTTCCCAAAGAAATAATCTCCTGTAAATCCTTTCTTGTCTTGGAAACAAACAGTGCTCTGGACATAAAAGGAGTGAAAGAGGGTTCTTGGTGCTGAATACTCACCCCCCCAAAAAAAAATAATTTTGTGAGGGAAGGGGATGACACCTTTTCACTGTACATTGGATGAAAAGCCCAAAGACAGCAAAATTCTGCCATGAAAATTTTCATTGTGCTAATCGTGCTTTTCTAATCTGAAAAATACCAACCTGGTGTTTCCTGAAGAGCATTTCCCTCTGCCTTGGTCTTTGCAGCCACAAACCCATAAGCAAGAATTTCTGCATATTTTCACCCAGATTTTTCCTTTAGTCCAGCAAAATGTAGGAAAAGTTTTACAGGAAAAGTTCCAGACAAGCCTCATAGTAACTTAACGATGCAGGTTTCTCCAGTTTCACTTGGGATCCTCTGGTTTAGTGCCCTCTGATATTTACAGGGCTCCAGCTGCCTGGTGCCTGCTCTCTACAGAAACACATTATTGTCTCTGATGCTTCACAGCCAGACCTCACCCTTCTCCCTTTTTTCTGTTTGCAGGGGTTTTTCATGTTCCTGTTTCACTGCCTTCTGAACTCAGAGGTATGTAACCAAACGGTGTTAACAAATTGGTGTTACCAAATTCAAAGCACGTAAGTGTGGAGCAGGAGCAGACTTTCTCCATTATCATTGTCTGCTATGTCACTGATGTCCTTTTTCTTTTAATTAATACATGACTGTTGGTGGCTTTGTGACTTGCAGCATTTTGACCCATGCTTGACATTTGTATTAATTAGCATAAGAAAGGTTTGAAACAAAGAACAAAGATAAGAGGAGGCAGATCAAGAGTAAGGAGAGAAGCTGATCTGAGAGCTGGAGGGGCTGAGCAGGGCATGGACTGCACTGAGAGGAGAAGAAGCTTAAAAAGAGGGAGCAGTCCCTGTTGGGGAGCTCTGTTATAGCTGCAGTTCCCGGGAGGAAAATAAATATTGTTCTCAGCAGAACTACTTTTGGATGTTGCTCATGCAGTCCTTAATGGGAAACCAAACTGAGGGGAAGATATTCCAGGTATTTTTCTTGGTGGGAAGTTCAGGTTTCATAGTGGTCTGAGGCATCTTTTTGCATTTAGGCTGCATTAGAACAACTGGGAAAAAGCCAAGGCACTGCTGATGTAAATTTGGCTTGCAGCATCCTCTCCTCCCATGGCAGACAGCAGAAAATGCTCAGCAACAAGTATTACTGATAAGAAATGTGTTTTGTGAGAACCATTTCCAGCACACTGCTGGGGGAGTGCTCAGTGGAGGCCCTCGTAGCTTTGGTTTTCCTGCAGTTCTTTTTTCCGAATGTTAATTAGTGGCTCTGCCCCATAACCTGCTGCTGCTCCTGTGCACCAGCAGCACTCCAGCTCTTCTGTAGAGAAATTATTATTTGTTAATATTTGCCAGCCTATTCAGTCCCAGAGCATTCATTGATGTGATCTCTGCCAAAATCAGTTTGGAGAGTCAGGTTTGACTGTGGAACTCTTGATCTTCATTGAAATCAACTAAAATTAAGCAGGCAGGTTAAAGGCAGGGAGGAGAAATATTTCTTTATTCTATTCTCCCCCAGGGTTAGAACTCTTCAAGTTTCAGATGTTTTATATCAAATACAAATATTTGAATTGCTGTCATTTTTTCCAGAACCTCATGAGAAATTAAATTCAGAAACTTTTCAGAATTTAAAAACTGTACACAGCTGAGGTGAGCTGTCATTTTTGGAGAGCAGGTCCTACTGGCTCTGTCATCGGCTGTGCACATCTAAAATCCTCCTTTAGCTAAACAGTGGGAATTCTTGAGAATTTCTTTCTGAGGAGTAAAAGTCAGATATTGTACAGAAACATCTGTAGACTGGGGATGGAAGCAGTTGGGTTAAAAAGGGCTTTATTTCCAGTGCACCCAGACAGAAATGCCCCTGTGTTTTAAGAGCCACAGGAGAATGGGTCAAGATGGCCTGGAAAGGTGTCCCTGCTGTCCACATGTGACACTGGTCAGCCACTTCAGCCAACAACCCTCGACAATAATCCTCCACCTAGTGCCTCACCATCTTTGCTTTGTGCAGCTGATGATTTTCAGCTCCATCCCTGGGGAGTTCGATCCACACCTTTAAATGGCTCAGTTTGCAGCTGTTCATGTCCTGGTGGTGTGTGGATGCTCAGGGCTGTGTGAGCTCCAGGGACAGCCTGCCCGGACGGGAGCTCCAGCCTGGGGCTCTGCATTTGGTTAGGAGATGTGCAGGTGTCCTGCTGAGATCAGGGAGGTGGCACCTTGTGAAATCATTCAAACCAAGGCTGCGAATGCTGGGGGTGTGTTCATGTGCGCCACAGGTTTGGGATTTTGCTTTTATTATTTTTTGAATTAGATGAATGCTAACGCAGTCATACCTTGGAAATGTGGGAGGATGGGATTACCCAGATAATGCGAAAATGTTGCCAATGAAATGAAGTATAAGTGAGGCCACACAAGACTCTGTATTCAAAATAAGGCTAGTTGAAATTTAAGTTAAAATTTAAAATAAATAAATTTTAAATAAAATATATTACTATATATTAATATAAAATATATTAATGTATAATATTAATATAATATATGTATTTATATTAATATATAAATATATCAATATATTGATATTAATATACTATGTATTAATATATAAAATAATTAGAAATTAAATAAATAAATTTTAAATAAAATATTTGTTTAAAATAAATACAAAGAAAAGTGTAGGGGTGGATTGTTTGTTGTTTATTAGCACAGTGACATTAATGTGGAGGAAGAAAAAAGAGGAAATTATTGTAGGCTGCACCTGTGAAAATAAACACAGCCTTTTCAATTGGTTTCACTGTTTTTGCCAAAGGTTAGAGCTGCCTTTAAGCACAAAACCAAGGTCTGGTCCCTCACCAGCAGTTCAACACGCAACATCAACGTGAAGCCCTTCAATTCAGACATTGTAAGTATTTCTCCTTTTTTTTTTTAAATATGTTTTTTTTGTCCCCATTGTATTTGAAAATGTTCCACATTAAATTCTGTTGGAAAGAACAGAGGAGGCACGTGGGTATTTTAGTGCCACCCTGATGCAAGGCGCGGACAGGTGGAATCAGCAAGCATTAAGCCACAGCTACAATATCTGTTTTGAAAGCAAAGGACAAAACTCTGCTTTCTGCTAAACGATCAAACAAAAGTAAACACAGGTTTATGGAGTCTGGCTGTGGTTCAGTGAGGCTGTTCCCAGCAATCGGAATGGACTCGTGCATCCCAGCAGCATTTTGGCGATGCATTGCTCTGATGATGCTGCTCTTTGATAAGGCATTCTTACTCTTAAGCCAACACGTGAATATCCTTTTCTAGCTCTCCTTAAATTGTTTTGAGACAGGAGACATTTGTTTTTATAAAGAACCAGACATCTGAAGTGATAGGTATTATTAAGTGATCGTTGCCAATCACCTTAGATCCTGGCAATAACTTTAAAAATCCTTTATGGCATATGCTCTCGAGACCCTGTGACAACAGTGAAATGTAAATAGATGCTTTCAAGCTTTTATTTCATCCAGGCAAGAATGGCTTGGCAAAATAAATAAATCAATTTTCTATACTATTTTATTTTCCAGATGACTGGGAACAGGCCAGGCACAACTCCCACAAAGCTGAACACCTGGGATAAAAGCACCAATTCAGCGAACCGCATTGATTTATCAGCAGTCTGACAGTAATACCAGCTCCTCGGAGAAAATCAAGCCATACATTCAGGACCTCTGACACCGTGTCCACCAGCTTTTTCTCACTGTTATTAACAGTAGAAAACTGGGGTTTTTAAATCACTGCCCAATGAATTGGGAATTGCCATATTGTTTTGTTGAGTAAATAGCCCTCATCTGCTTGCCTTCCAAACTGTACCACATTGTAGCACTTGGCTATTAGCAATGTCTGTAAGAATAACCAGCACAAATATACACTGGATGGTTTTGTCAGCAATGATGAAAACGATAGGTACGCAAGAAGGGCTTATTGCTCTCTGAATCATTCCAGCTCCCAGAACTGAGCGAAAGCAACATACCTCTGGAAGGATGGATTTTTATGCTCTAAAATGAAATGCTTCCCATTGTGATGTTGTAATGAGGCTATTCTGGACTTGCTGTGCTCTCTCCGTTTACATTTATTACCTTACAGAATCCAGTTACCAAAGTGAAGAAGTTGATTCAAAATGCATAGGATGGTGTATGGTGTTTAATCTAAATGCTACAAGGAAGTCAGGACGGGAGGGAGAAGAAGGTTCCAGCTCCTCCACTCCCACCGTGGGTGTGGATTAGCAAAACCAATAATCACGTATGTCTCTATGCACGTGAACAGCACATGTAATGTGTAAATCTCCTCTGTGTGGCCTATTAGCATTTTGGATGTTCCTGTTGGTGTTCTGTCAGAGGCAGAAATGGCTGAGGCTGTCCTGCAGCAGCCACAGCACCTCTGCTGCTGAGCTGTGTCTGCTGACACATCGCAGTACAAATTATTCCACTGCAGCTTCGGGATGCAATCAACCTCTCCATCGCCTGCATTTTGCAAACGCACTGTGGCTTTTAGAAATCCAAACCCGGCGCTGTGACTTATCTTCCTCCTTTCACTGGTCATTTCGAGACACTGAATTCCTACCACAAAGATTAACACACTGATATACTGTGAAGACGGCCAGCCTGCAAATAAGTCTATGTATTATTTCTTGCAGACAGCTTTTAAATAGGTCTCTGCAGTCTCTTTTGTGGTTTTAAACTCTGCTCAGCATTTAGTAGCTTCTGCTTTAGCACTGCTATGAAGTCTCTTCTGTACCTACAAAAAAACACTGTAGTTTTTCTTCTGAGCAGTGTTCTGTAGGCTCTCAGAGCGGAGTTTGGAGCACGAGGCTCAGCCTCAGCTGTGCCAAGGCTGCACCTTCCCAGCAGGAGTGGCACAGAGTTCAGTCCTGGGGTGGTCAGGGGCTTTGCTGTGGCACTGCTCAGCATCCAGGGTCTCCAGAGGGATTCCCAAAGGTGAGCTTCCCCTTCCCAGAGTGGCTCCTTGTCCCCAGCTCTGCCCTCTTTGCATTTCTCTCCCTGTGACAGATTGGGTCTGCAGAGGTCACCACGGTAATTAATTTTCCTGATACACTGGGCAATCAAAATACTACAACAGACAGAAAATATGCAAGTCTTCAACCTCATGTTTTGCTAAGATGTTTTGCTTTGGGTTTTTCTAACCTTAATTAAATGTTTGTGTCTTCAGCAACTCAGGCCATTTCTCTTCCCAGTGAATCTGCTATTGGTTTCCAAGAGTAAAGGGATTTACACCCTAATGTGCAGAGTGAACATTTTCTATTGGATAGTAAATTTATCAAAAAATAAAATGAAAGTAAATTGATCTTTAGGGAACAGGAAATACTCACCAATTAAGACTGAATTTAGTGAAGTGTTTAATCCAAAAGACATGGAATTGAAAACTTAGAAAAACTCAATGCATTTAATTTCTGATTGATCCAAAACAAGTTTTGTCCCTGTTTCCTTCCTGCACTGAAAAAAAGTGCAGAAAAATCTCTTTCAGTGTGGTCCAATCTTTTCTGCCTTTTCCCCTTCCCAAGCAAGACTTTTTGTGATCCCCAAACTGGAAGCCCAGAGCCCACCCAAGTTTGTCAGGCTTAAACTTAAAACAACTTAAAACATTCTACAGGAAGTATTTTAGTTGCACCAGATCTATGCTGCATTTCTGCAGCTAGAACAGAGCAGAATTGCATATCACACATGTACAGGCATGAAATATAAAGGCTTTAATCTCATCTTTATAACTCCAGTCATTGACAACCAATTCTAAATGGAGGGTCAGCAAAAGCTAAATATGCAAATGGCTCTGTCTTTATTTTTGGCTTTTGTGTATGGTTTTCTCCTAGCCTTTTGTGTATCGCTCTGTCTTACAGCTGTGCAAATATCTGGGCCTTTCTTGGCCTGAAAATGTTTTTGGTTTTTTTTCCCCCAAAAGACACAGTAGACAGAGCCCTTGGAATGTACAGAGGAGATTGAGGAGAACAGTACTGTGATAAAAGAGTCCAAAGTTTGTACTGTGTGCAGACAACATATTTAAACATATTTTTTATACTGGAACATATCAGTTTTTTTGTTGTGGGTTTGGTTTTTTGGTTTGTTTTTTGTTTTTTTACACTGTGACCACAAATATAGATTGAAACCCTCCTTGGTCATTTCTCTTCTAATCATTGTATTGTAGCACAAAGTTCTGTGAACGAACCAGACAACATGTAAAAGCTTTTTTTTTTTTAAAATCTTAATTTTCAAATGTATTCCCCTCTTCACAATTTTCATTCTGTGCCTTTCCTCCTCTGCTGATGTGCATTGGTCACTTCTGTGACTGCCCAAGGTCCATTTAAAAAAAAAAAAAAAAAAGAGTGACATACCAATGACAGTACAAAATGGCAGTAGTGCAAAGGGCTAAATCAACTTTTCATCCAAATATGCTCTGTTTTAAAATTGTTCACCAAAAATATGGTAAGCATGAAAATGTGTTTGTTTTTATACTTCCAAATGGGACACAGAAGTGTTGTGTATTGAGGTTCATTGTCCTGTATCTGCTGAGCTGCTCTGCGATATTCTGCACCCTGAGCTTTAATTGTTGGATGTGCTGGCGATGGAGCAGCTCGTCTTGTCCGTGGCACATGAGGTTTGGAGCACTGAATTTACAACCCTGCGTTGGGGATGGGGCTTCTTCTGTTTTGATAAATTAGCAAAAATCCCCACGAAGTACAAATGTGTTCTGTTGCCATTGAAGTCCATCCTTTTTGTTTGATTCGAAGTGTTTTTGTTGGTACTGAATGCAGCAAATGTACTGAATAAGAAATGCTCAAATGAATCTTTAAACAATCTCTTCCTGTCCTCAGTCTTTTGGAGCTTGAAAATCTTGCAGTTTATTTATGGGCTTGTATATAGCAGCTATTACAATACTTTTTTCTGGACAGCATCATTTTGTCAATGGTATGAAAGCTTAATTGAATGAAATGTGAGTTTTAAAAATAGGTAATGTAGCAAGAATGACTTTGCCAGTAAGTAGTAAAATAATTTAGTTTTGTTGTTTTTTCCTCCTCAAATAAATAAGAAATCTTAATTTCCTAAAAGAACTTTGTATTTGTTAAAATTATTCTTTTGACATGCATAACAATTAAGGTTCCTTGTCAGTGCCATTGTTGCAAATATCCAAGCAGAGCTTCCCTCGTGTGAAGGACCTGCTCTCTGTGTTGGCTGTGCTGAGGGAATGTGCCAGCAATGTTTTTGGGTTGAAGTTTATACCCTGAGAATAAATGTCCTGAGCCTTACCAGCAGAAAGAGAACCTCTGGAATTCAAAAAGCCAGCGCAGAACCAGGGTCAGGCCTTGCCGGAGTGGCTCAGAGGCTGAAGGTTTGGCGCTAGGAATGATTTCTCTCCATAGCAGATCAAAAGTGATGGGTTTTTAACTAATACATCTTGTATTAAACCTTTATTACTATTACACTTTTATCTGAAAATAATGTAAATCCAAAATGTCTCGTCTCAATGACCAGGCAGCTCCATCACAGGGACGCAATCCTGCAGCTCTCATTTCCAAGGTTTGGGCTAGTTCTGTGATGATTAACAGAGCTGCCTCCTCTGTGTTGGATGTGGTGAGGTGTGCAAAAATAACTAGAGCAATTATATGATGATGAATTAAAGATTGGAATTTAGATGAGAAAGGTTTCTCATCCTCTTTCAATAAACCTTCTTCCCTTTGTATCCTTTCAATTCATGTAGCAAGGCATACATAAAAGAAAGCTTTCTTGCTATTTTGTGAAACACAGAGATTATTAACATTTATCATTCATGACAGAATAATAAATTAGATCATTTTGGCGCTGGCTTACATCATGTTTGCCTTTAAAAATATTTTCATTATATCTATGTTATGCTTGGCTGACTCCGTGTAGTATGTCATGGATAGTTACTGCTATAATTGCCCTTGTTCACACAATTTTCCTTCTCAATAATCCCATATGTTCTTGGAATTCAGAGGCCATATTTCATTTTGTCAAGGATGATTACAGCACTAAATGTACCACTGACATCAGCATCCTCGCCAGGTGCTGACACACGACAGAAACACTGAGTCACGAGGGACTGCTGAGCTCTGTTCAATGGTTCTTTACCAAACACCTTCTCTGGCTGGAGCTTCATTTTCTCGGGATAGTTCCCAAGGGAGCTGTTTTAGGCTGTCTCATTTACCTATACCAAAGGCAACTGAAATTTTCTCTCCCCCTGTTATTTTCTGTTGTTACTGAATAAAATCAGGCTTGATTGGGCATTGTATGTGCTCCTTTGAGCATTCTCCAAGCTAAGCATTTGCTGATATCTACTCACAAACAGAGAATAAAACATAAAACAGTTCAAGATATTAAAAAAAAAAAAAAATTTAAAAAAATTGCAGCACGATTAGCAACTCTGCCATTGCAAAAACCTAGTTTTAGTTCACACTCATAATATTCTGGAGGAAAATGCAGAATAAAACAAAACCAAGTTTTTAGCCTTTAAAAGTATCTCAAGTTAAGCAAATATCAAATGCATCTTGGAAAACTCGGGCCTTATATAGGCAGGTTTTAGGCAACTTAAAATCCATATTATGTTGATTGTAGAGTGTTTCCTTCAGGCACTTTTGTCTCAGATTCTGCACAGGTCCACTAAATGTGATTCTTCTGTGATGTGATGTCTTCTCACTTAGCCAGTCATGTATCATTAATTTGTCATATTCTGCCATCTCCAAAGGAAAAGGAAAAAATAAGGGGGGGAATATTTGAGCATGTGTTCATGGAGGGAAAAAGGCAAAGCTCAGCCCTCACACCAACCTGTGAGCCTTTCACCCTCTGCGTGGATTACTCTATGGAGGCTTTAGGTCCTGGAGCTTAGCTGCTGAGAATATTTGCATGGGCAGCATTTTGCAGCAGCAAAGAGCATAATTAATGACAAAATTATCTGTGGCAAGCTGCATATTGTGCATTTAGATTGCATTTTATGCATTAAAATTTCTGATGTGTAGTCAATAGAACACACTGGAAGTTTACCTGCCAACCTTGTGATGTAGGAATATTTCTAAAATGCTGTGTAATATTGCCTGCTAATAGCAGAAAACCAACACAAAGCATGCAAAAAGTATCGCAGAATCACTCTTTAAAAGCCAGAGTGTCCATTTTTCGGAATTTCACTGCTCATATCCTCCTCAGGAGTGACCTTCTCACAGCTGAACCCGGAGATTGCCCCGGGAGGTGAATTTGCATCGCTCCCATCTCGCAGGGGAGGGCACAGCAGCCAGGATGTGTCACACGCCTCTGTCTCCTCTCTGCTCTGTGTCTCTGCTGCTTCTTTCCACAGTACTTGCAAGGCACTTCCTCTGCCTCAAACCCACCGAGGAAAATGAATAATCACAGAAAAATCATGTCAGCGCATTCGTCACAGACCAAAAGCCACCCCAGTGCAGCAGTGTGGGGTTTTCTTTTGGGTTTTTTTTTTTTCAGTTGGGGAGCAGAAATCACCCAGAGTGTCACAAATCTGCATTTCTGCATTCAGTTCTATGATGTAGATAGAAAAAATGTGTGAAAGACGCTTTCTGGTTGTCTGAAGGCATTTCTGTCAAATTCAGTTATTATTTTACACTTGCTGAACAGTCTGCCTCAGCCACCCAATGCAGGAATCACTTGTGCTGCAAAAGAAAATAACTCATGCTGTGCTCTGCCGTCTTAAGAGCAGAGATTATTTGGGTCAGAGGAGCCACTTAGGAGCGTTTCGGTGGACAGAAAGGGTAATGGTTGTGCCACGACTTCAAAAAAGTCACTTCTATGAATAATTTCTCTTTGAACCCACAGCAGTTCAAATCGAACAAACTTCTGAAATTACACTGATTTTCTCGTCTGTTATCTGCCTAGACCCATGGAAGGGTGGGCACAGCAGCCCAGGCACTGCAGAGCCCTGGAGCACAGCTCTTGTTCCTCTGCAATTCCAGCTCTGCCCCGGGCTGGGGCTGCATGGCAGAGCCACAGAGTCCCCAAAGGTTCTGGGGCTGCATGGCAGAGCCACAGAGTCCCCAAAGGTTCTGGGGCTGCATGGCAGAGCCACAGAGTCCCCAAAGGTTCTGGGGCTGCACGGCAGAGCCACAGAGTCCCCAGAGCTGCTGGGGCTGCATGGCAGGGCTCAGAGATTCTCACAAAGTTTCCAAAGGTTCTGGGGCTGCATGGCAGAGCCACAAAGTCCCCAAAGGTTCTGGGGCTGCATGGCAGAGTCACAGAGTCCCCAGAGCTGCTGGGGCTGCATGGCAGAGCTCAGAGATTCTCACAAAGTCCCCAAAGGTTCTGGGACTGCATGGCAGAGCCACAGAGTCCCCAGAGCTGCTGGGGCTGCATGGCAGAGCCACAAAGTCCCCAAAGGTTCTGGGGCTGCATGGCAGAGTCACCAAGTCCCCAAAGGTTCTGGGGCTACATGGCAGAGTCACCAAGTCCCCAAAGGTTCTGGGGCTCCATGGCAGAGCCACAGAGTCCCCAAAGGTTCTGGGGCTGCATGGCAGAGCTCAGAGATGTCTCACCAAGTCCCCAGAACTGCTGGGACTGCATGGCAGAGCCACAGAGTCCCCAGAGCTGCTGGGGCTGCATGACAGAGTCACCAAGTCCCCAGGGCTGCTGGGGCTGCATGGCAGAGCTCAGAGATTCTCACAGAGTCCCCAAAGGTTCTGGGGCTGCATGGCAGAGCTCAGAGATTCTCACAAAGTTCCCAGAGCTGCTGGGGCTCCATGGCAGAGTCACCAAGTCCCCAAAGGTTCTGGAGCTGCATGGCAGTGCTCAGAGATGTCTCACAAAGTCCCCAGAGCTGCTGGAGCTGCATGGCAGAGCTCAGAGATTCTCACCAGGTCTCCAGAGCTGCTGGGGCTGCATGGCAGAGCCACAAAGTCCCCAGAGCTGCTGGGGCTGCATGACAGAGTCACAAAGTCCCCAAAGGTTCTGGGGCTGCATGGCAGAGCTCAGAGATGTCTCACCAAGCCCCCAGAGCTGCTGCACTGGGGAGGATTTGCCCAAGGCAGCTGGGAGACAGCTCGAGGCAAGGAGAGCTCCTCTGGTCCTGTTTTGAGGCTGAACGCAGCAGCTCTGGATGGAATGGGCTCCCACCTGGAGCATCCTCCTCCCCTGGAATCCATCCGCAGAGCTCGTGTGTCTGCAAGAACACCTTCCTGCCCTTCCCCGGAGCTCTCGCATTAACCGTAACTCATCGTGACAAACAGCAAAACATTTTGCAGAGCAATTTTTAATAATGTCTTCTCATTAAGAAAATGTTTGGTCCTGTGAACATCTAACTGCAGGAAAAACACAGTCCCTTCTGGCAGTGCATCAGTACAATAATTTAACAAGGAAAGAAATATCAGATAATCTTCTTCCTCTATACCAAAGCTTTTCATTTAATAGAGCTATTTTTCCAGCTAACAGCTCCTGTAATGACACCACAAGAAATGCACATTGGGAAGCTCAAAACAGCTAAACTCTACTTTCTTTCTGTGTACCATAATTTGTGAGACATTTCACCTTCCTAATGAGAAACTAAGAACTTAGAGCTATGGCCCCTTGTTTTAACTGCATAAATAGACAGCATCCTGAGTTTTTAGCAATTTGAAAACTAAATTTCTAATCTGACCATTAGTTGCAAACAGTTTTAATACTTTTTCAACATTTTCAGTTTGAATTGTACTTTTAGTTCATGGCACTTAAAGTAAGCACATTTCAAACTCCCAAATTCCAGTTAACTATTTGGCAATTAACTTTCTTCTTAAAGTGCATCACTACCACTAGGTGCCTCCCACAATCCTTTAAGAACAATTTTATTTTTCGTCACTTGTGTAGTCATTTCCCAAACCTTTCTCTTTCACGTATCTGGCATTTTCTGTTCCAGTGAAACTAGAACAGATGTCACAAAATACAGACAATTGCCTCCCACATGTCTACAGGTACTGCTGCTTTTGCAGTATTAACCTTTGGGACTGGCATAGGGAAGAGGTTATGTTACCTCCACTTCTGCTTTTTCTCCCTACAGGTGGTGGGTTTTATAAAATGAAATTAATTTGTAATAATAAATTTATAAAATTAAATTAATGGCAAGTCAACTGTGTTTGTCTGGGATGTGAAGGGCAGCTGCTCGTAGCAGTCAAATATGTTCACAGGTCTTGCTCCCTTCTTCATTCTTTTAAGCCAATTGCTTCCCTTCCCATAAATACCTCTTCAGTTCATTTAACTCCTCAGGCACTTCTTCCTTGGTCTTGCCAGAACTTGTGTCAGATACTGTAAATGTTCCTTTCTACAATCTGCATTTTCCTTTTCTCCTTTAACATTGGCATATGGCATTGCTCTGGCTGGCTGGGGGACTGAGGTTCTGTGAAAAACCAAAATTTGTGGCTATCTGAGAAGGCCAGGGGGTAAGTGGCTTATTTGTAAACACTCATTTACAGAAATCCATCCTTGGCCGAGAGTTTTCTGAGCACATCCTCTCCAGACACTCTGCGAAGCAGATCCTGAAGTGCTGTGAATTAGCACCAATTCAGTTACGGCGCTGGTGCCACCTGAGGATGTGTCTGTGCTGACTTCTGCAGCAGCAAAAGCCAACCCCAGCCCTCCCGAGGGCTCTGGTTCTGCTCCTGACCTCCCCTCGACTTTTGGCTCATGTTCTGGACCTCCTGCTCCGCTCTGGGCTGGCTCGGTGTTTGGAATGGCAGCTGCTGGCGGAACGCTGCCTGAGCTGCCTGAGCTGCTGCTGTGCTCTGAGCTTGGCACCAGAGCGATTTGGGGCTCTCAGGATGCCAGGGTCTGCAGAAGGTGTTCTTCCCATATGGAGAGATCAAGGGCACAGCGCAGAAGGAGCTGGTTTGAATTTCTAACAGTAATAATAATAATAATATTAATAATAACAACAACAATAATAATAAATAATAATAATATATTATTAATATATATAATAGAATAGAATAAAATGTATAATCTATAATCTATTATATATTACAGATTATCTATTATATATAATATATAATATATAATATATAATATATAATACATTATATGTTATATGTTATATATTATATATTATGTATTATATATAATATATTATATATATTATATATATTTATTATTATTATTATTATTATTATTATTATTATTATTATTATTATTATTATTATTATTATTATTATTATTTGCCCTCAGGTGTGTACCCAGTTCTCTGCTCTCAGCACTGTGCAATGGGCCCAGGCAAGGGAATATGAACAGATGAACAGATTCCCATAGTGAAGGTTATTTTGCCCTTCACCTTTCAAACCCAGCAGAGCTCTGTGGGAGCGTGGCCTTGCCCCAGCCCTGGCTCACACCCTTGACTCGAGGCAGACTTTTCTGGAATGCTTCTTGCCATTGCTCTCCAGCTGCTTTCCTCTGCTATCTCATAATCTGCAAGGGTGCAGCAAAAAAAAGGGATTTATCTGGAGAAGGAAACAGTTGATCCTGAAATTCATAAAATCTGGGTAAGCCCTGCCTGAGCTCTGCACAGCTGTAATTTGCTGTATTTTCACCCAAGTCACAGCCCGTGCCCAGACTGGGCTCCTTCCCCAGCCTGCCTTGCTCCTGCAGCAGGTCAGCTGTCTCCATGGAAACCCAAACTGGAAGCAGCATCTAAAATGGATTTTCTTATTAATAATTTCATTGGCATTCAAGAGAAATGAAGAGACCCTTTCTGAGGGCTGTGTCAGGGCTCTTCTGACATAAGCTACTAGAAAAAGCAGCTTTTAATTAGCCACTTGCCCCAGGCCAGCTCCTCCCAGCCCTGGCTGGACCCGATGGACCCGAGTGCCACCGCAGACTCCAACCCTCCTGGGCTCCTGCGCACCTCAGTCAATCAGGAATTGTCAGTGCTCGAGGAGCCAAGCACCAGCACAGTGACAGGAATGCCTTGATGGATCCACTGGATGGCAAACGCAGTGAATCCTGATGCATCTCAGGCAAAAATTCCTTCATTTCTCTTCAGCAATTGAAGACATATCAGGAGATTTAAAGACAGAACACTGGACTGCACCCTAATCCATGAAAAGTGTTCTCTTGAGCAGTTTTGTGTGCAGTATTTATAGTATTTGTACAGAGTTTACCTGCTATTCATTATTATTATAAATACAAATAATACTCTTGATGACAGCAAAAGTTTTGGTACTAACAGCAGTAAACTTTGGATCAGTCCTTGACCCACACTGGAATCACCAGAAAAAGCCAATTTTCAATAAAGAAGGGAAAGACAACACTTAAAAACAAATCAACATTGCAGCCAGAATTGAAGAAGATAAAGGGCTTTTGTTTCTGTCTTTTCTATAGGGTATGAATAGTTACCAAATCTATTTTGAAACATCATAAAATTCGGAACAAAATAAACCAAAAAGAAAAAAAATCCTCACAATTTACCAGGTATTATATTATTTAGTGTTCCTGGGAAAAGAGAGTCCTGGTTTATGATCCAAATTTCAGATAAGAACTGGCAGCACAGCAAACAGAATAAGAAATGTTTCTTTATATAAGGAAAGTGGCAGAAAGAGCACGTGTTTGTTATCTTGCTCAAAGCAGCCCAGTTCTGTGTCAGAAAAGGCGACATTTACCATCAGTCTCATGAGGGCAAGCAGATAAAAGAGAAAAGGAAGAAGTGAAAGGTGGCTGGGAAGAAAGGAATAATTTTCTCTCCCTTCTGTCTGGAAGGCCAAGCTGGGGGAAGGCGCTGCAGTGCTCCCAGCGCATGTTGAATTTTCTGTAAGCACAGCTTTGCTCAAGGAGCTCAGGAGGCTCTTTCCCTTCCCTCTCTCCCAAGGATTGCCGCCTGGAGAAAGATTCATCCCTCGACTCCTGTGATGCCAAAGCAGACACCTTCAACCCAAATCCACCACCCAGACCGGAGCAGCAGCTCCTGAACCTGCAGGGATCAGCCAAGGGCAGTGTGAGGCACAGGCATGAGCACCGTGCCAGTCTGGGGCTAGAATGTGAGAACAGAATCCTCTGATGAACTGAAAATTTGTCTATCTTTCACTGAAAGCTCTGATTGCATCCAAAAGCTGTGTAACCATTGGTGCTCACTGGGCTCCTCTTCCTGTGTCACTCACTCCACTCAGGCCAAAAGGTGCACATCACTCATTTTCCAGTGAGACCAAATTGTTTATAGACTCCAAAGACAAAACACCAAAGAGACAAAAGTTGCCTATTGTTCTCCTCTAGATAAATTCTATGAGACAAATGGACTGTAACAAGTCAAATGTTTAGCATTATTGCACTGGTTCCCTTTTTTCACTGTTATATTTATTCCTGATAAACTTGTAACACTTTTTCCAATCTTCTAATTAGTGCCAGCTATAACACAGTAGAAGTTTCCCTTAGAATTTACACCCTTAGGATATTTGTTGCTGATGGAAACCTTTTCCCTACAGTTAAGAAGAATTAAAGACTCATATCCAGCTGAACAGAAACGAGTCATATACATTTGCTGTCAGAGTCTGTCTAAGGAGTGATTGGTGACTACCATTTCTCTGCTTCTCATTCAGGCAGAAATCATTAGAAAAGATTTAATCAAGAAAGAGTAATGAACTTGATAGAAGCTGGCCAGACAAATGAGAAAATCACTTGACTTCTGTTGAAAGATGTTGGATTTTTTGAGTTAGACCTTACATTTTTTATTGAGTTAATGTAACCTCAGTTGTCTATTTCGGTTAAAATCCTTTTTCCCAGCTATAAGTCAAATTCCAAGTCAGATGCAAGCCTGCTACTCTTTAGAGATCTCTGTGTGCACATAGGTATATATCAGTATGCATATGCACCTTTAAACTTATGCTCTGAAAATCTGAGCTGGTTTGGCTGTCTTGTGTTTTTGTTACTTTTAATTTTCTTGCCTTATCTTCCAGTTAAACAGAGGAAGGCGAAGCAGAGAAACACAAGCTGCCATGAGGCTGTCCTCATTCAGTTCTGGCTGTTTCAGGATTGTGATTTTTCTCACAGAAAGGCTACAGACATTTTGGACAAATATGATCATTGACATTATTCAAAGATAAAAATAAATTAATAGTATGCTACAAATAATACAAATAACTGAATACCATCCCATTTTAGTAGATAAGCCCTCCAATTTGAAGCCTAATGGAGTCAATTTGTTGAAAGACTTCCAATCACTTCAGTAGGATTTATGTCATGTCTTATTCTGGGACTGGCTGAGACACTGACATTTTTTAACTCCTTCGCAGTAAGGACTGATATTCAGACTGTCTGCTGAAATCAAGGCAGAAATGCTCACGGTTTGCCCTTCCCATGCCATTTGTAGTTGTATCAGTCAGGTGGCAGAGATTAACTGCAAAAATACTAAAGACCTACAAAAAAAGGAATATTACAACAGGTTATACATAGGGCTGGCTAGAAATCATTTAGTCACTTAATTGGGTCTGTTTCCTCGTTTGATAGAACACATGAAGAGCTAGAAATAAGTGCATCAAACTTGGATTCTGGGAAAAGAAAGCAAAATTGGAATAAATCACCCCACACTTTCATGCCTACTTTTTGTGTTTAGGTCAAACACTCAAATGTTCTTGGGGAACAAACACGGATACAGACCCTCTTCAATCAAAATTTGCTGCTGAATGCAAGTAAATAATATGCTACTCTTTTGTTCAAATTGTTCACCCTTGGATATATTTGTGGTTCGCTAGTTACCAGCAAGGAGTCCTGAGCAAGTCATTACTGTTTCACACAGCAGTTTAGAGTACATGACATTTCACTTTAAAAAATAAAAATAAAAGGTCTTTCTACAGAAATGCAATTTCAGAATGGAAATATAAGAGGAAGAAAAATATTTTGTGAAATAGAAAACAGATACTGTTTCTTCAGAGTAGTTCTATCCCATACATGAAAGGAATTCCATTCTCTATCTCAATATTGTCTTTTCACATCTCCTGGTGTGAATCTTATTCCAGTTCTGTGCCACATTGATCCATTGTCTCTTTAATGAATACATAAGGGACATTTCCAGGAAAAATGGGAACAGTGAGGTGAAAAAACGAATGTTTTGTAGCCAGGTATATGTCTCTGAAGTGCAACCTCTACCTCATACTGCATTCCATGAGGAAGAAAATGGTGTTTCAGGGAAAATGCCTTAACTTAAAACAACACAAGTTACACAGCAGTCCAGCGCCAGAGGAGCAGTGCAGATTATTCAACCCATTAAACAAGTCCTCGATTTTCATCTCTATTTTAAACTAAAAAGGTGGGAAAAGAAGTAAGCACTCTATGTTGCCCTGCAAACACAAATACAGTGAGGTGCAACCTAGACTTAAAAAAGCCAAGTGAAGGTGCCCCATCAATCCTACAGCACTCTTTGGAGTAAAAGCAGAGTTGTGCAAACAGCCAAATGTCAAAAGAACAATCTAAAGTCTATTTGCTTTTGAGGGAAAGAACAAGCAGCTCCCACACCTGGGACAGTCTGGCTCGACAGCTTCTCCCAGGCAGGCAGGAGCAGCCAGGACAGCCAGCAGCACTGTCAGTGAGCTGTGCTGTGCTGGTTTGGGATCCTGCAGCTGCTCCCAGGGCAGGGAGGGCAGGGCTGGACACAGGACACAGCTCAGGACACAGCTCAGGACACAGCTCAGGACAGGACACAGCACAGGACAGAGCTCAGGACACATCCAGAGCTGCTCAGGACACAGCTCAGGACACAGCCCAGGACAGGACACAGCCCAGGACAGGACACAGCACAGGACAGAGCTCAGGACACAGCTCAGGACACAGCTCAGGACACAGCTCAGGACAGGACACAGCTCAGGACACAGCTCAGGACACAGCTCAGGACACAGCACAGGACACAGCCCAGGACACAGCTCAGGACAGGACAGAGCTCAGGACACAGCACAGGACACAGCTCAGGACACAGATCAGGACACAGCACAGGACACAGCTCAGGACACAGAACAGGACAGAGCTCAGGACACAGCTCAGGACACAGCTCAGGACACAGCCCAGGACACAGCTCAGGACAGGACAGAGCTCAGGACACAGCACAGGACACAGCACAGGACACAGCTCAGGACACAGAACAGGACAGGACACAGCCCAGGACACAGCTCAGGACACACCCAGAGCTGCTCAGGGCTGTGCTCAGCAGGCCAGGAGGGGCTCCTGCCTCTAAATGAGACCTGAATGGGTGACAGCGCCCGGTGGTGGCCCTGGACAGGCTCAGGAGCACAGGAGCTGTCACACACCACAGGCACAGCATTCCCTTTCTGGACAGATTATTTTTCCTGTAGGCACTTCCCATTCCAGCACAATATATGAGCAGAGAATCATTCTTCATTTGCACAAGGATTTGATGACTTTCCCCATACACTAATTGGACCCTTTTCAATACACACAGCACTTTTGTGCTTTTTGCTTAGACTGAATTCATGCCTAACCTACAGCAGCATTTTATAATAGGCTGCTGAGCACTTAAGCTGTATGTTTAAGTAGCCAGCTTCAATTTTTTCATGCCATTGCACTAAGCACCACAAGGTCTAAAGGATTTGAGCAGCTAATCCTGCTTCCATAAGTGACTGGGCAGCAGGGAGGCCACGTAGTAAAAGCATTGAACAGGTCCTAAAGTCTAAATCACACGGTCACAGACATTAAAACATCATTAACTTCTCAAATGCAAATGAAGACCTAGAAAAATGTTCAAATAGCAGCTATAGTCCAATTACTTTCAAAAAATATTTTTGAATAGACAGCTATGTGGCTTCAGTCCTATGTCACTAATAATGTCATTGAGATTCCTAAATCAGCTAGAAGTTTTCAAAACTGCTTCCTTTTTTCTTTCTTTAAACCACAATTTATAATAATATTGGGGGGGAGATAACATACCATTTTAACATACCACTTATTACTTGTTGAAACTTTTAACGTATTATGTCTTTACACAATTGCAGACAGCTATTGCTTGGCAGCAATAGACTTCCCCTTCCCAGAGATTTCAGTGCAATTTTTCTTTAGTATGACCTTGTATTTGAATTTTAGTCTAATAATGGTCTAAATTATTTCAGTATTCTCTTTGCATCCTTGCAAAAGCAAAAGAAATCTCACTCAAGTCAAAATGTTTTTTACTGTCCATTGATCTATATAACCAAAACCTACACCAACCAATTTCCCAGATTAAACTGATAAATTAAGATTGCCCCACTAGAAACCTGACTATTGTGAAAAATAGGCACTAAGGGAAAGAGATTTACTGAGATGAAAGAAATCTCCATTTTAGCTACACTTTCATAACTCCTTTGGTCAGGATTAGCTGACAGTTATCAGAGTCCAAGATAAAGATATATAATGTTTAGAAATGGCACCTAAGCTATTATTCCAGAGAACAGGCAGAGTGTGTTATTAATCTTGGGTTCTTAGACTAACCAAATTACTGTCAGTAAATCAGTAATTATTTATGGAGCTTCTTTACAGTGAGCAACTAAAGGATCGAAATTATTTATCACACAGTTGCTCTGCAGAGTAAATTCAATAATTACTTTTTGCTCAAATGTAGTGTACGAGGGCACACTTGCTTGGGAAGCTCCTGTTGTCCCACCAGGCACAAGGGCACATTGTGCTTTTGTGCTCAGCACAGGATTGGGAATGAAAGTGTCACCCAGACCCTGCTCATGTGAATTCAGCTCCTCTTCCCACGAACTCAGCGGAACTGATATGCACAGAAAGCCGTGGGTCCCACTGAGAAACCTCAACACAACAAAATGTGGGTGACAGCTGTCACTGTGACAGTCATTGTCACCAACTTCTGTGCTGGGGCCAGCTCCTGGTGAGACGGGTGCATTTTGCATCTCTATTTACTAACCCTAGCAGCAGCCAAAACAAAATTGAAGAATCTGTTAATTTGACAAACTTGCCACGTAGAGGATTAAGTCCGTAGCTCTCAAGAAGTGTGAAGAATGAATTGTCCATACTACTCACAGGCTACTGAGTCAGAGAATTAAAAATAATGAGAAATTCAGCAGGGTTCAATATATCTATTTTTAATGCTATGGCATTAAAAGCAATTTCTACACATTATTTGGAGCACACATATATAATGAGGAAAACTCCAGCCTGGCAAAGGCTGAAGGTGATAAAAAAAATCGAATTTTGGGGGACAGATGAATTACACAGACTGTAGCAAGAACCTGTAACTAGAATCTGCAACAATTCAGAGAGCCAGGATGACCTTTTTTTCACAATCCCAATATTGTTGCTATTTCATAGAAGAAAAAGTCAGATCAGAACAGCCATTGCTAAGGAGGTCTAAACAGGGGTACTGTTATTGCTCATCATCCGGATATCCCCAGACCCTGGACGGGGAGAAGAGCATTGTTGTACTACAGGCGAGTGTCAGAGAAGTATTGGCCTGATCCTAATTTTGTACTTAAAAAACAAAAAAAAAAATTAAAAAATTCTAGTTACAAAAGAACAGTCTGGACATTATAAAGGCATGAAGTAGACCAAAATCCATAGGGAAAGCAATGGAGTGTCTGGAATGAGATCCAAATTACGAGTAGGAAAGACTGCTCGAGCCCAGTGAGCTCCTCAGGACAAATGCTGCAGAAAGCAGAGCACACTGGAGACTCCGAAGGCATGGCCAAGGCTTCTCCTGTGAGCTCCAAGGCCTCGGAAGGAGCTCTGAAACCCCCGCACGCTTCAAGCTAAAGAGACTCCTGCTGTCCTTCCTTTCAAACACAGTTTACCGCAGTGAGGAGAGGCCAGGAGCTCCGGGGAGAGCCTGCCAGGATCCGATTGCTGCAGGAGCTGACGCCTGCCACTCGCTTGGGTTTCGCTACTCATTGCGGAGAAAGTATTAGAAGGCATTAGTTACGCTCTGCGATCGTGAAAGCTATTTTGCAGCCAGGATCTCAGAAACCAGCAGCATCTTGCTGGAGCCAAGCTGGCACAGCTCTTGGGAAGTCTTCCTAAAGGCCATCTACATGGAAGGGGAGGGAGGGAGAACATCATCTGGATCTGATTAAAGATTTTAGATGCGGCAATAAGTGAATAATAACCACTACAGAACACGGCACGTGAACAATTCTGCCCTGCGCAAAACTCTCCGTGTGTGTGTGTTAAACATTTAAACACTATGTACTTTTCATTTACATTTAAATTAAACTGGTGTCATTCAGTTCTGAGGCAAACACCCATGGAAGTTGTTGAGAGAGTTTGCAGTACTTTCAAAGGCAAGGTAATCATACATCGTCTGTGAGGAGTACTGCATGTTCCTGGAAATGGCAACCGACTGAGATTTCCTCAGAGCTCTAATTGGTGTGTCCTTGCCTCTATTATTTCATTTTGCTCACTATGAGCATAACCAGATGCTGGGTTTTCAGAACAGAAAAGAGTGACGCTTTAGATATGTGAAAAGGAAGGGCTGGAAACATGATAAAACCAATTCCCCCAGGAGCTGATGAGAGATCAGATGAGAGAAACGAAAGAAAAAGCTAAATGATACATGTAAAACTATTGTCGTTGAGGCAGTGTACAAACCTCGGGAACTGGAGTACACCTCAGTCAGAACTGACTTGAATTTACATTCATTACAAACTGAGAACTCAAAAGGGGATAAAAATGGAATAAAAAGACTTCTCAGCTGTGTTCAAGGCAGCAAGGTCCATTTCCACATAAAATGAAAGGTTCCACATTAAGAATAAAGTGAGGAACCAGTGCAGTGTGACACAGGAAGGTTTGCAAACACAACCAAAATTGAGCCTATTCACAGAAATCCATTTGGGGCCAGCAGGGAGTGGAGCAGGGGCTGCAGCCCCTTGGACCCATCTGCTATTGCCTTGTCCTCTGTGGGGAGCAGCTCGGCTGTGCTGCCACGAGAGCTGAGTGCTCGAGGGGTCCCCAAGCTGAGGATGCCATCAGCCAGGGCCATGGACCTCTGGACATTTCCTACTTAAACTTCTGTTTCAATGCTGCCACGAGCGTTCACCTCACGGTTTCAGTAGCTCGAGGAAACACAAAATCTCCCAAAGTACAAAATATCGATGTCCGTCTGCGACTCGGGGCAGGAGCGGCAGCCCCAGGGCTGTGTGGCCTGGAGGGACACGCTGCTCTCTGACCCTGAACAAATCGATCATCTCTTGCCTTTCACCTGCCAGGGAGCAAGAGAAATTCTGGACACACTGAGCACCCAGTCCACATTCTGCATGCATTCACCTTCGGGACTGCGGCTAAAGCCAGGGTCAGAGCTAGATTTGGATAGCAGAGCAAGAGGAAAATAAGAAAATGTATATAATTACCTACTATTTTAATGAGCATTTCTGGCTGTAAAACTAATCAAAAGAATCATAAATACTGGGGAATAAGCATAGCAGAGAACAGAATGATCAAACATAAATGGTGCCATACCCTGCCTGCTGCTGAGAGCCAAGGGCTGCAGACAAAGTGGTGCTGTGATCACTGAGCCTGCTTTACCTTACAACTCAAGGTCTTGAGATGCACTGAAGCAGCTCACATTGGCTCAGGCTATGCAGTTAGCTAATTTAACTGACATTTTATTTTAATTTCTTTGGTACAAGATCAGCCCCTTTTGTTCCTCTGTGCCACCTGCGAGTACGAAATGTTATCTTGTCTTAATTTAAATTATTATAACAAGCTCATTCCAGGTATAAATTCTGGCAAGATTTCAGATCTTTGCAGAAGGCCAGTACAAAGCTTGTGGCCAAGTTAATTTCCACTTAAACTTGGTGAAGTTTTGAATTGGATTTAACTGAGGCACAGAGGCTCTATCAAAGCAGATTGCGTGGGACTCTGTGCTGCTCCTGCCTCAATGAACTCTTCTCTCCTGCTCGTGGACCTGCCCACAGGTGAACATCCATTCTTGAACAGAAATCTAGAGGTTTTATGAAAATTTGTATTCAAGTCACATAAGGCAAGAAGTTCCAAGCAAGAAATAAAATCTGGTGGTAGATGAAGACCTGCAGTGCGCTTGATTAGATAAATTGCTTGAGCTATTATGACTACCAAGTAAATCCATGCACAATTCCAAATTTACTTTCAGACAAATAGCCAAGGGCTATCTAAAATCAGCTTCCAGTCTGATCTGTTCAGAGCTTTCTACAAAGAACATTTTCACGCTATCTAAGCCATATTCTTTAGTTTTCAGTCCTAAAGCTATTTTTCTTTCCAATATAATTCTCACTGTTATAAGGGTTTCCCTCTGTCTCCCCATCTGTAATTATAGTGTAATAAAATGTATTTTATTTGATCGATATCAAGAAACACACCTTTCTATGTACTTGCAAACAGAGAAGGAATGTTATTCCCAGTTGTATTACACCCAAATGCAAAGCACCAATTTTTGTGTCTCCAATTCTATTATAAGCTAAATCTATGCATTTCTTAGTTTAAAAACATAACTAGCCTATTTGCATGTGTAGGTACCTATGCAACCAAATGCACATTTTGACCTAAATAATCAGGAAGTCATCACAAGTCAGCAAAGAGTTTTAAAAGAGAGAAGAAAAGCTCTTTGATGGAGGAGAGGAGGGAAAGGCTTTACTAGAATCTTGGACTTATATTTGGCAACAAACCCAATACTCTTGCGAGCCAGCGCAGTGAGGAAAAGCACAACAGCAAACACTCAGCATTGTATTATGACTTAAGAAGCAAAATTGTATTTCTACAATCTGCTTGACAAGGTAAAAAGAAGTTTGTTATGTCAAAAATATTAACTTCATCCAAGACAAATCAACTGGGGAAAAAGAGCAACGAAAATCGATTTTCTGATGGACAGAAAGACAATGTGTTTACGTTTCAGATCTGGCAATTTTGTTCTCCAACCTTCAATCATCCATAATCCTCCCCCACCTTTCAAGACAAACGGAAGATTTTATCTTACAAAGATTTGGTTTTATACTCAGTCTCCGGTCAAGAAAGGCACCTGTCGCTCTGACAAACATCTCCACACCTTTTTAATCAGTGCTTTTGTTTTCTTTACGGCAAATTTAATACAGAGGCTGTAGGGAGAGTCACGGAGACTGATGACCCCCATTTAATGACAAATAGGAGCGACATGGGGGTCTCAGCAGAGGCTGCTCTCGCTGATTAAACAGCATGCTCCAAGCCCAGCTGAGATGGCTCATTCGTAAGGGCGAGATGGGAATTCAGCTTTCATGTCCACTCAGTCTTTGGTGTGTCTCTCTAGCCTCAAAGCACAGGCTCCAATTAGTGACATCAATCATCTATCCCAAAACTATTATCTTGCAACAACACCCTCATTTTTGATCAACCGTGGAGCAGTCCTAGCTGGGAGCAAATAGATTGTCCTTTTCACATTCGGAGTATGGCTTCAAAATAATATTTGTTGTAGGCAAGAAGTATTTTTGACAGATATGTCTGATAAGTGGTCTGAGGGGAAAAAAAAGGGTTGAAATGTTAAGAATAAAAGTGCTGAAGCTATTAATTAAAATGGATAAAATGGGCTTTGATTGATATAATCATTATCTATTGAAAAAAAGCTGCATAATGTGGAAAGATAAAAATAGAGTGAATATTATATATATATTATAGTATATGATAAAGCTGAAAGACTGCTGTAACGACGGGCTGAAACACCTCTAGGCAGCTGAACACAAAGAATTGGATGTCTTCCGTATATCAACATGGTTTTGAACAAGTTTAGAGAGAACAACACTGAAGATTAAACTAAAAAAATCATGCATATTCCTCCAGATGTTTTTTAAAACCTCTCCTTCAGCTTGGAACACAAGCATGAGTTTGTTACTGCAAATTGATGCCATCATTTCTTTGTAGGCCAGCCAGGAGAAACACTTCATGGTATGGGTTTACAATCTAAAGCCCAAGTGTGCATTACTGAAAACCCAAACAACCTGAAATCACAGCAGCACAGGTTATCTAAAGAAACAAGCACAATATGGTTTTGAAAACAATGAGGTTTTCAATCCTTCCTGATTTTCTAGTGTATTCCAAAATGTTCCTCTGAACTCTTTAATTTTGAGACCCCGTGCCTCTCCCCCTTCCCCACGTCCACCCACCTGGCAGCACATTTGTCTCGGGGAAAACCCTGCTCAGTGAGGGGTTTAGCAGTGCTTCTTTCTTTTTCTACTAAAACCAAAATGCCCCATCTCCTGGGTTCTCACTGATCTTATTTTTTAAATAATGCATCCGCGCATTAAATACTTCGAAATTATCTAAATGCAGACCCCTTTGGCCTTCTTGTTCTACTTTTTTAATAACAACAAATATTAATGAGGTGCACTTTAATCTCTCTCATAAGCTCCTGGAGTATGAAACAGAGCTCCACTGAAATTCCCTGAGACAGTTGTTAGGCCTTAAAAATGGAAACGTGGCTGGACCTCGGCTGCAAGTCTGGCATCAGTCTCTGCACGGTGCTGTGGGGAATGGCACATGATGTTCCTCCTGCCTGCTCAGTCTTAACCTTCAGGTCTCAGCACAGCATTGAGTCTGAGCTCCTCCCTCAGCAGCAGAAGGGCTCATAATCGTGTTAGAAAGTGGGGGCTGAAAAAACCCATTAGAAAGCACAAACCACCATCCACTGCTGCAAATCATCTCCTGGTAACTAATGCAAATGAGTCCCTGAAGATGTATTTACTGAACCAGACAGCTGTACAGGAAAAGAAATGGCAGCTTACAGCTTCTGCCCGTAGGTGATGGTAAAAATAAGTTGCTTTCCATAATTACAGGAGTGCAGATTTAAAAGAGAGGAGAAGAAAAAATCCTTTGCTAAGGTTTAAAAGCAGAGACCTCTCCCATCACGACACTTGGCAATAGGCCAGAATAACCAGAATTAGTGCCTAATTCATCTGTGGTGCCAGTCTGCACCAATGGCATTTCTTTAAAACACAGAGGGTCATCAAAGTATAATTCAGCAAAGCAGTGCATTTAAAAAATGGCAAAATAATGTCCCTGATGAAGCACAAAGCGATTAGGAGCTGTGCCTGCAGCAGAGCTCTCCCGCAGTGTGAATGGCTCACAAACATTGCTGTGCAGCCTCGTGCTGGAAAAGAGTGCAGCTCAAACTCTCCGCTTGAGCCATTCCATCCCCAGAACAAAGGGCAAGGAGGCACAAGGGAGTGCTCTGTGTGTGCCCACCCCTCCTGCTCTGTGCCACACCACCTGAGCTGCAGGGACTGAATTCTCTGTGCCCTGCTGGGAGTGAATTCTCTGTGCACAGCTTGGAGTGAATTCTCTGTGCACAGCTTGGAGTGAATTCTCTGTGCATCACTCGGAGTGAATTCTCTGTGCATCACTCGGAGTGAATTCTCTGTGCACAGCTTGGTGTGAATTGTCTGTGCACAGCTTGGAGTGAATTCTTTGTGCACAGCTTGGAGTGAATTCTCTGTGCATCACTTGGTGTGAATTCTCTGTGCACAGCTTGGAGTGAATTCTCTGTGCATCACTTGGTGTGAATTCTCTGTGCACAGCTTGGAGTGAATTCTCTGTGCCCTGCTTGGAGTGAATTCTCTGTGCACCACTGGGAATGAATTCTCTGTGCACAGCTTGGAGTGAATTGTCTGTGCACAGCTTGGAGTGAATTGTCTGTGCACAGCTTGGTGTGAATTCTCTGTGCATCACTTGGTGTGAATTCTCTGTGCACAGCTTGGAGTGAATTCTCTGTGCACAGCTTGGAGTGAATTCTCTGTGCATCACTTGGAGTGAATTCTCTGTGCACAGTTTGGAGTGAATTCTCTGTGCATCACTCGGAGTGAATTCTCTGTGCACAGCTTGGAGTGAATTCTCTGTGCACAGCTTGGAGTGAATTCTCTGTGCACAGCTTGGTGTGAATTCTCTGTGCATCACTTGGAGTGAATTCTCTGTGCATCACTCGGAGTGAATTCCCTGTGCACAGCTTGGAGTGCTGCAGCTTCACCGCTGGGCGTAGAGGAGATGCAGCTCTTAATCCTTTTACATGGACTAAGTTTCCAAGGGAGGAAAAGTCGTGTTTTGCTGGAAATAAACTTGACAACATTAATCTTAGTAAAATGCGAAAGGACTGAGTACTAAAGAGTTGCATATGTCATTGTCTTATCACCAATTTAACGATCATAAATTTTTTTCATTTATCTTTTGAAGGTGCTTTTCAACTTCTTGGCCTCCAAAGGGTTTTATAATCGCTGATTGTGATTCCGAATTTATGAAGCATTTAAACCAATGCCCAGCTTTTGGCACATTTCCGCTCACCTGAAATGGGCACAGTCGTTTTGGCCATGGTTAATTTGCATTCAGGCTGATGTTTTGCTGGATTAGACTGGAAACCTTGAGATCATTTGAGCACTGCTGAGATGCTGAACAGGACACAGAGGATGTGGGAAGAGAATGGAGACTGGATGATGCTCAGAACTGCCTGCTGCTCTGTATTTCTCAGCCAAGGTTTCACTGGATTTTTCCTTATGAACTTTCTACACAAACTCTCACATCTCTGCGCCCATTATTTGCAGGATGAGCAGTTTAATGCATGGCCTCTAACATGCCTGTGTTAAACAGTGCAGAAAGCACAGTTCAGAAGTACAAATAAACCACCTAACCAGTACACAATAGCTCCACTAATCTGGAGAGCAAAATGCAAAAACAATTATTTGATATAAATATTTAATATCCTTAACACTTCCAACACATCCAACATTTCTTGCTCTTTTTTTCTCTTCAACTCTTGGCTTCTGCAAATGCTAGAAACCAGCTGTGGATCACGATTACATCAAATTATTTTACTGAGTAAACAATGGGTCAATCCGTTTTCCAAATATGCCAACAGAAATTTTTCACATTTCTTTTATAGAGTAGGAGGCTGATTCTAAAGCAATTATAGTCATGACAATGATCGTCCAAATGTATCTCATATTTTTCTTTATATTTTTAGCATTAGTTTGAATGAAAAAGTCTGAAAAATCCCCAAGGCAACTTCAAATACTCCTCTTCTGACCTTATTTTGCCAAACTTAATTAAAAGCAGAAAGCAAACTGTTACTTATTTCCATACTGGTTTTTGCTCCTGTCATGCACTAACTGAAAGACAAAAGGAAGTTCATTCTTTAGGAGTCCTAAATCCCAACTGCCTTCATCAATGAGGGCTTCAAAGTCTAGCAGCTGATTCAAGAGCAGATTCAGAAGGAGCGATAAAGGCTTGGTGCCATTTGCATTTTAGCATCAGGTTTGTCTACAGTTTTTTAAGTTAAATTGTGGAGATCCACTCTCTGCACTGTCTCTGTAATTAGTTCCTTTTCTTTTCCCCAGTTGCTTCTGCTCCAATCCATTGCAATCCTCCTGACTGCAGCAGCAGAAAAAGAATGGACTTTTAATCTGGAGGACAGCAGCTTCGGCAGTCCTGGTCTCTGAACACAGCAGGTGGTGAATCATTTCTGAGTGCCTCGGTGAGGAATATTGCTCATGAAAACTAAGGTGGAAATCCTGAGGAAACCTGGAGATGTTTTTGAGCAGGAGTTTCTTGCTGGTGGACACCTCCGAGACAGATGCCCAAATGTGGCAGACTGAGCCACACAGACGGCAGAGCCTGCAGGTGCAAGGAATTGTTTCTTTGCTAATGCACATCTGGGCGTAGAATTGTGCTTTTATCTGTAATCTAAGTAATGTCTTCTGAAAACAGGCTGAGAAAACCAGATCTACTTACCGTAGGAGTAATTGGTATGCATTATAAAGAAAAAAAACAAAACCCATTTAAAATATAATTTCAGATATCCTCTAGCTCGGGCCTTAGGGAAAGAAAATTCTAGAACTTACATGGCAATTTTCCCGTGTTTTGAAGAACATTTCATCTCGGTTTCAAAATTATTTGCAGCCCACACCAGTCTAGTGGGCTCTCAGTTGTATTCCTAAAATGTAGTTACACTAGAAATAGCCAGCAAACTGCATTTTGTATGTCCCACTAGAGAGAAATGGATGGAAAGTTTCCCGAGGGTTCATTTCTCATATTTTCATATTTGATTCAACTTTACAAGCAATTAATTTAGTTTTGTCTGTTGTTTAATCAGTCTAATTACTATCTTCTATTATTTGCAGCCTTTTGTCCATATCTGAAACTTCTGAAGTCCAGTTTAATGCACTGTAAGCCTGGCTACCCTGACATTTTATCTCCTGTTAAAAGACCTTGTTACATTGCCATAAAAATTTCACAGAGCAAATAGCTGCAATTTTGTGGGTGCAGCTGCTGGTGTAGGACTGGCACAAGGCTGCCCTGTGCTGCACTTTCAGGATCAGAGAAAAGAGGGGAAAGCCTGGCACGAACACAGGCAGAGCTGTGAATGATTTCTGTCCTCGTGTGTTCGGGACACCTTTCAAACCAAGCACAGTGGATACTTAGCTGAGAAAACATGCAGTGTTAAGCCGCAGAGTATTGCATTTTCATAGGGTTTTTTTTCCCAATAATTTCCCTAATAATATATTTGAATTATGGTGGAGTAGGAATTTAAACTGCAAAGACCCAAGGAAATGCTCCTGGTTTTGGCAATGAACACTGTGCTCTGCTTGAGCTGAGACCACTCCTGGAACAGGGCAGGGAAGCACACACCTAATTTGAATGTCTGCCCTGCAGAAATCAGAATATGAACTCAAGGGAAGGAACCCAAAGTTTGTTTTCTCAAACAATGTCCCCCGAGGTGTGCCAGGGATTCCCACACAGGAGCTGAGCTCGCAGATTGCTCATTCAGGTGCGAAAAAGGCTAAAGGCAGACAAGCCCTGACATCTGAGAACAGCTAGAGAAGGCTTTCCTCTCATGCAAAATCTGCTCTGAGTTTTGTATTATTGTATCTGTGTCCCCACAACTCAGGGAGTGCTAAGGTCCATCCTTGCAACTGCAGGACCATTAGACAGAAAATGACAATGCCTGTTATGATTTGTATGACAAAACCAGAAAAGTGCCTGGGGTAAGGATCATCTTTCTGTAATGGGTAGGAACTGCCCTCTCCTCCATTAATCTTGGGAGAATAGGAGAATTGCTCAAACAATTTCCTTCTAAGTTAGGTCTTCTAGCATACCAAAGTTTATTTAAGAATATACAGCCAAATTTCTCGCCTTTATCCTTTGGGGGCCGAACTCTTTATTGCTTCTTTAGAGACCTTTAGAATGTAGCTGTCTTTTACAGAAAATCCTTTTCTCACTATGCTGGCAGTTTAAGAGGATCAGGAAAAAGCAACAAATAATTTACTCCCACTTTAATGCTCCTTTAAATGGTCAGAAAAGAGTTTCAGTGCAAACTACAGTCAGATCTATTGCTAGTACCCAGCAGCACATCATGAAAGGAGACATATCTAAGATTAAAAATAATAATCATAAAAATCATCCATGGAAAAGAATCCATCTAAAGTTGTTATTCAGTGGCTGGCACAGAAAATGCATTCTCTACCTGAGACTAGTAATGAGTCATCTAAGCAACTTAAAATGAAAAGCATATCGAAGGGATATTAAAAATAAAAGAATTTGGAATCCAGAAATAAATAAATACAATGATTCCAGGCAGGTAAATACTACAGGAGATTACTGGAAAAGACGGGATTAATATCAATCTTATCTCCAAAGCAGAGGAGTTAAAAGTACATCTGGCAATCTGCTGGTGTTATTGGTATAAAAATTCATTCTAAATGGCAGACAGGGTATTCAAAACAGACCTCTTTATTTTTTCCCCCCCAGATAAAGAAAGTCTGAAAATAAACAAGAATAACTCAGTGTGTGAAAACATGGACTGGCAGAAAGGTAAAAACACAAAATGGAATTCAAGTCTCCGTGACAAATCTATCTATATGCAGGCTTCATTTCACGCAGTTTTAGAAATTAAGATGAAGGCGTGGGATGCAGGGTCACAGCATTCTGGGTGCTTTGAAGCAATATATTGAATTACATTGTAGGTCAGATTCCTCCAGAGACAAGAGATAAAGTCATCTTCAAAAACTAGAAAGGACATATGAGAAATTCAGGCTAAAGAAATCAAAAGTTAACTAGGAAAAAATGCAAAGGTAAAAAGAAGAGGCTGTTGGAGAATATTAATGTGCCCATCCTCCCGTCCCCAGGACAGTGGCAGGGGAGGCAAGGCAATCCCAGTGGCTAATTGAAAAGTGTGACATTTCTGCTCTGCAAATTGCAGGAGGTGCAGCCAGAAGATCCTGACTTACTCCACCAGGGATTTAGGGCACAGCACTCAATCCCAGAAACAAATCCAGACCTCCAATATCACAGGTTAATGCAATAATTTTCACATCATTTCAATGTGTTGGTATTGTTCATTGAAGCAAAGATTAAGTTCCCAGACGATAGCATGCTATTAAGTTTAAAAAAAAAAAAAAAAAAAAGAAAAGAAATTAACTATTTTGATGCTAACTAGGCATAATTAATGGCTATCTGAAGTGGATTTCAAAGTAATAGTACCCAGCTTGTTGACAGCAGGAAGAGAAATTCCATGAGAGCGAATGTGCCAAATTGCATTTGAAGCTCTATAGATGTTTGTATGAAATATGCATAAAAATCGTGTGACAGAAATCTGAAATTCCAGTTCTTGCAGTTGCACCAGGATCTATCTATAAATATCTATAGATCTATCTATCTATCTATCTATCTATCTATCTATCTATCTATCTATCTATCTATCATCTATCTATCTATCTATCTATGTTGGTATATCAACAACTGCTAAAGGCTGCTAAGCAATAGGGAGAGGAAAAAAAATTCTAGGTAACCTGCATTATCTGAAAAAAGGACAGGGTAAAACTTTTTTTTTTTTAAAGACTTTATGAAGTACTTGTTAAAAACCAATGACACCTACAGCAATGCCCAATAGGTGTGTTTCTCAGTTCTATATTTAGATAAAAAGAAAATGTGATATGATTGTTCTGCAGCCAGGAATAAATGTCAAGACAACCCACCAGGGGTGATTGGATAGGGCAGTGCCAGAACTTAACAGGAGAGAGGAAAGAAATGAGTCCTCCTGAGTCTGCAGAATTCCAAAGTGCAGTGACACCAAAGCCGAGCGCTCCTCTGCTCTTTTCGGCGCAGGCACACAGAGCAAGGATCAGTCAGAGCTGATCCGCAGAGCAGCCGAGTGTTAATCACACCTTTCATGCAAACACAGGACAAACCATACCGACCGCTACCAATTTCACAGCTCTTCTTCCCTGCTTCAGTTGTAAAATATTGATGAAAATGACCCCAGCGAAGGTTTCTGTGAGGTTACTGTCGGCAGCTAATAAGGAGAAGCCAGGATTCAAGCCTTGCTATCAAATGCACCAACACAGAATTATTGTATCTGCCGAGGTGACAGACAATTAGCAAGGCTGGTTTGCACACGGATGATTTTCTTGTAGAAATTCACTTAAGCAGAACATTTCTTTATTCAGGGGTGTGATACTGCCTGTGTACACAAAGACAAAGAGCAATGGCAGGACACAGATAATGAGCCTGGATCTCTGAGCACAGGACATGAACGGAGAAAATCGTGCAAGACACTCAAAGTCGATGGCCTCTGCCTGGAAAGAAATGTTTGAGCCTTGGGTCTGCATTTTGTACCAGCTACTCTGCTCCAGCAAATTCCTTCTGCTCTTTAGTCACAAAGCTCTGTGTGAGCTTCCAGGGTGGAGTAATGAGCAGCACAGGTATTGTGTCCAGGCTTTTCAACTCCACTTCCATGGCATATGATTTTAATATTTCTTTCTAAATGCCTCTTTTACATTCTTTTTTCCTTTTTAACAGCACAATAATCCATCTCATAGCTATTCATCCTTCTGATTATTCTCCTTGTCATGTATTTGTACACTTTCACCTTTTGTAGAAATGCAACATGAAAGAATAAATATAATAATAGAGAACATTAATAAACACCCTTGCATGTCTGGCTCTTTCAACTTCTCTAATCCACACTTTGTTCCCTCTTTTTAGCAAGGCCCCACACAAGACTCACTCAGCTAATCAGGATAAAGTTAAAAGGAAGAGATGAATAAATCACATTAAACTGGGAAGCAGCCAACATCTTTTCCAAAAACTAAAGGTGAAATCTCAGCCCCAGTTGAAGCTCCTAGCAAAAGTCGCCTTGATTTCAGGAGGATTAAACTCATCATGGATTCAAGGGCTTTGTGGCCTATCACTTTTTTCCATATGGAGTGAGACTTAAAGCTGTATGAAAAGAGAAAGCTCCAACTGAACCCACAGAGACCTGTTTTCCCAGAAAGCACAGTATTACGGCTGTTTCTCTAAAGATCCTTGGCTTTATTGGTGATTAGTTTTATAATGTGCTTGCAGAATTGGAAAATAAGAGTTTCTGATCTCCACTTCTCATTGCATTTAATTTCTCTACAAAGTATTTTTAACTGTTTGCAAAAATGTTCCTTCCTAAAAAGATATAGGAGAGGAAATAAAGGTATTTCTTCCTGGGTAGCAAGGGATCTGGTGGGGAGGGAGGAAAAGAACAACCCAAGGAAAAACCAACAACCACTGCCTCCATGAAAAAAAAGTAATCACTAAGTATTTCCATGTCTTCCAGTTCCAAATTTGATTCAATGGGTCACCAAATTAAAGCAGTGATAAGCAAAATCAGCTCTTTGTACAAAGAGATGAGAAAAGAAAGCACAAAGCTCTCTGAGACATCATCTGAGAAAACAGAAATCATCTGGAGAAAACAGATGCCCAAAGTGTCTATTGTACCTTATGTGAGCAGCAACTCGTGTTCTTTTGTGTAATTGAGACGTGGCTTCAGAGTTATAAAGACTGTCTGCTGCTCACCAGAGGGACCTGGCTAATTATTGGAAGAATTCAAGCTTGCAATACTAATGAATCCAGAGCTGCCTGGCACTGCCATGGCCCCAGGACATTTGACAACTTGTTACAGATGGTTTGTGAATTTCTGGAAGAATCCTTCTCTTCATGTGCTCAATGTAAGGGAAGGGATGGGGCTTTTCTTATTGAACTTTGAAACATGAATTTTTAATGAAAACAAAACTCTTTGTATCCTTTTCCAGCCCAAATATCCTTGCCTCTCAAGGAGAAAGAAAATGCTGAACTGATTCAGAAAGGGAGACACTTTTATAGCGAAAGAGACATTTTACCTATCTTTTACCACCAATTATTCATATCCAGCTGATTGTTATAGCTGTGGTTCCAAGAGGACGGATTATTACTAAATGATTTATACTGAAGCACTGTTAAAAATGAATACTTATTATAAATTAAATTGAACAAGAAGGATAGGCCCAAATCTTAGCACCACAGGGGATCTGAGATCACTTCCCACTCTCCCACGTATTTATCTGTGCAAAGAATTAAACTGTTCTGTAGTCCACTTCACTTTTGCACTGCCAGGGTAACAAGCCTTCTTTTTCCCACCTATTTTTTGCTTTCTGCATAGAAGCTGTAAGCGCTTTGGGATGGTGATAGGCAGATATAATTCCTAGTATAGATACCTTTGAAAAAATCTTACAATATAATAAGTAATAACATCGTACAAAAAAACTGCTCACGCTTGGAGAGGCCAAGAATACCTCACCCGAAATAAGTTTTGATACAGGTTCTGCACAATGAAATTCCCTTTGGAAACAATGAGGAGAAAACAGTGTTAGAGCTGCTGCAGCTGATAAGCCTTTATAAGGCAGACGAAAACAAGTATGAGCTTAGTCCCCAGAAATCTCTATTCTGTTACTGAGTCATTAAGTCTAAACATTAAAAGCTGATCTCCAGAACAGAGAAACACTCTGCCTGTATTAATGATGATTTTTAAAAAATGGATATTTCAATCTGTGTGCAATACAACTCAGTTCCTGTGAAGGACCTGGTGTGTATTGCTTTGTTTGGATCAGCTGAAAGTGTGAAGCTCATTAATGGGAGAGTCTTCCACAGACAAAATACTTTCCCTGCCATCACGAGACTGGAGCAGGAAGATGTGGCAATATTGCCTTCAACGGATGCTTGTTAATATCTCACTAGAAACAACACCATTTGAAGTTTTATTTGCATTTAGATATAGCATTATTAACACTGTATGAGGTTTCATTAAAAAATATATCAGTAGTAACCTCCTCTGAAAGCAAAGCAAAGACAACAGCTCTGGAAGGTGAAAGATGAAGGAATGACATGACTGAAAGGAAAAAATTGGTAATTTTGGACTATGTAACTTCTGGAGTCAGTATAATGAATGCACATTAGTTGAAATCTGGCAGAAAAGTGGGATTTTGATTAGCTGATTGTGTTTCTCTGTGTAATAATGAATCAGATTCCTTCCACTCCTGTTCAGCAAAATCACATCATTGAAAATGTCACCTAGTGCAAAGAGTGTTAGGGTCTCTTCCCAGCAGGTAATTCACAGTCTCAAGTGAATTCTCCAAATTAATTTCTTTGCAAATTTGCCATGTCCTTTCAGCAGATGAATAATTCTGTTAGTCTCCCACAAATTGGGGATCACACTGCTCCTGCTCCCTCCAGGCACACAGACAGGCCTATATTAATCATATAAGCGCAAATAAAAAAGAACATTGGACAAAAACACACCTCTTCAGGTAAAGGGAGCCTTTAAGTGGTGTTCTTATTTTAAATGACACTTCTATTTCTTGTCCTCTCTGGATTTACTAAAGCATTTTATTTAATTCTTATACATAATAAGGGCCTGTGACTCTGGCTCAAACTTTGACATTGACTTTATGAGTTCTCAAGCATTAAATTCTGTATAGATTGAGTTTCATATCTGGAATTTGAAAAGAGCTCACTCAAAGTTAGCTCATCTTTTGCTGTAAAAATAAATATACCATGACCCTGAGCACAAACAAGCCGAATTAGACAGTAGTATTCATGGAGAAGAAGGCTATTCAGCAGATCTTACAAAGGTCTCAAAATATGGCAAATTTAGGAAAAAAAACTCCTTTATACCTGTAATACATTATACTTACTGAGATTTGTATATTTTCTCTTTAACCAGTGTTGATTACTGTTAATTACTTTTCTTTACAATGAAAAGTAGAAGTTATAATCAATTCAAACCTTTCCTATCTGAAAGATCATATCAGCTAATATGACAGTGATCTCTGACTCTTCAGAGAAAGAGAGACTCAGCAGGATCTTCAGACATCCTGTTATAATTTAGGGTAATTAATGTTTTCCTCTTCCTGCTGTACTATGGACCAGAGCAGGCTTAATTAAAACCTTCTGCTATGGACTGCAAAGCTGGATTTTTATAGAAATATGTGGATGAACCACAGGTATTTTTTCATTTCAGTTTTCATTGCTAATTTCTGGCATATAAATTGGATAAAAGTCTCTCTTCCTTTCAAGTATAGTTTGAGATCTGTGTTTAAAATATCATTACGAGGTAAATGCAAAAATAGCCAGATTTACATAGTGGACTTTGACTCAGAGCTTGCAAGAACTATACGGCTTGATAACCACCCCATGTAAAATGAATAGAGAAAATGTTAAAAATACAGTCAATTCAGAGAGTGACATCCCAGGTAAACCACGAAAAACTTTAATCTTTTCATTTTCACAAAAGTCAACTTCTCAACTCCTGAATTCCCTCAGTGACTTTCTTAAAAACTTGATTATTCAACCAGCTTCTGGTCTTTGTCAGTCCAAAATTTGAATTTGCTTTCATTTGAGGTTCAATCCTTCCTGGAGTGAAACCAAAAAGGCAGGATATACATAAATGGCATTATAATGTATAATACAAAAGTAGAAAAGAGCCAAAATTGCCTTAGCATTTCTCTGTAGCTTTAAAAGCAGCTTTAGCAGCTGCTTGAGCCTACAGTGGTTCTCTTTCGTTTATAAAACCATGAAGTGTGTGGTGTGCCACAAAAGCTGTGGATGAGCTGCAATGGCTCACTGCCTTTAAAACACATTTTTTAATGCAGTGTAAACTCAAAGAAAACAACGTTTTGCTCTTTTTTAAACTGTGCCACGCGGAGGAGACAAGAAACTCGCACAGGTATCAGCTTGGCCTTTAAACACTGAGGCACAGGGGCAATTGCCATGGCCAGAGCCTTCTGCGGGGGAATGGGGCACAGCTCAGGCTTCAAAATCTGAATAAACCTCACGGGAAAGCAGTTGGGAAAAAAACAAAGCACCAAAACTGGCAGGAGAAAAATTACAGGCACTGTGTACAGCTGCCAGTCTGGACTCCAGACAAGTTGGAACTCACCACTGAGCAACTGGAAATAGGAAAAACTGTATTTTTCAGATGAATGAGATAAGACAAGATTAATGTTTATCTGAAAATTAGCAAGAAAATAGCACTATTTGTTTTGCTAGCTTAGTCTACCCTATTTGCATTTATTCATGTTTTGATGCTCCTGGTTCTCTCAGAGAACATAAAAGTCTGCTGCAGAAACTGGGGCAAGAGGATGAGAAAATATAACATTGGAAAGAAGAGCATCTCACCATCTGTCCATTGTGGGTTTTTCCCCTACAGATCATGCAGAAGCAGAGGCCAGATAATCAGCTACAAACCATTTCTGTAATTAAACTTCTCCACCTTAGAAGTTTGCAGTTCATTATCCTTTTTCCCCCCCCACAAAGTCAATAGTTCTGATCTTCTGAAAGATGAAAATGGAGTGTCCATAACGCCTGAGAAATGTCAATGCTTCTGGTGTGTGATGTCTCGTTATTGCTGTAATTGTCTGCCCACTCTTTCATTTGGACTGTGAAATTCCAAAAACAGCCTTCCAAATGAAGAAAAATCCCCGTGTCCCATCACACACTGCCCCTGGTCTGCGCTATAAATGATGAACAATGCTCAGCAGCTACTCCCCAGCCCTTTCTCTTCCAGCCAAGTTCTAAATGTAATATCACACAGGATGAGGAAAGTTTAGAGCTGCTAAAATAGCATAGACTTAATTTCAGTCTTTCTCATGCCAATTTGCTAAAGCAGTTCAAGAGACAACATTTGCCTTGATTTAAGAGGTCCTTGAAATACTCTGGGCAGAGTAAGAGAGAGCTCCCAGCGCTTTTGTAGTCGCTGATCTTGTGAGAAATACAGCACTGGTACCACTACAGCAAAGCCTTTAAGCATATATATATTTTTAAGTTCTGTGTAGACTTAAAAGAAGTTTCTCGCATGAGACTGTAAAGCAAAAAGAAAAAAAAAATCATCTGGATGGGCAATTCATCTGTTGAGGAGAAGTGAGCACGTGTAAGTAGATCCAAGTGACAGAAAAGAGGACAATATAGAGACAGAGAACTGCTGCCACTACCATAGCAACAGCAGAATAGCAATTATGTGAAACACCATAGATAGGGAAAAAAATTACTTATTTTTATCTGGAATCTCATATCTTATGGCATATTTTCTTTAGCTCTAGATATTACGCAGTGTGTGAATCTTTCCCTTTCCCCTACCAATTCAATCACAGAAATGCTTGGACCCCAAAGATGATGCAGCTCCACCCCAGCCCATAAGCATCCCACTAGGGAAAAATGGGATGCCCAAATATTATCTTTCTGGACAGACATTAGGGGGCAAGTTACGGCCACATAAGCCATCAATGACTTAAAATCATTGAGGAAGACAATTTTCTTTAGTAAAGCCAAGTAGGTTTATGCTGGAATGGAATAGCTATGAAACAGTTTAATAAAATGATTTTTGCAATAGCAAACACCTCAATTTCAAAACTAATTTAACTGGAAAGAGTCTTTTTATAGCCAGGTAGGTTCCAACAAATCACCAAAATTGTTGATAACTGCTGGTTTGAGCACGAAAAAGGATCTCTGTAATAATGCCATAAATCAGTATATCTTCTTGCACTAGAGCAGAGCCTGCTATTAGTGGCGCTGGAGGAATGGTGGAATTAAAATGGGGAGGGGAAAATGTTGCCTGTCAACATCTCCACACAGCACCTGTGCAGCAGTGCAGAGAGAGAGAGGAAAAAACCACATCTATTCCTGCCCCTCTGTACTCATTTTTGTCATTCAACCAACTCTCCAGCATGCTGACCTACATCTATGGCTGCCTTTCCTGGTTAAGGAAAAAAGACTTCCAAGCCTTTGAAAAACAACACATGAGGTCTGCATTCACTTTAAGTGGAAAATATTACAAACTCTAACCTGTTTAAAGCATTCGAACTATTATTATCCACTTCCATCACACTTTGCATATTTTGTTCTATATTTCTTGTCAAAAGGAAACCTCTTATGTAAGTTTTTATGCCTCATTTTGTATGTTCCTTCAAATACATTTCTATTAATTGGTTTTTCTCTGCATTCCAAATTTAGCTCATGCGATGATTTTTTTTTTTTTTAAGCCCAAAACTTTTTGCAGTCTGCTGGTTTTAAATTGGTCCTTATTTAACATTTCCAGGTCATCCATTTGGCTAGCAATAACATGCATTTTTGAACAAGAGCAGGGAAAACAGGCTCTCCCCAGAGAGGGCGAGGGACAGAGCAGGAAATGCTGCAGCATTTGCAAGGCTCTGCACAGCTGCACTCAGGCTCTGCTTCCTCAGCCTTCCCAGTGTGTGCCAGCCCCACAAAATCAGGTTCTTTCTGTTTGCAACTCTTGTTTTCAGCCCTTCGGGGCAAACCCCAAATGCTCCAAGAAAAAAGCACATTAATTAGCAATAAGCCTGAGTGGACATGGCTGAGGAGAAAGGAAAGAGGCACCAATATGATTGTAAGTGTTTAGAGTTCGGGTTATGTAATTAAAAAAACCAGAAAGCTTCATTCTGAAATTACATAAGCTTATATACATTGTAAGTTTATAAAAAAGGAAATAGCTTGTGGTTCAACACTGGACTGCTTCTGGCAGAAGTCTGGGTCCTGAGAAATATCTAAGAGAATTTATGCCTTGGGCTGACACTGTCAACATGTTCTGTCTCAAAGACTCACCCCACTTTTGTGAGGCAGGAGATCAGGTAGGTGATTTCAAAGAAAATAAAATATTTTGTGTCCACCTCTTTGCACAGGAGTTTGAGACTGTACAACAAACAGATAAATGACCTTATGACAAATCGTGCAACCTCGTGAGTATCCCAAGTAACTTCTTGCCTTATCACAGCAAGAATGGGAGGAAAAGACATCTTCTAACCTATTGAGTTAGAGGAGCAGAGGTACCCACCGCTGATATTTCTGCCCCATTTGGACTCAGGACTATGGAGATAATACATCCTGAGTCAGCCTGGATCCTGGTTTGGATTGGAGAGTCTCATTTTCAGCAGGATCCCTAAGCAAACACAGGATTCTGCTCACTGAAGAGCTGCCACGGTCAGCGCGAAGGTCTCACCCTTGGTCGCTGTTGCTAAGCAGCTCTGCTGCAGTGACACACGAGCCAACATTTCCCCTCTGCTCCATCACTCATTTTTGTAGATTCTGCTGTGCACTGTGAAAAAGAGCAACGTGCCTCAGGCAAGGTTTGTTTCCCAAGGTTCGTTCTCTTGTAGGAAAAATAGTTGTGCCCTCACGAGGGGGAAGTCACAAATCACTGTCTGGACCTGAATGATTAATTCTGCCTCCTGAGAGACTGGACAGACTGCTAGGGATTTCCAGCAGAATTTGTACTCATGGTAGCCTCTGTGCCCATTAGCCCAGGTTCAAAGCACCATTCAAGACAGAGGTGAGGTTTTGTTTAAAAACAGAATGGGTTCAGACATTAAGGTTTGAATACACACCTACATTAACACCACCACCATTAAGTTACTCTGTAGTTGTTTTGCTGAACTAAGGCATCAACAAAAGTTGTCTTTTTCTTCTTTGCTAACCAAACTTTCTCAAAATTATTTGTGACCATTCCCATAGCATCATTAAAGTGTACTGCCTTTGTTTACAAATAACTAGGTGTTGCTACTGGGGTTCACCCTTTCTGTCATCTTGGCTTGGACGTTTTCCTTCTCACAGTCTCTACTGATTTCAGTACTTACCCTACCCCCTGCTACAGGTGAGAGAAATACTGGGAAACACTTGAAGTCTTATTGTTGTACACCACCGGATTTCTGCCACCTTCTGAAGAACAAATCATACCCCTGGTAACACACCACAAGCTCCCTGTGCTGGATAACCAGCATGGAATGAGGCTGTCGGATGGAATTCCATTCCAGCACGGAATGAGGCTGTCGGATGGAATTCTGAGGCTGTCAGATGGAATTCCATTCCAGCATGGAACAAGGCTGTCAGACGATGGAAGGGTTAAAGAAGATTGCTCTGCCCCTGGGGATGATTCCATCTGTGACAATCAAACACTTTGCAGAGGCTTCATTCTGCAACCCCAGCAAGTTTGTCAGGGTTTACCAGCACTGGTAAATCCTGAAAAGTGGATGAGATCAGCATCTTTCCCGTGTGAAAACAGAGCAGACCCTGCTGCTCCTGCACCAGTTCCCTCTGCAGCACACCTGCACCTCTTTTCCAAGGACTCCAATTTCCTCTCGCTGCTGTTTCACGAGTGAATCTTTCCTGAGGGCTGTGCTGAGCACCCCTTCCTCTTCCCCTTCCCTTCCCCTTCCCTTCCCCTTCCCTTCCCTTCCCTTCCCTTCCCTTCCCTTCCCTTCCCTTCCCTTCCCTTCCCTTCCCTTCCCTTCCCTTCCCTTCCCTTCCCTTCCCTTCCCTTCCCTTCCCTTCCCTTCCCTTCCTTTCCCTTCCCAAACCTTCTCAAACCTTCCCAAACCTTCCCAAACCTTCCCAAACCTTCCCTTCCCAAACCTTCCCAAACCTTCCCTTCCCCTCCCCAGGGCTGAGTGTGAGGTTGGGCTCCCCAGGGAAGGGGGAGCCTTCCCCATCCCTGTGTTCGCTCTTCGGGGGAAGCACAAATCCTGCACTCAAGGTCTCTGTACTGCTGAAAGACACAAACTTTATTACTATAACTCTTCTGCCTTTTCAGGCCTTTCTTTCCTGGGATATTTCACATTTAGTGATTTGATGTCGCATTTATACAACACAAGATTGAATAAAGGACTATCCATCCAAGAAGATTGGGCTTTTCAGTGTAATATGTGTAATACAAAGAATATTCACTAGGTAAAAAGAACCCCCAGCATAAAACAAACCAAGCAAACAAAAAAGCAACAAAAAAACCAATCCCCCCAAAAAACAAAAAAACCCAAACTAACAAAACAAAAACCACCAAAAAACCCACAAAAACCCAAAAAAGCACAAAATACCCAAACAACAAATAGAAAAAAACAAAAACAAAAGAAAAAAAAGAAAAAATAGAAAAAAAACCAAAAACCCCCACAAACAAACCAACAAAAAATTCCTTTAACAAATGAGCCCTGAAGAAGTGGTGCAGGCTGATGGTTTCAGTGATTATCAGAATGTGGGAACACCTTATATTACCAGAGAAATAGCACTACATAAATGATAGGATCTATCTTTTACCAGACCCATACTCACAATATTTTATTGTGTCCTGATACAGAAGAAATATTTTGTACTTGTCTCCCTACCTGCCCAGGATCTGCAGCACCTCAGGAGCTGAAAAGTGACATCTGCCTGGAGCTGTGGATACAAAGGCTATGCACAGTGGAGATTTAAGGATAGAAACTTCCACTGAAGAGAGCAACAGAGTCCTCATGGCCACAAGAATAAACAGATCATTTCCTACAGCACCAAAGCAACCTTGAACAGAACAGCAAACCAGCTGCAATTTCAAACCACCTGCCAGCAGCAGGGAGAGGACAAGAGTCAAGGGAAAAAAAAATCCTCAAAATTATAATAGAAATACATTTTCATTTAATTCAGAATTATAATGAGATTGTAAATGAAGATCTGCATAAACATATGAACATTTTCCCAGAGTAAAGAATGATCTTTCCATTTCATTCACGGAAAGGAATATATATTTGGGCAGGAAATCATTAAGAATAATTAATTTATATGAATATACATTGTAATTTTTCTAATTTGGCTTTATAGCATTACCCACTGCAAAATAGCACTCCAAAAAAATAAAAATGTTCAATTGCAGCTGCAATAGTAATTTTTGGAAAGTACAACATTAAAATACTCACAAGGCAGAGGGAATCAGGGACACCTGAGTGAGGCAGTGAAGCTTTAAAGTACTCAGGAAGTTGGGGAAATTGCACACGCATCACACATATCCTACCGAAGATGCTCTGGGACTGTTTTCCTAAGAAGCAGCTTGAGCTGCCATTACAAGCACTACTGAAGTCACAGCAAATTCAAAAACGGTTTTGATTTTCTCTTCTCAAGTGACACCACATAGCTCTGGGATAAATTACTTTCAGATGCTTTAAATGTAATTTAAAACACACCACTTACAATCAGGAAAACATTATTGTTTATGAATGTTTTATAATGATACTATGGAAAAATCCATCTTTGCTCAGATGATGCCAAAAAAAGAAAGATTGAAAAAGAGCTAAAAAAGCTTTGGAATGATACTACTTGCCAGGTTACTCCCATTAAGTCAGGGGATTGCAATCACCATTTTTATTTATATCCAACAGTACACATAGGAAAATGACACCAACTTAAAATATCTAACAACTTCAAAAATTATTCTAAATGTGTTTTTAAAAATATTAATAATTAAAACTTACTCCCCAAAATGGATGAAACATAATTTGCAAATCTACCAAACCTTGCAAGAGCTAGGAATATAGAAAGAATCAACATGTGAAGAAATTAGAATTATAAATGTTGTAGCATTTTATTCACCTCAGTGGAGATACCAATAGCACATATTAGTAATTGATGATGATTTAAATTTATTTCCAGACAGTATGATGAAATGACAGAGGAGGGCAGCCACCACACAGAGGAAAAGGTTGTGACCTGTGCTGCCAGCCTGGCTGTGTGAGGACTGCCTGAGACCCTCTTTAGGGCAGGATTTGTGGGGTTTAAGCCCAAAATTCACACACCGACCCAAGGTCAGCATGGCCGTGGCCGTGGAGCCACATCTGTCACCTGAGAGGAGCAGGACTGGAGGGGATGGAGCACCGCAGCTTCTCCCTGCCCTGGGGAGCCACAGGTCCCACTGAGATATCCTGCGAGAGGAGGAGCCAGGGCGAAGGAAGGGAGAAATAAAGCATTGGATCAAACTGATTCCCAGGGAACAGCTGTTTATCCTGCCTGGGAGCGCTGGTGGCAGTGCCATTCATCCTCAGCTCTCTGCAGGACAATGCAGGAAACCCATCCTATTAAAGAGGCAGCTCTGTACTTTATTGCCCTTGATTTCTTCCTTATTCATGCGTCTCCAGATAAATTCAATCTTTTCTCCAATATCATCAGAACAACCCCAGGAACTTCTGAGAGCTAAAGTGATGATGTGATCCAACAGCGTGATGGAGCAGAGATAAAGCCTCAGCAGCCACGGCCCTTGCTGATAAAGGCTGAGTGTAAACATCCCCAGCCTGAAGGAGGAGGAGCACTGATGTTTCTGTTTATGAAATTAATAGACCCAGCAAGTGCAGCAAGCGGAGACAGCAGGCTGTTAGCAGGAGCCCTGCTGGCAGGCACTTAGGAAAATCCACCAAAGCTGTGTCAGCAAACAAGGCTGAGGACGAGGGAGGTTTTGCTTTGGGTTTTTCTGAAGAAGCACATGGAGAAGTCAGCTTTATCTATTTCAATGACTGCTTCCTCCACGTCTGAAAATAACACACAGCTCTCTATGTCTGTGGCCAGCCAACAGCTCCGGCCAAACGCTCAGCAGATGTGGGTGACACATGGGGACAATGGAGGACCTGACTGGAGGCAGTGTGGTGGTGATGGGCAGACAGTTGGCTATGTGGATAAGAAATCACTTAATATTTATTTCTCCAGCAGATTAGGCTAAAATTGTGACATTCATGTACCCTTTATAGGTCTTACTGAGGTTCTTTCTGTATTAATGGATTTTTTTACCGCAATTACCAGAATTTGAGGTAACTGCTCCATGGCAAAGTATCAAAAAATAAAGTTAATACACAGAACTGGTCACCAGATGTCACTGTCTTGTCATTCCAGCATGGCCAAAAGCACACAAATCCATCAATAGAAAAGAAAATCATACATACAAACAAGAGGTAAGAGAAAATCTGGAATATGAAGAAATAGCCTCCTTGTTAGTCAGCAGACCTGGGAGAACAAGATGTCATCGTTTACTTGTAACACATTTGTCATCTCTGTTTTAATCACTGATTTATTACATTAATTCCCTGAGGGCTTTCCCCAGCACTGGCAGGTGTCACTGATTCCCCTGCAGTTGCAGAAACTTAGGGTGAGCAGTGACTCCGTGAAAAGATGGAACTGCCTGCTCCCAGTGGAACCAGACAGGTCTGTGTGGGCAAGATCACAGTAATTGTAATCTGAGTCGCTTCTTCCTTTGCACATCTTTTAGGAAAATTCCAGTTGTGTGAATATGTATATTTGCTATAGATATATTTGCTCACCTATTGATATAAGATAATAGCACTATGTTCCAGAATAAGATCAACATTTTATGGACATGGAATATTCTCATGCATAAAAGCAGTCTATTCTTCCATAAAGTGGTTACGATACAATGAACTGCTGAATATCTCCATGCAAAAACTGCATCTTCCAGCCTGGTGTGCCTGAGCGCTATCTAATTGCAAATATTCAAACCACGAGAGGTGTCACAGCCAGAGAATGAACAATGCGATGTCTCTGCATATGTGCCATCAGAAGGGGGAAACAAAGGCTCCAGAATCCTTCACCGATGCTCAGCAGCACAACCAGCGCGATGTGAAGGCAGCACAGCTCCCAGTGAACTCACAAGCCGTGAGCCTTTTCCCAGCAGGCAGGATCAGCCATGGTGTGCCTGTCCTGCTCCCGCTCCTTGCTTTGCCCAGGGAAGTTTTACTCTCAGGGAAACTTCCTGAAGGGAACCTGAGAGTTTGGGAGCTCCCAGCTTGGCTTGGCACGAGGTCAGAGGCACTCAGAGATGCCAGAGGCAGTGCCAGGGCTGCTGCCCCTCTCTGCTTTCAGCTTGAGCTGTGCTTTCGGCAGTGACAGACACGTGCCCAGGTGTGTGACAAACCCAGAGATGGGCTTGGGCAGTCAGCGTGAGCTCGTCTGCCTCGGTCTCGCTTTGTTTCCTTCCTCTCCATCTAGACTAATCTATGCCTTCTCATTCCGAAGAAAAAACTGGTGCTGGATCAAAATTAATTTGACACTTTTTTGTCCAGTGCTGGTATTACTTACACTGGACTTGTATGATAGCACCACTACAAATTTTGGATTTGATCGTAGAATACCAGGACAAAATAAAGAAAAATTCTCCTGGTTATTGTTTAAATTTTTTGCCTGAATAGGAAGCACAGCATCAAGAATACTTTGGAGTTAGGTATTACAATTTAAAATAGCTAAGGGCTGCTAATATTGGTCCTGTAAGTTTTCCTATTGATACCTGCGTGCAATGTTTGTTGACACTAATGAAGAATTGCAAGCTAAGTCTTCTTACAAGGACAGGCAATAGTCATGTACTTTTGTAAAGGTACTGCTTGTCTCTGCAATTCAGAGGAGCTGTGATTGACTCAGAGCAGAAGACTTTTAAAAGGCTGAGAAGCATTTTGGACTATATTAATTGGAGTTCTTCTTCTGGAACAAAGTATTCTGGCTTGTAACTCTTACAGAAACACATGTAATTATTGGGGGGTTTTTAATGACTATTTTGCTTCCATTACAGCTCTGGAAAACCCTTCAATATTTGTCAAATGAAAAAGGCTAAAATGATAGAGAAAGATGTATTGAGCAATTGTATAAATTGAGGAAAAGCTACCAAGCTTTTCTGATTAAAATTTTACAGACAGATCTCAATTTCAATCAAGTGACAACCCCAGCATTATAAGCATTGTTCAATAATAGAGCAAGTGACAGCTCCTGTCCCAAAGAGATCAGCTTATTAATATAATTTGATTTATAAGGTGCAGTAATTATATTATGCATGAAACGTGCCCCTAATGATGCCAAGAGCTATACATTGATCTCTAAGAAATGGAATTCTGTGCTAGTATTTAGTCACACATTCTCTGATGAATGCATTTGCAACCGATGGATATTCACGGTGCAGGACCAAAAGTAATTTCAGATGACCTAAATTACTTTTTGACAAAAAGCAAATGTATTCATTTGTGTATTTATTTGTTTTATTAAACAAACTTACTGGGGGTGAACACCTTATTTCTTGCAGGACCAGGACCAGAAACAGAAAATATCTGTGGGGTCCTTCAAGCGGCTTTGCTTAGTCCAGTGGAATCCTACTGAAAACCACTGGACTGGATTAGATGAACCAGAAATTAAACTAAAGGATTAAAATGTCTGGGAAAGGGACTAAGTGAGCAGTGTGTGGTGATAGAAATTCCACATTCCTCTGTCACTTGGAGTCATAAAGAGAACTGCGTTTTCATTTTTAAAAAACTCCCACTTCAATGAAAAATAAAACATACGAGGAAGGATAGGTGGAGCATGTGAATTCTGATATAATTTAGAAATACTTCTGAAGGATATGGGCTAAAATGTCATAATATTGCCTTTAACACCATTAAACATTCTAAGAATTCAATCAACATACTCCTTGCAATTACATAATTAAAACCAAGAATAAAATAGTATAATTGCTGTTTTATGGCCATCATTACATAATGAGTGGTTTTATGGCAATCTCAGCTAAATCTGGATTTGGGTAATTTTAAAAAGCTGTTGATTTCCACAGTACCATTCATGATTTTGATTCATCATTCTCTTCAAAATAAAGAGGAATTCTGTCAAAGTCAAAGATGTCGTTTGTGGTTTCCTCTTTTAAAAAGATTTGAGATGGGTTTTCCTTTTGAAAGGGTTCAATAAACACATAAAAACTCAGAAACTGTAAAGTGAAAATTTTTTTTAGAGGCATAACTAGCCAGCTTCCGGCTGATTAATAGAAATACTCAGCTCAAAGTGATTCTTGATGAAGATGATAAGCCCCAGAAAATAACCATTTATGGGCAATATATAACTTAACTTAAAATGGAGCTCAATCATGGAGCCTCTGCCTCCCACACAGCACATTACGTGCTGTGCATCTTGAGATCTGAAGCATGAAAGACACAGCCTAAGGAAGGGAAAGCAAAAGAGAAAGGAAAAAACCAACCTAAAAAAGACCAAAAAAAAAATAAAATCTATGTGTGTGTGTGTATTGTGCCTCTCAAATATTGGTTCAGATTGAGAAGCTTTCTGTCCTAGAGCTGCCCCAGCCACCCCTGGGTGATGCTCTGAGCTCAGCCTCTCTTCCTCTGTTTCCTCTCACCCTGTGCTGCACAGGCAGCCCTGGGGAGGTGCTGGGGCACGGAAAGTGTGTGGCAGCTCCGGGAGTGCCTTGGGACCTTTGGTCGCTGCCATCGCAGCTCTGTTTGGTTCAAGCACAGTGCAAAGAGCTCTGAGATGAATGGCAGCAAATCAAACAGCGCTTGCAAATCCTGACCACGGCTCTTCTGGGCATCCCAACAGAAACCAAAGCAGGCACCCCTCTGCGCTTTCTGTGAGACCCCACGCAGCCACAATTGCATCAATATCCACACATACACAGCCACAATTGCATCAATAAATATCCACACATACACAGCCACAATTGCATCAATATCCACGTATCTATCGAGCTTGCATAGTTTTTATCAGTTCCTAGACTAGGTGGGGCTTGCTGTATATAGATATATCTGTGGAAGTCAGACCTTTAAATAATGTGCAAATGTATTTCTGGATCATCTCTTTCATTATCACTTACAAAAAAAATCATAAGCTAAGACTGCATGAAAATCTCATCTGTTTTCATTTCACATACTACAGAATATTCTGATGTCAGTGTTTGCATTTTCCTTGCCAAGGAGAACAAAATTACAAAACTACACAAGGCTGTACATTACAGAACATGTTACTAATGGAAACTGAAAGCTGAACTCTTGAGGAATATTTAAAATATTGAAGAATGTTCAGTATTGAGAGTGTCACGAATGATTCAAAATATTTCTCAAATTTGTTGATAACATCATCATAATAATAATAGTAATAAGAATAATAGCAGAAAGCAGTTTCCTACATGTGCTCCAGTGAGCTGATGCTAAGAAGAGTCACATTTGGGCAATAACCACAAGCCAGTGTTCTGCAGGTTAACTAAAGCGAGTTCCAGTTTGCAGTGTGCAGACCCTGGGGAACAGGGAATGACCTCTGCACAAGCACCTGTGTGTCCAGGACGTTGCATGCATTCTGCTCCTCAAATAAACTGCAAAACCTTTCTCTAAATGCATTTTCAGCGCTACTAAAGGAAAGCTTGCCCTGCAGGAGGGGGCAGTAAATGTTTATTTCTGGCTGTGGGCTAAAGGTGTTGTCCCCTTCAGAGCACGAGATCTTCACGGTGACAACAAACTGGTCAAGGTTTCTGAGGCAATTAATTTCACACCATGAGCAGAGGGTAAGATTCTGCACTTTCTGTCTTAGGGAAGTGCTCAGTGTCCCAAGACCAAGAGCAGAGTTCTTTGGGTTAGGGAATGATCCTGTCATCCCTGCATCTCCCAAGCCCTAAATGAAATCAAAGATAAGGAGATTTCTCACCAGCATCACAACATAGATTTTTTTAATACTAAATTATTATCAAAACTTCGGGCAGTGTGTGCAAGGTCTGAAGTACTGACTGGATTGATAGAGTTGTGTTCCTGAAGTCTTGAAAATGCCTCGGCACCACAGGTGTGCAATGAACATCTCCTTGTCTTGGCACCCCTGCAATCCACCAAGCCCTCAGCCTGCACTTGATAATATAATTACCGTTTAAAAATATCAATATCTAAGGATTACATTCTCCTAGACCAACTGAATCGATACAACAGTTTTAATTTCATTCTTATTGAATAACCATTCTATTTCATGGGTAGGGGAACCTTAAGTTCTTGCTTCCTTCACTCTTTTATTACCTAAAGTGACCATATTTGGTGGATGCTCATTCATGGATGAACTTTTGGCCCTTGGCAAAGAACAAGATTAACTTGTACATGCCTCTTGTATTCAAAAGCATCATTTATTTGCAACTCTGATTTCTAAGCACACCCAGAAAAAATTTCCTAGGAGTTCTTTTATCCAAAGAGCAATTCCAGCCGTTTGAATGACATCATGCAAATTACATCAGGAGGTTTCATGTTCAGCTCTAGATGGAATTCAGTCAAACCTGCCTGACCTCACTGTCAGTAACACACATTAAATTTGGATTCTCTCGTTTAAGTGTGCCTTTCACTCTCTCATCCATTATAGGCAGGTGCAAGTTACTTTAAAAGGTTATTAGAAGAGTAAACATTTAGTTTTATACTTAAATGACAACTCTGATGGTGTAAAGAGGTAAGCTTTACATTTCATCCTGTGTTTGGTCAAACTCCTCCCCATGCTAATGCCACTTTTTCCTACGCAGAGATCTGACAAACAAAAACAGCCCTCAACCAAAACCCAATTACTTCATTAAGAAGTAATTGAACAAGCTTGATCTGGAGGCTCTTGGGTTTCTTTGCCTTGGACTTGCCTACATTTATAATGTATTTCTCTATTTTTACAGTTCAATTTATACCACATAATGTACAACATAAAATTCTTTGCTCCTTTCCGAAAAAAGTCAGGGGGAGAGGAGGAAGAAAAGGGAACCTCAAAACTCAAAGCCAACATACTTCTTGGAAAATCCTCAATTTATTTGGTTTTCTGATTGATTACATGTTAATTGATTGATTAACCTGCCAGGCTGAGCTCAGCAGCAAAAAACAGCACAGAGATAAGGCAAAACTGAAGTATCATATTTCACATTTGAACTCCTGACCAAGCTGAGAGGGTCCTCTCAACTCTGACATTTATGAAAACGGATTTAAAATAAAACCCCCACAGATACTGCACTTTAATCCAAACAGGCTGCAGATCAAGCTGAGTCCTCCATACACAGGGATCAGCTGTGTATGGGTCTGTGAATGTAAGGTTCTCATCATATTTTCAAATTTCTTTTCTGGACTGTGAACGGTGTCTTAATTTATGCTAAAACAATCTGCTGGAACCATTCATTCATCTCACTTTTCAGTTCCATAAACATTCGTTCCTCCTCCAGATTTGATATTCTGGCTTTTGTTTCCTTTCCTGCCTGCACAGGAGGTAGAAACAAAGACTTTTGCATAGAAAGCAGCAAGAAATTCCTTCAGGAAAGTTATCATTCAGTGTCTTTATGTGATTCTCTTCAAATGTGAACACATTGGTGTGTGTTTCCACAAATCTTCCTACCTTTTCTAGCATTTAACAGCTTACTTTTGAAGCAGAGGCACTCCACATAGATGGAGCCAAAAAGTACATTAGTGAATTCATCTAAGAGAAGCGTGCTGTTAAATAATATGTAGACTAATTAATGTAAATGCCATGGTGAGAACATGCTGACATTGTTGAAGTTAATGATCCAGCTGCATTATCATTTCCAACACTGTAATACTGAGAAAACCCAAGGAACTTGGTTTTCTGTGCTCTGGCACAGCATTTTCACTAGGCATCTTGCAGACGTCAGCTAAAGGTGCTCAGCTAAAGCTGAACAGACTTTCTATACTTCAGTAAAGACCACTGTGTGATTTTATCATGGAATTTGGGACAACAGATTAGCTTTTCCTACAGCCTTGAGCAAATTTTCACATCCTATTTGGTAAGCCGGAGGTCTCACCCAGCCCAGTGAGGTGCTGAGGCCTGACCAATTTCCATGCCTCCACCCTCTCACATGCATATTATATTATTATATTCATGTATATAAACAATATTTAATGTACAACATTATGAAGAAAGGCAGCCCTTTTGCCGGACTGACCTGGAACACACAATAAAAACTGTCGGCTTTTCATCTGTGAATATTCTGTGGCTGGAACAGCACCGATAGTTCTGAAGATGGGCAGGGCAGAGGGGAAGGCACATGCACTGTAGTGGCTCATTTTTGATAACAGCAGAGGCAAAAAAGCACCCATTCTGCCTGCTAGGCAGAAGAAGGAGATGCTCTTCAAAGTTTACTAAGGAGCTGTTCTGTGGAATAATTGCCTGTCATTTCTGTATAATTACGTTTTGACTGAAACTGCTCTTCAGACAAGGTATGAGATCTGAAGCATGGGTACTTCTCACCCTCTTGTCTGTGTGGATGGCAATGAAGGAGGCTTTTGAAAAGTCAGAAATCCACATGTGCAGCTCACAATGCTCTCAAGAATGAATAAAAAACCATGGTGCTCTAAATGGCCTAAGGAACAGAACAGCCAATGATGAGTTTTGGTTCATTTCATCAGGAGTACTTTTGCTGCTAATTTTCATGGTCCAGAATGGAGAGCAGTGCTTTACGAGCAGCAGAAAATCACAATGAAAACAATGCAACATCCTGCCCTCAGTTCATATGTCACAAGTCAGGAATCACTGCCATCTCATTTCAGAAACAGCCCTGACTCACAAATGCATTTAGCCACCAAAGGACTTTTTTCACTGTGAAAATGAAGCTCATATGTTCCATCCCCTGTCTCAAGCAGCGCTGCCATATATTCCTTTTCTACCTAAGTGTGATTCATTTTACAGTTTTAAACTTTCCTTTCAGCTACAAGTCCTGCACAGGGACTGCTACTTAGAAAGGATAAAAACGCCAAGCACAGCTGGCCATTCTGCCTAAAGCCACTCAGACCCAGAATTTCTTTGAAATCACAGCAACACAGATTACATTGGCCAAGAGAGAGATATGGTAAGGCCCCATGCAGACAGACAGACAGACCTTTCCCTCTCCATGGCTTTTTCTATGACCAGACAATTATTTTGAAGATTATACACTAGGGAGAGATTTTCTAGCGATCTCAGATATGCTCTAAAATTAAAAAAAAAAAAAAAAACCAACGTGCAGGTTCTTAAAAAGTGGTCAGTGATGGAAAAATACCAAATACGAGATAAGGCACTACAATAAAATCACATTTTATGAGAAAATGGAATCATTAAACTGGGGCTTTTTTTCCCTTCCTGTAACTTGTGTTTTTACTGGCAGTGCATGGCTGTCAAACAGAAACAGGTTTATTTGTGAATTACCTGCTTGGACAGCCCTTCTGTTTTTTGTTGAAAAACACTGTCAGAAATGGAGGCATTAAGAGTGCACCTCACAACATGCAATCCAGCCTTTCAACACTGAGTAGCTGGTTTCAGAAAGACAGCAGCTTCAAAGGTTCTGGCAAAAATACCCCTTACCAATATTTGGAAATGATGGTGTGCCGTGCCTGGTTCCCCTAGGCTGGCCAGAATTTTACACAGAGCATCACACCCAGGAACTCTTGTGATACATCACAGTAATTCAGTAAAAGAAAATAATTTTACATGACCTGGAATATAAGGCCCAGCTGCTGAAGGGGTTTGGGAGTATGCAGCACTCAGCATAATGTATCTGCAAAAATATATCTGGGATTTGTATTTGTGCATCTTTTTAGCTGAAAGGTTAAAAAGTGGAAAAGGAAAAACTTTTTATGCACTAGACAACTCAGCCACACATATGCATTATGTATATGAGTAGATGATAAACGGTAAATATATTTACCCTAGGGAATGCTCTGCATAACAAAGCAAACACATGCCCTACTCTCCATTTCATTTAACTCTCACAAAGTAAGAGGAAAAAACAGCGTATTTCTTCTCCTGAAGCCATTGACAGGTTTTCCAGTCAATCAACACTGTTAGGTACATGTTTATTATTTTTTTCCCCTGTAGAACATATTGTATGAAAGACTAAATAGCAATGTGCGCACAAAATAACGCCGGGAAATACAAGGAGTGTGTTGGACATTAGTTACAGACTGGCTCAAAAGTTCACTGTAACCAAGAGAAAAACACCACTTACTCTTTGATAGCTTTCAATGGAGCCCACGAAAATACAGAAAACCCAGATGAGGAAGAAAATGTGGTCTGGGTATGATGTTGAATATGAGCACACAAGGAATTCCTCCTGCCAGCACGGCAGGTGACATCTCCTCAGCCTACTCACACTGTAAGGTAAAACACTTTGGCTTAAATTTCAACTATTCTGCTATGAAGAAATGAAATTACTTGCACAAAGGAATTTTAAACTGCTCTGAGGCCAAAGTCTACATAATTTCAACACTGTAGGTTTCATGTAAGGTGCTTGAGCCCTGTCCAAATTCTCAGTTCACAGTCACCTACAGAAATCCAAACAATTGTGGATCTCACTGAAATGACAGCCCAATTCTTAGCTAGCAAACCATCCTCCTTTTCTGAAGGTCACTGAAAATTCTTTCCAGTGAAACAAGCAGAGGATTCAGAAGACCAGAAAGTTTTTATTTCAATTTGAAGTCCGCAATGAGGGTTCTGCTTTAAAGCTAATCACAGCTTTGATGCTCCTCATCGAGTGTGTGTACAAAGAACCTTTGGTTGACTATACAGCAGCTAATTTGAGGATACCAACATATCATATTATTTCTCCAAGGATTTTTTAAACTGACCCTTTATTGCCTCTTTTTATCTCTTAAAAACTAATGTCACCACAGCTCTGGCAGAGTGTCACAGTGTAAAGCTTCTAGCACTCAGTAGCCTTTGGAAGAGCATTCCCATGGTAACACTTCAAATCCTGATGGCTACATCATTTCAGCACAATAAGCTTAATATCAGATGCTTGAGCCATCTGTCCAGCTCCTCAATTAACACAGTTAGCTACTGAAACTTCAGCAATTACAGAAATTATTGAAATCACACTGCAATCAAGGAACAAATCCACAACACAAAAGCAGGACAGAGGAAACCTTAAAGCCATATTCAAACAGAGCTACTGCAACTGAAAAGAGAGGAGAGCGACTTCATCCAGAATTAAATGCAATTAGAAGTTTATCTGGCCCATAATATCTGCCTCAAGTCCTCATTTGGACTGTGAAGCAGTTGGAATCCTGTTCTCATTACTGTAAATGACTGTGTGGTGCAAGGAAACAGAAAGCCAAGCTCAGCACTTGTGTCCTCTATAAATAAACTTGAGAAACACCTTGGGACTGAGATGAAAGCAGAGCAGCCTAAGGCTAGGCCATGAGAAGGAAGATGCCCTTTTCTGCTAACTTTGGACTTGAGGTAAATACTGTGCACTCATCCGGATATATTAAAAACCTGGTAGATAAAAGTACGCTGAGCACAATCAAATCCCATGATCTGTGAATACGGAGTGCAAATCATTGGGTTAAAGCAGGTAAACAGCAGCCCTGAAGGGACAGCAAACAGTGCAGGCTCTCTCAGAGGGACCCAAAGTGGCACCGCAGGGTCTGTGAGGGACAGCACCTGCAGGAATGCAGGACAGGAGCTGTGGGAATGGATGGTGATGCACTGATGGGAAAGGAGGAGCTGGTGGTGCTGAGCTGGTGGAAAGGATGTGCTGAGCTGTGGGAAAGGATGGAGCTGAGCTGGTGTACAGGATGTGCTGAGCTGTGGGACAGGATGTGCTGAGCTGTGGGACAGGATGGTCTGCTCTGGGCACACGTGGCTTTGGCTCTGCCTGCAGGGTTCTCCAGCCGCGCTCCTGGAGCACAGGGCTAAGGCACTCCTCTCACCTGCCTGCAAATTCAGAGGTCTTCAGGTCTTCAACAAGTTATGTACTGCACCTCAGCAGTCCTTAGAGAGACATAGGCATTTCCAAAACATGACTTATATGGCACTTCAGACATTTACTGTAGAATAAGACAAATCATTCCCTATTTCTCTCCATGGGCCATAAAAGTCCTCTGTACGCTCAGCCCAGCTCCATGTCTGTACTGTGAATATCTAAATTAAGGCAGCAGAGTCCTACCTTGGAGTGCACAGATGAATTGGGTAAGAACCGTTTTCTTGGTTTACAGGGATCACAGTACTGATGAAAACAATGATGTATCATACCACAGCTGCAAAGTCTGCCCTGCTTAGTCCTTGCTAAAGCACTTACAAAAAGACGCTCAAGATCTCGCCCTGCCAGAAACACAGCCTGTTCTCACTCCTGAGCTCAGCACAGCATTCTTTCTGTTTGCAGCAAGAGAAATTCTGCTCAAAGTTATAAAAAACCTGTATGAAACTGTATGAAAACTGTACCAAACAGTAAGTTTATGTCAAAAGACATTACGGTGGCACATGTCAGCAAAAGAAAGACAAGGTACAAATGAAAGCACTTGTAACAGTTTGTCCCCTCACAGCAAGCACTGTTGCACAGCATTTCATCTTTCAGTTCATGCTGGGTTTGATATTTAAGTGTTACTGTCAGCCCTGAGTATTTCAGACAGAGCTTCTATTTGTTGGATTGAATCCACTAAGGGAAGCAGTAAAGCCCAGGTAGTCTTCGCACAGAGCTGTTTGTTTTGCAGTCTCACGTTCCCTGAGCCTCCCCCTGCAAGTGAAGAAAAGTTCACTTTGCCTGAGAGCTGAGGGTGTTCCCTCCATCAGCCTGGGCATTCCCCTCGGGTCACCCTTCAGTGTGCTGCACACACTCAGTCTGTCCCCACCAGGCCTTCTGTCTGTCCTGTAGCTCCTGCATTCCCTCCACCCTGAATCACAAGCCCATTAATCACAAATTCCACTTGTGCTTAAGGTATTATCCACCAGCCGCCCTTTCCACAGGAGCTCAGAGCCTCGCCAGCTTTGGGAAGCTCTCTGCACTCAGGTGTCAATACCTCCTCTCTCCTCTTGCTTTCCCCTGCACTCAGGTGTCAGTGCCTCCTCTCCCCTCCTGCTTTTCCCTGCACTCAGGTGTCAATACCTCCTCTCCCCTCTTGCTTTTCCCTGCACTCAGGTGTCAGTGCCTCCTCTCCCCTCCTGCTTTTCCCCTGCAGCCTCAGCTCCCGTCCAGGAGGCAGAGAGATGGTGACAAAAAGGCTGACTCCAGCCCCAACTCTCTCCTTTGCCTGGCTGTCACCAGGTGTTTATCTGTTAGAAGATGTTGCTCTATTACCTTAAGAAGACTCTGTCATGGAGCACATCCTGATTCTCCCCAGAGGGATACAGGGGATTCTGACAGTGCACCAAAGCTCCCTTGTGCTCCTTGAAGGGTCACATTCCTCTTTACGTTTGTGTTTTTGCTGGAGACGATTAAGTCTGCTCCTTATTACAAGTGACATTTTTCTAGCTAGAGCCATTCACAGCACAACATTAATTTTCTCCTCATTTTTTATGAATGTATTGATTTGACCACGGCTACAACCATAATGCGTTTTGCTGCTGTTATATTCAAGTACTTGAAATAATATTGCCATGTAAAGCAGAGCTATTAACTGCAGCCTAATATCTACCAGCCAGTGGTGTGTGATAGAAAACCAGGAACTATCCCAAAGGGACAACTCAAAACATGTAAATATAGTGTAGTCATTCAAATAATTACAATTGTTTTCAGTATCGTTCAAATGCAACATTCAGATTATGAAGTTAATTTTCTGTACCCACTCATCCACTGGGTTTTCAGTTATTATAAAACACGGCTATTACAAGGTTCTCTGTACCGCTGAACAGTAAATGAGCCATGTGTGCCAGACTGACCTTTTGTCACATGCTATTTATGAACTCAAGCCTTAAAACAGTTATATCTAAAATTCATTTAATGTTGATACAAGACTGTCCACCTTCTTGCCATCAGAGAGATATCCCATTTATTAAGAATCCTATGTGCCATCAATATTGGGACTCTGCTATTAAAAAATAAAACCCAGCTATTGCAGATCTTGTAGAAGTAACTTGGCTGGAGCCACTCTTCATTTTTGTCATCTGAAATTGCAATATTGTAGTACCTTTAACTCCTTCCAGCCACGCCAGCCACATATGTTTTTGACGGAGAGAAACCATTTGTAACGAAAACCTGAATATGGTTTGGGTTCACCCTCCTGCTCCCAGGACTAGCTTTGCCTCTGAGTGCTTTCTGTGATTGCATCTTTCGCAGGCAGAAATCCGTGGTGCTCCCCAGGGAGACAGAAGGCCTGACTTGCTCTATCCTGCAAATCATTTATGATTTTCCTGGGTCTGGGGAGGCATAGATGGATGAATAATTAATGTCCTGTCTTTTACATCCAAATATATTTACCAGAGAGTGTTTTTTGTAGTTGCCAGTGGTGGTGTTATTTGTTTGGAGTATTTTTGAATAACCAGTACATGATTTAAATTTTATTTTCCCTGGCATTTTCACTGAGTGACAATCACACAACCTGCAACTGCAACAAAACTGAAAACAGCAAATTGTTAATCCTGTGAAGGTCCATAACCACAACCAGGGCCTCAATCTTGAATTTATTTATCAACAGACTGTTATTAAATCAGACAAACATATGCATACATTATACACTTCAGTGACCCAGTTTAGCCCTAGGAACTAAACCAAAAACCAGCACATGCATGAGCTTTAGAACTCATTACCAAATTGTCCACAGGACACCAGAGGGCAGAGTTCTGTTTGACTCTTCAATAATTTTGCATTTCAAACTAGCTCATTTGGTACCATTAAATTATGGAAATTCTTATTTTGATTGGTGTTACTTCATAGTACAAATTCTACTGTTAAAAATTTTTTAGACTGTTTTTAATTCTTTGGTATTTTTGCACAGTTTTGTGGCTTAAGATGAAGCCTACTGTTATTTATTAAGTTTGCAGAATATTCTGTGAAAATATTAATTTTTAAGGAAGTGAAAGGAAAGGCAAAAATTTTCATTATCTTTAAAATTGTTAATTTTCAATTATTCTGTTTTTAATTCTGTTTTATGATTTAATAATAATAATAATGATAATAATAAACACAAACTTGGAGCTCTTGGGGTTACCTTTACTACTTCAATATCTAACTTTTATGGAAAGTGGTAAGGCACAAACACTGTTTCAGTACCAAGCCGTCACCTGAAAATTTATTTTATGCTACTCAGCTGATGCAACAGGGTGCAGCAAAATGTTATTTTGCATGCTCCTGACTGGACAGGGCCTTTAATTTTGATGGCAAACATGGGAACCAGCAGCCCACCGAAGATGAGCAAATATACAACATATCACCCCTTCATGTAGCTCCTCATACGTAATACACATTTCTATCTTGCCCTCTTGTCTCTTATCTACCATCAGATCCTCATTATCTCTTTCAAAACCTCCAGATTTGAGCCAAAAGAGGGGGAAAAGAAAAAGACTGAACAAACTGAAGCCATTACAAACACGCGGTATTTTATTAAATTACTGGCCCTACACGTAAGGAGCATCTGTCACATTCAGTGCCTCAGTGGAATTGCTGCTGCGGACAGAATGCAAATCCTGTTGGGGTAGGAGAGCTTTGTGAGCACCTGTTTGCGTAGCAGAGACACAGGGGCCATAGCCAGAAGATAAATAAGACCATTCCAAGTGAAATGCTGATTGCACTGTACCAAATTTGCTAATAAACCCCCCAAGCCTGAAAGCCACAGAGCTGAGGAAATGTGCTGCCCGGAGCTGCTGCAGTGTGAGCTGATTCACAATGAGTGAGCAGCCAGGAAGTGAAAATGGCAAGGCAGAAGTTAACACAGGGCCAGGTGAAGCTGCTAGGAGCCCACGAAGCTCTCTGCAAAATGACAAAGTAAGGGCTCTAAACTCCACTGCAGATCTGATAGACTGCGTGCTGGAAGCAAAGAAATGAGATGAGCAAGGGCTCATCTACACTGGAAAGTTTTACTGCTTTAATTAATCCAAAAACATAATTAAAGCTGTGAAATCTTTCTAGTGTGAATGCAATTTTACTGGTTAAATGAACAAGCACTTGGAGCTCAAATGGTTCAGGTATATCATTTACCCATCTGACTGTACCCTACTCTGGCGTATTTTAATATACCCAGTTTTCTTCCACAGACTGGCTACCAATCTAAACTTCACAGAGGAGTTTCATACCACAGAATAGTGCTGAAATCACACAAGTCTTTTAGATGATCAAAGACAAAATAATTCACATTATTATTTATAATCTTTGCAGTTGTATTGAAGTTATATAACTTGTAAGGGTCATTTCCTCTCACTCAATATATAAATATTCAGGTTTTTTTTCCTGCTGAGCACTGAGGTACAAAACAAAGCAGTGGAAGTCATTTTGAGACTAAAAAGACGGCTGGCATTCACACAAAAGTCACAGAGCATTTTATATTGCTGGCAAATTCAGCAGAGAATCTTTGTGGCTTTGCATTCACTTTCCAACTGATCTCTATCAAATCTCCATCCACAACAAACATACAATTACCCCTGCATTTTCTCTCCTTGTCCTCACCCATTTATGTTTAGTTGGGATCACTCTAACAACATCTGCAGGATCTGAATGACCACAGAATTTGGAGACCCGGATTCCCAAAAGGACTCTTGGGCCTTCAGCTGATTTTGGCTGCAGCTGCTTGTGTTTGATGCTGCAGAGCAGCGTCCCCGAGTGCAAACACTCGAGGGAGTCGCAGTGAGACAGCAGCAGCCAGGACTCCAGCTGACACCCAGGACACGAAATGGGATGTGTGTCACTTGTGTGTGCCCAGCACACCCAACCTCCCAGCTGACACCCAGGACACGGAATGGGGTGTCTGTCACTTGTGTGTGCCCAGCACACCCAGCCCCCCAGCTGACACCCAGGACACGGAATGGGATGTCTGTCATTCGTGGTGCCCAGCACACCCAGCCCCCCAGCTGACACCCAGGACATGGAACAGAATGTCTGTCACTCGTGGTGCCCAGCACACCCAGCCCCCAGCTGACCCCCAGGACACGGAATGGGATGTCTGTCACTCGTGGTGCCCAGCACACCCAACCTCCCAGCTGACACCCAGGACACGGAATGGGATGTCTGTCACTCGCGGTGCCCAGCACACCCAGTCCCCAGCTGACCCCCAGGACATGGAATGGGATGTCTGTCACTCGTGGTGCCCAGCACACCCAGCCTGGGTGCTGCTCTGGGCTCCACTCAGCGCCGGTGCTTTGTCCCTCGGCTGCCAGGGGAGAACGCACCTGTTACAGCCCTGTGATCTTCCACACTGTGCTCGACGGCAAGAAACTGTCAAATAAGAGCCAGACCGAGCTTTCCGTCTCTGATCAGGCCTGGTGACCTTCTCCCTTGCAGAACGGAATGCGTAATCAGCAGAGCATTTGGTATCTCTCCCCACCTGAGCCCCTGTGGCACACGGGGCCCTCTCAGATAAGAGCGCTCGCTGTCGTGTTCTGCTGGAAGAAAAGCACTCTCCTGCTATTCAGGTACAGAGCAATATTGATGGATGTCAATCAATTTCCATGAGGCTGCAGCAGGGCTAAGGGAGATTGTGCTTTTGCATTCGTGCTCACGTGGGAAGATGAAAGCTGCCAGTACTCTGGAAATACTCATCTGCGCTTTACACAATCTGGGTTTCACACACTATCCTCATCAAAATTCCATTCTGATTTGCTTTTCACTGATGTTAAATTGAGTAGCTTTAAAAAAGTTGTCTCTCTAAATAGATCGATACATAGACAAACAGATGAACAGACACAGGAGTATGGATATGCTCTTGAAAATGGAAGGACAAAGCAATTCCTCTGTGAGTGTCCCCTACAATTTGTTATCAATGACATGGTATGTCACATCAACTGCTTCATTCCAAGTACTCCTAAGGAAATGCAAAAAGTTTTCATCTAAGAAAACTTTTATCAAGGCAGAGGACATCCAGCAGTATAAGTCAGCTAATTTAAGCAATGAAGGACAAATAATTTCTCACTTCTAATACAATTTTAAAGATTGTTTATGCTGACAACATATACTGAGTTATAATGAGAAGCTTAGATCTTTTTGCTACAGCACAGTGCATTCAAAAATTGAAATTTATAAACAGAGTATATTAAGAATCAATGCATGTACGGTCACCAACAATCACGTGAAGACAGCAAAACACTACAGATTTAAATAACACCTTGAGCAGAAACTGCTCTCCCCTCAAAAAAAGGGGGAGAGGTATGATACAGCTCTCTTTGTGGAGAACATGGAAATTACAGAAATGTTGAACTCAAACCCATTTAAATTCCTCTCAATATTTATTATTGAGTTACTAGAAGTATGCTTTGAAAAATTCAAATGTATGTTCAATTTGAAAGACAGTTTATTTTGCAGCAATCTAAATATTTCCTTCTGCACTAAGAAAATCAGATATTGTTGGGACATGGTTTTGAAAAAATTCCATCTCTGCTATCTGACTGCTTATTCCAGCTTGATAGTTTTCTGTCAAACCCTAGCTATCTCTGATTCCCTTTAGCCCAGCTTTAATAAACACACTTGGAATGGTGACAAAAATGAAATATACCCTGCATTGTAACTTACACAGAACTATTCGAGAGTGTAAATAGATGCTTTTTGTGGTCACAGGCAGATGAATCAAAATAGACAAAAAACTTTCTCAAAATTCAGTCCACCCACCTCCACTGTATTTTTCAATGTTTCCAAAACCTTTTCCCAAGGTTGGAATAGGTCAAAATTATTATCTTCAATTGTTCGATGTGCCTAAAAATGTGATTCAGCAAAGCAATTAAGTGTGACTAAAGAGAGTCACATCAGTGACACCACAGCTTCAGTGGGGCATGGGCAGTGCCTGGAGCTGAGCATTGCTCCAGTCCTCACCAAGGGCCAATTTCAGACTCTGCTCATCACCAGGATCCACCTCCGCCTCGGAGAGAGCCTCATTACTCGCAATGAGCAGAGTTAATTGGCGTGCGCTTCCACTTTCACAAAATGAAGGTTTTGAAAAGGTCTATTTTGCACATTACAGCAAAGTCAAGGTCTTTCAAAGGTTTTCATGACTGTGCAGATGAAAGGACAGACAGAGGAAGATCAGTCTGAGAAATGAGCGCTCAGAGTTTAAGGTTACTCTGTCTCTGACTCGCTGATTTCCTCAAACAGAACCTCTCCACATCACCCTCCAGGTTTCGATCAATTTGGCACAGATCTCTCTGGTTTTCACCAGAAATCCTGTCCTTGAACAGAGAGGCCTCTTTGAATCTAAACTTTCAGAATATATTTATGTTCCCACGAGAAACTGAAAACCTCCCAATCAACCTTTTAAAGTTGAACGTTTCTGCAAGAAACACTGCCGAAGTGGAGAGCTGTAAACCAACCCAGGATGGTATGAGCTCACTTAAATGATATGTGGCACTGCCACAAATCAGCACAAGCTGGTTTAAGGAACACAATTGTTAGGAGGAATCCTGGAATAAGCACAGCACCTGTGTTTTTCACACAGCTGCTGCCTCAAATGACAGAAAAGCAAACAGTAATGCCTCTATCTTCTATGGAGAATAAATAACAAAATAACACAAGCTTCAAAAACTCAGAAACTTTGTCCAAGATCATTGAGAGCGTTTAATTAAGTATAGTCATGAAATGGCACTTGCTTCTATTTAAAAAAAAAAAAAAAATTGCAATATTAGTACACTAATATTGTCACGCTCAGGAAAAAAACTTGTGAAGTTTCAATTTTCAAAAATTTCTCCTTGGCTTCCCTGTAAATTGTTATTTAAAAACCCCTGCTAGCCTATATTCTTTAGTTTCTTTGTGGCCATTAAGACAAATACTAACTCCCTCTTTAAAAATTTCAATAAGTAATTGAATTAGATACCAAAATTTCTTCCATAAATCCCAAAATTCAGCCCATTTTAATCCTAAGTATTACTGCCAAAACTGAGAAAAGTTACTGGTGTACTTGAAGGATGCAGGACCATTGGAAGTAGATTTTTCTCATCTAACTAATCTTTACTCTGTAGTCAAAAAACAGAGATAGAGACTGCCATCCTATCTGCCATTTTCATCTGTCAGAAATCAGTTCACTCGCTGGTGCCAGCTTTCCCCCAGACTCTGACTGCAGAAGTGAATGCATTTACATTAATGTATTATATTTAGAAATTGAAATATTATAAAATGTAATAATCAAATATGGTAGAAAATAAGTCTGGAAATGCCATCAAGTCACACAGTCTATCCTTTTTCTAAGAGAAGCTTGGACTCTATTCCTTGACACAGGCTTTCCAAATAATTATTAAAAAATTCTGTGCTTGAAATTCTACTTTCTTCCTAAACCGTGTGGTCTCATACTTCTCTTTAACTGACAAGCCGAGACAGCTAAAGCAGCTAATACCATTTAATTGACTTAGGGTTGGCAATTCTCCAAAATAATGCAGATAGGCTCAGAAAAAACCATTCCTTTTCCCTCTTCCTTGAATACAAATCTAAGAGACAAAATTCAATGAGCATTTATTATGTGTACACAAGGAAGTTGGGTGCCCTGCTATCTTAAAAGCACTGGTGAAATTGAATACGTTAATCCTTCAAAACAACTTTGAAAATCCCAGTCTAAAAGAATGAGAGTTGGCTGTTCATTAAAGGAGCCATTCATTATAACAATATTGATTGTGTATTAACTTAATCCATACACTTCCATTCAGCTGGAACTCGCTAAGGACCTGCTGGGTGTGCATGACAAACATCAATGAGGTTTCAGGAGAGTGTCACAGCCAAAGCTGCTGGGGTGGATCAGCTATACATTGCCATGGAGAGCATTCCAGACAAAAAGGTAAATTCATGAAATGCTTTATCACAGAAGCTCAATAAAACAACAACTTCTAACAAGCTTAAGAAGTTGCTCGAGGAAAGCAAGGTGGGACTGCACAGGGGAGGATTAATCACTTACGCAATGCATTATAAAAATTGCTATTTAATATTAAGCTGGCCCCAACCTTTAAACATTCCATTTACAACATTTTCTGCAGAAAGATGAGTTTCAAATCCTGGTCCTTAAGGGTTTGTTTGGATCTGGTCTTATATTTTGGCTTACTGAGATTGGGGCATTATATTTTTCAAAGTATTTCTTTTATTTACCACATATGGTCCTTTCCACAACATTTTTCTGTAACATCATGAAACTGTGCATTGCATTGGTTTTAGGAGTAATATGCATTCAGCATAAAGATAACATAATTGGAATTTCAATCATTATTTAGCTGCTTTTCCCCTTTGCCCAAGTCTGAAACCCAATGCACAAATTTGCATTGGCAATGCAATAGCAAAAAAAGTAAAACAGTTTTAATAAATTATTCTCAAAGATATTAGATAGAGGTCAATTCCCAATTCTTTTGAACTTCATCACAGAACTCTCATTTAATTTTCTGGGAATAGAATTTGGCCCCAATCACTTATAAAATGGGATTACACTTCTGGCTTTCTTCCCAGAACCTGGAATGAAAGTACACCAATGAAAATCTGTAGAATCATAAAACAGAGCGTCCTAAAGAAGGGAAAGCCTTATATGTAGCTTTATGAAATAGATTTTTTTAGCTCCTTAGATTGCCACCTTCAGCATGAGCCAGCTTATCCTGTTATTCATAAATTGATTAAAATGCTTGAAGTCAGAAGCAATTTCTTGAACTTGCCTTGAATCAGTGGGCTTTCCACATTTAAATGTTTCTAAGCATGCATTTAAAATTGAAGAGTATGAGCAGCTATCATTTCTGTAAGACCATAATAAAGGTCAAACATTTGTTAGATTGGAAGTGACATTAATAACTTCTGAATTCTTATGAGAGAAGGTCCATCATGGTATCGTTTTCCTGGAGAGGAATAGGTCAGCTGTCAGGTCTATCACCACGGCTGTCTCTGTTTTCCTGCTCTCAGGGCGGGACCAAAGAGAACAGAAGGAATTCAAAGAAATGCACTTCTCAAAGGCACCAGTTTGACAGTTTTAATTAAAGACACCAATTCAAGCATATGGAAATCCATTACCTGGAAATCCTAGAGTTGATTTTTCATTCTACACTGACGTAATGAAATTTAATTTGAATATAGGACTGCACAAGCCATTTGCATTCTTACATAACTCCCAGCTCAAGAAATTACGTAACCCAAAACTTATGGGAGACTTAGTTTCAGCTGGGGCTGGCTTCTCACCTCTGAGAATTAAAGAATTCCCCCATGGCATGACATCCTGGCCCTCATTCCAGCAGGTCACTGGAAGGAGCTCCCCTTCCCCTCCTGGGCTGGGACAGCTGAGCTGGCAGTGTCCGTCTGTCACGGATGGACAGACAGACCTCGGCTCTGTTTCAGCTCCTCACTCACAGAAAGAGCTGTGAGAGAGTCTGGGGACCTGCCCCACACCCTGCTCACCCCTGAGAGCTTCTACAGACCTGACATCCACCGTTTGCATGATAAATACTCAATAAATGCTGAGACAAGGATCAGCTGTGCTGACTCCCAGGAGACACTATGGATGCACTACACCTTCTCTGACAGCTGGGTACCTCAAAGCATCATAATATTTAGTTAATAGATTAGTATATACTTTTTAAGAAGTATTTACAATATGAGAAAAGCAATAAAATGAAAAAATGTGTGAAAAGAAAGACGTATTTTACCTAATGTAGTCACACTTCTGGTTTTAAATGTCAATGAGAGCTAGCCAAGTTACTTGTGTTTTATGTATTTGTGCGTGTTGGTTTAAGAAGATCATAAAATTGCACAAGTGGAAGATATATCATTTTAACTGCAGAGGGCAAGTCAAGCAAGGAAAGAAAAAGAATGTGGAGGAAGCTACTCCTGTGTTGCTTGTCATTAAGAAGTAACTGCACATTTTTTTTTTAAAACCATGTCAAGACACAGAAAAGCTTACAAGACAAAAATTCATTATTAAAAGTGAGAGGGTCGAGGGACGGAGGGAGGGAAAGAGAATAGAGAGAAAGGAGGCACCAAAATCTCTAAGAATCTATAAAGAATGAAAATACAGGGTAGCCAGGGAAAATCAGGAATAATTTCCACAAACCTCTCCAATCTTACACCCAGGATAACTCAGTGACAGTCTGAGGCACAGGCACAGAAGTTAAAAAATAAGAAAGCAGTGCAAATAGTCAGTATTGACAGAAAAATAGACTCATGTTGTTTAAACAGGCCTCTCCCTTCTTTTATACTGTTTGATACGTGGGTATTTCTGTTAACCACTGTCCAAAATCAAACTGGTTACAGAGAATGTTTATCAATACGGTGAGAGGCACTTTATATATATATATATATATATGTATATAAATTTATATTAGAACTGTGTTCTAATGTCTTCAGTGGAACAACAATGATTTTTACCAGACACAGAGGGAGCCTTCCTGTCTGTAGCAGAGCTGAGCACAGCTCCTTCCTCTGAATTCACACATCCAAACCCAAATCTAGGTACCAGGTTTCACTACTCAGATTCGACCATGAACACACATATTTTTAGTAGCAAATATTCCAAATTTCTTTATATAATTTCGCAAAATATGCAATTATGATTCACTGTGAATATACAATGTATCACATGTCTTCCCAGCACCCAGACTCCAAAGCGTCCATAGTGATTAATCTTAAAAAGAACTTCAAAAAGCTGTGCTAAAATGAGAGGTTTAGTGAATTTTGGTTGAGAAGGGAGGAAGAGATATAGCTTTGCCACTTGATAAAAAAGGTCTCCCCAAAATAGGACGATGCTGAACTGAGATGAGATAAGCCATTTAAAGTGATTTATAGTCACAATTCACAGAATGCAAGCTCAACATACAATGACATAAATTATAGGACTGAAGAAAAGCTTCAATGAAATGAATTAAAGTTTTGAAGATGCAGAGAAATTTATTTTCTGTAATTTTTTAAAGTATGAATGTGTAGGGAAGTCTTTGAGCTGAATAGTTTCTCACACTAATCCAAAATATGTTTTTCAGGGATTCAGCTCCCACAGGTAGAGCAAAGCTGATAAAAGACCAATATGGCACAATTAAAGAAGGAGATGAGACAATCCTAGCAGTACATGTAATTGCAGAAGTATCTGCTTCCCTGGAGCACTCTGCTAGTACCCACATGTAACCTGAGAGTACAAGTAATTATTTTTTTAGCTGCTAGATCTCGCATGTTTGGCATACTCCAGGTTTTACCACTGCTGTAGAGACACTAAAACACTTCTGTACCTATCGTATATTGATATTATGTATTTAGGAAGATCTTTCCGTGGTTTTAGCTGCCTCCTGAAAGATTGTAGAAGACTGTATCATGTATTTAAAAATCCATTATTAATTTCATATTGGCATTTTGAGCCTCTGAGGAAGTAGATCTTGTTGCAGGTTACCCACCAAGAATCTACTTTCAGTAATGAGGAGCGGAACTCTGACATCTGTCAACTGAGTAAATTCCACTGTTTTGTAAATATTGATCGAACAATCATGGCTAATGATACAGCTCTAAGTGAATTAGACAAATGTACCCACACGGCCATCAATTTAATTTCCCAGACTAAATTAGCTTCTTTTGTAAAGCAAAAGCCTTTTAAGGAAGATAAATTGTTCAGTGACATCAATGTCCATTTCAATTATGGCTTTATTCTGGTGGAGGTTGTTCTGCATAATACACCTTCTGTTCACCTGGTTGTGCTGTAAGAAAATACAGTGGGAACCACATGGCACAAACCTTGAACCTTTATTTCCCATTTCTCTAAAATACAGGATAACTAGTGTAAATGACACACAAGAAATAATTAATTTTCTCTGTACCAGCCCACACAGTCAGCTGAGCTGAAATCACCATTATTAGAAAATACACTGATTTAGTTCATCTTTGCACAGCTATGTTTCAGAACTGCACTGGAGATGAGAGCTGCCACCTGACCATGAACTAGGGGAAGATGGGGAGCCAGAATGCACTGAAAGGATATTCGTAAATGGGCAGAAAACTCTTCTGAAACCCCGACTAATTATCTCCCAGAAGTAACTCACGCATCTTCAGTGGAGACAAAACTGCTCGAGGTTCAGCTCTCTGGCCTCAGTAAGGCAGGAAGAGGGGCAGGGGGGTTAAATTGATCCCATTTAGGGAAGCAGAAAACTTCTCAAATCTGCTGTCTCCTCAGGGCTGAAACACTGCTCAGTGAAGTCAGGGAGCAGCTCCTCCCTGGCTGCTGTGGACTTTGGGAAGCCTGATATGGAATCTGTAATGCCTTTTTATGTCTGTGTTTTAGTCTTTATTGATAGCAGCTCATTCATTTTGAGAGACTAGAAAGGATCCTTAAACAAATCTCAACCAAAGTGTCATTTATTTGCAAGCAGTTTATTTCAAAATGTTTCAGTTAAAATAAACTTTTTTTGTAAACATCATCACATTTCAAACTCAATTTTGTGACAAAATGACTATTAACTTTCTCTCCCTAGAACCTTTTGCTTGATATGTTCTAGTTGCTTTTAGTGGATGGAAAGAAAGACCTGAGTAGGTAGTTATTCAAAATTGTAAGTACTTCTCCCTGCACAAGAAAGAGAGCTACTGTTTAAATGATCTTGTCTCACATGGGGAAAGAAAGAGCTTTAGCACAGTTCTGTACAAATATGGGCTGCCCACAGGGCAGAAACAGAGCACAGCGTGAGCCTCAAAGCCCTGCTGTTACATTATGCAAAAGCAGACAGTAAAAAAGGAAGGGTTATAAGAGGCAATTTGGTGTTGCATTTAGAGGTTAATAAAGATCTTTTTTGCAGAGAAGGTCAGCTTTTCACAATATTCAGGTGGCTAACTCAATAGAAGTGCCTCAATGCCCTTAAATTGCCCACGTGGTGCTCATCCTGACAGCTCAATTTCAAGAACTGTAACGTTATCAGAACAATGAAACAAGTCAGACTATGAGAACATTTTTATTTTTCTTTTCTGCTAATTGCTTTGCGTCTTTCTCTGTATTTGACCCCATTTTAAAAAGACACAGTCCAAGGATACGTTTAAATAAGTGAGAAGAGAGAATCCTAGAATATCCTGAGTTGGAAGGGATCCACAAGGACCATCACGTTCCATCTCCTGGACCAGCTCAAGAATCAAACCACGTTTGAGCATTGTCCAAACACAGCACATCCCTTTCCCTTCCAGCTCACCAATGACTGTAAATATATTATCATTTTTAACACCACAACCCGGCTACTGCCTTGCAGTGATCAAGACTTGTCCTTCCAGCAATAAATCTCTTGTTAACTGTCATGTCTCAGCTGAGGGCATGTCCTGTGTCACCTCAGTGTTTGCAGCTCTGTTTGCAGCTCCTTCATGTGTCATTCTGAGCAAACCATGTAAAATACAGCACACCTGCTTCCCCTTCTGTCTGTTACACATACCTGAATCCAGTTCACAGTGTTGTTGTAAGAAAAATTTACCAGAAGTTCTAAAGCATGATTGTGAATAATTGATAGCCACCCGAGGGCTGGCCAGAAAATGGAACATCTCCTCCATGACTCATTCCGAAATTTATTTTCATTCTGAGTACAAATGAAAGACAATGAATCAAAATGAATTGCACAAATTCATGTAAACATTACCTTACAATAAACATGTTCCTATGGATCATTTAAATGAAAGTATTTCCGGGAAAAGATGGATCATTTTGTAAACAGTTGTTACCTGGGAAACAGGTGATGATGGGAAGGCTGATTTATGATCACACACATTCAGATCGTGGAAAACTGAATGAAACATTTGCATCTCCAGAGAACCAATCTCAGAAACAATTATTCAAGTGAAAGTTATGCCCTGTGTGGCTTTTAAAAGGTTTACTTTTCCTTTCTGCCAGGCATCATGGCAGGAACCCTTCTCCCTCACTGCCTGCCCATACACATCACCCCACACAGAGACCCCAAATAAACCACTATTGCTTCCTGGCCAATAAAAGATTTAAGACATACAACACTGATGAAGTTTCCCTCCAATATAATGCAGGAATTCATTTTCAGGCAATAATTTGTTTTCTTTTCAATTCTTTATACCGCCACTGTATGGGTGTTGGATGTGTGGACTTCTTTGTCTCTTTAAAACGGAGTTGGAACTGTTTACTGATGATATTGCTAAGCACCAATTTAATATTTAATCTGAATGAAAGATTATTTAATAGTTGGTATAAGCAATGGTGTACAGACAAATATTCTCTTTTGGATGGTTTCTCTGGGCTACATTATTGTTTTTCTTTTTCTCTGAACTGGGTCAATATCTGACTCATTAATTGTCTTCTGAGATTTGACCCATTTTTCTGAGTAGTCCTCTAAGACCTCTCAAAAAAGGGATGAAAGCAGTCCAGATTGCTGGTTTGGGTTTTTTTAGGCTGCCCGAATAATCTGAACAGTTATCTGAATAATCAGAAAAACTGAGTCAAGTCTCACAGAATGAAAGCCCACAGGAGAAGACAGCGAGAGCTTCGCTTTTGGGGGAAGCTTGATAGACATTGGCTGCGATAGAGGAGGTCAGATTTCTGCAGTTCTGCTCAGGCCCAATGTGGAAAAGGGGCACAAAACCACACATTTATGCATTTTACTAAGTGTAAATAGAGGTAAAAACTCCTAAGCCTTTTTTGATGTAAAGTTGCCATAACAATATAATTCCTCAGAGCACAAGGAATCCTTCAGAAATAGCAGCCTGGCACAACTTCGATCAAAAACAAGCACACTAATACTCTTAATTCTGAAATTTGACTGCTGCAGTTAATATAATTAATTTCTGTTTAATATCATCAGTGATTTATTAAAAAGAAAATTTAAAAGGGGCAATTTTCTTTGATTAAGTGAATTGTCAAAAGTAAATCAGAATAATTGAAGAAATTGAAGAGGCAAGATAACATCACTAATTTGTTAACAAGGGAAATACTTTACAGTTTCCTCTCCTTGGGCCTGTTGCACTTATTATGGATTATCTGCTTATTGGATAAATTATATGTCCAAGTTTATCCAAATTTTTTGTCATCCATTAATTCATCACTGAAACAAATTATATATCTTATTGGAAGCATTTTGCGGGCTTTTTTTACCACTGACTTCATTGAACACCAAGATAGCCATTCCTGAGTGCTTTTACCTAGCTGACATGGGTACACATCACTTTCTAAATCCCACTGTGATATTTGCAAGAAAACATATCTGCTCTTTCAGGAATGAAACCTCATGTCCGGAGACAGCTAAATAGATAGAGATGTAAACAAGGAATCTGAGTCACTGAGAAATAGAGAAAAACCAATTCAATACCAGGAAAAATGTGGGACAACGAAATGCTCATTTGAGATGTGTAAAATGATACAGTCATAAATTCTCAGAGCTTTATGCTTAAAATATTAAGCCTAAAAGATCAAGATCCAATTCAGTGTCTTTTCCTTTTTTTTTTTCTGTTTTTAAGAAAGCTACATTTCCTGCCACAATTTCAGTTTACTGGTATTTGTCTCACTGTCATAAAACAAAATTTTCCATATGCTATTTCTCCTTTTTTATGAGCAAACATTTTATTGTTTCAGTACCAGGTTCAATTCTAGTGTAAATTCAAATAACGTCAGCTGGATGACTCAACAGCAGCCAAAAGAAGTAAGAATCTTCTACCAGACACTCCTTTCCCCAGAGACAATGTAATAAGCAATAGCCTTTTCTGACCGCAGGCATTTTATTATCTGATTGAATTTGGAAAAATATAGATGGTTGTACACATCGAATGCCTCACAATTATGCTAAAACAAAACTGGAAATCATTGTTCATTGTAATTACTTTTTCTCAAATATATCAGTCTTGTCTCTCAGTCTTCAAAGGACCCTTCTAGAAATGGAAACAATTTTAGTTGCCACTTCCACACTTCCTGCAGCTACAGCTAAACTGGCTGGAATGGAGAGTTTGAACTGCAGAACTGCTGGGAGCTGCCTTAGCAACAGACGTAATTTCAGCAATGGGTTTGTGTTAATTAGTATTTAGAATTAAACACATCGCTACTAAATACTGCCCTCTGATTGGTCCCTAGAATGGTGCTTCAGGCTGGGTTTATTTTAGAGCAGGAAAGGTGTAGTGGCATCAATGCTTTGCAGTTGTGACTGGCAGTGAAGAAAACAGCAACCCCAAATATACAAAACTGTAACATCTTTTAATAACTCTAACATTGATGAAAATACAATCTTTTCTGAATTTAGATATGGATCCAGATCATAGTTTCATAGCTGGCCTAAATTACTATAATGGGTCAAATGAAAACTCCATCTCCAAACATCTGCAGCTCCTCAAAACATGACCTAATGAACCACGACCCATGCAGCAGGTCATGGCAGAATCACAAGTGCTGAATAGCTAAGAGTGCTCTGTTGTGAATAATGAAAGAAATTCAATTTTGGCTTGGGGTTCAGCATTTATATAAATGTCAAGGGGGAAGAAAGGGTGGGACCAAGGTCAAAGAAAGTCTGCACTGTCTTACATCTTACTTGATCTTTGTCTATAGTAGAAAGCATGTGCAAGACATTTTAACTTCTTTTCACTGCTCCAGTAGAAAACCAAAGAAAATAACGCCCAGAGACAATACAAAGTAACCAGGGAATTTATCTGAATCCTTTTCCTACAAATCTGTTAAAAGAGAAAAAGAAAAAACCTCAACAGATAAACAGAATGGCAGATCTCACCCTCAGTGAGCTAGACCAGAAGGAAAGCGCAAATACGCCTCATACAAAATTCATCTGGGTTAAGTATCATGGGTCTGCACAAAGGCCAGTCAAGGAGGAGAATTTAAAACAGGACAAAAAATAAAGCAAAAATGTCTCCTGACAAGTTAGTGTAGCAGAGTTGTCCAAATCTGTGAGACGTTTGTTCAACATGAATGACAAAAATTACACAGCAATGCACTTTGTAGGACCTTGGGATTTAGGAATGGGGAATATCCAGAGATATTCTAGAACTGTGTCTCTGTCTAGAACTGACTACACCAAATGTCCAGCTCTGCAGCGGAACAAGGGTAGCAACAATTGATGAAATGACAGCTGTACCATTTTTGTGGTTAAACGTATTCCATTGACTTAGTGAAGCAATTACATTTGGCAGCTGCTGCACTTGCCTCTAAGAAATATTAGAAATGCCACCACAATCATTAAGAAAAGTTCAGGATCAAATGACATATCACTTTATAGCAACATCTGTTTTGGGGAGGAGTTGGGGGAGTGATGGAGGGGAAAAACAAGAGAGCAACATCACATATGTGCAATAAATTTCTGCCTGCAAAAGCAATTTGTAGAGTCACTGGGAAAGCCAGAGCAGCGTGAAGTATCACTCCAAGGTGACACTACATGATTTGCAAGTTCAGTCTTCAGAAGAACTCTGTGTTCTACAGCCTAATTCTCCTAAAACAAATTCCTGAAAATATAACTTTTGAGGAGGAGTCTGCTTCGTGTCAGTCCCATTTGGAAGCTGTTCTGAACAATCCATCTGCTTCCTTCTCCCTTCAAACAAAACCAATGACAGTAATTCCAGCACAGGAAATGGCCATACTTGCCAGAAGATTTCCCAAATGAGCAAGGATGAGATTATCAGAGACCTCTACAAATCCATGGATTTACATCCAATTAAAAATAAATGGGCATTGGGTGTCCAAGTTCCTCTCTGAAGATGTATCTTTAGATGAGCTTTCTGCTTTACAGTCTTGACTGTTTGCAGCAGTCCCCACACTTGCTCACTGCAGCGTGAGCAGTGCCTTAGGACAGGCAGGTCCCACAGAACTGAAAATCATGGATTTAAACTCTCAACTAAATGGTCACTTGAGTCTGAATTTCATAATTTCCTTGTGCCACAAAATACTGTAAAAATCAGCATCAATGAAAGCAAACATGATATTTAATTGAGAAAGGATCCTGATTTGGATATTTTCCTTGCTAACATCTTGACCAAGCCTTCCTACCTTTACTGTAAATTCACTCTTCCATTTTCCAGAGATTTTCCAAATTGAACAAATTCTAATATCATGCAAAATAATAAAAAAATACTTACTGAAATGTTTTAAAACCATGTATCTTACTAACCATACTTTCTTTGCTGTGGGGCACTGCCAAATCTTCAGGTCTACTTCTAGAGGAGAGCTCCAGTGCTTGAGCAAGATGTCAGGTGTCTCAGGAGCTCTTATCCACAAAAGGGAAATGTTCTGATTCATTTCAAAAAGAAATAAAATGCGAACTCCTCCCTGCAACTTTTTCTATCTCCCCAGAGCACACTGCAGAGTGAGGTCTCTTTCTCCTGCTGGAAGCTTGCTCCCCCCAGGCAGAGAAGTGATGGGGCCATCAGCCTCGGCTGCCACATAATCCTCACAGCAGCCTTAGTGGCAACGGCACCTCTCTGCCTTCCCTGGGATGTCGTGGGAATTAGCAATGGAGAAAACAGCATTCTGCAGCTGCAGAGAAAAGCTAAAGGGAGGAGATCTTGAAACAAGAGGCACTTCTGGGAACTCCTGCAACTGCTGTCAGTGCACCTGCTTGGGCGATTAGGAGTCTGCGGTGCAGTCTGCTGCTTAATGCCACAACATGGGGCCAGGAGCTAAACAATATGAATGATTTATTCATAGCATTTCATGAATGAGAAATCAGACAATTATTAGGAGTTAAATTAGTCGTAGAAACTGAGGAAATTTGGATGAAACTTTTAAGAGTTGCTCGCATTGCAATGAACTTACTTTGGCCTTGATCAAGGTTCCCAAGCTCTCTGTGCCTCATTTTGGGAAGTAGGAATGGCTCTCCAGGATGCTTTCTGCACATCTCCCTGGGTGGGACCTGCACCGTTCCATCTCAGAGCTGTTTGGGGTCACTTCTGCAGAGCCTCTTGGAAAGCAGAGATGGGTGTATTGCATCTGCTGTCCACTCCTTGCGTGTTCCTGCTGCTCTCCAGATTTACCGGGGGGAGAAGGCACTGCCATGTCCCTTTTCTGGGGAGGAACCCCCGAGAGCAGCTCTGAGAGGGAACATCAGTGCCTCAGACACAGAGACACAAATCAGAGGGGCAAAGGAGCAGCTGTCCAGGCAGTGCTGCTCTTTGCTATTGCGTTCTGGAAAGGATTTGGGCAAACACAGCTTCCTGAGAGCCAAACCCCAGGCACAGCCACTGGGAACCTCTGCAAACTTGGGGGCACTCCAAGCTCATTTTACATATGAACGCCAACTCTAAGCTACTTGAAAATTCAGTGAAATGTACAGCACAATGGGGCCCAGATACCTCATAAGAGTAGCAGGAATAAAAAGGATTTGTAAGAATGTGAGTATCTCACTGGTTCAGGATATGCATTAATCACCACTAATAATGGTGGTAAAGTGAGAGGAAGGAGATGTTCATGTGAGCTTGCAGAGAGGTGTCAAACAAAGCATTTTCCACCTGAGAGAAAGTGAAGTGCATATGTTGGAGAACTATCTCAAACAATACAAGAAAAGTATATCTCAGACTCTCATTTATGTACCTTCAGTAGTGTCATGGTGAAAAAAAAATCAATGCTAATTGCATATGTTTTCAAAAATACTCTAAATTACTCTATTAAAATAAAGATATGCCTCAGGAAATAGCTCCTGTCATGCATATTAATAGAGCAAGAGATGTCCTTTGAGTTTATTATTTCCTATTTCTGTGTGTTTCCTAGCGAAATCTCTGCAATGGCTGTTGGTACAAGCTGATTGTGGGCATTTGTCAGACCCCCAAAAAATAAGAAGAAAGGAAAAGGAAGAGGACAAAAATGTACATTAAGATTAATCACTAATGACAATCAGACCTGTGACACAGACCCTTGCCAGCATTTCTGAAGGCAAAAGGAATGAGGCAGCTTTTAATGCATGATCTGGTGACCGAATAAAGAAAACCCAGATGAGAAGAGGTTCTAGCCAAGAGCTCCAAAGATTTTGCAGGAGAGGATGTTAGAGAGCATCCAGGTGAGCACCACCAGCACTGCGGAGCAGCTGCTCCACTGAAAGGCAAAATCAGTGGTGCTAATGATAATTGCAGGGTCTGTGCATTAACAGAGGAAACAATTCTTCAATATCATCTGGGATACAAACGAAACAAACCCAAACTTTAGTATACCTGTGTGTCCTGGACAGTTACAGCCATATGTGAGACATATTATATTGGCTGTATTGATACTTGATGTTCATGAGAAGCATGAAATATTCTCCCTTTCTCTCAAATTAATCAAAATGCATGAAGTCATCGTCCCTTTCTCGCTTGGCAGTGACTAGTGATCACAGACACGACACAGGAATCCCCAAAGGAGTGGAAAATCAACAGGAGCTGTTAATCAAACACACATGCAATGTCTACTGTGGCATTGCTCAACTGTACATTGTGTGACCAACAGAATCCTTCACCTCATCTGCCTTTAGCAAGAGCTCACAACTCTCTGTTTCCTTATCCACACAAATAAAATGAATTTCCTTGGACCCCAGCAAGCAGTCACTGCAATTCAGTCCCACTGGGTTCACTCTGCCACTGAGCACTGCCTTACTGAGGAGACACAAGGAAAATCAACAGCCGTGCATGAGTTAAAACATAAATACACATAAAACATAAATATAAATCCAAATTCTTTATCTAACTATCTTTACAACTCTAGGCCTTGCTTAAAATTAGATTTAGGACACAAGAACACTTATAGAAGCCTCTCCTCCCTCTCATTTGTGATGGAAACAGGTATTGCCTTCAACTGCCTGTGAGCATGTAAGCAAAAGTGACAGAACCATAAACAGCTAGGGTTGATAAAAGTCATTCTTACAAACTCATTTTTGTTGACATCCAACAAAGAAATAACAAATACATATTAGAGATGGTTCAGCCACAAATGCAAGTTTGTGCATAGAATGAGCTGATGTTCACAGCTGTAAAATAGTGCTTTTTTAACCGTAGTGGGGGGATTAATTAAACTCAGTAGAAGAGAAATAAAAGATATGTTCATAAATTGCATAAATCTAAAGTTTCAGGACAAAGACTTGACATGTCTTTTTTGACATGACTTCCTTTCTTTCTCCAACAGAAAGAACATTTTCTTCTGTAAATTTCTGCAATTCACTGAGAGTGAAAATTAACATGTCCAGACCATTAACAGTAATCATTAACAGTACCATTAACTGTTAATCATTAACAGCACAATTTTTAAACACTAAAAAAATTCTATTTTATTCAGTCTGTGCTTTAAAATCCCCCAAAATAGGAATTGTTCCCAAAGGTGCAATCACAAGAATTTCATCAGAACACAGTTAGCAGTCACAAAGACTCACAGCCAACAGAGTAGTTACCAACCTCAAGGATGCTTCACCTGTGAATTTGCATTAGTGCTCACTTGGGTAAAGGGAGAAAACACTCAAATTCCTCCAAGAATATTTTGTCAAAAAACTCTTTATCATGTTTCATGAAAATTAAATTCTAAACAAGTAGTCAAAGAATGGCAGGAAGGCAACCTCAGCTCGGTCGGTGGCAGCAAGCCAAGAGTGTCTGACATAAACTATCTTCTGAAGCCTTGTCTGGAGTTGGATTGTGCAAGACACTTGTTTAATTTTAGAAAAGCTGTTCAATGTCATTAAGAAACAGAGACAGTGACTGTGATGGTGTTCTGTGCTTTGCTTTTTTCCCCGAGGGGTTTTGCCAGGATCGAAGTGCCCGTGAGCAGCTGTGGCCAGGAATAAACATCGCACAGAAACTCGAATTAGAGAGGCAAAGAGGATGAAAGGGTTGGGCTGGAGGCTGGAGCTGAGGAGGGCTCCCTGCAGCAGGGCCAGGCTTCTGCTGGTGACAGGGCAGGGAGACCATCGCCTCCAGCTCACCTTGGGGAAGAGCAAGAGCTGGAAACGAATCATCTGCTTTCCAGCGAAGATCTGTGTCAATTAAAATAAACTTCATAGTAAGAGAAATTCTGATAGAATGTGTCACCCCATTTCCTTGAAATATAAACATTAAGAAGATAAATAATTAGACAAAATAAGCTAGTCTGCAAGTGAAGGGAACAGCTGGAAATTAAATATCTGTCTATAGAAACTCACACTAAAGCATACTGGAAAGTAAATAAATGTTTGGGGAATATGAATACTGTGTGGTTAGAAAGGACCAAAGTACTTTAACTTGTATCAAAAAAATGCTAATAATCCAAATGACATTGAGGAATTAGAGCAGTGGAAAGAGAGCACATCACAGGCAATTTAAAATGTAAATTCCCTGCAAATGCAAGAAAACCCTACAGATGCTCCAAAGGCAATCAGAGAGGAAAATCAAAATTACAAAAGCTATAGACAAGAACCTCAAATATTCAGCACTTATATATAAATCCTCATATATATAAATACTGCTGCATGCCATTCTAACATTTCTTGATTCCTGGTCTGAAAACAGACATGTAGTGTGTGGCAAAACAGGTGCCAAAAGATCCGGATTGCAGCTGTGCAGAACACCGATTCCACTGTCTCCCACTTACCCACATGCGACCTGACCTTGGGATAGACTTTGGAGTCTGAAGGGAGAAAAGGCTACCAGGAGCTGAGATTCCCAGGAATGACACAATATTCTGCTAGGATCCATCCAGCTGCTCTTTGCTAGTGACCCAACACACCCAGCAATGTTTCTGACTTTGCTGCAGCCCTGCTGAGGAGGAGAGCACTGCTGTCTTGTTGGACAGCTCAGGATATCGGTGCTGCAGTGCAGACAGATGTGAACACACCTCAGAACTGCTCTGGGAGCTGGCGGGAGGTAATCTGCTCTAGAGTGTGAACTGCACACGTTAAATATCCAAGAATTTACCGCATAAATCTGAACCATCCAAACTACCTCAGTTCCAATGCGTTGCCCTGAGAAGTTCTGTAAATGTTAAATGAATACTTGCACAGGAGCTCAAAGCTCTGGTCAGAGCATCCCTCATGGGCAGGATCCAGGTACCTTACTCGACAGTCCTGGAAAACTTCCTGAACTTCAACCACCCCATTTCAGTCAAATGCCATTCCTTTAAGCATCTCCACTCCAAACTGCAGAAGCCTAAGAAGGCTTTCTGGACCTCTCTGCACTCTTGCCACATCCATCATTTAAACAACATTGAGAACTCTGAGTCCTTGATCAGCTGTTTTCGAAAGGGCATAAAGAAGTGAAAGGAAATTTTATAGCACAGTTCTGCCATGCAGTGAGGAGGTCACTGAGCCTCTGTGTTTTCAGTTGTGAGCCAATTAAAGTTTATAGTCTTCTGTTGAAGTGCACAATTACACACTCAAAAGCAAACACAAGGAATGTTAGTTAGTGGGTGTGCATCAGAAATGACACATTCCACAATCACCCCCTCTATGTCTTAAATTACTAAAATAATGCTGACAGTATTCACTAATTTAATTGTTCAACTTACATGCTTTACTGTATTTAACCCTGAGAATGATGCAAAAAACCTGAATAAATGCCATGCCTGCAAAGTTTCAGTTTTCCTGGTATAGACTACCACAGCATGAAACTGTCACAAAACTACAGATCTTTTTTTCTTCTAGGCTTCAGCTGAACTTCATATCCCTACAGGGGAGAAGAGTGATAAAAAAGGCTGGAGAGGGTATTCTTGTACTCACCAGGTACAGCTGAACCAGTGTGGAGGAAATGTTACTGTGGGCAGGCAAATGATTATTCCTGAAAAAAAAAAAAAAAGGTAGAAAATACTTTCTTACCTTTGTTACCTATTCCTTTGAACACAGGTATAAACAGCTCCAAATTTAGGATGCCATATCTCATCCACCAACATTCAAAAGTTAATCAGGCTCCCCTCCACACAAGGCACGCAGAGCATGGGAGTAAGCAGAGCTCCTTTTGCTCTGGAGGGGAACCAGAGGCTTCGTGTTGGAAAGAGGCAGGGTAGGATTATGTGTACAATCTTTAATAGAAAAATAGATACAAAAAAAAAAAAAAAGAAAACCAAGGTGGTTTGGTCTGAATGCAAGGTCTCTCCTGCAGGTAAGTGCAGGACGCAGCCACCTGAGGGCTGTGCTGGGTTTAACTGCGTGAGGGCAGTTAATATCTGTGAATGTTTCTCTCCTCCCATCCTTCCTGCAGGGATGGAACCCTGACCCTGAGAGCTGTGGCCCTGCCATGTGCCCTGTTCTGGTTTTCCACTTGGTAACTGTGAGAAACAAGGCTTAGAATGCATTATCCACATCTAAGACTGCACAGTAACCGCATAAATTACATATATTACTATTGTCTAAACTGACAGCTAGGAAGCCAAGAGTTAAGTACGTAAAATTGAATATCTCCACTCATCCATACATGCATACATATATATATATATATTTATATAATGTCTGTGGACAGGTAAATCAGCTATATAAACATTTGAAGCAAAAATACCATTTCTGTTTCCCTTAAATCTCATCCCCACTTTTTTACCTTTCTATCCATAATCTTTCTGAAGAAACCCTTAAAGAAGGCAATTTATTCTTCAATAAGGCTTAAAACCTCCTAAATGTGAGGCAATTAACAAAATTATATCAAAATTGGATGACAAAGAACTTGAATAACTGTTAAAAAGTGAACTAGAACTAGATTAATACAAGAAAAAGTGCAGAAGAATTGGCAGTTATTAAAACAGACTCTATTAAAAACAAAAAGGCAAAGCAGTCTACCACAGAGGGAAAACACTTGGCATGACTCTGTAAAGAACTTACAAATCTAAAAAGAACAGAGCACAAAGGAGAAATGGAAAGATATTACAGAACTAGACAGGTATACAATCAGAAAAACAAAGGTTAAAAGGGAGTTATTGCTGGCAAGGAATACCAAGGATAACAGGAAAAAGGTTCTTTCAGTACCATGAGATAGAAAAGGAGGAGATTCTCTAAAGGAACTGAAGGCAAATGTGAGACAACAAAGACTGAAGGATTCAAGTTATTTACTGCCTTGGCTTCCCACAAAGACGCACATACTTTTTGTGCTCATTTCAACAGAAAAACAGCCTAAAGAGCAGAACCAGGAACAGCCTACACCTGCAGACACATGGAGAACCCGAAGGAATTTATCCTGGAGTTGTTAAGGAGCTAGTCAAAGCAATATTAGGACCAGCAGTAATTTTGTGTGAGGACTCAGTGTCTTAAGGCAGAAGGACTTCAAAAATGCTTAAAGTGCTAAGTGCTCACTATATTAAACTGCTACTTCATATTTATAACAATTAGATTCTTGTTCTCTTCTTAGTTTATCCTCTAAAAGTACTCAGGAGAGTGCTTGGCAACAGCCATTGTTCAGTCTGCATACGCTGAAAATTCAGAAATTCTGTGGTGTACTGGTTCCTTCAAAATATTGTTCAAGGGAATAATTCCTGCTACAAGTAACAAAACATCACTTTGTCAGCTTTACAACCATTTAGGGAAAGCAACATGCACCAGGAAGTTGTGTAATTACATGAAGTGATATAAACATGGAGCCATTTCTCTCCTTCATTATCTATATTCTAATAATTGGACAGTTATCAGTTAATAAATTCTAACTGCAGCTTGAGTCAGGCACTTTATAAACCATTACAAAAACCTATCAGTACAGAAAAATAATCACACCTTGCATTTTCATCATCTCTGAGGATATATCCTGTGGTCCTTGAAGGGATGAACCCTTCAGGTTATTAGGGTTCATCAGCTACAGAATTCACTGCAGTCTGGACAGTGTCTGTGCCTTAATTCTCAGCCACGGACACAACAGCTTCCCTCATCACAAAGTGGCACAGGGAGTACCAAACAGGTCATTGAGGCTGAAAACTGCAAGAAAGTAAATTTCACCAAGAATATTTTACTGTTTTCTTTCCCCTGCTTGTCTGTTGCATTTTTACTTCTGCCTGTAAACCTTCAGGCACAGCACCTTGGTAGAGTTTCTAAATATCAGTGCAATATAATGTGTAGTTGGTGTTTATTACTGTAAATGTAACATCAATTAGATGCATCACAAGGGAGGATAATTACTTCGATTTAGCAGAAAAAATCTGCTCTGTATGAATATCTGAACATGTTAACAGACCCATGTTTTCCTTCAGTTAGAACAGATATTTTTTAATTAAAGAAATAAGCTGTGCACTTCCTTTTTTGTAATTAGTGTTCACTTTGTGGGAAGGGATGGGGGGTTGCCCTTACATTTTTTTAGAGACACTTAGTATTTTATTACAACTCAGCACTCTTCCTCTGGGAAAAAAAATGGAAAAAAATGGTTTAACAACAGAGTTCCCTTTGCAAAATGACATCAAGATACTCTTAATAAAGATAGTAGTTTACTCCCTTAACTTCTCACTATGGCATTTACTCGATAAAACACTACATAACTAAATCAGAAGATCAATATGTGACCCTATGAATTTATAACCAAGACAGCCCCAATGTTTGTATATACGGCCCTAGACATAGCGTAATCTATGTACTTATACTGCAACTGGGAAGAGAATATATAAATAATTTAGAATTCCATGCAAATACCCCACTGCAGAGATACACCAAACAGCAATTGCTGTGCACCCATGGCCACCCCCGGGGCCTGAGCCGTGCGGGAGGAGGTGAGCAATTGTTCGGATGCTGCATTAAATGCCCTGTTTCACCTCTAATAGGCACCTGCAGCCACATCTGCACTGAAATCTAGCAGACTATTTTCCTTGGTGATCCCATACCTGCAAATGAATTTTAGACAACGGCAACTTTCATTTTCAATACATTTCTAAGTATTGAAAATCGGATCTGAATATACCTTAAGCACTCAGAAACTGGATATCCACCAGAATGAGCTCCAAATTCCTTGTGACTTCTAAGTGAATCACTTGCAGGTTTGAGTCTGGAGGCCAATGCTGCACAAAGCAGTAACTTTCTGCTCATCTGCTGTATTTGCACATGGGAGCTAGGGAAAATACAGAGGAAATTGCACCCCAAAGTGTAGATGATTTATAGTGCCTTGGGCCAAGTGATACAATTTATGCACTATGTCCTACATAGCCCAGCCCAGAGGCTCTGCATAACACTTTGATGAGGATTTAATTTACTTCCTGTAGTGATAGTATAGTCTGTCAGATCAGGATTTAAGTACATTAAACAGCAACACCATAAAACTTCTCATTTTCATTCATAAGTCAGAAGTAATTCCAGCAGGGAAAAAAAAAAAAAAAAAGTATATTTCACATCAGAAACAGATTCTCATCTTCTGAGACAAATTTTTTTTTTGAGTTGAAAGTTTTAAGAGTGATATCCCATATACCCTCCTGATCCTTTGGTTGAAGATACTGACAGGCAGCAAGGCAGCAATACATGGGCATTACCTGTGTATCTCCTGTCCTAAAACCCTGGGCAATACAATAAATTAACACAATGGGCAACGAGATGCCACCACATCTGCAATGATCAGTAAAGGTGTTTTCTTCTGAGACCAAGTAATTGACTGTCAGGGCACTCCGAGTCCCTGTTAGCTCTCAGCCAAACAGATTAATTTAAATTATCAGAAAACAAGCCCTACACCTTCAAAAGCACTGGGATCACTCACCCAGACAGCTCCAGTCCGAGCTGGGAGCACTGGACATGGACTGTGGCAGGGAGCTGCTTCTGAACAGCTTCCTAATGATAATGGCTCAGGCCAGAGCTTTGTTCTGCCATCTGCCCCAGTAAATGATGGTTCTTGCAAAGGGGAAAGCTGAAAACATCACATTAACTCTTGAGAATTTCTTCAACTCAGAACAACATTCGGAGTGATCTCAGAACCCTTCTAATTCCACAGAAATGTCCTTCAAATAATATTAAAGGCTGTAGCATGTAATAACCACAAGGGAAATCCTACTCTTAATAGCTCCAAAAAGAATTCAAATATCAGAGCAGTGGAGTATTTTCTGGACTTGCACAGGAGAAACTGCTGAGGAGAAGGAAATTCGACAGGTATTTCATATTTTTCTGGAGTTCCGGTTACATTAATTTTAACATTTTGTAATTTATATTTCTATTCTATATGTAAGTGATTGGTGTCTCCTTTCATGAATGAAGCATTTCTCTCTAATCATAATGCAGTTCCTAAAACCCATTAAAATCAGAGACACAGTGTTAAAATGTCAAGTGTGTAATTGATGTGTGAAATAAATGGACTCTCAGGGCTGTGCAGAGGGTGAATAGCACTCCGAAGGATACTCCAAACGAAGGCAGCAGTATTGTCTGTTCAAATACAATAGACAAGAAGATTTTAAGGAGCTTTTACCACCGCCCTTCTTTCTTTTTCCTGACAATGGCTATAAAACACAAACAAAAATTCAACAAATACAGTATTTCATTTTAGCAAAAATTCTACTGCAAATCTCCCATTTCTCTGAAACAAAGTGAGAAATATTCAGAAGAGGAACAAACAGCCTGAGGGGTTTTTTTTGTGACAACAGCAGACTGTCATGGAGCTGAAGGTGGATTCTGATTACTTTTGGCATGGTGTGCTAAAAGACCAGGAGCAGCCAATGCTCACTGGAGCCCTGAGCAAAGGCTGGAAAGGAGGAATGGTCCAACAACCTGGACGGTAACTCCAGAGATGCCTACTTTTGGCACTTTCAGAAACTGAGAAATAATTATGGATCTTATTAAAATGAAACTTCTGTGCACAAAAAAAGCATAGGCCTAATTTTAATTTGCTCAAACGGGATACCTTTCTTCACCCTGAAAGCTGTTAAATCTTGTGAATGCACAAAACATGACACTTCTCCATTTGAGAGATTAACACGTCAATGTGGATATTTATATAAATAATATTTATTAACATATATTCATTTTTTAAAGTTGTTATGCCATTTCACACTACAATAAAAGACTTTAAATTATTCTATAATTCAAGGGAACAGATGAACACCTTTGAAACATCTAAAGAGGACAGAGAGCTACTGGGATATATGTATAGAGGGTGAAAATTAATAGAGCCTAACCTTCTTCTAATCAGTCTGAAGATTTTAATTTCCACTACTACCAGCAGAATTTAATTGTCTATTTAATTGCATAAATGTTGCCAAGTATCATATTTTATATTTCTACAGTCACTATGAATATTCATCTAAAAATTATGATTGCAAATAGGTTGTCAATAGAGCAGATAGACAGTCTGAAATGCTTAATAACCATCACGACCATAATTATCGACCCTTGTACTGTATTTCCCATCCAAGGTATATAATGGCCTCTTCTCTTCAAATTAACAAAACTTAATTAGGATACATTCCAATTACCTTGGGAGACTGCAACCTGAGAGAGCAAAATGAAAGACTGGTCTACAAGAAAGAAGTGTGGCCTTGTAGACAGCAGTGAACTACAGCAGAGGGAACCGGGAACAAAAAGGGAACTCTGGCACAGGTGCCAAGCACAGAGCTTGGGCAAGTCTGAGTGCTTTCAAAAAGACTGAGTAATTTGGCTTGTTTCCCCTTCTTTGAAGTCTTCAAGTGGATTGGAACCAAAATTAATTCAGTATTTTGGCTATTTAATATGACAGAAATTGTCACCTCTCGCACTGCCGTTCAGGATTCCATATTGTTTCACTATGAAGAGTCCACGGTTACAGTGATATTTAATCCTATTTAATCCTACTAATAATTCATGAGAAAGAACAATTTAGATTTCTTTCTTCCATTGGGTTTTGTTTGCCCACTGGTGACAATAAATGAAAGATCAAGGCCTGATGAATGTCTGGCACATACTAAGGATGTTTGAGGACCGGGAATCACACACACAGATATTCGAAACTACACCGAGAGCGCAGCAGACTCGCATGTCCATCTCCCAAACATTATATCCACATCCTTGATTTAATAACTGTGTCTGTTCTGACAATAATTTACTCTAAAAATCATTTCAAATGTTTCAGTCCTAGAGGGTCAAATGACAGGTTACAGGCAGCTGAAGTTATCATTCCTCAAATGAAGTAAAGAGATTGACCTTGCCAGCCCTGGCAGTGAAATGCAAAGCAGAATCGAGTGCGTTAGCCTGAGCCTTGGGAGGAGACTCGCAGTCCTGTGCTCATTGTCCCTGTGGTCCCCGACACAATCTGCCACCCTGCTCCAAATCTGATCCGCAAGCTTGGATTGTTGAGGGGATTTCAATTCCCTGCTCAGAGTGCCTCGGGGTTTACACATCCCCTGTGCTTCCGTGGGTCACCCCACGCCAAGCACGCCCCAGCAGCAGCCGCCGTGTCCAGCACGATGACCTGCGGGGCTGTCACCAACCTCTGCAGATCAGGGCATGGCAGAGCAGCTCCAGGCGTGTAAAGTCATCCCCTCCATCAACAGAGTCCTTAGCCTCTGACAGAGCTCTGCTAGAAGAGCAACCTTTCCCTGATCCCAGCCAGCCATTGATTTTTGTCATCCTATTAGAATGAAACTGGAAATTAATATGGTTTTTTTTCTTTAACAGAGGAAAGAAGGTTTTTAATTAACCTGGGCTCCGTCTGCAGCAGCTGAAAGGAAGGCACTGCAGGTGCACCTGACCAGCAGCACCCCTGTGCACAGCATGACCTTCCTCCCCTAATGTGTACAGCACGTAGAGCTGCATTTTCATCTTTCTTTAATTCATGATTCTGTTTCACGTTTGGTCAGAATTGACTCTATTTTTTAGCAATTAAACACTTCCATATAATGCATTCCTTCCATGGGTAGACTAGAGTTAAAGGTAAAGTTCCTGTCTGGTATAAATCACCAGAAGTCTGCTGACTTGAATGGAGCACAGTTGATTTACACCTGCTCAGGAGCTGTCAGCAAACCTCTGAAACACAAAATACATCCTTTTTCTTTTCCTCTTTTCTTTAAGCCACTCCATTTTTACTACCCTTTGAAAGGAACTCTGAAGTGTTTACTTGTCAAGAGGATAAAATATTTGCTGTTGAAGTTCATTCCTTTAAGTTTTACAGTGATTGCCGGAGTTGCAGGGGTCATTCCTCTCTCCATTCCAAACCCGCGCCCAGTAGAGAGACATCAGTGAATGTTTAGAGGAGCAGTGAACTCCCAAACACACAGACAGAGCCAGCACAGGAGCGGTGAGATGCTGTCAAGGAGAACATTTTTGTAGAGATCTACCAGAACTTTTTTCTATCAGCATTTGGAGGTCTAAGAGCTCATGGCTATATTAAGAAATTAGGGAATGAATGGAATTTTAAAAATTCTGATTTCCTTGTGAAAGAGAAAAGTGGAAATAATTTCAAATAGTTGTATTCAGAGTCAAACTACTCTGACATGTTTCTTCAAAAACATGTTCTCCACAGGTGTGATACACTAAAAGTGTTCTGGGGTGTTGAGAGGATTGGAACCTCCTGCAGCCTCCAGAACTCCAGAAATCCCTGACAAACTATTCTGCTCTTTATACAGAGGAAAGGATCTGAACTAAAGCACACACCCTGTTAGCATTTATTCTACTTCCCCAGAGAGACAGCTTCGTTTAGCATTAACTCCCTGGATGCTGAGCTGACTTGTTTGGTAGCTTGAAAAGGAAAGGTTGAGTGTCTGCAAAGCTGCACTCTTAACATGCTGCTTATTTGATATTTTTAGAGATCCTCTCAACACTTCACAGTTGTCAAGCATCTTGATCTTTTTAGAGTTTGATTTACGTAAATGTGAGTGCTTCTTTCCTCTAAATAAACATCCAAGCAATTTAAGGCTTAATTGATTTCCAGCCTGTTGCAAGTACAGCAAGAAAAGGCTAAAGATGAGAAATTATAGTGATGTTTCATTGACAGAAAGAAAGACTGTGTTAACTGAGAAAATTTTTTTTGGCAATTTCTGTACCACCTCAGTCAGGGAACAGTCTATAGTAATAATGCTTAGGGACTACCGAACAAGTTTAAATTCCAAATACAACATTATTTCTAAAACCACAAAAATAATAAATATTCCAGTGGTGTTAATTTAGAGCAGACTGCTAATACTTTAAATCATCTCAAAATTCACAACTTTCTGTATAACCCCACATTGTGGTCTCTGTTTTCCATTGTAATCCATAAGGTTTCCAATATAAGACACAAACCATCATCAAGAACAGAATATCTGCAGGATTGGGTCACTCAGGAAAGCTCCCTGAGGCCGCAGGATCAGCAGATGGATCACAGTCCTGGGACGCAGCTCTGTCCCTGACTTTCAATGCCAATTCCCACATTAAGCAGCAAGACCTTAGTGCACCTTTCCTCCTTAGAATTATTCTGCCAATCTGACGTTCAGTCCACAGCTCCAGTGGTTTCCTGCTGCCTCCTCTGCTCTGGCAAAATTCATGGCAGTTTTGTGAAAGGACAGACACAAAGTGTGCATCCTGCAGAAATCCCTCATTTCCAAAACCGGAGTGAGAAGAGGAGGGGGAAAGGGTGAAATTGCTTTTTGTTCAGTATCAGAACTAAATTTCAGCAGTAAGGAATTTTCCAAAGGTGGGAATTAAAAGAAAAATAATTGGAAGAAAGCAAACAGAGTTTGTTAATATTTGTGGCATGGCAGGGAGAGTGCAGAGTCAGCCGGGGGAGGCTGGAGGTGGAGCACCTCAAACAATCCAGAACAGACACCACACGTGGGGTCCAAGAGAAAGAATGACCCAGAAATGAGTGGCTGGAAGGACTTCTTCCAGAACACCTGACCTGTCAGAGCTAAGAGAATGTCTCAATTCCATTGAAAAAGCATTTTCCCATGAAAAATTGGTCTCCTTGAAAAGCTTCAAGTTCTGAACACTTCGGCATCACACATTGTTTTCTTTAAATCTATTACTCTTATTTTCCTCTAATCTTTGTTAAAAGCATCTACCCAAAATGAACAAGATAATCTGATTAATCAAATTCAACAAATGAGATGCTAATGAAACAAAAGAAAAATTGCTACAAACATTTTTTCTGTGAATTAGTTTTATGTCGGTTTACTGCCAGTTGTGCACCATATTTTAGAAAGATTATTCTAATAAATGTAAGAACATTTTAATTCACTTGAAGGTAGTCATTGATAATGAGCACTTTTTAACCTTTATTCAATAATTTATATCTGAATATTAATTATTCAGTGGGTTCTTTTAGCTGCACTATTTTCAAGAAAACTATTAATTGGATAAATTATACTTTTAAAGCACCAGAGTAGTAACACTCAGTACCAGCCACTTTCCATCAGAGGCATTGTTGTATAGGCAGATAAATACCTTTTTGACATATGCATGCAAAGGAGAAATTTAGAAGGGATTGCATTGTCTAAAGTTTAATGAAATCTTTAAAACTGAGGTCTAAAGTTCATTGCAATTATTTCCCATCATCCACTTTTCCAAGAGCTGCAAAGTCAAAACAGGAAGGTAGGAGCTTATCTCACAATTAACCTTTGGCATTAAACAATGTTAAAAGTCTGCAGAAAGAAGAAAATTCCACTATAAGCTTTCTGAGAACATTTACATCACCTCCAGCGTGTTCTGATGTCACTGAAGGACACAATCCCTCAGTGAGACATTTGGCAGGCAGCGCAGATGAGCAGAGGCTCTAAGAACACCTTGGTGAAAATCAATGTCCTGGTGAAAAATAATGCACCATTTTTTCCATTTGCACATAAACGCAGCTTTTTGGTTCACAGGCAGCTTTTGAGTGTTTGGTTTCTCATGACCCAAAGAAGAAGAAGCTGTAGCAGAAGGTGTTATTTTTTCTCACTGGCATGACCAGACCCCTTTGAGCCTCGCTGAAGAGAAAACAGCTTTTACCCAAACTGTGTTAACAAAGCCAGTTCACTACGTGATTAAACCTCTCGCTGGAGCTGAGCCCCTTCGGTTTCCACATTTCACCTTATATTACAACTTTTTAATAGAATTAGTCATTTTCAGAATAAGAAAAAACTTTCTAGAAACACAAAATGGATTGAGGCAAAATCATGGAATTAGTGGCTGCATAAGATTGGATCAAACCTGTCTCCCATAGATCATCTACAAATACTGTGAATTTCTCCATTAATATGGTAATTGAAAAATAAAGGAATTCCATCTGTCTTCCAATTGAGAAATGCTCTGAAATTCTTTTCTTTATACGTCTGTTTTTTCTGACATCTTAGGACTGGATGCTCAGCACAGCAGCTCCTGTGACCACATACAATCATTATTAGTCACCTCACAGCTTTCCTTACCCTACCTAATGGCATTTCCATCTTTTGATAGACTATCTAAATAACTCAATTTCCACAGAAATTTATAGAATTTTAATTTTACAGATTTCCATATACAAAACTTAGTTTTGTAGATATCCTTTTCAGCTCTATGTAACCATTACAAAGCTGCTCCTCCTACTGTTGTAAGGCACATGGGACAGAAAATGAAGGGGATGTAACAGAGGGCACAGGGAAAGTATCCTAAAAGAGGAAACTGTGAGGAACTCTTTGTCCCATCCCCTCTCATGCAATTAAATACTCCATGTTTAGTCCCTGTCAATGTCACTAATACTACAATGAATCCTGCTCCAGTTTTACTGTATTGGTTCTATTCTGCTCTATCATTTTGTGTTGCATATAAAAGACCTTAACAGGCTGCTACTTTTGACAGATCAATTGAAATTTCTTTTTGGACTGACATCTCATTTATACAGCCTTGTTGAGATACCTGACCGTGTCCTGGGAGCCGTTCTTGGCATTTAAATCAGATTTAAGACGTTCTCTTACACATATTTGCATCCTAATCAGTAAGTCTTTAGTTCCCTCTGGGAATTTATTGCCAGCCTTTACCCCTACTGAGGCTTATCACTTTCCATATATCAAGAATGTCCTTTCTCCTTCAAATCCCTATTTACCTAACTTGCTTGTACTAATTTCCCCACAAATCATCACTGCTTGCCTGAGAGGTAGATGCTGTAATGACTCTCCTGTGTTTAACTTCAGACAAAGCCACTGGAGGAAAAAGGACATGGCTTTAAAAGCTTCTAACCGTCTGAACACCCAATTTTTAAAGGCCTGATTTCCAGAAATCTTCTAGCAATTACTCTCTCACAACTCACTTTGATTAGGTATTGAGCTGTTTGTCTGGAATGTGACTCATTCAAATCAGTAGTTTGAAAAAAAATAATTAAAGTTATAATCATTTGTGATACCAGTAAGTCCTTCTAAAATAACTCTGTGATGGACAGCAAACATTTGTTTGAATTCTCAAGTCTGCATTCAAATAAAAAACTGCATAAATAACCAGAGGCAAATAAATCATCCCAGCTATAAATAAATTCTCTTTCATCAAACATGAAAAACATATTGGTTCTGAAAAGGAAGTGAAGGAATTGTTGTTATAGAAGCTTCCTTTTCAGGTGATATGTACCTCCTCTGTCAAATGCTTAAGAAAAAATTACTTATTATTATGTATTAGTCTGAATTTCCCAGTGAAAAATTATATCTGATATCTCATTTCCTAAATGTGTAGGTGAGAATGAGTTAATTAATGCCAAGCAGTCTCAATTTGTTTTGTTCGTTGTTTTTCTGAACCCAGTCTAATCAGCATTAGCTATAAACATACCCATAATTCACGTTAAGAAACAATTCCTTCAAGTTTAGGCAAAGTTCCTGGTGAAGATGGAATGTCATTAGACAAAAAAATTAAGTCATTTTTTTCTGAACTTTTGACACATCAAAATAGAACTTTAAATATTAATTTTAAACTAGATTGTCGTTGTATTTTTTTCCTTCCTAAGTACTGATACTGAGCTAAATAAAATATGATAAGCAACATCTTGTCTAAGAAATCTTGTGCTCAACACCTCTCTTGAATTGAATATGGCTTGTAAATCAGAATTTATTGGAAAGGAAGAGTATTCCAATGTATATAATGTAAAAAAGGCACAGCAAGTTACTTCCCACAGGTAAACAAAAGAATTAAAACATTTTCTAAAAAATAAGGAAAAAAAGACACGATTTCACAGTCATAAAGAAAAAATATTCTTCACTCTTACAGCAACGATGGACGCAGAACAAACTCCTGTGTGTTTATCTGAGATTCCTGTGCTAAGCTCTAGCATATACTAATTAGCAGTTAATCACTTGGATTGTGCAAGAGCAATTTTCGGACAGTCAGCAGTATTGATTCTTATCCTTGTTTTTAAAAATGGCTTCTGTGCTCTGATGTTTGATCAGTCGAGGCATTAACTTTGCAGCCATGAATACTTGTCATTCCACTGCCGCCTCCACATACCCACCACACTAATTGCCAAAAGCGTAATCAACCTGAACAGCAAAGAAACCTTTTCCATTTCCATTAGAAAATCCATTCCTTAAACTAAATTTTCAGAAATGACCAGTTACCTTTTCTGTATCAGATTCTGAGTAGTGTTTATACGGAAAATGGTGTTGAGTCATAATGCTGAAAACCCAGTGAAAATTTTGTCCAAGTTATAAAAGAATTTCTGCCTTATCCAACTCAAAAATCAGAAAATTACTGTAGTAAGGCAGTGACTGAGATAAATTCAAATAGGGGTTTGGGTAACAATGGCATAGAGCAGGAAAGCATCTTTCTGAGGACAGAGGGATATCAGCGCCAAGAATAATTTCAAAACCTTTCACATCCAGTTCCTGGAATTAACGCACGTCAGGGATTACCAAACCTCTTACTTTGGTGCTTAGCAATGAATTGCAGTTTTGCCTGGGAAGAGGTGAAGTTCATCCATGAAAACAGAAGACACTTGCAGGGCAAGGCACGCTCTGAGTCTCAACACAAATGTTGCATATTCACTCCCTTTTCAGGAGGAGAATTTTAGTTTAGGCATTTGCAGCCCCCAGGGAATGCCAAGTGCCCAATCCCACAGCCCCTGCGGAGCAGTAGGAATGCCCCACTGCCAACACCATTCCGAATTTCTTTGGGGAGTGCTAGGAAACATTCAAAAAAACTCTCTTGTGCCTTACTTCTCCACATACTATTAGAAATAACTGAGGTTTCTTTTACAGCACAAGAGTGATATTTCACTCAAGATCTTCAGAAAAATAGAGTGACTACTATCAGCAGAAACTGCAGTCACAAGGTCACAGCAATTCAGAAATCATTTCATTTATACTTCCTAAGGCTGTAGGGTTTCTTTTGTGATGTTGTCCTAATAACCTTTAAAGAAATGACACATTTGGAAAAAAAAAAGAAATGGCTTGAGGAGAGGAACAGGAGCCCACAGATTTATGTAATATTTATGGATTTAGTTCTCAAAATGAAGGAACTGGAAAAATTAATACATTCTCTGCCTGAGGTTTTTCAACAGTAATAATGCCTCAGGTTTAATGATACCATCCCAACACTACAATAAAACTCAATTAATTCCTGTTTGCAACAGGCTTTTTGGCAGCTTTGGATGAATACCAATACTTTCTAAGCAGAAGTATTCTACAGCATTTTAACTCCTGGCAAAGCTTGGTAGAGACAGGAGCAGTATCTTTGGACACATTTCCTCTGTCCCTCTGTTCAGGCAGAGGTAGGTCTGAATAAGAGCTCTGTTCCATACACAGACACAAAAAAAGGAGGCAAAGCCATGTGCCACAATTCCATTTTGGCTTCAAATTCTCCTTGAATTATGAACTGCAAATCCATCACCTCATCACAATTGTGGTCTAGGTCTGAATGCTCACATTTATTCCAGCAGGACAGCCCAGACCCATTATTCAAAACAGCAGAGCACTATTTACAAATGAAAGCTGTGGGTGCTGCAGTTACATTTACCTCAAAAGGAAGGAAAAATCACTGACCAAGGGTACTGACAACAGCAAATGAGGAACTCTGACAATATTGACAATATGACTTTGGGCAAGAAAAAGAGGTTCTTCAGCATCTTTCAGTGTGCCTAAGGCTTCCAGGTTGAAGCACAGAAGAGAAAGGCCAGAAATATTTCTCTACTGTTTTACACATGCATTTCCTTTCAGCTGGAAATGGTGAGAGGAACTGAAACAGCCACCCCTTCCAGTAATGGATGTTTTTGCTATCTAACACACATCAGAGTAAATGATAGCTGTAGTCAAACTGGTGAAGCATAAAAGAATTCAGGCATGGAAATGGATATTTTTTTTTTGCCTCTATCAAAGACATTGGGGAGTCTCACCTGAAAATAAATGTGTATCTACATACAGGGGGAAGTCATGCCAAGATATGGTTTATATTTCTTGAGCATCTTTTCCAGTCTAACATTAAACAATAGCAGAAACTCAAAAAGGCTTCAGTTGCAGGGTCTTCTCATTTCCACCTTAACACGGTGACTATTAGACCATGCTCTCACATTCGTTTGGAGGAAAATGCATTGTTTGTTTGAATATTGTCAGTATGGTACTTTTAACAGTTTGGACATCTGTCTTCCCTGGGTATCTTATACATTCTGATTTTTTTTTCAAAAGTTCGATTATTTCACTGTTCTTAATGATCCTCAAAAGGAGTTAAAATTCAGTATTATTATTGTCCTTGTATCCCTTAAAACCAAAAATCTGTAGCATTGGTGTTTTTGAAAGAATTGTTTTTACTACCAAATAGCAAAAAGAAGCTTTGTCCTTTCTTGTAGAGGGAGAAGAGCCATGTTACTTTTGTAATCCGGGAAATTAAATGAGTCCTTCTTTCCTCATTATTTGTAGAGGCTACAGAAGTGTCAAAAATGAGCCTCAAGGTTGCAGCCTGCAGTGGCACTATTAGTTCAGCTGACATCAGTAGATGTTCCCATTCAGAGGAACAGTCATTTCACCTCTGGATTGTCTCTCTCGCACACCAGCAGCAGATGTCTTAACCTCTCTGTGCCTCAATTTTCTCAGCTACAAAAGGGTGGCAAATGACACTGATGGCTGCCAATTCTTAACTGTTCAGAACACCTTGTCAATTGTGCAGAGGAAAAGTGTATTTTTAGATCACAGACATCACAGAAGTCCCAGTGCATCCAAAGACACCACAGGTAAAATCCTTTGGATTTCAATGGGAATTGTTCATGCCTGATGAAATACAGATGATGCACAAAAGCCTCTTTTCTGTTAGAAGCTCATCTCATTCCAACCCCCCTGCCATGGGCAGGGACACCTTCTGCTAGACCAGGTTGCTCAAAGCCTAAAAACTATTAAGTCTGGCTTGTTCTGACTTTAAACAGCTCAAATCCAAGGACTTTCATGGCTACTGTTCATTTCGGCATGTAATTCACTCCAACGTGTATGTAGATTTCAGCATATTAAGTAGCCTTTCCAAATGTAAATGTTCCAACCTCAAGGTTTTGTAGGTAAAATCCAAGAAAATATGACCTTTAAGACAAACAAAAGAGACTAAGGTCCTCAACAGCTAAACCAAACTCTTAAACAGAAAACTTCATGGAATCTGAAAGTGAATATAAAGCTTCTTTTAAAGGTCAACACCAAGAACTCTCTCAGAAGTAAAATTAAAATTCAGCAAGAGCAATAATAATTTTCTAAAGGTTCCTAACTTGGCAAGCAGTTTAACATTAAAAAGGAAAAAAAAAAATGGAGCATATCTTTGTGCCTGAATTTCCACTGAGTAAATAAGCAAATGATTTATTGAGCTTTGCCTTCTTCTTAGAACCTGGAATATCTATGAGCAATGTTTGATCTCTGTTAAGAAATCCACTTGAAATAGCCAAAAATTTTCTTACTGTGCAGATTGATTATCAAGAGCTGTCAGTGAGGTTTGCCTTCTCTGTGCCCCTCAAGTCATTACTCAACTGGACCATGCGGCATTTTTTAGCCGCAGCTGGACTTCATGTGCAATCACAGAAATTATTCCAGTGAGCTCTAGGCAGTCAAGATCAAGCCCACTTGGCAGACAGACTTTTCTGGTGTAAAAACAGTATTTAAAACAACTACACACGCATCCTGGGTTGCATTCGGAATAGCCCACTGTATACGGTAAGTGGGTCCCATGAATAAACATCCACAGGTAAATTTTTGTGGAAATTGAGGCACAGAATTTTTTTTTTTTTTTCCTGTTTGCATTGAAACAAAACCTGAACACCACAATAAGGCATGACAGTTATTGAAAAGCATGGAAAAAAGTGAAGTGCAGTGTTCTTAAAACATTATTTTTGCATCATACAAATGTCTGAAGCACTCTCTGTAAGTCACCTTCTTTCTAGAGAAATAATTTAGGAGAGGTAACTTCAGCAAATTAAGACCTGTGATGATCTTAGCACAAATTTCAAGACTATAACTAAAAACATGTGTTATTCATGTAGTCTGGAAAGGGTTGCTAAGAGGCACATTTTTTCCTCTGTGTAGCTCTGCAGGCTTTTACAGAAGTCAATTTAGACACTGCCAAAGCTGTGCTACAGCTCCGGCTGAATCAGGAGATCAGGAAAATACTAATCCTCTACTAAACTGCCTTCCACTGCTTACAAGGTCGAGGTTAATAGTGCTTCCCACCGTCGGGTGTGCAGTGCCACCACTCACTTCATCTCCTCTGCAAGACAGGGATCACTCAGTCTGTCAGCTGAACACACAATGTGCTCAAAATTGAAATGCCTCATCTTCCTGACACCTCAGTTTGCACATTCGGCTGAGTAACATATTGTGTTGTACTGAAAATACATTTTATACACAACTTTAATTTCAAAAGATGCTGTGGAGATAATGCTGACAGAAATGCCCTGTCATTACTTTATTAAGCAAAGCAGGAGATGGAAATATGGCTCCCTGTGGCATGATCAGCCTTTGGATAATTCTGTAATTATCTTAAGACTCATTTTTTCCTTCGCCCTGCAATGACAAAACATGCAGCTCCCAGACAAAGGGAAGATGAGGTTAAAGTTTGTTTGCAAATTGTAGTGCTCGGTTCTAGAAGAACACGATTTACTGCCCTTATGTTGCTTCTACAAAAAATAAAATAATCAAAAAATAAAATAAAAAAGAAGGAACAAGACATGAGTGGCATGAACGAGGAAAGGTTGTCAGTACTGTCCAATGTATTTCAGTAGCACAGAAAATTTGTGTGGCCTTATAACCACATTTCCTCAGATGTACTGTGATGGGAAAGTAGATAGTTCCTTCCTAAGGAAACAATTATCTTCTAACATGCTTAAATAAAGTTTACTTTTGAAAGTTATTCTCTGAAATAGCTGATATTAACCTGTCAGCATCAAGATAAATGGGTCTAATCTTATTCAATACACTGATTCTTTCGTTCCTATTAATTTCAATCTAGCCAAGCTACAAGGTTACAGAAAATCTATTTTTTGATACTTTTCAGTATAGATAAGGAATTATTTTGAAAGGTACAACAGAATGGGAAATCAGTAGCTAAATCTTAAGCTGATCTTTATCTTGGGATATCAGTGTTAAGGTAGCTGATTTTCAAGTTCTTTTCTGCTGTATTTTTCAAGAGCTGATGCATATGGTAATTGAATTAATTATTCAGGTTACCTGGTGGTACCAGCAGGTACATGGCAATACCAGCTCAGCCAGCGATCAACTTATAAACAGAGAACAGTCATTACATTTAGACAAGAAATATCCAAGTTTTTCTGACTTTATCAGATCAGCTTCTATTATCAGAAATAGAATAACTTGGTTCAGGGAGGGAACAGTGTGGAGCTGTGACAGGGGAGGTTTAGGCTGGATATTGGGAAAAGTTCTTTCCCCGGAGGGGGATTACCTGTCCAACTGTCAGGTCAATTACCTCTCTAATATCTTAATGGGGTTTTTTATGTTGTGATACCCCAGGCTGCACACAGGACTTGAGGCGAGGCTCTGTGTCCTGTAATACACCACGAATCTTCAATGACTGTCCTCTGATCAGCCATCACATCCTTATAAGAGACACAGTTTTTACGAAGAGCTTATTAAGGAAGAGAGGAAACATCTGACCTTTGTTTAGCTACTGCAAAGGCAACATTAATACGAGTAGTACAACCAAGCTGCTTTATTTATTTCAGATGACGAAGAGAAACAATTAAATAGCGCAGCAATCCAAGGGAGGCAAAGCCATCCCTCTGCTGTAGGGACGAACGTGCCTCTGCCTGGGCGCAGTGGAGCAGCACCTGGCAGAGCCTCCTGAGCTGGTTGTGGCGAGTTATCTCCAGGGCCAGGAGCACCAGGGCTGCCTCAGGGTGCTGCTTTGAATAATTTCCTTTCCAGGGAAGCAGCACTAATTGCCTTGGCTCGAGCCCAGGTGGATTTTTTTGCAGGGCTCAGGCTACCTGCTCCGCATGGCCCTGCAGTGTGCTGGGGAGGCTTTGTATATTTGTATTTATCTGTACCACGGCATTGGCAGATAAGCGTATCCCACCTGATAATGGTGGAAATGGCACAGAGCTAGGGGTGCTGTGAATTTCAAGATATCATCTGTGGAATAGGAAAATATATATTTACTACAGGTGTAGGTTTAAGTCTGTCTACAGCTATAGTCAGCAGTACATCTTCTCGATCACTGATTATAATTCATGTGAAATATCAGCTACAACTTCCATTATAGAACCTTATCAACACTAAAATCAATCACTTCAAAATATCTTTGCCTTCCAGCATGGTATTTAATGAACACTCTTTCTTCTAGAAAGCAAATAAAAATCTCTACAGCAGAGAATTTCTATATAAGGTTAATTTTTTCTTTTTTCACATTGAGACATTAAATCTCAGTTTTCAATTGATTTCATCTTGTTGTTAAACACAAAAGTATTTCAGCCTTGGGGACTAGTCTAAAAGTGGTAAGTATTTAGAGCCACGCTTTACAACCTAACTGCCAGAACCCCTGCATTTAACAAATACTGACAAGCAGCATTTCGGTTCAGGAAGTCAAACAGTAACTGAACATTAAAGAGCAACTTCTCAAACGCATTTATCCCAGCTCTGTAACATGACTGGAATTATCTTTGGAATTTCTGTGTGGCCAAAAAAACCTGCATTAGAAATACAGGAATGGGAGGACTCCATTCTCGAATGATGCACTGATCTTTGGGTAGAAAATACAGTTACTGTGCTGAGGAATGAAGCAGGAGAACTTTTGAATTTTGTTAGGGGTTAAAGCCATTCAACAAGTTCTCCAATGGTTTTGCTTTTGGAAGGATCAGATTGAAAATGCAATAACACAAAGCCAACAATGGCAAAGCCTTTTCTCCATAACAGAGAAAAATAATCTTTTCACGGGAAAGCAGGTTACCTTCTCACAAAATTTCAGATTTTCAGAAACTGAACACTAATCAATCTGATTTAAGAAGAAAAGCTATTTCAAGGAGAAAGGAGGACTACATTTGTTTCCCTACCTCTTTTGTTTTTGCACCTCTCATACTTCTCTGCTCTCCTCTTGTCTTTTGTTTTTGCAGATTTGACTTTTGCTAAGAAGTTATATCTACACAATGTTATTATAAAATACTTATACCATCATAGTTTCTGTCACTCACAGTAAATAGTTCCTGACTTAATGAAGGACAACAATCAGGAATGAGAATCTTAAATACTAAGCATTTACTTTAAACATTAAACAATTAAATTCTCCTCTGAATTTTTAACACTTATACCAACTTTATAAGAACTGAAAATTAACAAGGAAAAATTTTTAGTATGAAAAATATATAAAATATATTTTTAGTATGAAAAATGCTTGTATTCTCTAGCTATTGACATATTTCTAAAGTTCATTTATTTTACATTTCAGAGTGGCTTTGCCTATCACACCGAAGAGTTTTGTAAACTCTTCTCTGGAAAGTTTTGCATGTGAGGAATATTTTTACAGACTGTTGCTACTTCCTTGATATTTTTTTTTACCATTTGTTTTTAGGATTGCCAAAACCGAACTCACAAATTGCTTTACACATGTAACACATACAAGTCTTAGAATGAGAAGTGAAGTATAATATCCAAATAAACTTCTCAAACATTTGGATTTTATTTCAGCCCAGAAATCAAGGCACACTCTCAAGGAGCACTCAATTCAGTCAGATGGAGATGTGTAGTTCTAACACATTATAGGAATGTGTTTTTTTTAAATTAAATATCCTGTTTGTCTAATATAGAGACACATTCCAAAAGTCTTTCAATGCAATGTATGCAATACTGAAATGGTTTAAAACTGTGTGTCACTTCAGCTTAAAAGGATAAAAATTTATTTCCTTAATCTCTTAATGCAGGTTGGTGGATTTCTTTTTTTTTAACCTAAATTAATTTCAGCAAATTATGTGATTATAGCTATTTCCAAATCCTTTTCTGAACCAACAGATGTTCTTAAAAGAGGGAAAACAACAAGAGACAGCAGGTGAAAGATACAGAATGTTATTCTAAAGAAGGTAGGAATTCTGAAAGAACCATTTTCAGAAGCCAAAACCTGCAGACTTAACAACACAAGAGGCAATTCAGAGCATCTGTGAAATTACAAACAGAAATGAGATAGTCAACAGTAAAAGGTGGGAAAAAAAAAAGACAAACATGAACTGAAAAATCACCAGTGTTTTAAATTTAAGAATAGCTGAGGAAGACTGTTTAAAAACCCCAAAAATTTTATTTGCAATGTAATTTTGAGAAGACAATGGCTCTGTCAAGAAACAATAGAAAAAACCACAGATAATCACAGTCTGACAACCAACTGAGAGCCTGAGAAACCATATTCTCTTTATGGAAAATACTAACAGGAGGCTGGAGGAGAACCAGAGGAACATCACACTCTGTCTGCGTTTTTCCCTCTGCCACAGTGATGTGTTCATTGCTGTTACTGCACAGGCTACTGGACAGGATTAAACCCTTAACCCACACAGCCATTCACACACCATGTGGACTGCAGATTTTTCCGTGTATCCCAAAGGTTCTGTGCTGACAGTGACAGCATCAGCCCTGCAACCGCAGCTAGAAACAGCTCCCCTGCCCCAGAGTGCAGCTTCCAGATATTCAGGGCTTTGAAAAGCCTTCAATAGATAATTTTCCTCACTTCTTTCCCTCAGAAAAAGTAAGGAAATTATGTAGAAGTTGATATGCAATAATCATTTGTCTATTGAACCCACGCGTTTTCCCTCTGAGAATGAGAGCAGTATTATGTTTAAATCAGTACATTGAGATTACTGTTAGATGTATGTGCATGATTCATAAACCACGGAAAAATACTAAACTGCCCTGGTTATTATGAAAATATAATTATGCACACATTTAGTTACGTTAGTTCAGATGGAGAACAGAAACTTGCTCTGTTGTAACTCAGATCTCCCTGGTGTTCATTTTCTGCAGCTTGTATGTGATGAACATTTATCCATTTTCAACCAATCACCAACTAGCGCAATTATTTTTGCATGCTTATTAATCATATAGCATAATGAAATAATTTATTCTTAAGCAGATCATAAAAAATGAGGTGTATATGTTGACGTTCTCAGTTAAAGAGCAGCAGATCTCACAGTATTTGAAGTTCTTATTAGGACTGACCCCTGTGCAATAAGTACATATTGCCTGTCACAGGGTCAGTTATGGTATTTGGTGGATGTGTCTGCTCAGGATAGATGGGACAGTAAATAACATTTTTTTTTTCCCAGGTGGATATATTTAGCAGCTGGAGCATGATTTACCAATGATTGCTACCTCAGGACTATGCTCTATGGAATATTGAGATTTTCACCTATTTAAAAAGAGGCAGAAGCACTGAATATGCAATGGGCAATCAATTGGGGTGGTTAAGAACAAAAGGTGACTTTCTAAACAGGAGCCATGTCTGTTATCTGCACTGGATTAGTGTCACTGCCTTTGCCTTTCAACACTCTTGTCATCCAGGGTAAACGGAGATTGATGGCAACTATTAGTCTGTTTTTTCACACTCACCGGGGTTTGGCACCTTTCTGCTTGAAAATGTTGTTGTGTGAAAAGGTGACATTCTTCAGCTGTGTTGTTCATTGGTCCCAACCGTATGTTGATGAAAATATCAGTGTGGGGCTACTGACTTAAGCCATGAGAGCACAGGAGATGCCTGGGTCACCGTGTCAAACCTCTGCAGTCACACACATCAATGCAGAGGACATTACAGCCAGGAAGCTCTTGACCATGCAGCACAAGCCACAGAAAAACCCATTACACTAAACCACTTACATACAAAAGACCAAAACCCTCAAAATATGCTTCAGAAAAAGGGAAAGCAAGAGATACTGCCAGTATCCTGTACTTCTTAAATCTGAGTATCTCATAAGGAGTTTGTACTTTTACTTTGTAATCCTCCATCCACCGTCTCTAACCAGAAAACAAAATTAGTACCGAATTATGAACTACCTAAATAGAAAAGACAGTTATTAAGTGAAATATTTTGCCTCTCCAACAGAGGATTTACAAACAATATGGAGTCCCTATCCCATGTAGTGTTCTAATGGATGTCCAAATGCTGAGAAGCCAATGATATAATTTAGTGGAATACATGAAATTTAAGTCTTTAAGATCTGCAGGGAGGAGTAAGACTCAGGCAAGTTTTACATTAAATTACTGTAAACAGATCATTCTGAACAGTCAAAGTCCTGTAGGGGCCAGTACAAGGTGGCAGTAATCAAAGGAAAACTGGCAAAAGCCTTTCTATCAGCAGTGAAGGGTTACCCATGTGCTCTCTTCCTAATTAGTTAAAAATACGTACACACAGCCTTGTTCACATGCACACAGGGATTTCTAAATACAGTTAGCAGAGCTTTCCTACTGTGTTTGGTATGTTCCCATAGAATTCAATTTAATTAATTTCGTAAGGTGAATTTTTTAAAAAGCCCTGCTTACTGAGTTATAAAGTGATCACAGCATTTCACGTTTGTGATGAGTTTGAAATATTGTTCTTCTCTTCCCACACAGCTTTTTAATAAAAATGCTGCCAGTTTGCTGACCTTCCCCTCTGCAAGGTTAATGGTTTATTACCTACAAATTACTTTTCATTGGGTTGTGAACTCCAAAATCGTCTTCTGTTGGCTCTCCCTTCAATTCGTTTTAGGCTCAAAGAAAAGCAGATTTCACAGTAGGAAAAAAGGCCCGGAGGAATGAAAAGAGACAATGTTGGCTTTAGAAACTTGTCTTTTTGTTCTATAAGAAGACACAAAATTATTGCAATGGGGTGATATTGGGGAACAACTCCTGTCACGTTATGTAGAAAAGCTGAAAGCCTCTGAGATTGCAATTTACCACTGCCCTGACTCCTTTTTCTTGAGTACAGAGCCTCCAGGCTAAAGATATCTCAGAGACAATAAATAGCGACATTACATTATTGTAAAGGTTTATAAAGATGTGAATAGTCAGACAATTTATAATATGCAGCCTTTGTTATCCTTATGGAACATCTGTTATTTAAGAGCCAGCTGCATAATAAACCATGTCCTAGCATTTCTTAATCCTGTCACAGTTTAAGAAGTTAAAAAGGGATGAAATTAAATTTGGTCTTGGGAGGTAGCAGGGTTCCTACAGCCCTGGCCTGGGATATAGGTCTGGTTTGCAGCTACTGAAAAGTCCAAGACCTCTGGGAGCACATCAAGCTGAGAGCAAAACTGTCAAAATCAGCAAAGGTTTGAATAACACAGTGCCAAAGCAAACAAACTTCCCCAAAGTAGCGCTCGGCTTCCCTTAGTGTCCAGTGAAAAGACTTGCAAAGAAGCAAAGTTAGAAGCATCTTTAAGTGACTCTAAATCTTGAAAAAATTGGCCTTGTTAAGAGGTCTCAGGCTGAAGACTCAGTTCTTGATGCAAAACTTTAAAGCATTCGAGCCTGGTTTTCTAATGTGGTTTAGGACATGACAGTTTCAAGTTGTCCTCCCTGAGTAAAACATGCACTGAATTCAGCAAAATTTCCACAAGTGATAGATCTGATAGTGGTAAAATATCAGCTTAGAAGCATCAGTGACCCATTAGGAAAGCTTTGGGGCTGAGGGGAAGAACTGAGTGCTGCAGCACTGCCATCAGAGTTCATCAGGATAGTCAAACTACCAACCCTTTTACCACGAAGCAAAATTTATTTTGGTTGAAACCCTGAGCCTTTCATTATCTAAATTAAAGGTATACTGTGTTTATTGAATTCGGAGATTAGCTTGCTGTTACACACTGTAGTCTTACTTTGATGTCTCAGGATTAATATTCATGAGGTTTCAGACTATTAACTACACATGTACAACATCTAACAAGGAATGTATCTTACAGAGTTCAATTATTGTATGATGCTTTTAGTTCTGATTTTATCTTTCATTTTGCTGTGGATTCCCATGGAGTTTTTGTAAAATCCATGTTTTAAGGTTGGTTGGGGCGGGTTTATTGTACTGATGGATCTTGCTAAAACTTAAAACTTTCAAATCCAAGGGATATCTTTCAATTTCTTTCTCATTTTTACTAGTTTTAGATGAGTGAAAACTTTCAAATTCAGTTGCCTGAAACAGCTGAACTTTTGGCAGATTGGGAATCTGCAGAATCTGCTCACTCCTCAATCACTTCAGCCCCGAACGGGCACCACACCTTGCACACCGTTGGTCAACACTGACTCCTGTCCCCTCCCAAAGGCTCTCACAGACATGAAACCTTTGCAAACTCTGGCCCCACAAATAGCCAGGAACACGAGAAACCCTAAAATGCTACTTTTTGGAATTCAAGATAACACTCAAACCCAAAAATTGTGGAACTCGTGTATGGTCATTACCCCACAGGGGCTGCTGTGCCAAGAGCATTTCCCACATAAGCTTCTGGTAAGATGAGGCTTAAAAGTTTCTACATCTTTCCCTCAGCGCAGGGGAGAAAGTCATAAACTGCACAGCAATAGCAACAAAAAGCAGTAACAAAAGGAAATGTCAGAATTTTAATTGCAAACTATGTGTGAGCCTTGACTGCTAAAACTAAATTCAAATTTGAACATTAAAGGTTTGAAGTTGCTCTGCTGGGGACAGAGGTTGTTTCTGCTCATCCCTTTAGTAATCTACTGAGCATTCCAGGTAGACTAGAGACAGCAGCAACTCTCAAAGTTCACAGGATTCATGCGAAATATTATTATTTCAATAGAGAATATATATCAAGTTACTCCTTGTATAATAGAGATTTATTTTTCTAATAGAGTTGTGCTGCAGTAAGATAACTTTCTAAAACATAATTTCTAATTATTTTAGACTAATTTCTCCTGAAAACAAAAAATATTTCAGACTCTACTGTATAAGCCCTAATTCCCACTTAAATCTCTGGGTTTAGAAAAGTTCAGAATTAGTATTTTGAATTTTTCATCAATTTGAAATATTTTTGTCTTTCAAATTACACTGTAATGAATTTCATCTCTACAAATGCATGCTATTCCTTACCATCAGTAAGGCTATTAAGTTATGTCTATTGCTCCAACACAGCAATGTCATCACATAAATTGGTTCCAGTTTAGCTCTCAGTGTAAAAGACTAAATGGAAATGAAACAAATGCCAATTTTCAGTCCTACAATTATTCCCTGAAAGCTTGATTGAGAGAAAGATTTAAAATGTCCAAACACAAAGAACTGAAATACTAACTGTTCAGACCACTTATTTCTTCACATCAGCAGTCACAGGAGGTGTCCCTGCATGGCACAGTCTCCTGCTGTGTATAAAAACTTTACGCTGCAAGGTCTGCAGAAGGCCCAGGAGCAACTTCCCAACACTCAGGACAGGCCTGGAATAACCTGACCTTTGGAGCACGCTGGGCTGTGCTCAGCAAAACTGCTTTTCTCATAAAGGTTACCATTTCAGCACACAGACCTGAGGGATCCGAATGTACTGGGGCTTGGATTTTTAAGGGAAAATTATTTTATCAGGACCTTCTGTTCTCAAGGGATAATGCCAGAGAGATTAAGCAGCATCTCTTCAGAATTAGTGTAGATATGTGACCCTGGTCTCCTAAAACTCTGCAGTAATTGTAACAGCTTACTGAGCTTTCTGCTTTATTAATAAAGCTTACATAAAACCCTGCTTGAAAAACAAACCTCTATTTTCATCAATCATATATCAAATGAATGTTCTGTATCAATTGTCCCCTAAACAGCTGGAGACATACAGTAAATTTATTTTTGAGAGAAAAATATTAATGCTGTCTACCTTTCCATGCTGTTTTTCAACCTATGGGTAATATCAATAGGGAAAACCCTGGAATATAAAAATTGCTTAAAGTTTTCTTTTTTATACATTTTTTCTGTGCTGCAAGCGCAGTACAACAGTGCAATCATTCTGCCACTTAAATCTACTGCTGTTTTGCCCAGCTTTGCTTGTCCATGGGCTGCCATGGAATTTACTCCCTGCCAGTTAAATGAATTCTCAGTGCTGCACTGTGAGGTTTTGGGCACTTCAGTGGAAAAACAAAGAGCGGGAACTGCAAACTCAAAGCTGCAGAACTGTTGGAGCTCTTCCCCAGGGTTTGAGATGCTACTGAGGGTTGCAATCGATCCTTGCATTTTTGACCAAATTCCCTAAAAGAGCTTGTTCTGGTGCAAAAAGCATCTCAGGCTGCTGCAAAATCTCAAGATCAGCTTTTAAATAGTCACACTTTAATCAACATATTGGCTGAACAATTGGTTTTAGAATATCAAAGCAGGAGGTACAGGGATTTATCACTCATCTTTCATTATTAGTAGAAGGAAAAAAAACCCAAAATTTTTTTTTCCCTGACTACTGCCAACTCCAAGATCTTGTGTCAGCCCTGCTCGGTAGGAAATTTCAGCTCTGCAGTATGGACAGTTCATCTCTTTTCCTCTGCTCTTCCAAAATGAAAAGTAAAGGTTATTATTTAAAGCAAGCAAACCTGAAACAGTACAGAAAAGTTGAAATATGGATTGAGAAAACAGAAGCCCAGTAGCATCATCGTCTATTAAATATCATTTAAACCATTAGCTTCTTAATTTGCATCTTGCCCCATTAACCATGGGGGGAGTTGTAGGTTTCTTGCTATCAGCTGACTCAGGGAAAGTGAATTCTCTGATGTAGTAGATTTACTTGCATTATGAAGAACTGAGGCGTAAATTCTTGAGTTTCACTTGGCAACGCAGGCTTTGTAAGCGTTTAGACTAATGTGCATGCCACACTTAAAGTGAGATTTTACCTCAATGGTAATTAATAGCTGATTTTTCTATCTGACAATAGGAAGAGTAGCTGGCATAGTATTTTGGGCTTTTACATTTGTAATAAAGCCATTTCAGTTCTATCTTTCAATAAATTTCAGGGTATTCAAGAGCACTTCTGAAAATAACACTGAGAAGTGACTGATCACTGCCATCAGGTAATGAATGTTTTAAAAGGATGAAGCGAGTTTTTTCATGGATTATTCCACTTGTCTGGTCTGGGAAATGCAGTCTGATTTTCAAGTATTTGCATTTAGGTGTGTATTAGGTGTGAGGTGACAAACACGCCTGTGGTTCAGACATCCTACTCACTCCTTTTGATGTATGAGTACCAGCAGGCCTCTCTCAAAACTTCTCTTTGTCAAGGAAATAACAGTTTTACATTTCACTCCCTTTTCCTCAGTAAATTTCTTTGTACCCTACTGCAACTCAAAGGAATTCCAACATGGATTTAACACAGACAAAAGAAGAAACAAAGACAAAATCTGATGAGGTTTGAAGTGGTTTATGCAAAGTCCTTCCTGCATCTTCCCACATTTGCATTTTAGATGAAATGTGTTTTCATTTCTTCTATAAAGACTACAAAATAAATCTTAATCCCCTGTGCATATTTACAGACTTTGAACAGCGTGTTGTAAGAGGCTTAGCTCTATGAACTCAGTTCTTTTAAAATGCTGGAGGGAACTTACTACAAACAGAAGTTTCTACCTGAACCAAAAATTGGTCTGTGTGAATAATTTAACCATCCTTTTTAAAATTCCTAACTAGGGCTCATGTTCCTCTGTAACTGTGTACATTTCTAAGAATCACTCAAACCCAAGTGACCTGCAGGTGCACCTTTGTTCTTCCACTCAGCTGCTCCCTTAATACCTTCCACCTTATAAAGAATAGATGTGTCAGAAAAGCAGGTCCTAAATTTCAGAAAGAGGTAGATCATTAAATCTAGAAACAGCATGACTTAGAGCACAGAGTCATGAGATCTTGCCAAAGAAAAAAGAAAACAATGTAGAAGAATAAAATCTGTTCTAGATACCGAATGTGAAACTTTCTGATGCCCTTCCTGCCTGTTCTGAGTCAAGGGTTTGGTATTTGCAGTACTTTGTTCTTGCTGGAATATCACCTTGTGTGTCTCTGGCCTCTCATACATTTTAATATACTCAGAACTGATACCATGCAGTAAAACAGAAGAAAAGCCACTCAAATGGAGACATTAGTATAAAAAAGTTATAAATTCTTTGGATAAAAATATGCAGCCCCAGAAAAGAACTTTGCCACACACACCACTCTCCATCACACGGTGCATGCAGGGATACAAAAATCGTATTTAAATGTTATCTCCTTGTACTTGTGTTCTGTTGTTGTTTATCTAAATAATTTAAGTAACAAAAAAGATTAAGCCACTATTAAGCTACTCTTCCTAATGAAATGACACTATGCTCTCTCTGTTACTCATTAACACCATTTTTATTAGTTCTTGGTTGGGTTCAATCGAATGTGACAGAGAAGCAGACATCTCAACCAGGGGATGCTTCCTCGAAGAGAAAAACAAAGGCTGGACAGAGAAATGTGACTCAGATTAGTGCACAGACGGAAATTCTCTACAGATTTTGTAACAGGAAAGCATGTAGTACATGTTTAACATGCCAGTCAATTCCCTGTCTCTGGGAAGGGTTCACTCCACTCATCCCTGTTCTCTTTAGTAATTTAGTAACCCTGACAAATTCTCATCATACGGAAAATTTCTACACCCCAAAGTCACCAGAATTCTTTGGCTGTGCACCATAATGAAATACAGGCACGTGACAGCCACTGAGAACAGTGACACCACCTCGGACAAACAGCACCTCAATTACACGAGTAAATATCTCCACTGGGGAAAAGATTTCATATAAAAGAATATGCAAATTCCTTTTTATCCATTAGGAGACAAAGGAAGAAGAATGAATCTAATTAGCAGAAAACACAGCAGTAAGTGCTCTCACCTTTAGCTATACGTTAAGAACAGAAGACGCTGTCTGTGAACTCATGTTTGGTGTGCATCCTCCTCTGCTCAAAGAGCAGCCCCATTGCACATCTGGTTCTCAGTATCTTTAAAATAAACTTAAATCTGTAATTCCTAATATATGTTCAGAAAGAAAAATGATGATGAATACTGGTGGTGCTGGCTGTGGTGAAGGTGAAGAAGAAGAAGTTTGTTAATTCCAGATAATTCAGATACCCTCAGTTGTAGACAAACAGACAGAAATAATTTTGCTGCTGCAGGGAAGCAGTAAAGCCTTCCCAGTGAGCACGAGGTCTCCATGTCTTTAAGTCACTGCAAGGCTGTGCAGAGCTCTGTTTTACTCAAGGATGTGTAATGGGACAAGGCTCCACGACAGTGAAATACTCAGACACACCCCAGGCATTCAGGGGTCACTGCTGCAGTGATCACCTACAGCTGTGCAATATGAACATTAGGACAACTGAATTGTTAAAAGCATTCATACAGGACTTTAGGGATGTAAAAAAACATGCAGAAATAGCCCATACCAGAAGAACTTAGAGTTCATGGCTGAAACAACAAAACGTTCCAGGTCAGAACACACGTGACCTTCTGATCGAGCCATTTAACAGCTCCTGATCCAGAACTAGAAGTCTTGACTTTCTACTTGAGCACAAGCAATGTAGAGTCGACCCAAATATATTCCCTCATGTATTATTTACTTTTGACAGCAAATTATAAGCTTCATTGGCTTTCTTATGGACCTGAATGTTCCTCAGGCTTCACCCCCATCTGACCTCTCCTAAATTCACTTTTTAGATCTGAATTTGAAATTACAGTCCCTACCTAAGTGTCCAAACAAGTAAAAAAGTTCCTTCGCCTACTAAAGTTAGAAAGTAAGTAGTTTGTTCATTTCAATAAAACTAAACCAACTTGTAACCAGTAGGATTCTTATGAGTAATTATAGTCCATACATTTCAAATTTTTCCAGGTCTCTGGTAACCTCACAGTCCCTATACCAATTCATAGGTGTGTTTAGGCCTATCTCAAAATTCTGTGATTTCCTACATACAATTTAGGGCATATGACGTGACCTGGGTATTTAATTTATGCCTCTCAGTTGCTGAGCCATCCTTCTACTTAATCTCTGGCTTTTATTTTTAGCCAATAAATCTGGCACAATTTGGTTGAAATGTGGGAAGCAAAGCCTCATTACCCTCCTGGACAGCAGAGGCCTTTCTGCCTACATTTCCTTGATGCATTAAAAACACAAGGCTGTATTCTTGAAGTGTATAGGAACTGCAGAAGCTCAGTGAATAAACAATGATCTGTTGTTCATTTTCAAAAATAATAAAGTACCGGTTTTTAATGCCCACTTCTAACATAATTTTTAATGATATCAAGGACTAAAATATTTCAAAGAATGCTCATTGCTGCAGGTACTCCTGTTGCCCACATTGCTATATAATTTTGCATTAATTTACTGCAGAAATCTCCCTTTGTTCAGGCAGTGAGCTATTGCTGAAACAACAGGATACCAACAGAAAATAATGTGCATTCCATCGAAGGCATAAATAGGAAGTTTCCCTCACTTCCAGACTCAGAATTGACAGTAAGAAGCACAAAGATAAAAGAGACATAAAGATGAACTGCGTTTTCACAAGGTAACTCTTCTACAAGTACTGACAGTTTCGATGCTTCTCCCAAGCACTAACATTCTGTATTTACTGTTGCGTTTCATTTTATGGATTTTTTTCCCACGTTGAGTTCAAACAAAATAAACAGAAGTTTTGAGTTATAGCATGTAACATGGTCAGAAAGGGACTTTATAGAATTAGATCAATTCTTGTTTCTTATCCACCTGGATTCATAAAACATTCATATTGACTCTCTGCTACTATAATTTTTGTGTTTGGTTGCTCAGGTTTCACAATCTATTAGAAGGTAACGGAAGAGCTTTTTATAAGAAAAGTAGAAGTCATGGGACTTGGACAGTGCTGTTCTCTCTTCTTCATGGTTTTTCTCTGAAGAATTTTGAGAAAGTTTCCAATCTCTTATTTTTGCCCTATATACACATTCAATAAAACGCTTCACTGAAATTCAAAAAACCTGTGATTCCACAGACAGTGAAGTCAATGGAAATACATGTCCTGGTGTAGTTCCATAACAAAAAAAAAAAAAAAAAAAAAAAAAAAATTCCAATGAAAGCATTAAAAAATGGACAAATTAGAAGTGAGACAAGTGAAATGCAAAGGAAGTGAAAGGGTGGAAAGAATCCTACTCTAGACATCTCCAAAAGGTTTCTTGTAATATTTTCCCCTGCGTGATATAACAAAGGAGCCGTTGGTAGAACTGATGCAATATTGTCTTCTAGAGAGAAAAAATAGGCACGACAACTGATTATTCTAGTGCAGGAAAGATAATATATCCAAGGTGTTTCTAAAGAACTAATTATTTCTTCAATATTAGTATTAGATATTAGGAAATGCCGTCAAAGATATAGTTGTATCCCCCTTAGATTCTCAGAGTAATTTATTAACTGTCTTCACTCTCCTTTTTTCTTCTTAGGAACCTTAAACAGCAGTGGCTTGAAATACAGGTTAAAAGGCACAATTTCTCCCTTCTCTTGCTACTTCAGGCCAAAATTAAGCTGCTTGGATTACTTCCAGTCTGGCTCTCAATATGTATGAAGGAAGAAACAATGGTGCCTGTGATTTAATAAAAGTGATTATCTGTAATGAAAAGCTGTGACCCTTCTGTAATTCACCTAAATTAGATCTGCACAATAAACAGGAAAATTTTTTCCTTCTTAGCCTTTCCATCCTGGCTGAGAAAACCATGGTTCCAAGTGAGATACTGAGATCAGCCCAATATCTGCAACCTGAGCATCACTGAACACAAAGATGCAACTGAATTCTGACTTCATTCTCCATGCCACACTCAGCAAACATTCCAGCAGGAGAGGGATGAGCCCCTAACTGTGAAGAAAACTTGTACATAATGTGCCTGTCAGCAAAATAAATAAACAAGTCAACAAAGTGTCAGGAGTCAGGCACGTAAATCACGTGGACTTTTAAGACTCTAGAAATTTTGTTGTGGGGTTTTTTTTTTTGTGGTCTACAAAAATATTTAGAATTACAATAGTAACTGCAATGAGCACCGGATCAAAGAATAAAAATTGCAGCTTCTGAGAACCAAAAAGAGGAAATTTCTATTATGGGTCAAGAGAAGTGGAATTGTCATTTTGAGACTTCTACAGTACTCTTCTATGTATCAAGTAAACTTAAATTTATATGACCATACTACTACATTTTGCAATAAAAAGACTCTTCATCAGAAGATATTTAGTTAAGGAAATCTAAGCTTTACCAAAAAAGAAAAATAAGACAAAACCAAACCAAACAGACAAAACAGAAATGCACCAGAAGACAATTTCATACAGTGAAGAATCAAAAAATATATTTAAGAATACTTTCTGCTCTGTAAATTTTAAATGGTCTTGGGACGAAAAAGGACTCTCACATGAACAGGATGTATCAGGAGGACGGTATGTGCTTACTTAAATATAGCTTTAGTGATGCAAATTTCCACTTAATAATGATCCTAACAATTTAATTACTAACGAATGCCTCCATTGGCAGCCTGGGAGCTGCATTGCCTTTTAATTTCCTGCTCTACCTGAATTTCTTGTCTCCTAAAATAGCAGGACCTTATATGGGAAGGAAATATGTGAATCTGTGCCCTTCCTTGCTCAAGTTACTGACATTTCATGGAAGGGTTCCATTGTGAATTTTGGTCCGGGACCACGTTTGAAACACTCAAATGACCTTGACTGAGGAATAGGCTAACAAATCCATTTTCTTCAAGCAAATTATTCTACTTTCATTCTCATGTCACACTGACGTTGACTCAGAATGATTTTTCAAAAGATATCCAAGTCAATTCAATGACTTATTTAATTCAGTTCATGTGTTGTTGCTCTGAAAAGGTGACTTTCATTGTCATTTTAAAATGATTGCCTTCATATAAAAGTACTAAAAACCTGACTAGAACACAGCACAGTTATACTTTGTTTTAAACCATCTTATTGAAATTATTGGTAAATTTCATCCCCAGAACACTAAATGCAATAAAAAGTGTAAACAAAGTATTTTAAATTTTTCCTGCAATTTCGACAGAAATGCATTACACCTTCCAAAAGCAGTCTGGATTACATCTCTCAGATTATCAGGGATTGAAACACCCTAACCCTTGTCACAGGTAGGTCTCGTTGACTGCTGGTGAACAAGTCTTTGCTATCTCAGTTCATCTGCTCCTGAGATATTGCTAGACAAGCAGAATCCCACAATTTTCTAACATATTTAAGAATCTTCTTATTCCTTTATCGTCATTTTTTGTTTTGCTCAATGTCTCACTAGAGCAGTAAAAATTAAATATTACATTTTTGTTCAGACCAATATTAAGATTCATGGCTTTTTTACTCTAATATTGATTGCCTTCACCTCCAACAAATTAGTAACTTAATATTAAACTCACATAACCATAGTAATGACAATTAAAGGAAATATTGTATTATTCTGTCCTGGCACAGTTACTTAGGCTGTCACTAAGTTATATGAAGGGAACTTTTAGCAATTGGCTCAAATGTGTCAATATTTAAAATTAAAACATAAATAGAAGAGTTATGAATTCTTGCTGAGCCCAGGAGCCAGAAGATTTTGATTTATAAAATATTTCCTTTGGTAGACATTAGATACTTGTGTGCTTGAGGGAAGGAAGATATCTAAACCCAAATGGAAATAAGGTGCATCCACATCTCCAGCCTGGAGCTGTATCTATTAATTTCAGAGCTAGTTTCAATAGATGGCAATGTGCTCCTCGGCTCCTCGGCACATCACAAAGCCAGCGTCAGGCTACTGCATGTGAAACTGGGGCTCTCAGCCAGGAGCCAGAACATTGCTGCATGGCAGAAAAGTATTTAATAAAACATTGCCCACAAGCAAATTAACTTCCTCAATATTTGTATATCAATGAAACTACACAGAGTAAAGAGAAAATTACATTTGCCATAATGCCACATGCAAATTCAGCACAGGAATTAAGGGAGAAGAGATGCCAAAGCTACAGTCATATAATCCTGTTAATAGAAAGCAAATTCTGCCCAAACTCAGTCTTAGTCTTTCAAGGCAGTAAGTGCTGATCTCACGATCCCTGGGGGTCTCTAATCCCCACGGTGGGCCCAGCCCAGGTGGGGTGCTCATGCTGCTGCTGCTGTTGGATGTCTTTGAGAAAGGTGGGAAGAGAAGGAAGCAATTCTTTCAGTAGGAGAATCCTGGAAACGACGAGTGCTAAACCTCTTCACTGCCGCCCTTCCCATCCACCTGCCCACAGCTCACCTGTGCCCCCGAACCCGCTAGCCCCCAAAACTGACAGCAAAACACAACGCAAATCCAGGTCGGTTTTTCCCTGCAAAATCTGCATGGTTATTTGCAAGCACTAGAGGATGTTGTGGATCACAGTAAGTGACTAGAGTGATTTCTTGAAATTTGTTCAGGGAAAGGCTGAGGCTGCTACATGATCCAAAAATCAATACAGTTTGAAGCACCAGTAAGACATAATATGCTGTAATACGTGCACTCCACACACTATTGCACTTGATTAAAAGTGTGTCTCCTCTTTTATGTGAAGTCTTCTCGTGTACATCATTTGTATTATCACACCAGACATTCAGACACTTCTGGTTTTTCGTATTTTGTTGAGATTTTTTTATTTTTGATTGGTTTGGGGCTGTTCTTGTTTTGACTGAGTTTCTCTCCCCCAAATACAAATCCTGAAAAGAGTATTGAGGACAAGATGCAGCTTGGTCTACTGAGTCATGACAAAGCACATTTACTAAATAGAAAAAACCACCTTTCACACAATAATATTACTTATACTGATGAAGGTGGTAAATAAATAAGCAGTGCAATTTGCTAGTTTCCTCTGCGTGCAATATACGAGGCCATAACTCCTTGGCTAAACTGTGTCCTCCTAGAAAGATTTCCAATATCAATTACAGCACTGATTGCATTACTACTAAATAGAGTTCCCAGACGTGTTTCCTTGATAACATGTAAATATTTCCTAAATGAGATGTTTCAAGCTCCATGTAAAAGTTAGCACAATTGGACATTGTGTCAAAATCGTGCAAGGTAGAACATGACTATGAGGACCAACAGTCTTAGATTCATACCTTTTAGTTGAAAGGAAAGGAAAATAATTTATTCTAGATAATGTCATTTAACAAAAACTAATGAGATCGTTTGGGTTTATACTACAGAAATTAAGCCAGTTTTCTAAGCTATTAAAAAAAAATCTGAAGTTTAGCTCATGTGAGTCGCTAAAGCCTCAGACATTGTTCCAACAATAAATTAAGAACTTTAAAGTGTGATGTATAACAAGATCTTTTCCCATTACTCAATAAATTAAGCTGTTCAGTTGACAGGAATTTTGTATGTAAAATAATGATACATGGAGGAATACATTAATAATACCCTGAAGTTATTCATTGCTCACCTCAAATTTTCTGGATTATTTTGAAGATGCAAAACTCTGATCTTGATTTATTTTATTGTGTTAGAATTCTGTCATAGTTATCTTTCCTGAGTGCTGAGAGTCTCCAGAGAAATGCGAGCAGAGTACTGGAGAACACTGAAACAATTGTTACCAGCTCACAACTGAGATGGTTTTATATTAACATACTAAAAAAGAAATAAGAAGCTTTAGTTAATGCAAGATTTCTTTTTCTTTTTTTATTTCTATGAAAATACGCTTTTAATCTATCTACCTATTTCTTTAGAACTTAATGGTAAGTCACAAGTTATTTTATTTTCTGTTAATTTAAACAGTTTTCTCTGCTAATATGAAAATTTCTCAGAATGTTATTACTTCCTCAAAGTAAGAAAGCTAGGGGAAAAAAATCATTGGTTTTCCCCACACCCTCAAGGGTTTGGAAGATAAGGATGCACTAAGAAGTTTACTTAAACTTTAATACCTTCTTTAAAATTTTACACCTTATGCCATAGGAAATATAAATCAGAGTTTTAACACAGCATAGTCTCATTGTCAGCCATCTAAATATGCTAAGTAAGCAGAAAGCATCTCAGGCTTAGGGGAAATTCTGATGTTAATATGAGAAAACCCAAAATTAAAGTCACCTTCAGAAGAATACCACTGAAGTGCTAAAAATAGTTTATGGACACTGGTGGCCTTCTCAGTTTCATAAATCCTTTTAGATAGGTTAAGATCATACTCAAACAAAGGAAATAAAATTGTAACTCTGCAACATTTGCCAGTCATCCTACTCATGTTTTACAGTTTAACATCTATGTTACATTTTATACAACAAGCCGACTTATTTTCTAGTCCAATGGAAGACAACTTTTATATAATGTTGAATGGGGCTAACTGAATTCTGAATTATATTTCATCTTCCTGATTGCTCAAATTTTACTGAGACAGAAATATGACAGGCGATAGAGCCCAGGTTTGGTTTTTTTAAGGTTTTTTTTTAATTCTTCAATAAGCCAGAAAATAAATTAAAAATATTTCCATGAGATTGTCTGTGTACGTGTAATTCAAAAAAACCCACTGGATATTTCTTGTTTAGTCCAAAACTGAGACAACTGAAAACAATCCCACAGCACTCATTGCTCAACTGTTCGGCTTCGTGACAGAATCACTAAAAGCCAGGGAATTCAGTCTGTCCATTGACTCAGAGGTTTTTGGATTAGAAAATGACAGCATCAGCAGTAGGACAAAAGATCTGCTCAGTCTGAGCACAGATCGTTCAGGACACAAAGGGCAAACAAGGGCACAGCTGCTCCCAAGGAGCAAAAAAACCTCTTTGGTCCTGTAAATGCTTCAAGAGCCTCATGTCAGATGCCAGCAGGTGTGTCACCCAGCAGGTGACACACCTCTCCAAGGCAGTCACAGAGGGGACAGGTCACCGACTCTCTGGGAATGCCACATGCACCATGAATTTTCTTTCCCGCTTCCATTTCTAGAGCTGTACCCTCAGCCCCACATGTCCTGTCTGACAAGGTGCACGCGAACAATGCAGGTAACTCCTGCAGGCAATTAAGCTTCTTCTTAATACACCTTGCTTTTTACTTAGCAGACCTGACACACTGAAACTTCATTTCTGGAAGTGCCTTGTGACAGCTCAAGGGTACACTTCAAAAATCGTATCTCATCAGACTCGGTGAATTAGCATTTCTAAGGAAAAAATGCCTTTTTTTTGGAGTACCACTGAAGACTAGAGAGCCTTTTTTTACAAACACTTTTGTAATAAAGACCAGAGAGCCTTTGTTTACAAACATTTTTGTAATAAAAACCTATGCAACCTACCTAAGGGTACCAGGTGCCCCTAAACACTGAGCAGTTTGGGCATAATTAAGCTCCCTGTCGCTCCCCTCCTGCTCCTTGCCATCAGCAGCTGCTTGTTTGCTTTCTATAGCAGAGCCACACGTGCTGATGGCTCCAGCAGCAGAGAGCTCTTTGGCATAAGAGCATCTTACAACTACAGATCTCAGCATTGACTTTCCATTTGAAAAATGCGAAAATGCCAAGCCCCACTTCAGAGAAAACCGAAGCAGAATAGCCTTTCATGAAAACGACGATCAGAAAACATTGGCACAGGCTGACAATCCAAGGCATCAATCAATACTCAACAAATGATATTATTGAAAGCTTTCAGTTCTGCAAAAAGCATAGGAAACAACAAAAATTTTCAGATCTAGACCATGAATTGCAATTGTTTCAGCTATTCCTCTTGTAAAAAGACATCTCTGTTCTATTGAAAGATCAATACAGAAACCTTCATGGAATGTCAAGATATTACAAAACTATATAAAAATCTCTTACACACTGCTCATTTGAAGTTTCAAATTCACCACTCTGCTTATCCATAAGAGTTCACATTTTTAGAAATTCCACATCCCAGATTTTTAAAATTACTCTTCCCCTTACAAGGAAGCTTTAGACTGCAATGAGATGTCCTGTCTGTCTTCTCTTCCCCACACTGAACAGACCAAGTGAGCTTAGCCAATCCTCATACGACTTCACCTCCAGACCCCTCACTGCTCCTGTGGCATTGTAGAAACCTAGTAGGACCTTTTTTTCCTAGATTTCAGGATTTTATCAGATAACAGTTCCTCAAATTCAAAATATTGACGAATGCATATTTCCTTAAAACCTGCTTGTCCAAAGTCAAGCTGAACTTGCATCTTTGACTCAGTAAAACACATCTAATTCATATTTGCAGGTGTGATGGGGAAGATGCACTACCATCACCTTACCATAATTTGGCTCTTCCACTTCCCCCTCAGTAAAAATTCCACTTTTCATGTAACACTTAGTCATCTTGGTTTATAAACTAGGAGATGTTATTGTCAAAGCACAAATTAATGAGCATTCTCCCACTGAATACTCCCCGTAGTGTTTAAATGTTTAAAATTAGCTTAAAAGAATGCCATAGTCTAACTGTGCCTCAATTTGTCGTTACTGAAATAGAGCAATTTGTTTTCCATCTCATTCCCAGTTCTCACAAAATTTTTACAAGAACATTTGAATGAAAAATTTTAAAATACTGGAAAAATGAGCAAGGAGCCATATTACATCATCATAAGCGATCCACCAAAGTATCTTAAAGAGATACCTTCTTCCTCATGGGGGAATTTTCAAACAAACTTTTTGTTGTCATTATACACTTGACCACCTGCTGGGATATCCAAGACTTTACACCTCAGAGTCAGGGTGTGCGAACAGTACCAACAAAAACCAGTCCTGAAGGAGCAGGACACAGCTGCAATGCCATCAGGCGGTGGCAGAGGAGATGAAGATTTGCCTATATCAGTGAGGGTATCTGCATAAGCTAATAATGCACTAGGGACAGGTAACTGAGCCTTTGTCATACTCAATTTTGGAAAATTGCAGTCTCTTTTGGGTAGGAGAGGAGCAGTAGGGAAGGGGCAGAAAATACTTTATTTTTACTCTGTCAGCTTCATTCAATATTCTGATGTGTTAATTCTCTCTTAGACACAGAAGAAGTTAATAATAATAGTCAAAGGGAGAAAATACATTTTTCTCAGATTGTCCTGTACAAAAAAAAAACCCTGACAGGCCAGAAGTGAAGTCATTTTAAGCACAGAAAGACAAGATCTCATTACCAGTCTGAGAGGTCCTTTTACATTCTGCACTCATGCTCCTGAATGGATCCTTTGCTGATAGGCCAAGCAGTGGCACAGAGGGAGAAGAACTGTAATATCAGGGCATGTAAAATCCTGATCATGTGCTCTGATAAAGTTATCAGTCTTATTTACTAAGAAGATAAGGAGGCAGTTAAGGAACTTTGAGAAATAATTTTTGTGCAGAATTCTGGTAACATTAATGACCTAAAAGCAATGTGGTCAGAAAACAGTGCCATTCAGATAATAATGATTGTGGCACAACAACAGAGTAAATGCTCTGGGACCCAGCCAAACCATTAAGAAATGGGATAATAAATATATGTCACATCCAAAACAGCAAGCAATACCTTTCTCAAACCCAGGCACACAAGACCCTGCACTGCTTATCCAAAACTTGATCGCTAGCCACAACTACAGCCTCGTTCTGGAAAGAAAATCCGTTCCCAAAATAATAAAAAGTAAAACCCAAAGTAAAAAAAAAAACCACAGCCAAACCCAAATTAACAATAAAACCAACCAACCAAAAAGAAAATCCCCAAAATCCCACTTGAGATCAGCCCTTGTTAATACCGAGGACATCCAAGGATCACTAAGATGAAGCTGAGGATTAGACCACCAACTTTCTGTGTCTCTTGGCCCTTTGCTCACTGCGAGCTTTCTCTTGCTGGCTCTTCTACTCATCTGTACCATGTAAATTAATTTGATATTCTCATTGAATTTTCATTAGTCTTGACAAGATTCCTTTTTGTCGGCATCTGAGTCAGGCAGTGTTTGTCACTCCCTTTATGTCACCTTCTGGAATTATTTCTTTCTTTGGACATTTAAAATACACAGTACCCCACGTTTGTCACACTTAAAAGTTGAAAATCTTCCTGTAGTATTAACCTTCGGTCAGCAAGAAAAGAATCAATTACATTTTAAAAGTGATATGCATCGCATTGCTATAAATAGAAGAAACTAAAATAACAAATAAAGCTAACAAGAAGTGACAGTATAGGATATTTCTGTGTCTAAACAAACAGATGGCTTCTGTACAGGAGTATATACTGAGGGTCCTCAAACAACTTCTGGGAAATTTGTTAGGCAAAGAAATCAGGGAGATTTCAAAAACAACAGAAAACAGCATGTCATTATTCTGAACAAAAGAGTCTTCTAGAGTGAAAAGAAGCAGCAATTTTTTTATGCATGGAGGGGATGGTATGCAGCAGGATTTATTTATACATGGAATAATGTAGCTGTCTTATCTGGTTTTATGTAGCTTGTACATCTGTTTTCTGGTAGACATCTGGACTTACATCTTGCAGCAGACAGCTAAGTGACAATAGAGATGTGCTATAATATCCTGATTGTAGATATCCTCACAAAAATGACACTGAGATGGAAGTACATGTTTTTGCAGACTAAAACTGCTACCTAGACCACTTTCTTTCACAACTATAATTTATCATTGCTTTCTCACAGCACCCTGGTAAGAAGGATGCCAACAAATGAAAGAAAAGGAGAAGTTTAACTGACCAACAGAAGTTTCCTTGCTTGTCCCCCACAACCAGCAGCTCCTCTTTGTCTTCTGACACGTCCAGCAGAGGAAAGTAAAGAAATGAACTCATCAGAAACACAATCACACACCTGAAACCTCAAAAGAAGACACTGTATATTCCAATCTCAAGTACCAGTCCTAAACACATCACTTATGCTACAACTGCTGCCCAAATATTGCAGCTCTGCCCTCCCCACAAACGTGCAGAGGGAACCTCAGAAGCGCCGCGCAGGCTGGGGCATTGCGGAGGTGGAAGAGGACACTTTCCCAGAGCTGCTGCTCCCAGCACTGCAGGTCAGATGCTGATGAGCTTTGACAGAAGTGATCAGCAGCAGCCAAAGCCAGATCAGAGCAGGGAACTCCAGCACAGAGAGATCTCCCCAAAGCAGTCATTCCACAACCCCTACCAGGCAACAATTAGCAAGACAGAATGGCTGAAAAGACAAAATCCAGATATGGATAGTAAATTATTATAAATCTGGATTAAAACCCCTCACATTTCCACACACACACAAAATTAGGATTTTCAATTTTTGTTTTAGTTGGCTGTACAGATATAGTTAGACTTCCAAGATAAGCTAAATGCCTTTATGACAAAACAGAGGCACTGAGCAGTCTGTCCAGCCTATCACAATCCTAGATGTAACATCTGCTGGAAAATAAAATAAAATTAAAAAAAAAAACAAACCAACAAACTTGTGGTTTGGCCTGGATAAGAAAACCCTCAGAACTCAACAACAGGAATGCAAGACAGAAAAAAACACTGATCTTCACATACAAATTCCAAAGTCTTGACTCAGTTCTGAGCAATTCCTTGGATCAATGGGACCTGAGCAGGTCTCTGGCCACATAAGCAAATCTAGAGCCAAATACTTTACTGTTAAGAAAACTAGCATTGCTTAGTTGAAGTCACTGAAATAGATTAATTCAGACCATCTGAGAATTAGGTCTCTAATTGTATTGTTTCCATCACCTTTATGTTTTAAATCCTCTACCAATTTTAATTAATTTGTCTCCTCTAGGCTCACTGGCTCAAAGTTCTTTGAATAAAGAGCAGGAATAGGAACACAAAGAGGAAGCAGATTTTTTACATCAAGCTGAGCCAGCTTCATTAATTTTAGCTAAAGGAGACTTTCAGAGCACTGAATATTCTCAATATTGTTATCTGTTTGGGTTTATTAACTGGATTCTCTAGTGGATTATGTTTTGTATGGGTATCCTGATGCCTTATCTCAAGGCTTGGATTAACCAAATTTTGTTTTTTCTCAGCAAACACGGGGGCGGGGAGCTCAAAGGGTAAGTGCCAATCTGATATAAAGTGTGCAGAAATCTGTTTGAAATCCCATAAAAAAGAAAGGACTGGACAACTGTCCTCTGCAGAGCAGAGTGCTCATTCTTTATGGCATCTTATAGGATCCGTAGTGCCTCAATAGTCTTCACTTTGGCTCTGACCTAGGCTTTCACTCAGGTGACCTCTGACTCCTCTGCCCCTCAGGCACAAAAATGTCTTAACTGAACGCAGGGCATTTTCTATGGGCTTAATCTGAGTGGTCTGGGGATAGAAATGAAAACCCAAGTGCTGCTTTCATTCCAGGGCATAGCTTAGAGAGGTTTTCTCAGAGCAAGTCCTTATCATATGCCTTCCCATGTTCAGAGGCCAAACAAATTATCCTGTAATCCAGTGGGAAAGGATCAAAGCTGATACTTTCTGCCTTATTGCATTTGCTTCCAGAAGTCAAGGAGGATATATCTGTGATAAGAGTACAGAGCAAATGATCACACAATAACTCCGTACAGCTTTGAAGCAGGGATAATCACAGCAGAGCTCAGTTAACCTGGATGCCGATTTCTTTTTCGAGGAAGATTTTTTGAACAGTGAGTAGTAGGAAGCTCTGCTTCCCACGTGGACTGTCAGAGCAGCAGGACAATGCTCTGGGGCAGCGCCAAAAACTCTTTTCTGTATTCATAGTTCTGCTGGTCAAGTTTTAAACTCTGCAGACTGCATAAGAAAAGTTCCCTAATTCACCTTTGTGTGGTGAAAATTTGGAGGTTTCCGATTAAATTAAATTTTGAGGTATCACTAATCAGTGGAGCAAGACTTTGTGCAAGGTCTGCCAATAAACGTTTTTCTTACCAAGATGATGGCATAACAGTTGCTGACAGATTCTCTGGTATGGCTCAATCAAATTGTTAAAATATAGACATATCAAACTGTATCTTATACATTTTAGAATACCACTTGCATATTGTACCATTTCATAGGCAGAAAATAGAGCCACATTTCTAAATCCAAGTTATTTTCTAGCTTCTTTGTTACCTGTGTAGGGGTTTAGTCAAGAAGTGGAAAACAAGAATGGTGGAAGCACTGTGATGGTCCTGCCTTACAGCTGGGATGCCATTATGATAAATTCTAAACAAACAAGATGAACTAACTCTCAGCAGTTCAGACCTCTAGCTGTTCAAATTTTCCCTCTTCATAGATCAGTACTTGTGAAAATTCTGGATCACAAAAGATTAAACAATCAAGGCAGGAGGACCAAGGTAATTCTACAGACATTTTCATACATTTCACTTAGTGAAAAAAACAGTTTTCTCTATGTTTCTTTCTAGTTCTATAATATGCATTTTCTTGTTGATCCTTTCAGTCTTCAGCTATGGTAGAAAACAAGAAAACAAGCCCCCAGGACATTACAAGTACACACTACACCACTGTAATGGTGCGATACAATTTTAATTGCAGGCAGCTCTTATTTGGAAAATTTTCTCCCATTCTGAAAAAGTACTGCAGGAAGGAACAGGTCTGTGGATCTCATCAATTATAGAGCATTCTTATTCCCAGGTAGCACTGATTGCACAGTCAGGCTTTGCTCCAGGTACTAGGGCAAAGCGGAAATGTAATGTTTTTACACTAGGGATGCATAGCAATGTAAACAAAGGGACAATATGAGCATGTACTACTGAAAATCATAGACGTAAGCATTCAGGCCTCTCACCTTTTGATTTGCTGAAAAGGTAATTAGCAAAGACAATTATGAGATAAAGGCAATTTATTTTATGGATAATTGCATACATTTCTAGTATGAGTAGATTTAGAATGGTTCACCAAAGTATTAAAGCCATTTGTCTCATAAGCTTGTTTCCTGACTATTCAAGGTTTCTTTTCCCACTCCGTAGTCTCAGCTTTGCCAAATGATATCCAGTGGAAATTTGTACCCATACTTTGGGCACCGTGGCAAAGCAGTTACAAAAGCCTGATGTAAATTATCTTATCTAAAGCTACACATCACATTATCCTGCACGAGATGTTTTTGTAAAGCAGTAACACAGTGCATTAATTCAGTCATGCATTACAATGGCAGCTTCCCCTATCATTTAACAGGAAAAAATAAAGCAAGAGACCTCCTTTAAAGTTCGCACCATTTAGAAAAGTTTGAACTTATTGTAACAGCAAAGCAGTGCTGATAACACCCTAATGTTCTGGTTTTTGCTGAACAGTGGATTGCTCAGCAAGAAGGGCTCCTCTGTTTCTCACTCTGCCCCCACTGAACAGGCTGGGGGCAGAATAAACTGGGAGGGACATGACCAGAGAGATAACCCAAATTAACTAAAGAAATATTCCATATCATATAGCATCGTGCTCAGCAACAGGATGGAAAGGAAGGAATTTTAGAGGGTTGGCCTATCTTTTCCTCAGGGGCTGGCTGGGCACTGGTCTACCCATGGGAGTGGGGGAATGATTGCCTTTTCATTTATTTTGTTGCCTTCTTACCTCTTCTTCCACTTACCATTCACTTATTAAACAATTTTTTGGCAGTTTTTTTCACCCCCAATATTCCTTACTTCTACTTTTCTTTTCCTCCTCTCCCGAGCCGTGGGCAGGGTAGGAGAGTAAGTGAGGGAGCAGCTCTGTGATGCTTGAGTATCCACCACAGTTAACCCACTACACTAAGCATTGAAAATAAATAATTAAGGGATGACTGGTGCAAAGGGCTGAAACAGGTAAATTTGGTGTAAACTCCTAGTGTCTAACCATGGAAAAAGACCACAGCAATGTTCCAAGAAGCCATAAGAGAAGAAAACACAAAGCAAGAGTGCAACGAAAATTGGAATGACAAATATGCTCTCTGATGTATTTGGGAGGCAGCTTGTCAGTATGGAGCTACGACAATAAATAAATAATACTACATTACATTTATGCAGTGCCCTTCAGTGACACACCAAGGTGCTTTGTCAGGTGAAACACAGCAGCAGCAAAACAGTGCTGACACGTCAATGCTTTTTCAACACGGATGCAAAAATGCCCCAACAGAACTGGTTTAAGTAAAATCTACTTAAAATAAAGGCAAGTCATTATCATGGGAAATAAACAGAATCTGCTCTTGACAACTTCAATTTAGAATTAAAAAACAGTCAAGGGAAAAAACGGCTTGTAAAAGTCAGTAGTATTAACAGCCAAGATCAGAGGTGATCAAAGTAGGAAGCAAATGAATGTTTATGCAGTTATGCATGTAAAGCTGTAATGAACTAATTTAATACAGCAGCTTTCATGCTCCAGGTATTTCCTAAGGAAGAGATTTAATCCATATTAAATGCAAACACAAGGGCTCAGAGTCAGGCACTAGAGTAGCAGAGAGTAAAAAAGAGGTTGGAACCATAAAATATAACATGTCCACTCTCATTAGCATTTAACTGTTACAAAATGTGCCCTGGAGCCGGAGTTCAGAGCCCAAGATCAGCTCAAGTGGTTTACTGATGCTGTCCATGGGTTTAGACTCTAGAATTCTTGATTCCACTTGGAAAAAGATTGCATTATTATTATATATAATATATTTATTCACTTAAGGACCATACTAGTAATAAAGGCTGGAGGCACAAATGGTATAAAAAAAGCCCTGAATTTGCCAAACTACCTCCAATGACACACATTATATTTGCTCACCTTTCAGTTACATAAAGTGAAGATGATTTCATCAATACTGCCCATCTATTAATGTGCTATTCCTGTAGAATTTTGAAATGTAAGGTAGATACAGGTCTTCAGGTCATATCAAAACCCTCAGAAATATAAACCAAATACAAGATGAAAAGAAGTGAAGTTGATTTTTGAAGGGATAACTGTCTATAATTCATTTATTGGGGACCTGGAGCTGTGTGCCATGAGCACAGTGTGGGCTGACCGCCGAGGAAAGGGAGATGGCTCTTGGACGGTGTCAGGGCTCTGGCACTCAAGGCAGGATGGACGAGTCTTTCATTTGGTCTGTTTAATACTCATCTATTTTATCTGATCACTTTTGATTAGTGCTGCAGTTTCCACTTTGTACTTTGACTAGAGAACTCTGATGAATGCAAATGGGGTGAAAAAGTGAATTATAAAGGTCACAAGAACAAAAGGTGAATTTCAATAAATCAAGCCATATGAGGAGTCATAGCAGTGACTATGACCAGTGAAGTTCCCACTAATTGGAAAAGGAGAAATGTAAAAAGGGGAAAAAGGAATATCCAGAGAACTACAGCTGCATTGCTGGAGAGCTGAGACCCATTAATACAAGAGGGATAGCTGCTAATCCTTAACCTCTGCTAAGATGACGGAGATACTCCTCTGTTTCTAGTGAAACAAATGCATTGACAGTCTCTTATCAGCACTTCAATCTTGTCTTGTTTCCTTAGGATTTGAAAAATTTAGAATTTGTCATTCTGCCAGTCCTATTATATTATCACATTACTTTTATCACCCAACAATTACACACAGGGCTGAGCAACTTTGTTTCCTCTGTATTTAATACAGGAGATACTTCTTCCACTATGTCACAGGTAAAGTTTGAAAATTCAAAGCAGCCTAATGTAATAGCAATATAAGCACACAAATCCAAATATCCCACACTCTGGTTTGAATTCATTCCACCTGTCTGAGAAATTAAAGCAATCACTTCCAGCTTCCTCCACAGTCAAAGTCAGGAGGGCAACTCAGTGCACCAAAGAGAAGATTTCATCTCTGTTTCCAAGTGCAAATGTCACACTACAAACAATACTATAATATAATTTTATATCACAATTGCCCTCTCTTCATATCAAATATTAATTGAAAAAAAAACTTTATGCTTCATAATGTAAATGAAAGAAGACTAATAAAACACTGATAAAATCTCGATATTGTAATCTGAACTTCAGGAAAATTTGCAGACCTGAGCTTCCAGCTATTCTCAAAATGAAACACATCTGAAAGTTGTGTGGTGCATCCATCAGAGTGCAGAGCAAAGGTCTAAATGCTGCTCCTATTTGCATTGTCACACTGCTGGTTGATCTTAGGAGAGTCACTAGTCCTTTCTCCCTCCCATCTATCCAAATTTCAGCTGGCATTGTATTTCCTGCAGTGTATCTATAGCAGGCAATGTAAAAAACATTGTAGCAACAGTAAAACCTCCTTAGGTACTCTCCTAACAACATTAATTTGCCTAAATCAACTTTGCATACTGATTCCAATTCTAGAAAACATCTGCTGCCTCCTCTCACTCCTAACTTTCCTCTTTCAGCATTTCCTGCAGGTTTGTGGCTTATCTTTTATGCATATTGATCACAGTTTTAGCAGTTTTGAGTTAGTTATTTTTGACATCAACAAGGTTCTGAAGTCATTACACACTGAAATCTGAGCATGAAAGCCAAAGGAAATTAACCCAATGAAGCATTGGACAAAATGATATTGTTTATTTATTTTAAGTCAGTCATGAATGTCCATTACAGGTGTAAAATAACAGGAAACTTTCGGAACTGAAATTACTTCCTTAGAACTTAGTGTTTCCATTGTCCTGCAAGATGAAGAAGTCTACCATAACATTGTGTAATGGCAAAAAAATCTTTGCTTTACAGAAATGGAGAGCATGGCTAGATACAAAATGTGTTCTTCTGAACTGCAACATTTGGTATTTAATTTTTGAAGGAGATGAAGTTTAAAAGAGAAACCACACTTCTCAATTCAAGGAAAATATTTGCATTCAATTTATCTATTTTTTTTTAATTAAAGAAAAATTTAAAGAACTATTATTACTTAACAAATCCTTAAAATTTTATAATACCCGACCTATAGGTTGGCATAGATCTTTTTTGTCTTGAAACAAATATTTCTTGTGCCTGCAGAGACAAATAAAATGGCACTGGAGTGGGAATGTGTAGGGTGCTGAGGTTTGAAAAATATGCAGCCACACAGAGACTTTATAGACATGAATCAGAACTGTAGGCATCTTTTTGCAATTTTCAGTCAGGGCACTCAGCATCACTTGTTAACAGATTTACGAATTTTCCACTCCTCAATAGGAATATTTTTTGGCACTTCTCTCTCTCGTATAAATTATTGCTAATAATTAAAACGAAATTCTTAAGATGTGTGAGTTCATTAACTCTGTTAATGAGAAAGAACATTTTGGACCTTATTATTAGACTGTCATCAGTATCTGTTAGACAGCTAAATTAATAAAGTGATTATATTCAAATAACTCAGGCATTTGCATTTTATTTTTAACATTACATGTCTCTCTAGCTTGCTCTGATACTGAGGGAACTTGCTGTCCATGCAGAAGTACAGTCTGGGTGGATTTCAGTGCATTGGATGCCTGGACCCCAAAAGTACCTAGGGCTGAAATAGCTGTGGTCCAGGAAAGGCTGCTGGAGCCCCAAGGAATGATTCAAGCAAGCAAGTACAGCATAGACATCCCTTGAAAATAAAGTTATTGTGGCCCCTTTACCACTAGAAAGCAAAAAGCCTGAAAGTGTAGGGACATTTTTTATCCTTGAAAGCATCAAGATAAAGCAAGACAGCAATAATTCTCCCCTGCACTGCACTCTCGGAATGCCACCGACATTCTGTGAGAAATATCCGCTGGCTAAAAGCAATACACAGAGTGGAACTACAGCTCCAGATGTCTCCCATTCTTCTGAAAAGCCATGGGTGTTTTGTAATGATCTCGTTGTGCATCTTTCTCAAAAAGATCCTCCAGCTATGCAGGGGCCCTTCAGTGCTTTTCTGGGACACTGCTGCAGTCAAGGCACACAGAAGAGACACAAAACCTCAGGCCAAAGAGAGAAATGCTAATACTCTGGAAGTCAGTGTCACATGGGGGGGAAATGGTACCAGTTAAAACATACAGGCATGGATCATTTTAACTCCTAAAAGCTACATCTGATTTTTAGTAACATGTGTCTGCTTTATACATATCCCTCAAACTGAAATTTCAGAACTGAATTTTTTGCTCCCGAATATTATTCAAGACAACACAAACAGCTTTTTTTCTCTGCCTCCTCAGTACTAAAGAGATAAGTCATGGCTTTTCTTCCCTTTCTCATGTTTCACAAGTCAAAAGCTTCACAACAACAACAAAAAACCCTCCCCCCCCCAAAAAAAAAGCCCCAAAAACAAACAAACAAAAAACATATCCTGTGTGGCTCCTGAATGAGCCAAATTAGAGTTAAAATCTTGTAATCTTTAAAGCCAAACAAGATAAACTGCTGCATTTTAAGAAGTTGTTAGATTTACCAAAGCCATGTGGAAAGAAACTACTTGAGTGAGATCAGTTGCTCAGCAGAGAAGCAGAAAGGAAGAAAGAGGAAGATTTTTTCAATTCAATTAAGACATGGTTCTGTATCAGAACTGTGTCCGTGGTGCCTTCTAGACAAGGGCAACCAATGAGGAATTTAAAGCACTGCTTCTTATACTGAGCCTGCTCCAGTTACAGAGCTCAGATGTTTACACAGAGAAATTTAGCTGAAAAAAAAAGCACAGCACCTGTACAACAGCTTAAATATTTACGCCACAGCTTATTTCTTTCTTCAGGGCTGCACTTAGCTGCAGAATTGAATACTGCAGCAGTTACATTCAGATTCATCCCAGAGATAATGATTGAAAATAAGTGATATATTCAGAGCTGTCATCATTTGGAGGCAGTGCTGGATGCTTTGGCTTGAGCCAACGCTGTCGATCACTGTGAGGATGCCGAGGCTCCAAAAGAGCTCTCCTTGGTGGAGCAGCAGAGGAACTCCCACAGAGAATGACCCCAGCATTTCCCCGGCCAAGCTCTCTCAGGAGAGTATCTATCCCATCGTGTGAATATCCATCCTGCTTCCCATTCCACTGTTCATGTAATCACAGCAACAAAATTACAACTGATGTGTCACGAAATTACAACTGTGGCCAAAAGAGCCCCAAAAGCCTTTTACTGGTGGAGCTGAGAGAGAAGGGGTAGTGCAAGCATTGTGCTATAAATCAAAAAGATCCAAAGGGCATGCCTGCGACAAACACTCCTCAAAACCATTTTGAATCCAGCTCGATGGCAGCTAAGCAAAGTCCAAACTGAACAGCAGCTCCTCAGGGGTTCCAAAGGTGCTACCGATGCAAAGCTGGGAATCAAACCCTGCAGGCAAGCAGGGAAGTTCTTGAGCACAGCATTCCAGTTTGCCATTCTGGAATTCTCTAGCATGCATTAGCCCCAAGACCAGGGCACTTTAAACATTATCTGGTGCCTCACACTGCACTCACACAGCTGACCAATAATACAATGCAAATATCTGCCAACAATCCCTACAATCACTATTCTAAAATACAACGCATTCTTGTATTTTCACTGAAGCAAATCTCATCGATGACAGATCCTCTTATATACAGTAAAAAAGGAGAAATATGTGTGTGTTGACCTATTTACTTTTCCTCTCACTGGGAGATGCTATTTAAATCATTCATCCAATTACAGGTGGGAATCAGAACTAATGCAACATTGTATGTGCAGCATTACATCCTTGTTTTTCTGTGGGAAAAACACCAAGAGTCCACAGATTCAAACTTCCAAACACAGGAATGTAATATGGGAACTGATATAACTCAGTGAAACAATTATTTTTTCCACAAAAGTGTTGTAGACACTCCTGGACAGAGAGGTGGTATCTTCCATAAAAGCCTTTTCGATGTAGGAAATACATTTGCATTTAATATCAAACCAGGATTTTATCAATGACTGTAATTCAAAGTGAGAAGTCATTCAGATTCTGTAGGCTGAATTAACTACCTTTTTATTGAAAAGCTGTTAACTCTAATGATATATCTATCTTTAACAACTCAATGAGGAATATTAAGGATAGGCTGAGATTCTCCAACGTAACTAAAATTATGGCATAAGAAACCTGTTCTAATTTAAAATAATATTATATTTCACAAGGCCTTTAATGGACATGTTTAATTTATGGCTTAAAGTAACTACAGTTCTTCAATTTAAAATGCTATTTCTTGTTATACCTGCAATATACTACATCTTTATATCTTCCTCTGTACATCAGCTGGTTTCATTTTAGAGTTCTAACAAGCCTTACACAGGGCTAGTTACTGAGTTACATGCCTGTATCCCAACTAGATGCTGTCATTCATCTTCAGCAGGTGAGAATTATCTAAATTTTTACCATAGCTTTTAAAGCACCAGAGACAGTTACTTTAAATCCACTGCTCAGAAGAAAAAAAAAAAACAAAAAAACAAAAAAACAAAAACAAAAAAAAAACTGTACAAAAAAGCTAAAGTACTTCAACATTTACTGGTTGGGTTTTATTTTGGTCATTCTGTAAATGCTCAAGTTAGGGAAACATCACGATTATCAAGCCATTTTGGTCAGAATATTTTACTAACACATCAGCGAGGAGCTGCTGGTTCAACTCCAACTATGAAAATAGTGAACGTAGCTCCCTTTGAAAACAAAAGGTATCTCCAGAAACTTTATTTCTAAGAGGCAGCTATTAATATTAGAAATATTCGCTATGGTAAAGAGAAACAGGGCAAGCTATAAATTAGCTGAGAATTTGGGCTAAATTCTGCACATTGTGCTAGAAACAAGGGAGTGGTAATATGAAAATGTGAAAGCACTTCATTTTGATGTTTTGGGTTTTTTTGATATTTGATTTCAAATCGGTGAAAAACTCCATAGTCTTTTCTGTGCATGCTCCTCCTTTGCCGGTTCTGCAGGACAGTACACTTCCAATTATACCCAAATGCAAGACACAAAGGGAAAAGCTCTCAGTGAGGAAAACTAGGGCAGCTATTGGATCTTTTACTGTCAAACCCCACACTTCCATTCATTAGTGATTAAATTCCAGTTTATATAAACAGCAAATTACAAAGACCACCAGGAATCCCCTGTACTTCCACTCATGATGTTCTGTACTAGCAAATCCAGGGACTATACTTTGAGTGGAGCTCTCTCTCCAGGGATGTGATTTTAATTTCTGAAGTTCTTCCTGACACAGAACCTCCCCTGACAGAGGGAAGTTCAAGGGACAGAGTTACAGCTCGCAGAGAAGAGCAAAGGCAGGCAGGAGTGCACTGAACTGTGTCTGCACTGGACTCCAGGTTCTTTGAGCACTGCTATATTTCCTCTTCCAAAGTGATTGAGATAATTCCATTTCAAAAGAACTCCGACAATTTTTTTTAAACACAGTTTTTCCAGGCAAGAAATTATGTCTGTGGCCTACATTCTAACAGGAAGTTACAGATTAACTTGCATTGGAAATTTTACAGTTAATAAAAACGTCAGGCCAGACAATATGTTTTGCATTTCTTTGTCCTGTGAAACCACTTGACACAAGAACCCTTGTGGATTTTGCTCTCTAGCCTTTTGACTCTCCTTCAGTATCTGTTGACAATATAGAAATAAAACAGTATATCCTAATTTTTACATTGATTAAAAATAGAAGGAAAATATGACCAACTGAACATCAGCACAAATTAAGATATAGTAAAAAGCATCCCTAACATTTAAGACAGATCCAAAACAATTATCTCTAAAACAGATTAGAGGGATTATATTCATTTCAGCAGGTAGGAGATTTAACACTGAATAAAGGGAAGATGCTGAACCCTCCCTTTTGGGCTCTGGACTGTATTACAGAAATGCAAATTAAAGAGTTAAATATCTCCTTTAAGAAAAAGCACAGGGATTGCTTTGCTTAGCAGGAAATAGTCAACAATTATCTATTTGCATTATGAGCCATTAACTGGGGAACAGACTTGTAGGTTCAGATACACATTAATGGAACAGCTGTCAGATACAAGGGCGGCTGCAGAAATATGTATTCTGCCATTTGTAACGTTGATGTCTCTGTGAGCATCTGTCTGCAGATCAGTCTGATCCAAAGACCACCAAAGAGCACAGTAATCTTCTCAGTGACTTACGTGGCATCGACACAGGCTCTAGACAAATTTAAATCAAGACTGGTAACCTCTAGATAGATGCCGCTAAATCCTGCTAAAATATATTTAATTAGGCTTAATAACCTGAATTTGTCCTTAATGTGTTAGATAAGTTGTGCTGCTCCAGAGATCACTGTGGTGGGTTAATGCTGTGATATTAAAGTAGCTTTCTCCTCTGCTTAATTCAATGCCATAATCCTTCACTAAGATCATTGTCATGGCTGTACATCAAAGACATAATGGTTATATATTATTAGACAAAGTCTTCTTTAATGTTAGATTTGGCAAAAGTGGTTTTAGTGCTGAAGTAAAGAGTTTCAGCCAAACATTCCATCAATGGATTCTTGACATTGAGCTTCGTGTAAAAATGTTTGTCATTTGTTTGCAATTTCTTTAAATTTATTTGATTGTTCATTATTCAGTATGCAAAGGGCAACTAAAAGAGCATTTGAAGTGTTTCATGGGCGATTAAATGCGAAGAAACAATGCTTTAATGCTCACCATATTTGTACTATGCTTTAATCTAACAAATTCTCATCTCCAATTTTAATATTTTGCCTCCATATTTTACATCATTGGCATCTTTTCTCTGCCCAGTGCTGCATTAGGGTTCAGTACCACTGAACCAGTCCAGACCACGGAAAAATCTTCAGCCCCACTAGAGAAATGAGCAGCACTCTGTTCAGACACAGGCACAGTCCTATTCCACCATGCCTTGCTGATTTCACAGTTTTGTATCTATTCTGACAGCAGTAACAATTATTATAGTGACACATCATACTTATTACATACGTAGGGAGTCCAAAGAGAGATTGCGACAGAGAAAAGAAATTCGACAGAAAGGATGGGAGAAAATGTTTACTGCATCAGCCCAAATTTCTGTGTAAAGTCAATAAAAATGAACTTTAATCAAGCTTAAAGTTACTTTTAGTGTGAGTAACATCAGGACTCACACTAAAATCGGTTCTGTTTTTTTATTTGGTCGCCTTCCTTCCATTGATATTAAAAGAAATCCCCCTAACCATTACTTCTCACAGCTTCAGAAGAGGTGGTGATGCTAACATAAACTCCCTAGACGAAATATGTCTGCTGGTAAAGCCTCTCGTCAGCTTCATACTTCCATATTTTACACACAGCAGCAGTCTTATCTTCCAGACTAAAAAAATCCATGCTAATAAGCACGCACTGATATAGTATTTTGTACCAGATCCAAACATCTACACATCTAATGCAAATCAAGACTCCTGTGAAAGCCACATAAAAAGTTAATGCTTTTAAAGTAGCTATCAACAGTAGGAAATACTTAGATAATAAGGGAGATTTACAGAGCTAGATTAGGACTTTAAACATTCCAAAGAGATCATTTGCTTTCTATGTATTAAAATCCTATTACATAGGAAATTAACAGAAAAGTACTGAGAATTCTAAATCTCAAAAACAAAGCACTGCAGAGCATACAAATTAGCACTAAATTAAGAGGAACTGCTGTGTAACCTGACAAAAGAATGTGGTTATTTCTTGCGGCGCAGTGTGCTGAAACAAGCAAGTGAAAGAGTGGCCCAAAGGACAGGAAAGGACAGAACTCCTCTCCCTGCAGATGGAAAGCAAGGTCCTGTCTCAACAATGTGCAGCGGTGCTCACTCACTGGCTGAGCCAGAATAAGTCAAATTTATAGGGCTAGTCTTCCTTTCTGGAGCAAATTGTCAGCTCACAACCACAGACAAGGCAACCTTTGTTATCCCTTCATTTCCTCAGGGGTCTCAGAGTAGGACCCCCTGAAATACATGCATTCCCCTGAACTGGAGATCCCAGAGCAGCCTCAGGATCTGTCTGTCCCCGGGGGAACTAATGAGAAGTACATGGGGAGCAGAATTCAAACACAGATGACAGTGTGAAACCAAATGCTCTAATTCCTTTTTTGATCTGATACAATGACTAAAGCAAGAAGAGCTGAACACAAAAGAACAGACAACTCAAATGGCAGTAGGCAAACCATGGGAAAGAGAGGACTCAAACAAGGTGCAGTAGTGTTTCCGTATTTTAAACGGTAAAAACCAAAAAGACCTCAATAGCTGGCTCCTTAAAAGTCTAGGCAGAGAGTTGAATATTATATTGATAATAATACTACCAAGAAACCAAAACCTGTCTTGCACATGACACCTGAACTTGAAAAATAGATGCCAAAAAACCAAAGAACACATCATTATAAATTTACTTATCCCCCAATACAAGATGAAGAAAAGAGGGAATAGGATGTGGTGCTTCATTAAGAAACTTTCCTTTGAATGCTGTGCTTTAAAGACATGGGACACAAACTAAGAGAAGAAAAATCAGTAGTCTAAGAAATATGTTTCAATTAGAGTTATGACTCTTCCAAGGTATGCAGATTCAGCTCCAACTTCAGGAACAAATTATATTGGTATATCTATTATATCTAAATATCGAGAGAGAGAGAGAGGGAGAGAGGGAGGTGTAATTTGGTGAGATCAAGGTTACCATGACAGGAGCAAAGGGCTAAGATTGGGCAAGTTCTTTGGGAAATTTTCCTTCTTAGGGTCTAATGTAGTGTAGGAAGAAGAACAAGTTTTAAAAAACCCTCAACTTTCAGGATAACCAAAATAAAAATAAAAACCTATAGTCTGACAAGTATAATGGGATGTTGGTGACATCAATAATGGCCCATGAGAGGAATTGCAGACTCAAGGTTCCATTTCCTTATGTAGTGCTGGCATACGGTCCTTCACCCACCCCTCAGGCTTCTGAAAATGTCTGTAGAGAGCAGTTTTCAGCTTCCAGCAGAGCTATATATGCTGCCTTCTGAAAGTATCGATACTTTTCCTTTGTCATGGAAAACATAAGGATTCTGGAAAATATAAGGTTAGAACTTACCTGACTCAGTCTCTTCTTGCTAAGGATCCCAATGATCTCTTCAAACACTTTTTTTCCTATAAAATCAAATTACAGGGAAAATCTGTCACATAAGATCTCTTCTGAGAAGTTTGATAAAACAGGAAGGGCTGTTCCACGCAGGGTTTCAGCTTCAGCATTCACCTGTTTCAGCTCTTCAGACTAATGTTTTCAGAGTTTTACTTTAGAATCCAACACAACAGCTTTCCATCAGTCTGTGGGGTACTTAACTTGGGTTATAATGTGATTTTATACTAGTTCGAACAGTTTAGAGCAATACTTGGCAAAGGCACTAATTATAATTAGATGGCTTTTTCAGGCAGTCATTGCACAGAACTGTGTGCACAGAATGTTTAGCCCAACAGAGTCCTCATTTCAGACAGAACCTCTTCTGTCAGAGCCATATGCACATTTTCTCTCCTACAACTACAATAACACAGAGCAAGCAATTACCTGGACCTTGTATAGCAAAAACACAACCAGCATAAAGTCATGCAAAGCCAAGCTGAGAAAATACCGATCTAATTTTAGCAAGCCTTGGATGGAGGTGCGTTTTTTTAAACAACAACCCGTGATTAAGCTGAAATGCTTGTTCTACATGGTTTTGGGCAAAAGGAAGAAGACAAAAATATTAGAGCACTAAGTCTTCAGTAGGTTCAAAGTTCTTAGATATTCCTTACACCAGACTTTTTTGTATTAATATATGAACACTACATTTCTTGCTTTGATTGCCTGAAATATAATAAAATGAATAATTACCACTTGAAGATTTCCAGTAATTCTCATTCCAGTATAATTAAATGTAATGATTAGAATCTCTTTTCTATTGCATTGCAGTTCTTCCTTAGCACCAAGGAACAGTGATAGAAGTTATTTGCATAATTATCCTCACTTAAATGAGGAACACAGCTTAACACAAGAGCTGCCATTGCTTCCACTGGAGCTCCTCAAACCTCCTGCATATCACCACAGTGTTGTGCAACGGCTTTGTAAGCTGTTTGTGTCACTTCATTAGCCGTAGAATTTATTCTGTCAAACACAGCTTTTTCAACCAACTTATCCATAGGCTGGCTGACCCCAGGTTCTTTCAGGGAAACATTCCCTTTACACGCCAAAGACCAAGTCATGCTGCAGTGTTGACTGCTTGTAGGCTCCTGCCTCACCCAGCAAGTTTCAATCACAAGCAGGACAGATTCAGCTTCTGATCATTTCCTGAATCAACAGTGGATCTCTGCACTGAATGTGTCATAAGTATTTAATGTATGTTAGCATTTTGTGTTAATAAGAATACTCCTAGGAACCCCACTAAAAATTTTGTAATAGAGTTCTCATTTATCAGCATATCTGAACATTTATATTCCAATTTCTTGGACCATTAATCCAAGATTTTAAATAAGTTATGCCGGAAAAATTACCAGGGAAAAGTAATTTATAGAATGATTTTTGCTTACTAACTTCTTAAAAATAAAAACAAAGTCAGCACACGAATTACATGCCTATAAAGCAATATACTTTAATAATTTTCCAGTCACATATTGGAAGAAAATAATTTCAGCTTAAAGAAATATGCATGATTTACTCTTTGACTCTTTGCTAAATGTATCTAAATGACAATGATGCTCTTGCTCAAGGTCTAAATTATATCTTGATCTATGTGTTCTGCATCTTCCTTCCCAGGACTGCCTGGTAACACAACAGATTCTTCTTCTCCTAGACCTTGCTTTCATTCCTCTTGGATAACACTGTCGCTGATTTCTCCAGCCCCTGATCTCACATCCACCTGACTGATTAAGCATTGCAACAGAAATTACTGTTTCACCCCTAGGCCTTATAATAAGCAATAAAATCATTTAACTGGTTACAGGGGAGGGTTTGCTACAAGGAGAGCTACCTTCAAAAACTCTGTTCAAAAGCTGCCCCGTGGGGCTGTGGCCACACAGCAAATGCAGCAAGGGAAGTTTTCCTGGAACCTCCACTGCAGCGCTTGGAGGGATCTGCAGCACATAGCCCAATCCCTGTGCCTCTATTGCTCTCTCTCAAGCAGGGATAACAAGTATTTCTCCTTTTCTCTGAGTGCTGACATGAACTTTTGTGCATTTATAATTTCTCAACACCTGTACTCAGCGAATGCCCCGTCCCTGGTAAGGTGAAACTCAGGTGTAATGGGGAGAGAAGGGTTTGATGCTTCACATTATGAACTGATGCTTCAAAACCAGGAAGTACAGCAAGAATTGATCCGGGAGAAGAGGGAAGGAGGATGGAAGCCATTTATACAGTGGAATTGTCTTATACCAAACCAGTCACGCAGTTAGAGGTTGGCACATTTTTATTCCATGGTGGATACAACTTTTTCAGATTGGTACTTAAAAAGATAAATAAATAAATAAATAAATCTCGTTTATACAACTACACATTGGAAATTGTTTCAATAAACATTTGGGCCAGTGCAAAGCAGCTCTCAAAAAGCCATTGTAAGAGGCATTCCATGCCCAGATCAGGACTGAAAAATAAAACAGAGAGCTGAATTTTCTTTAATATCTTTGGCAAGGGACTGTTTAAATGAAAGCCAGATCTGACAGTGCAAATGGAGACTAGCTTGGAACATGTCAAATATTTACAACAAAACTAGGCTGCCTCCCTTCTAATTGCAGAGGCTAACCTGGCACAGAGAAGGACATCTTGCCATGAAATCTTTCTAATGGAACCTATGAAATAATTTCAAAGCGAAAACATTACATTAAAAAGGCATAAAGATACTCTGAAATTCTCTAACAGCCACTTCCATGTTGGTTTAGCCTTTACAGACTAAAGAAGCTGATGATTCTATTCACTTCTCCACTACCTTCTCAATTTCTTCCTACATTGTGTAAGAGCAGCTGATGAAAAATAGTAGGTTAGATAGCAAGAGAAATGCTGTCTAGCAAAGCATCACAAGACATTTGTGGTTCAAGAAGGTCAGGATGAATACATCCTGTTAAATCAATTCAAAATAAACCTCTGCTCTCTTACATCACTCAGCTCATTACTCATTATGCAACTCCATTCCAGCTTGCTCTGCTTTTGAAAAAAAGTTTCTTTGCAACTTACCTTAGTCAGGAAATTCCGTAAATCCCAATGGACCTTACTCTTTAGTCATTATTTACTCTTGTTTTAATTACAATAACTTATTCGCTGCATTTGTGTACTTTTTACAGATCCTCTATCTGTTTCCAATTTCTCAGATATTAGAAAGCATTCAGCAATTTTTGTGCAATGCCCTTTTCACTCTATGTGTTCTTCAAAGCAGCCGGATACTGATATTCACCTGGCAAATCAAAAAGCAGATTTATTTTCAGAAAGACAGCATAAATGAGCTAGTCAGCAGGATGCTAAGTTTTAATATAAAAGTTTTAAAGATTTAACAGATATTTAATTGGAATTATTGCTCAATCTCAATGCACTTTAGGCAAATGTCGATACCAGCCTGGAAGATTCAAGCCTTGTCCTTTATGTGGCTGCATCTGTACCGTTAGCTCAGAGCATGAGGGAGGCTAGGCAGCATTTATGGATATACAATGGATATATATATATGTCCATTTATGGATATACAGGGATGCCACACGCACCCTTTTGCCAGCAGGACTGAGCTGGAAGCCACGTGCGTGTCCTGTGGGGACAGCTCACAGCCTGGCAGCAGCTGCTCTTCTCCAGCCCTGCCTGGTGCAGGCTCAGCTCAGCTCTAGCTGTGGCCCCACAGTGTTTTGGGAGCCCTGGGGCAGGGGGGAGCTCACTCCTGGCTGCAAAGGATGTCGCACGTGTCTAATGTACAAAGGACAAGAATCAGGATGCAGCTCACGCTTCCTCACAGCCATTCACTCCCTCCTGATTGTACCCTGCAGAATTGTAAAGGCTGAAAGTTCAGGAAGGAATAGAAATGTCTAAGGCTAAGGGGAAAGCCCAGAACAAGGATCCTGCCATCCCTTCAGTGTTTACACTTTGTCAGCTCCGTTCAAACAAGAGCTGTGGGACTGAGCACGGGAATTTCTGTATGAAGTGCACTAGGCTGAGCTCTCTACATGAGACAAATGATCTAATTACTGCTAGGAAAAGGTGCAACAGAACTGGCAGAGACTGTGGCATAGCTTGTTTTGGAAGAATGGATTGGATTTTCTCACAAGGCTTACAAAGGGTCAAACTGTTTTCCCAGAACATGATGTGCCAGCATTCCTAGGAAAAATGCAAGTATTGCCTGTGAGCACCGCCAGCAGCATCTGCAGAACACCTTTTATTGACAGTGAAGCAAAACAAAACCCCACAGTGGTCCATTTTCCCAGCACTAAGTTACTAGTTTTAACAGGAAACAAAGACACCCTTTCCAGTCATCACTGGGAATTCTTGTCACATCAGAACTACTCACGGATAAAGAGCTAGAATCTGTGAGACTTGAACAAAACACTTCAGGAGGGTAACTTACATCAAGAAGTGGATGTTTTTAATTTAAGACCCTGAATTTCCAGGGGGGAAAAAGTCAGCATGATTTGAGGCACCTTTTTCATAAACCTTTTAGTCCTTCCTCAAAAGAACTTGTATCACTTGGGAAAAAGGGTTTTTTGTGCATGTCATCATGACAATCAAACCCATTTTCATAATTAGAGGAGAAAGAGAAAAGTGAAAGAAATATCATAGTGTCTCACTTGTCAGAGAAAAGAAAAAGGTTGACAGCCACAATATCACAATATTTTGTTTCCCATTCCAAGATGGGATAAAACTATTCAACGAGTATCTTTCTGAGTTTTCCATGCACTTGAAATTCTTAAAATTCTGACTGTGGCTGGCAGAGGATGTTCACTCAAGCTAACACAAATGTATCTAAACTTTATTCTTATACCTACTACTGGTCACTGTCAGAGAAAGGATATTGGACCAGACAAACATTTAGATGACTTTGCCTTCATAAAACCCAAAACAAAATGAGAGTAGCACCTTCTTTTCCCTCTTCCCCTACAAAAAGCACTAATAAAAGCTACATCCTCCAGGTTTTGCTTATATTTACATATGCAGAGGGAAAGAAGTTTAACTAAGTCAGCTGAAGTCTCTATTTCCATATGCAGCTCCATGGCTCTATTGATAATGTCATAGACCTCTGATGTTTTTCCCCCCCTCAAGAAAAGCACTGAGAACTGAAGGGGAAAATTGACCTTTAACTCCGTGCTGCACATTCACAGCTAGATGAACTGGATTTTTGTTGACTGTGAGCATTAATTGGATAGTGTTTTAATTTACTGAAAGACCACAGGGCACCTACCTGCAAACAGTTCAGGAGCAATTTCACTTGGCTGCTGCTTGATGAAGAAACATATGGAAAACTGACTTTAAAAAAAGCTAGAAATATATTTTGACTGATGTAAAATCTTAATTACAAATGCAAAATAGTATTGCATAACTATTTTGCTAAAATATATATACTTAGAGGAAAGACAGGAATAAAAGTTAGGCACTGAGGTTGTGATTTGCTGAAATTGAAGGCAGAATGTTAGGGAGCAAATGATGTTTAGAACAAGAAAAATTATCTGGGCCTTTGAATTCACCCACTGATGTTTTCAGGATTCAGCATCAGATTTTATCTTAGCTGCAGTATTTCCAGGAAAGTATTATACACATTATTATATTGTCCTAGAGGGATGGTACTACTGGATCTCCATTATCCTTTTTCTCAAAATCTTACTCATTATTTTTCTGGCTTGCTTTTTTTTTTTTTTTTTTTTTTTGCTGTGTTTCTAAGAATTGCACTAGCAGCTGCTATTGCTTCAGGCTGCCCGGGGTATTTGCACATACTCACTGCCTAGTAGCTGGGAACCCACTGTAGGAATATGATTCTATCATGATTTGCAGGCAAAGTAATTCTTAGAAAAGATACCCTCAGTTATGACTCATTCCTTCCCTAATAGGAACACCATTATTACAAATTATAGCTCTCACAATGTGTGAGACCTGGCTAGTGCACTACAATTACAAATGAAAGCTAATGGTTCTTCTAATCTTTGGCTTTCTTTTGTACTGTATCATCCTATTTAAGGTCATAAGAAAAGTAATAACATCGTGAATAGGAGGCGCAGCTACATCCATCATTTTAAGAGAGGAGTCTTTCCCTCCTTCTGTCTTACTAAAGGCAAGAGACAGACAAAATGAAAGAAAAATCTAAATCTCATTTCATATCTTAAGATAGCCGAGAGTTGCCAAGCCTGTTCCCTGCCAGAATGGAGGAAATACTGTCGGGTAACAAAACCCTAAGGCTTTGTCTGATATCCTCACTGCAGAAAAAACCAGAGCCGCAGAGAGCTGAGAATTGCACCTGACTGTGGGGCCAAAGGCTGAAGTGCCCAAGATGCCACAGGCACCAGAAAAATGACAGTCACTACCCAGCCAAGGGGGACTCACCATCAGCACTTGAATTTGGTCAGTACTTACGATTTTAAAAACTTTTAAGCCACTGATAAAGCCAGCCCAAAATTACAGTTCCCAAAGCTCAACCCAAATAGCAACCCAAAAGAGAGATTAAAATCCAAGCCTACCTTATAGGGAAGAACCCTTTTAAATACCCATTTCCTTCAACTCCTGCCCCATATCATCCCTTGCATCTAACCCAGGATGAGACAAATCTCACATTCAGGCCCAGCATTGACACCCCAAGAGGGACAAGGGCCAATGCCTGATGATTTCATCGTTCTTTAAATGCCTTTTTACAGCACCCAGTATAATCACCTCCATAATTTTTCCAGGAACTGAGGTTAGGCTAACAGGTCTGTGGTTTCCTGGGTCTTTCCTCACACACTTCTTGTAAATCAGAATATTACTGGCCACCTTCCAGCCAACAGGAACTTCCACAAACACCCAAGGCCTTTGGTAGATGGTGAAGAGGGGTCCTGCCATAGCATCCACTAGGTCCTGCAGGGCTCTGGGATGAGCCCCATCAGGCTCCAAGGACTTGAGAATATTGAGCTGATCCCTCACAATTTCAATATCCACAAATAGAAAGTCTTGCGCTCGAGATCCTCTAACTCAGGGAACCTGGCAGCCCAATCCCATCCACATTCCTAAAGGCTGAGCCAAAACAAGAATTGAAAGCCTCCACTCCTTCATCCTTGGGTGTGTGTGGCTCTAGGTGTGACAGATGCCAGTCGTGCAGGTTTGCCAGCTGTTCCAAACTGCCCACTTCTCACACATCCTTTTATACTCATTGGAACTATTATGAAGTACAGCACTATGAAAAGAAAATATGACAGACATCACACCTTCACTCATGCCGTAATCACAGACCATCACAATGTGGGAAATTACTCACAGTCATATAAAATAGCCCCACTAAGGATAAATGAAATGGCAATTTCATTTGATCAACTTTTATATCCTTTGTAAGAGTTACAATTCCAAGATCAATCAAGACTAGATACCTCCAGCAGGATATTTCAGTACATTTTTGATGCATGCTTTTCAATTTTCCTGTTACTTTCAGATTCAAAAGAGACCACCACAGTTCTGCAGACAATGTGATGTATCTTAAAATACTTCAGCTTCACTTTATATATCTTTACACTCACAAGCTGCAACTCTACTAATTAAAAATTCTTTATTCAATCTGTGTAGCAAATGAGACACCCAAAAACCTCTCAAGATTTAGCTCTAATGTAGGACCAGCAAACACTTTCCAGCACTATCTCCTAAAACCACAAGTCCTTCTCCTTTCTTCCCACTGTCTAGACACAGATTTATCCACTCATTTCTGTGGCAGGGAAATGTGGTGACACAGACCAATACAAACTTGGGGTAAACTCCACTAGACAGCCTCAATCTGCATGACAACTGCACTGACTGAAAAGATTTCATAAAATACAGTTATGAGCTCAGCATAAACGTAAAAAAGTCAGTCATGTTGCCTGATTTGCCAGTGACAATCCATTTCATTTATTGGGTTGAATTTCCCCATGCATTACACTAAGATTGAAATGCTCACATAGGAAATACTTGAAAATATTATTAAAATTGTTAAAATAATGTCAATAGGTAATATGCCGTACCCCTAACCCCTCCAACCATTTAAATACTCACTTCATTGAAGCTTTTGGGACCAATGAATTAGAAGGGATATTAGAAAATGGGTAAGAGAAACCGAGACAAGATTTTAGGCAATAAAATACCGTCGTGAATAATGCATGAGAAGATTTGCTGCGTTCGATATTTATCTAGTATAATAGTAAATATGAGTTTACAATCTCACTTCTCTGACTGACTCATTTAGCTTCCAAGGTCTGACTAATCACCACTAAATCTCTTGGCACTAGTTAAGGAAATCTCTACTAAGTAGAACATTTGTTAACACTGTCCCCAATAAGCTGCAGCCACTGCTTGCTCACATTAAGCTGGAGCCACTCCCTGGCAGGCGTCCTAGTGAAATAGCCATCCCAACTCATTACATTTCCCATTAAAGGAATAAATAATACATTCACTATTGAAATTAGATCAAAATATTGAAAGATTCATAAAAATCCTCCCACCTCATTTGGGAAAGAGATAGACATTATCATAAGCACTTTACTTTTTCCAAGACTTTTGCTAGCAGCACAGCAGTGTCACAGCTGAATTATGACATTCCAGAAATGCCAGCCTTCATAACTGCAATAGTGACCACAATTTCAATAAACTGGAAGGACACATCAAGGGCTATTTAACATCAGGATGAAAGGAATATGGCATTAGCTTTCCATTTCTTCCCCACTCCTTCTCTGCCATTAGCTGTCTGTTTGCATTTCAAGATCAATTAAAGTGAGGTTAGCAGCTTGTCTTTAACAGTATTTCAGTAGTCATCGATTCCATTTTACAGTCAGATCTCTAACACATTAAATGTCTACCTAAATCAATTATTTGGGTGGCAATAGCCATGGTGGCTTAGGCAGCAACCACAGAGTTTCTAACATATCAGCAGGCGCCTGGCACGGGTTCGTCAGATACAGCTCTGCTGCTGAACCTTCAGTGGTTTAATTTCTCCCAGGGCAGTGCTCCCAGGTCCCTCAGGAGCAAACAGGATGCAGGAACAAGCACCTGTAACCAGGAAGGCTGGAACACCTTGGCAGAGCATGGCCTGGTCAAAGCCACAGGAAAATGATGGCTTTGGACTGTGCTCCTCCAACATTCACAAAACTTGCTTTCTGAAACAAGTGTCATTGCATTGGGCACCGGAAGAAATAATCAGGCTATAAAAATTTACAAGTGACCCTGAATTTTCAGTCTGATCTTTCCATTAGGATTAATTGTAAGCAGTGTAATAGTCATAAAGCAGCCCCAGAGAGAAAATAATCTCTGTAATTAATTGCGCTTTTTGACTAATAAAATAATGTATATTTCCATTAACAAAACTGAATGCAAACAGAATTGATTTTCTGCTTTCTTTGATGTAAACATGCTTATTATCTTGATTAATCTTTATCCAGGCTTTGTTTTCTGGAAGACATTTATCTCAAATAAAGCCACACATGAGCAGTATTTTTACTTTTATAGCCTCAGATACGATGTAGGATGCAAGACCCGATCCAGGAACATATTCATGTTACTAATGCTAAAATCACCTTGGAAGCAGATCCCGGTTAGTGAAGTGGCTGCATCAGCCCTGGGGCTCAGTACCGAAGAGCATCAGTCCGTGGCCAACAGCCAGGATGCTCTGACCTGTGCCTAACAGGGGAAGTGCTCCCTGCCAGCAGGGCAGCCCCGGGCACCCTGGGATTCACCATTCCCTGCTGAGCCTGAGAACACCATTACTTCACAGCATTCTCCGAATTTCCCGGGGTACCTGCTAAAAAGGCTTCCGAAGTGGCATCCCTTCTGCGATTCCGAGTATTCTGTGACCTTCCGTCACCTCTGCGCTGGGTGCCCTTGTCCCTCACTGACTGGGCGCTGCTTGGGGCACCTCGGGAAAGGGAATTTCAGAGAGGGCAAAACCTGCACACAGGTTGTTTCAAAGCTCTCAGAAGAGCACAACCATCCCAAAATTGATAATTAGCCTGAAATACTTCCCTCTGGTGGCAGTCTCTTTCAGCCTATAGAAACAAGTGCTTTTTAAAATTCTTCTATTTGAAAAGCCAAAATAGACTTTTTTAAAATTAACTGTAGAAACAGCCAATAATGTTCAAAATCCAATCTGATTGTAGTCTCAGTCCTTTTGCCCTCAGCATAGTAAAGTGCACAAGATAAGATTCAAAATCAACAGGATCAAAACCTACATTTAAGTGCCTTCCTAAATCAAATAGCACACTGTTTAATTAAAGAACTTCATTTGCATTCCCACCTTTCACTGCATTTAAAGCACATTGCTTAATTATGTTTTCTAATCGTGACAAGAGATGCAAAATCTCACTCACTTCTTCTACTCCTTAATTTGCAAAAAACCTTTACAATTTGCATAACTCTTCACTGAAAAGTAACCAAAACACGTTGAGATTCAGGAATATCCTTTGTGTTTTCTGAACACACACTTTTCAAATCAGAATTTTTCCAAATTCCTTTCAGATTCATCATAGCAGAAAGCAGAACAGCATAGCAGGAAGTACAGTAGCACAGTTGGGATGAGGAATATGGATAATCTATGTTATAAAAGGTAAGTTTGGGACTACTGAAGCAAACTTGACAGGTCTGCATTGGAAGTACCACAGTGCTGCAGTGACAAACAGGCTGAATAAATATTCTTTACCTTAAACAGTATTTAAAGATATTGCAAACTACTCAGTAATTTAGAACAAATTTTGTTTCCAGCAACTTGCCTTAAAATCAGCCAGTGCTTGTTCAGCAGTAATGATGTTCTCCTTTTAGAAACTGCAGAGAGCAGCAATTCCATCATTAAACTGAATCATAAATGAATTACCTCAATTTTTTTCCCCACACAACTTTGCTTTGATTGTTATTGTAAGGGTTCTATCATCGTTTAAAAATGCAGTTTTAACAAAAAAGTTTTCTTGTGTTCTGTTAATCTTCTTGCTCTTTAAAGTTTTTAAAGCCAGTCTGAAAAAGCTGCATGCAATTGCTGAGCAGATGGCAATCCCTCTGCAGGGAGGATCCACCAAGGGTGAGAATCCCTCTGCAGGTAGTTCTCCCTACTAAGGACGACTTCATATTGCTTCAGGCCAGAACACCCTGTACATTACTTACTTTTATTTTGTGTATATTCCACCTCTGTATCCCTAGAGGTGACCCAAAGGACTTCACAGTCAAATGTATGGAAATCACGATCCATTTAATCCCTTCTTGAAATTTTTTCGACTGATGCAGAGGAAAACAAGGGCACGAATACACAAGGGTCTGCACTTCCAGTAAAAGCACTTCTAAAGTGCTGCCTGCTCTTATCTGAGCAGCGGTAGCTGGGTGGGTGGTTTCTCACTCACTGCACTACAAAGCACATTTGTTTGAATACATCTATTGTGGAGGCTGCCTGCTCTCCGCTGGGTTGTCTCTGGAGCACCACCTTTCATTCTCGTTAGTGAAGGGATGCCATTGGGAATTACTTAATCTCAGCCATTAATCTTGAAAACTATTTGTTTTGAGGGTATTTGGTTTAATATACATAACAAAAGCAGTAGACTCTCTCGGAAGGATAAACAAATTCTCATGTTTTATCAAACATGACAAATAAACATCTCTGAATCCTTTACTTCATTACAATTTCAGATGCAAATGAAGATAGAAATCTAAAATTTATAATCCTTAGGCTTTTCTTCCATCTCATAACCGGGGGAGAGAATTAATTTAAGACCAATTAAGATTGTTGTCAATAAGTAGATTTAAACCAACAAGGAAAGGAAATTCATTGTGAAAGTGTTGAATGAGAGCATAATTTCCCAAACACTACTAGAAATCAGAATTTAAATGTCTTTTCACCCATAGTCCTCAAAGCATCTCACCAAGTATTGTTTTGACCTTTGTGTTACAGATGAGGCAATTAAGGCATAGAGTTAGAAGCTCAGAAGCTTCTTAAATGTTTTGCTTTGAAATTTTTATCAGGAAAAACTTGCACTTTTTCCCAGTGAAAAGCTGAAGTTGAAACCCCTTGCATTATAGACGTGCAGACAAAATGGCTCAGCAAGTAGAATGTAACAGAATGAAATTACAAAACACTATAGGTATCTTAAACTACCTTCAGCTCAGCCTCTCACTAGAAACCTTGGTAAATACAAAGACCTAAATAGACTCTCATTGCTTACATGCATTTAGGTTTCTGTGTATGCAGCTTCCAGAGCATTCTGTAGATGATTGTTAACAATTCTGAAGCTATTATTTACAACATTATTCAAATCTGCAGAGCCACAGACATGCAGTGGTGCAGTGTCTATAAAAGTAACACTACTATTGCAGTAGAGAGAAGACCCAGGGAACACTTATGTTTCCTTGCATTTAAGGCATTTTCTGGAATTTAGACTGTAATACTTTCAGGTTTTGCTTTCCTCTATAGATTCCTTTGTAGAACTCTTAAGGTAAACTTACGTGAGCTCACATAATCCTGTAACTCTACAATACAATGTTGTCAAGGAACATTGCTTTTCCTCAACAGCTTCACAAGCAACAGTGACAGCAAAGAGGTGACATATGCTTTACATAACATAAAACAGCTTAATGCCAAATCCTAAAGAGTTACAGCAATACAGATCCAACTTGAACTCCTGAACTTCATCTGACTGTCTGTAAAGTGAGCTCTCATTTAACAGAGTCTTTAGCTCATGCATTTCTACAAGATTCATGGAGGGTGGAGTATTGCTTGAATTGAACTGAAAATTGAACCAACATCTAATTACAAAGCACTGTATCAAAACTGTCATATTGTTCTTACACATTATTGTGTTACTTATGGTCTTCTAAAGTGCGAACTCCAAGCCGAAGCACGTCACTTGCAGCAAACCAAAAGCAGCTGGGACAGGTAAAATCACAGGGTATAGAAAACACAATCCTGAGAACAGACACAACTACAGCTATAGAACAACTCTTTGCTTAGCTCAATGTTCAGTTCTTCAGACAGATTCTAGGTTCCCAGATTATCATAGAAAATGTAATTTGGGAATATAAAATCTTTTTTCTTTTTTTTTTTTTTTGAGCAAGGTCTGAAAAGCATTCCAAGTTTTCATTGAAGATTCCCTTTCCTTACCTTGTTGCAATGTCCATCAAAAATTTCTACAAATACAGATCTTAAAAATACTCCATCTAGTAAATGAGTCATTCAAAAAATCATTTATTCTAGAACACAACTGAAATGTAAACAATTCATTCAAAATGCCTTTAATTGCTTGAAAACATTCCATGACAACATCTATTGCTTTAAAACTTGACTCTAAGTAACTGCTTTCTGTCAAAATAAGTGTCAAAGCTTCTACAAATTCCTTCAAAATGCAAAATTCAGAATTTTATCATCTGTGTTCTGATAGACACTTTATTCACAGAGAATATGCATCACTGACTGGTGATACATAACCAGAGAAGCCCTTGTTATTTAAGTTACTTATGTCCTACATTCAATACCAAATACAGATTTTTTTAAATTATAGTTAACTAATTAGCAGTCTTTTCAGTTCTGTGAGATTAACTATCTTTTTCCTTGTTCCTGCTAAAATGAACAGAAATTTGGTTTAAGTAAGAAGAGAAGCAGCATTAAAGGAACATCGCTTTGCTGAAAGAGAAACAATAAGAATAATGGACACAGGGTCTCTTACGAATAGATAACAACACCAGATAGAACACGAGGTAGAACTTACAGCCAGAGACTGTAATTACAGAAATACTTGTGGCACATTTAAAGTGTAGTAGCTGCCAGAGAGATTGCTTACCAAAGATCCAAAATACAGAAGAAAATCCATTCCTGGATGGTTTCTCCCTCTCTCCTATCATATTACTGTATCTAATCTAGGATTCTTAGGGGATTAGAGTTTTCAGAGCTGTCTTCTAGGGTGGTTAAATGCAATAAATATCCTTCAGAGTACAACTTGGTATTTCTGTCACAGGATTTACTGCAGCTGGCTTTGCAGCCAAGGTATATTTTTCAGATATTTATTTGTTCTCTGCTCATCAACATTAAAAGACTGAGAGTGGTTAAATAGAACAAAGGAAAAGCAGCCAGAAATTTTGTATGATTTAATTAAAGAAAGAATTCAAAAGGATTATAACCAACAAAGGAAGCTTAAATGAAAAATTTACTACCTCTGGATGTAACTCCCTGAGTAAGGCAATAAAATACCTGGCACTCAGGGTTCCTTGCGAAATGAATCATATCTTCACCACACAACTCTTCCACAAGCCTCTGAATAAAATCACTACTTCCAACAGCTGCAACTGGATCTTGTTTTAGGATGTACAATATTTCTCTAATATTTATCTCCTCTTTCTATTGATACATGAGACCTGTCTAGACTCTGTCTGCCAAAATTCTGGCTTCAATTTCTTCTTGATTTTCGAAGTCACTGATGACAGGAAAAACCCTGGATTTCCATTCTCCCTGAGATGGAGGCAGGCTGGACTACTCTTGCTAATCCTCACCCAGGAAGCATTTATAATTTAATGATATTCAATCATAGTTATTAATCGGCTTTGATTAAAGAAAAAAGTAAATATGAAAGTAATGTTACTCAAATTAGGCCATGGAGGCAAAATTAAAAGTGTTTTCAAGAATAATGTTATACACATTAAAACTGCATTTTTAAAGTCTCTTCTGGCTGGGATGGGGCCAAGGCCTGGCCAGACAATAGTTTAGAGCTTTGCTACAACTGACACCATACCAGCAAAAGGCAATCCTCTTTCAAGAGTATGGGCAAGTCAGACTTCAATAAAACTCAACACAGATCTGATAACAGCAAACTGGAGTTTTCCCACTGATTTAGTAAGAGACAGAATAGGACCCAGGAAATAAAAAAGGTCTAGAGACCGATGTGCTGGTCTGGGATATGTAAACACCTGATTCATTTCCTCCCCACACTACAGGTCTGAGGGTTCAGGGGCCAATCCTGCTTTCTGTGATCACTCTGTAATGGATCACCCTGTTTAGCTTTCACTGATTTTCTAAGAAAAGGTATTAAAAAGCCTGTGGTGTGCTCCTTCTTTTTCATGGGAATTTATATTGATAGAAAAATATAGTCATAGTCATATTTCACCCTATTAGACACTGAGTTTCATTACTAGCTCACTGTACAACTTCAATCAAAAAACAACCAATCAATGCCTGGTTTTATTCATGTATAAAATGAAGATGTCATTTATCTTCTCAAGTTTCATCCAATCTGAAACAAAACTTTCTGAAAGTTTCTCCCATCCCTCCTTCAGAACTAGCACCATGGTTTTCTGAGCTGTCACACAGCCATCACCCACACCCAGAAAACAAAACATTTTTTCATCAGGCAGTGCCCTGTGTACTGACTCATCTACTGCATGATTTAACTTCACTGTTTGTGCCCTGAATCTGCACCTGTAAGCACTCATCTTTCTGAACAAGATAAGCCAGGGGGGAAAGGAAAATATAACAAATAATCACTTTTTCTACATGTTTGGGAGGGAATTTTAGTGATTTTAATCAGTTTAGAGAATGGATAAAATCCTGGGCTCATCAGTAACCACAAGAATTCCACTGATTTAGGAATATTGCAATTTCAGCTGCCACGCCCCCTGAAAATCTGTGTCATGGGGTGAACATAATGGGAGGCTCAGAGCTCTTTCCTTTGCTAGTAACACTGTCTGGATCTCACCTCAAAATAAGATTCTTCTGCAGCTCTGTTCATCCTCTTTCTGTATGCACATCATATCTGAATTTTTTAATTTCTATATGGCATATTATTTTAGACACCTTTCCAGAATAAAAAATACCACCCCCCCCAAGCCAATAGAATTGGTTAACATTGGGCTCCTATGAATTGGATTTTTGTGGAATAAATATCATGTCAATTTTTCATTGACTTCAAATGGGAATCTGATCAAAACCACTTTTTTTCTTAAGCTTTCCTATTTTAGTAATTAATGTATGTGCAATGAGATTTACATTTCCATGAGTCAGGACGCTGCTGGAGACAACTGAAGTGTTAACATGTGATAGGAAAGTTCTCAAGCAAAGCCAAAAGAGAGAACCAAGTGTTGTTGACAAGCAACCAAAATAACAAATATAAATAACTGAGAAAGGTTTTGTTAAAGTTATTCCTGCCAAATGCCATTTGCACATAAAATTGAAAGAGAGTGCCTGAAAAAATCCATGTTTCCTTGACAAGTGCTTAAAAAATGTTTGGTGAGAATTAAGCTTAGATTGCATTTTTTATACTAGAGAAAGTGATTTTTAACCAAGTCAACCTTGCTCCTTCTAAAAGTTTTTGCTATATTATGAAAGGATCTTTTTATGTCCTTCCCCACTGAGCTCTTGTGCATTTGTTTCTTATTTCTGTTATTCCATTTGAAAAGTTTCTTCTAATTATTATTCCCATGCAGGGGTCCACAGTGGACATAACACATCTGCTGTTCAGTAAGCAATAAAAAAAACACAACTCTATGGACACTTGGTAAGTGTGCAGGTGGGAGAACACAAAATCACCTGGAGAGAAGTTTCTCTATTAATTAGAAGTTCATTTAAAAATGGGAAGGCAACCTGTGTGGTCCTGGTGCATTACTTTTCAATGATACCGTGCTTCCAAAATAAATGTATGTTTCAAAAAATTCAAGTGTTCATGTGAGCAGAATAGCTCACACCACTTGCCTTGGACAAATGCATAATTAATTACAGTGAAAGTACACAAGCTTTTCTAAAATTCTCTAATTCAAATCACGTAAAGGAAAAAGATCATATTTACCATAATGAAAACCAAGTTCTGACGGTGATGAGCATCAGAAAATCTTCGATTCCACTCTGTGAAAATTATCTTTCTTATCCTCTTCAATGACTCTTAAGTTTTGTTTAGGGTTTAGAGTTTTACTTTTCCTTCAGAAAATATACCACACTGTGGTTTCTAATCTAATTTTTTTCTTAATTTCTTCTGTTACTAAAAACCATGTAAACAACAACAAAAAAAAAATTGCCAGCAGCAAGGAGCTCCTGAAGCCAGCCCTAGAGCTCACCTTTTCGAACCAGCACCATGTGGGCTCCTGACCACACCTCTGACCACCCCTGATCACATTGGGTCTTCACAGTACCACGTTGTCAATTAATCAAATGCTGTAATCAAACTTTTTTACACCCTTGTGCAGTATCTAATTTTAAATTAGAAATAGTCAAGCAGCTAATTTCCCTCCTTCCTCATCAAAAATCAACAATGAGGAATAAACTCTTCTTTGGATGACTCCTTAGCTAGTAAAGAGCTGTGGAACTATTTATCACAACCTGCATGGCTTGCATATTAATGCTGCCAACAACGTGGTTCCAGACACTTTTATATATTTTATGGTTGTTTTGGAATCCTTGTATTTTACAACTTTCTGCTACAAAAGTTTCCCAATTAAAACAGAAAAAAATATAGTTCACTCATGATGTAACACTTTTTAAATGAATGTACAATTTAAATGTTATTGTTTCTTCTAAAATGGGTCTCTCTGGAATATGCAGCAGTAATTTTGCAGGGGAGTAAGAAGAATATACATAACATCAAGGTATTTGTAGCTAACAAACAATAGGACTCTCTGTTTTACATACACAAACCGAGACGGTTGCAGCAGAATTATGGGCAGTATTTTTAAAAGAATACTCATAGTTAGAACCAGCCTCTGACATTAAATATTTCTGCTGGTAAAGAGCTGTGGAACTATTTATCACAACCTGCACGGTTTGCACATTAATGTTGCAATCGCCAGAAATACAAGGTATGTCTCAGCAAGGAGGGAATTTGGGGCTCAGGCACAGAATTTAATGCCAAAGAACAACACTTTTCACATGGGGAATTGTGCTGTCTCCCACCAAGAGCACCGAGGCAGCAGCTCCCATTGCATTCTGTGAGGGAGGAGAGCAGCCTCCTGCCAGACTTCCAGAAGGAAAAGTTGCTCCTGGTGAGAACAAGATCTATCATCAGTACAGCACCTGGCACTTCAGGGAATTTTTCTGTACAGCAAGAGTTTAACAGACTGTATGTGTGTGTGTGAACACACAGCCCCACAGCCTTCTTGGGGAGGAAGGGCATCACGGAGCCCATAGATCCACTGCTGGCTGTAATTACAGCAGCATTTCTGCACCAGCCTCTCTGGCAAACAGCACTGAGGCTTAGGAAAGTCAAGCCAATAAGACACAGTTCTTATCCTATCCTTCTTTTAAATTCCTTGCAAAGGCACTTCCCTGTGACAGTGTGCAGCAAGCAGACCCATGATATTCATATTCTTAATGGGCCCATTAGGGATTCCAAATGCTCGAAATAAATAAGTAATTGCCAAAGCCCTCATCTTCTTCCTGCAGTTTTTACAGCCTTGCCAGCTGAGTTTCCTACACTCTGTGGGGCTCATTTTGGGAATTAATCAGACTCTGGATACTGTACAGACAAAAATGCAAATTCAGACCTCAATAACTAGAAATTAATGAACAAGAGATAGTACAAATGTCTTAATAGAAAGAAAACACGAAATAAAGAAGAGGAAGGCAGAGGACAAAGTAGCATGGTAAGCCCTTCTCTAGAGATAAGGTAGCCTAATTCAGGAAACAGAGATTCTCAACTCAATTGCAACAGCTTTTTGTGTTGGTTAAGATTTTTCCACAGACAAAAAAGAATTTTTCCTTCTCGTGGTTCTCCAATTTTATGGTGTGCCCAATGCCACCCTAACTGCTATGTGGAGAGAATTGATTTTGAAATTGTGATCTGCTTTGCAAAGTATAACATGAGCTCGGATCCTGAAAAGGCACCACGTGCATGTGAAAACAGAACTCAAGAGAAGAATACAGACAAGAATAAAGACAAGAGAAAAATAAAGAGGCTCTTGCATTATATCACTGGACTAAGGGTAACCTCATAGTAACTTTAGATGTTGAAAATTACCATAGAGATGGACTGCTAATTTTGGCTTATAGTTGCCTATCTCATCATTACAATTCTATCAAAAAACCCCACAGAATTTCTTTACAAGACCTTGTTGAAAGTTAACAGAGAAATAAAGTAACTGCCAGCCAATGAGAAACTGTAAAGAAAATCTAAGCATAAAAATCTGTCTGTTTAATAGCCAAAAGCAGCAAGAAATAATTATAAAAATCTCAGTATAGTTTTTGCATTTTACAGCTGGAGTTCCACTGATGTTCTTGTTTTGCTTTGTACTATGTTCACACCTTACCCAATGCTTCCCAGAAGACAGGCTCAGCTCAGGTGTAACATTACCACATAAAGTTAATGCAGTGAGGACTCTTTTTAAGACTTCCACAGATGCCCTCATTTACTTCTTCATGGGCACAGTCCTACTGCAGAATAATCACAAATTAAATGATTGATATAGAACAAAGACATCTGTTGTTTTGTAGCTTAAAAGGTCCTCCCACTTTTTCTCCTAGGGAGCATTTATCTAATTCTTCTCTTCTGTATGCATGAGCTATGGGGATCAGCAGGAATCATTCCAATGACGTCAATGGGGTTTGATTTATTCCTCATTATTTACAATAAAATTTAACCTGTCAAATCCCTGCAGCTGTATTTTATGCAATATGTAAACACAATGTGTTATGTGTCAGAAGATTAAGTTCTTACTAGGATATGGAAACATGGAAGGTGCAAATATTGCAACTAATTCGGCAAAGCACTTCAGTGCACACTTAATGGTGAGCATATGAGTAACCCCATTACAGCTGGATTTCAAATTAAGTTAATTTCAAAGTATTTTGCTGGAAGCAATACTCCAATCAGTGTCCTAGAATGAGCTGCAACAAATGAACTATTTCTTCTTCATAAAAGGGTCAGTAAGACAAAGGAAAAAATATTTAATTGAATTCAGAGTAGAAAAGAGATACGCTTTTAGGGTAGAAAGCATTATTTGCTTTCTCTGTTACACTGGTTTTGAGATACAGCTGTCACTCCAAGTATTTTTGTATCTTGCAGCCTTTATTCCTGCTTCTATAATATCCTCTTTTGGGGTTTTTGTGGTTGTTGGTGTTTGGTTTGGTTATTTGTTTTTTTAATATTCACATCTTGTTGCTATTTTTCTGTGTTTCTTCATATATTCCTCCCATATTCTTTGCCTACTCTTGCACCCTGCTCTTCCAAGGTTGACAATGTAAAATTTGTGCTGTGCCAGGCCCTCAGCCCCTAAGCTTTGGTATATAAATGTTGTTTGTTAAATGCCTCAGACTTGTTATATTTGCCTTCCTTTATTGATTCTGGATACTCGACAGCTACAGATTATAGAAGATTGCCCAAACAAGAGCCTCCCTACACTTGGAATGCTGTGGCTGCTGTAAGAGGTTCCTCGTTTGCACTTTCTGCATGTTCTGTGGATCTTCCCTAAGCACAGGTTTCACCCGAATATTAAAGGCTAATAATCTTTTCTATAGATACCCTTTCCCTGGAACCCGAACCTTTCCTCTAGGATCTAAACAATAACCTTCACTGAGACAGAATCAACTGCCTCCTGTGTTTGGGGAGCTGAAGCTGGGAATCAGCTCATCTCTTCCTGTTAGCAGCAGGAACTGACACAAAGCAAATATCCTGCAGCAACGCCCAGCATAGGAATGGCAAAATGTGATGTATAAAGGTTGAAAATTCTCATAGGGAAAGAGAGGAATGCTCATTCCAACCGCCTGCCAGGACCTCACCTGTGCACCTACAATATATGCCCCAGGCAGACATTGTGGCTCTTGCATTTGCAATGGCCTTCAGTGTTGAATTTCCTGCACCCTTCGGTTCTCCAAATCTCAATTAAATCCCAGAAGGAAGAAGGAAAGTTGCATGTGAAAGGAATTGTACTTGGCAGTTCTTAAGCTATTTGTCAGGAATGGAGTGCGAGGGATGCAAACCAAGGAAGTGGTCATGTACTGTGCCTTTGTGGCAAGGGCAGAATTGAAATGCCACCGCACAGACACTCAGCGCGAGGAAGTTTAACCAGGAGCCTCTCGTAACAGACGTGGGATCTTTCAACAAGCTGGAGTGCAGCCTGTACCAAGACTCTTACACTGCTGAGGTTCTTACAAGGAGTGAAAAATACCTCAGCATCTCAGTCATAATGTGATCTCCTGTCTCGCATCTGAAAAAAGAGACAAAATCCTCTGTAGAGCTGGATCTCAGGAGTAGGACTAAGTGTACTCTTCCTCCTTTCTTTAACAGTGAATTAATTTCTTTTAGTCCCATAAATTTTGTCACAGCAACTTTACTAAATCTTTCTTAAATAGACCAAAAAATAAAGAGAGAAGATAATTTCAAATATAATACAGCATTTAAGTAATTAAAGGGTATTCAAGAAGGATCTCAAAGATAAGCCAAAACCATATTAACAGCAACAGCTAAGTTAGACTTGACTTCATTTTTGTTTCATTTTAAGCTTGGTGACCTATCTGGGCAGCTAACCTGTAAGATCTGGAATTCAATCAGCTGAACTTAGAAAGGGTTAAAGATTTTTTCTTGTATTCCAGAGACTTATTTGCATGGATTTCTTGCTTTCTGTTTTTCTGCCCTTTCAAACATTACTTAGAAATTACAAGCACAGGCTGACTGTCTGAAACAGATGGCAAAAGTCAGAGATTTTCTGTTCTCTCAGAAAGACGCAGGTGTGGCATCAAATAAAAAATTCCACCAAGAGATAATACTGTCACTAAAAGAATTCATAAATATTTTATTAAAAAGACCAAGACATCATTGGCATAGCAATACTGCAGGTCATACACAGATCTTTTCTTTAAAAAAATTAATACCCCACACTCAATTTCACATAGGTATGAGAGAAAATGCCTGCTTTATCTTTCTAGAGGAAATCAGACTTTCACTAAGCAGCCCTGGTTATGTGCAAGTACTCTGTGGCAATTCATTAGAATCTATTTAAATGGGAATGTTACTTGACGTGTCAAAATTTATGAAGGAACACTCGGTTTCTCAATTTTTCCTTTTCCTTCCCATCCTTTCTCCCTGTGCAGAGTAGGGAGGCAAATAAAACCCTGCGCTGGGGTATCACTGTGTTACCACACACTAGGGCAGTGGTCAGAGCAGAGGACACATAGGTGTGCTCGATTTTAGCCATTGCAAGTAGTTTTCTCTCCATTTTAAAGAGCAGATTCATCTCCTCATATCATTACTCTGGTATAAGGGCGTGAACATAAGCAAACAAAAGATAAAGACGCAAAGTGCAATCAAAACTCAGCAGTTTAAAGCAGGCAGTCTGCCTCATTTTCCAATGCAATTTATTTTATAGCCTTGTGTACTAACACTAAACCACAGCATCATTCAGCTGAAAGGGTGAATTTGGGATCTGTTCTGCTCTCAGTGTTGTCCTCAGTGCACTGCAATTACAGAAACACCTGGTTTGAATAATTTCTCTACATTCTACTGTAAAAATACGGTGTTCAACAGACGAAAATTTCACCTCAGTCTGCAATATAATTAATGTATGTATAAGGCACTCAGATTTTTACAGACCTGTGGACTTCTCCCCTGTGTCCTCAGTTGCCATATCCTTTGTGGAACAACTTAAAAGGAAAACTGAGATTTGCTAAACTTTTTTCTGACATTGTATGCACTAAGAATTTTTAAAAAGATATTGATTTGGAGCCTAGCCAAACCCTATCTGTTCTGGAGATCAGCCTAGAACTGTCTTCTGGGAATGTGCTTTCTCTCATTCTTGACATAAAGCATCTCAGTCCATCACCTGCCATCACTTAATGGCACTAGCACCAGTTTTGCAGGTATTTCTGAAAAATAAAATGTGTTTTAATATTTCTGCAACTTCTTATTTTCGTGCAGTTCATTTTTCTGAACACATTTTACCTAATGCTCATTTTGTGCCTCTCTTATGTGTGATTTTTATTTGCAGAACATTGTCATCAAAATATATTCGCATGTTAACATTGTAACCCTCAGACAGACACAGGGTAGAACAAACATTTTTAAATGCACCTACAGAAAATCCAACACGAAGAGTTTGCCAAACACTTGCAGATTTGCTATTCAGAAAATCAGCCTACACACTTACAAGATTTGAAGTCTTGCATGATGCTGAGAGCAATTCAGAAGGTGAGCCTTGTCCTGTCTCTACAATGACCTGAATACAAGGTTATTTCCTGCTGGGGCTGTCAGCAAGTTCAATAAATGTGCTAATCTGCATATGCAGCTATTTCACCTGTAGCTTCAGCCATGCTTAGGTCTATAAACCTCAGGGTGCTCATCACTACAAAAAATTACTTTCCAGTCACCATGAAGTTCTTCAGCCCCTTGTAAGTATTTTCACGCTTCTGAGGTGACAAAAACATATATCATACACACACCATAACCTAGAAATTGGATCACAGGGTACTGGACCAAGACTAGAAGCTATTAACAGCAGAAATGGAAAAGTTTAGTCATGCTACTTTACCTCCCCTCTCACCTTACCTGTAAGAATATGCTCCATGATCAGGAAGACTTCCTCTTAGCTCTTGGCGTGTGTACAGAGAATATGTGAGGTAGTGCCCAGAAATGGCAGCCTTGCAAAGATTGCTTGGCTGAGCTTATGAATTTACCTCTTCAGGATCACCCACTAATCTGCAAACACAAACAACTTTTGGGTCCTCTTGAAGGAGCGCACTAATAAAAGGCAACAAATTCCACCTTGTATATTTGAGAGGAAGGTTTCACAGACCAACAATTTCGTAGTCATGGTAAATCCCTGGTGATTTACTTGGGAGTAGAAATATATCCATGCACAGTGATTCTAGTGTTATACTTAAACAAATATTTTCCATTTTAGAAATTTTCATTAAAAGGAAAAATTGCCACCTCCTAGCGCAGACTTGGTCAAAACAGTGCTCTTTGCTGCACCAGGTAAACTAAAAATCTATTCCTAGTATTTTTATAAAACAATCATACTCCAAGCCTTTTTGAGTTGCTGCTGGAGGCCAAAGAACTGATATACTTCTTGTTTCCTGTTCTTGGGAGTGCTGTATCTCCTCTGGTTTAGACGCTCTGCATCTGTAGTATTGCTAATCTTGGCAATATGTTGCTTTGACTTTCCAAGAACCAGGCAAGTGAAGCAAAATTATTTTTTCAAAAGGAACACTTATTTCTAAAGAAAGAATGAGAAAATGTATTTCTAAAGTGCACAAAAAAGTAACAAAGTCTTCCTAGAATAAAACCCCACCTTAAGAGCAAGCATCACAAACATCACAAAGAAAGATGCAAGAAACCCACCAAAAAAAAACAACATATGGTAATGAAAACTATTTTTTAAATCCTCTCTTATATTCCCCTTTCAGTTGTTGCTTAGCTCATTACATGAGTCTTTTAAAAACTAAATATTCTCTGCCCAAAGAACCAGGACATTTAAATTAACGTGGACCAGCTTCTCTTAACTATGTCACTTGGGAGAAAGTTGAGAGCATTTATTATACAGATGAAAAAAATTACCTGTTTTTTGTCTTATGGATCTATCGCCTATGTGCATGTAAAAGGAGAAATATGGTTTCCTTTTTTTACTGTTATTCATTGCCTCCTGCATCATTGCTATTACTCTTTTTAATTACCAATTAGATGGACTTGTTCTGATAATCTAAAGTTGAAAAAAAAATTCAGTGCTCTCCAGAATTTTCTCATATATAATTATTTTTTACTACATTTAATTTTTTTTACTTCTACTAGAACTCCTTAAAGAGCCCCTTTTCCTCTGAGGCCGTGAGACAACAAGCCCACAATTTGAAGTGCCTTATATAATAGCTCCTGCTGGAGAAATACATCTGAGGCCGAATTCTGAACTGCTGTGATATAATGGATTAAAAATTACTCTAAGCATTTGGTTTTCTAAAAGATGGGACTGGGCACAGAGAGGTAAAAGAAAGCTGACATTAGTATGTAAATTGACATTTAGATTGGGTGAAAGTTAATGAGCTCCATCCTGTCAAAGCCTGAAATTGCCTGTGAGCTTTCCTAGAAGATGCTTCAACAAATGAATATGAATAATTTTGCAACAACCAAAAAAAAGCTTCTGTAAGCTCAGTGAATGCATTTCTGCAGGCTCTGAGCATTGCTAAACATGAAGTGAAATTTACTCCAGCTGCTGGCTGAGATGGGTGGTAGGGAGGATGGGAATACATCAGCCCTTGCACATGTAAGCAAAGCAGAACTGTGGCTATTACAGACGTCATGGGAGCCAATGAAATGGAAGACTGGACCATCTCTTTGACATTTGTTCATTCAGGTAGTAACACATTTATTTCCAGTCTAGGAAACGAGCCAGAGCATCGAGACAGAAATGTCACAGACCACGGTCTCTGCTTGAACACCTCCGTCCCACTCAGAGAGAGCATGGTGCATCTGAAGCACCAGGTGCTCTATTCTGTTTGGTCTTGGGTGACAAATGTATCCGCTATAAAAACTCTTTCTGACGTTCGAATGGACAAGAGACACAATCTTTATAGCAGTATCATTCAAGAGAATGATTGCAGCCCAAGTCTTCCTCAAACTCTTTAGCAACACTTTGAGAGAACTATGCAATTCTGAACGTCTCATTATTCAGCATAGCAGTGTGGTGGAAAAGGTCTTTAACGCCCTGGAGAACTGAATGGCCTGAAATGCCCCAGTGGGAAGGCTGTTGATGCTTGAACTTTTGCATCCAAGTTTTTTCACTCACTATTATTTGAGCCCTTGCAAAAGGCTGATCTCATAAATTTTGGTTCTGCAAAATATTAATAAGAGATACTGTGTTCTGACAGGACTGTCTGTATGGGATCGATAAATATATCTTTGGAAAGAGGTCCCCAAAAATTAAATGGCAACACTTTTCGGCTTCATACATACATTTAGTGTGACACGTACTGACTTTGACTTGTCTACAAAATACATGTGTTTTAACCCAGAGGAAGAACCACTAGGAGCAGAGTCAGACCTCGCAAAAGCTCTCCAGAGACCTTCATGGATTTCTACCACAGGCTGTCACAGAGCTATTGTTAACCTACCCATTAGCAAAGGGAAGTTTCCCAGATGCAACATGCAAATTGCTCCTGCTGAGCCATACAGTGCTGACATATCCTTAGAAATGGAGTTCCTGAAGCTCAGCTTCTCGCTAAACAGAAGCCTTCTGGTTGTAAAAGAATGGGAAGATGCTTTTAAGAGAGGAGAAACACTTTGTGACAACCTTCTCAACCTCAAAAATGCACATGCTGGAAACTGACAGGTCCCTTTCTTTTTCCTTGGATGGAGAAGAAACGTCTCCTTCTATTCCCTTTTCAGTATTGTTCCTTTCAAAGCGACAAATGAATAAATAAACAACATCTGGGTTGTAGAGCAGCCATCTGGGAAAGTCTTGGAAGTGAAGTGTAGAAGGGTCCCCAGAGAACGCTCAAGAGGCAGAGAGTGGAAAATAACCTGCAGAGGCACTCACCAAAGCAAGGAGCTCCATCTTCCCCACGCAGGCGCGGCAGGAGCCCACCTCTCCCCTGGACTGACACTCATCCTTCCCTGGTGCTGACGGAGAAACGTGGGCACAGCACAGATGTGTCTCCAGGACTCTGACTGGTAAAAAACACAACGGCATGCAGGGACTCTGTCCCCCTGCTAGACATTCTCTATTATTTCTGAATACGCCTCTGCTTTAGACACACATTAAATATTTTTATAGCAGAGCTTTGAATAGCAGTGCACTATGTGGTTTGGTAGACCTGAAGCACAGTTCCATGGTCAAATTGATTTAATGCTGATCTTTCATTTTCCTTTCCCACCTACAAGCTTGCATGCTCTCCCTCTTGTGCTGGCACCAGCTCAGCTTGCTGGGCTCTGCAGCCAGCTTAATCAGGAATTTGATTAAGCTGAATATTAATAATTCTTTGCTTTGGGGCCAGAGCAGTTTCCTGAACTGGCTGATTACTTGGCTGCACAAAAACTAGTCCTATGAGGAGAGAGAGGACTAGATTGTGGTGCAGGCTCACTGCACTTTCCTCAGCAGCTCCGCAGACCTAGACTATCCAGAATTCTTTGGAAAGCACATGGATGACTGTGATGTTCATAACAAAAGCCTCTTGAGCCTCCCTCCTTCTCTGACTCTTTGCTTAAGGCCTGGGTGATGTGTCAGGACTGTAGCAAGATTATTTTTGCTGCCTTTGCTTTGATCTCTATCACAAGAGAATTAAATTGTTAATTAAGTATGGAGAAGGACAGGAGAGTGAACCTTAGCATGCAAAGAATCAGAGCAATTACTTAAATCAATTTCTTTTTTAATCATGTTCTATCTGATTATTGTATTATATCTCAATTCACAAATATTTTTAACAAAAATTGGGGTGGGTTTAACATTTTCCACTGTGCTTTCTTCTAAAGTCAAACTATGACCTGTAAAAGATTTTGTTGAACTTAATCCTGCCTTTCAAAATCACTCAATTGTGTATCATTTGGAAAGTAATAAGGTAAGTCCTATGCAGGGAATAACTCCTGAAGGGTAAGGTAAATTTCAAGAGAAGAAACAGCTAAGTTTTGCAGTGGGATAAAGCTGTCCTACACTATTTGTTCAAACAGGTTTGTAATATTTTACAGCTTAGGCAGGAATCAAAAAAAGGAAACAATATCCCCATAGTTTCACTTGCACCTGATGTCATTTCCCCAACAATAAGTAGTTTCTATGACTTTTTGTTCATGTACCAAAGGCTCAGCATTATGGCCTGATGGAAAATGAGCAAGGAGTCCTGAGCCCATAGGAAGATAAATATATTGCTTCCAGATGTGTTTCCATTTTTTCCCTTGTTTATCAAGCTGCGCCCTCTGCTTCTATAGCCTCTGCATCTATATACACACACACAAATATATCTGCGTATGTATGTATGTATAATACATATCTAATATATTATATATAATTATATAACATACACAGACACACCAGAAAGAAGATGGATTTCACTTCCTTGTCCACCTGATTGCACTGTAGATCAAAATGCTGCCAAACTTTCAACAGGTCTTTGTCAGAAAAGGTGAAAATTAAATTTATGCATTCCAGAGCCAGATGCTAAGGCAGTATTACTACCAAGAGTTTGAACAGACATAATTTACGGACTTTTTAGCTCACTGGCATAAAGTACAGTTTATGCCATTGCACCTTTGTCATTGTTGTTAAGCATAACCTCGATTAATCCAGCATAGCATGACTCGTTGTTCCTCCCTCCCCTTCTTGCCAGCCCATGGCCAAATAACTCACTAAGCTTTTATGTGGCCCTTTAACAGTGGTTTCTCTTCACTTATAATATAAGCTCAGTTCTTGCTGTCCAAAAATCAGGTCACACTGTGACATGCAGGCTGTGCCAGGCATGCAGACAAACCCACCCTGCTGGCCCTGGAAAGAAACTCCTGTTCTTGTGTCTCTTCCATCTTCTGGGTCAAGAGATGGCTTAATTACCCAGAAGATCAGTCGGCAAGTCACATTCAGTGAGAGCCTGTGCTCTGTTGAGACTGGTACATCAGCTCAGTCCAGGGCTTGTTAATTTACACACACAAGTTTAAAAGCCGGGCCAGAATACAATACCTTACAAGCAAATTTGCAGTTAGTTACAGTCTTCCTGCACTGCTGTCCATGCAGAACACAGCCTGAAATGCTCTCATTGTAGTTTAATCAAAACCAATTTGGTTTATAATTTATTGTTATTTCTGGCTTGCAGAAGAATAACTCCAAGTGAAATGAAACCACTAACAAGCAAACATCTCTTCCAAAATCACTTCATGGATTCTTAAACACTTCAACACTTCTAAATTCAGTTTCATATTTGGAGAATGCCTGCCTGCACTTCAGAATACCTATCAACCATGAACTCATTTCTGTCAATCAGATTTTTTGTGATATGTAGACTGGTATTAAAAGACAGCAAATACATTTTTTGTATTATAGGTTGATGGGAACAAAGTCCATGAAGTAGAATGAGATTTTTGGCGTGCTATTTTTGCTGCTCCTGAGAATATAAAATATTTGTAATTTATTAGAAATTTAAAAGCTACCTTTGTTTAGTTTATCTGTGCCTCAGACTCTCCTGATCACTGTCAGCAAGTGCTAAAATGTTAAAAGGGAGGAAATATTATGAAATGCCACTAGAAGGTGGTGCAGTCTAAGACTGAATACAAGGGCACTTGGGCTCAATTCCAGCCTCTGGAAATTTGCTGAGGATGAAATTAATTTATGTGCAGGCAACTGTCATGGAACACACACACCTTTTATGTTCCCATATAAATGGGAAAAAAAAAAAAAGTTAAATTGTGAATTGGCCAACTGCACTGGATATGGAGAGTAAACACATCCTTCTGCTCCCTCCCCATCTACAGCATCACACCAAGATAACCCAACACTTGTGTGAGGTCCATAATCACTTGGAGATCACTGAAGGGGATCGGTGAGTGTGCAGCCAAGACTAAGGTAATGGCACCAAGAAAAAGACAGAAATCTTTAGTCAGGATTCCAGGAGAAATTGTCTAAGGTATGACTCTGAAACAGACTCCAGAAGAAAACAGTGGGAAGTCTCCATCAGCACTTAATTAAAAGGATAAAGCAACAGAAAAGAAAAGATGGCTAGGGATAATGTTTCATGCAGAAGGGAATAAATAATTTAATTCAATTCCTTCTTCCCTCTGTGCTCAGCTGAGCTGGTAACCGTGGCTTTGAGGTATTTCTCACCATGCCTAGAAGGAGGGACACGTCTAGAATGTCCTTCCAATTAACTGTAACTTTCCAGGGGCAGTCAAGGTAGTGGTGGGCAGAGTGCTGCTGCCTCTGCCAAAGCCCGAGGGGGCAAGACTGCTCATGGCCAGGCAGGAATGACTGCAGAGGAAGCAGCTGTGGGCAGCCTCACCCCAGGCAGCAGCTCAGCACTGCTCCCTGCGCAGGGAGCAGCAGCAGGGAGAGCGAGCCCTGGGCAGCAGGAGCTCTGCAAATCCCAACAGATTCACAGCAACTCTTTAAAGACAGCACGATAATGCAAGTCATAAATATTAGTAATCTATGATATACATGCACCCGTGACACACATAATTAGACAAACACAAAAAGCCACTTCCTCCCTAGTAGATGTCCTTGAAATTTCCTCAAATGCTCAAACTCCATTCTAGTGGTTTACCTTATCAACCTTGTCTCACAGAGCAGGGAAACGCATTTTTCAAATATTATTGACGTGCTGTAGAATACAAAATCTAAATGGGATACTGTCAAATTCCTGTGGTTAGAAATAAATGGAGTAATCTTCATAGTCCTGAAGTCACTAAAACAGATATGATACTTTTATCTGTGGCCATATATACATACAGTTTATCAGTGCACTTACAGGTATGGAAGATCATATTTATCTTTGCATTCCTGTGAAATGGAAAAGTAAGAAATTATTTGTCTTCCAAATGACTTGAACAGAGCGGAAATTGAAGACCTAGCCACTGTGATAGATAAACTGTTTTTTTTCCTTTAAACTACCAAGAGAAGAACGGTAAACAAACAGCTACAAATTGTATCATTAAACCATGCAAATCAAATGCGTTTAAACTTTTTTAGGTTTGGGGATAATTCAGATAATAAAAATCAATGTTTTTCTAGTGCTTACTAAAGAGGACAGCTGTCGCTTTCCGCAGTATCTGCTAACACCAGTGGCTTAAAGCTGTGTCCAAGTCAAGACCAAATCTTTTCACTGACCAGCCAGGCAGCAGCTGGATAGCACCAACTTTGGTACTGCAAGCTCATTTTAGCCACCATCCTGAGGGCACTTCTCATTCCAGAAGAGCCATCTGCCAATGTAACCTACCCTCCTCCACAGCCCAGCAGGCTGCATAATGTTCTCTTCTTTTAGGTCAGCATAAACCTTGTTGATAGCTGTTAGGGAAAATGTTGCGTTCCCAGTTCAGTGCACATCAAAATATCTGATGTTAAGGTCGGCTTCTTTGAGTACACAGCTCTTCCTGCATGAGAAGAGTCTGCAGACATGTGCTTGTATTTTCTAAGATTACATTATCTGCATTTCTTCCTCTCATCCACACGGATATATGTGCATAGAACTTACATGGGAGAAACTACACCAGCAAGGCACTGTGAGATTCATCTTTCTGATAATGATAACAAAATCAAAGAACAGAAAGCTCAGAGGGAGATGACTGTTGCAAAACTTGAAATCTAGCTAATGGCGAACAAAATTTATGCAGAAAGAGATTGTTCCACTTCCATGGGATGCTTTTTATGAGGGTGGCAGGGCAGAGGTATGTTCATGGCATCACTTGTAAGTGTCAAAAGTTGACACTACTGAGGAAGTTTGCTTCTACCCAAGTACATTAGTCATCTCCTGGATATTCAAGGCTTGTTTGCCGCTTGAGTGCACTTGAGGGAAACATGACTGACGGCAATAAAACTACTTGCAGGAATGTCTTATTGCCAGCAGACAATAACAAAGTTACCTTTCTCCCCACAGGCATTTCCCATATATCTCAAGATGTTTGTTGTGAGCAATTGGTTTCTCTGGAGGAGCCTAAATTGTTTCCGTGCTCCTGGCAGATGTTGTGCCATACCTAGAAAACTCACTTTGATGCACACACCGATAGATATCATTTTACACTCACAGAATGGGGGTCAGAATGGGCCTCTGGAGATCTTCCACTGCAAACCCTCTGCTCAAAGCAGGGTTAAGCAAAGTGGGTTGTTCAGGACATTGTCCAGCCTGCAGCAGGGGTCACTTGCTCTTTGATCTTAGGTTTAGCTCATTGTTCTGCTTCTTCAGACAGAATCTCTATTCGAAATCTTTATGGTGAGACAGCTTCACAGTTTCCCGGTGCTGGTCCAGCATCAGGTTATGCATTTGCACTGTATAGAATTAGTGGGAAGAAAGCCCTGAATATGAACAGAGGTGGAGAATGTGAGAGGCTAATAAAGCTTTAATAAGTGAGGCATTTTGGTGGCCTGTCCTGACAACATGCACTAGAAGATGCCCAGTGGGATCACCTCTGAAGAACTGATTTTATTGATCATTGGAGGGCTAACCAGAGCTCCATAAAACCTTTTCCCCTTCTACAGGAATTATGTGCTGTTCAGGCAGGGGTATCTACACACCATTGGTTTTATATTCCTCACACAAGCTGACTCCATCAATTCCCACTGAACAAATTTCTGGCATGTCACTCACTCTCCCTCTGACCTGATACTTAGAGATTTCACGATTTCAATAGAGGAACTAATTTACGGATTTGAGACTGGAACAACAGACCGCACATTAGCCGACATCCAGCAGCAGAGCTGCAGTGGATTACACGTTGCTGCAGGCTCTGACATGTGTTAATTACACAGTGGTGCTTGGACCAGGTCAGATCAAAGGCCACCCTAGCCTGGGATTTTTTCCCCAGCAGCAAATGCCTAAGGAAGTCTACGAGAACAAGGCACATATTTGTGGTACTTGCCCCAGCCCTCAGTGATCTGCAGAACAGGCAGTTCCCAGGCCAGAGGTCATATCTTTGGTTTGGACAGCCACAGATGAACTCTTTTTTTCCCCGTAGTTTTTCCTCATTTGTTGATTACACTTCACATTTCTTACATAACTTCTAGACGGCTGCCAAAGGTACCTAGACTACTGCACAAACTTCCTAAGTGTCCTCTGGGATGGATACTCTGATTTACCAGGTTAGTAAATTAATTACAACCAGAAAGAGAGCTTGAATTTCAGAAGTACAATCACCTAAAAATCCTACTGTTCTCAAATCAAAAAAATAAAACTAGACAAAAACCCCAAACCATAACCACCAGAGAGTGGGCAGAATTCAGGTTTCAGCTTTCTTTGCACTGTGTGCTGAGGCTTACAGAGAGTTAGATGCTGCTCGAAGTTTCCAGCTAATCACAACCAGACCTGTTCGTGAACACACATCTCTTTCTCAACTGACAGGTGTCATTTAAAACAAAGCATGATCCTTGCTCGGGGGAGACTTTTGCATCCTAGGATGTTGCCTATAGTTCTGCTGTTGAAGAATCATGCTCTTATGCTGAGGATGTTCTGTACCTCTAGTCTTGTCAAATATATCCCAAACTGGTATTTAATTGTATTTGAGCACTTGAAATTAGCATGCCTTATTTACGCTTAAAGTACTGGCAGCCTTCATAAACGGTGTATTAACATTAATTTCTAAACTTCTAGATTAGTTAAGCTGCATCTAATGGTAGCTAATGAAATATGTGTTGAATATTTTATAATGTTGATATAATATCTGGAAATTAAAGAAAATTAGTTAAACTGTGACTGTGTACAGAAGTAGGCCATATCCTGTATATTTTTAACTCATTTTCCACTAATTAGAGCAGAGGGTATGCTTAGTTAGGCATAAAATTAAGCAATAAAATGCTAGTGATTCAGTAAGCATTACTGGTATTTTGCTAATTAACAACTCCATGAAATCTAATAGTAGCTCTCTTATCATTTGAATCAATGAAGTATTGATCTTACAACAATATGGACATATCTGAGGAAGTAACTGCCACCAACTGCACTCGCACAGCCTCATTTAAAATAAAATCTAATCACTGTTTTTCTGTAAGAGAAAACGAGCTTTTACATATGACATTTTCAACTATATATAGAAGTGTATAATTCTATCATATTACAGTTAGGTTACTCAAAAGTGACATAAAAAGCAAACTACCTGAAAAAGCAAACAGAAAGAATAATAAATTTATTCTCGTTGGAATCCTTACTTTCACAGAGTACATAAGTTTGAAAGGCCTATTATATCAACTAGATCCTCACCCTATCAAGAAAAATTATTACATAATATGCAGGATTAAGTAAGTGAGTATAGGTGTTTAGTCTTCTTTCTCGATCTAGACTGTCTTTTCCTGGTTTCCTGAGTTGCCTGGTGGCTGTATATTTAAAAAAGCTGTCCAAGAAAATGCCTGAGAAATGGGAAAATTCAGCAAATCTCTCCCTCATTGCTAACATGCCTCCAAACCCCTCCTGTCTCTCAAGACAATGGACAGTGAACATGACAAGTTTTCCTGACAGCAAGACCAAAATTAACAATGACAATACACTTTATAATTATTCCAGTAGCAAAAATCAATACAGGTCAGATGTCTCTCAGGATGAGATTGATGCAATTGCTTTTGAATAATAATTTCGTTCCAGTTAATGAAGCCAATAATATTTAAATGGTGCCCTCTTTGCAACATTAAGTGGTGCAAAACTCTAATTCATGATTTTTTTTTTTTTTAATTATTACGGTTCCAGAATTTTTCATCACTGAATGATTCATTGGACAATGCCAGATTCAAATATCTGACAAAGATTTCTTTGTATAAAGAATTACACGCTCCTAAACCTTGAACAGGGTAAGCCAAAGTTGACTATTAATTTTTTTCTTTAGTTTCAAAGTCATTGGTCATTAAATATTAATCTGCATCCCAGAGGAACCAGAGTGCATGGCCTTCAGCATTGAAAGAGAAGAGCTCCTTGTGATTTTTTGCAAGGCCTGAGCAGTCTCCAGGGGTTGGTAAGGAAGTAAAGAAAGTCTCTATTATCCTCTCCTGCCAGCCTTGGCAATACAAACCCCACTTTGCCCAACACAAAATCATGGCTTTGCCACAACACATGGCGCGGAGTTTTCAGAGGAGTGATGCTGATGCCTTGTGCAAGTGCAGGACATCAGTGTTGGATTTCAAAACCTGCAAACCCAGGAAAAACCTGTTCCAGGAAACTCTCTTATAAGTCTTTTCAACTAAAAGAATCCCTACACATCCCAAATGGATTATTTGGTCATGCCATTTATCCCTCCAAGACAAGCCAAATTTTATTTTTTGTTATTTTAGCCATTTTCTTGTTTTCCAGGGCACACTCTCTAGTTTCCTACCAGGTCTTTCCCACTATACACTGCTCCATATTCTACCAAATTATCTCTATCTCATTCCTGTGCCACAGAACATGCTTTTAATGCAAGGCATTTTACCAGAACAGAAACAACTGGGAAAAAAATTCCTCTCAAGGAAGCAAATACCCTGATTGTTTTCCAGGAGTGTTAAAAGAATTGCTCTCACACCTTTATGAAAAAGGGTAGTAGGTCGCATTTCCAGAGGGACATCTGTGTCTCTGACTGGTCCTATTGCTTGAGCCAAGTCTCAGAAGACCAAAAACTAATGCCTGTTTGTGGAAGAGCCACGTTCACGGGTGTAAAAGCCAAATTGCTCATTACGGGGGAGGCAGCAGAGAACAAATGTCCTGTGCTGCAGTACATTCACTTCGTTGCTTCACGAATACCTTAAGGTAAACAGGGACCAGAGCCAGTTTCAGGGTTTGTGCTTGCAGTATGAAACAAACCCAGCAGAATTGCTCTTGCTTTTTTAAGGGAAAGATCAACCACATGTACAAAGTGTCTGAAACTGCTGGAGCTGTAAGACTGGGGATGATGCCCAGTTCATAAAGTTCACAGATGGACTGGACCATGAAGAGGAATTTCCCCATTGATGACCAAAAGATCACCTTATGTCCAAAAAAAAAAAAAGTGTAGTATTCTCTTAATACGCTTTAGGGGTTAATGGTATAAATTTCATACATCCAGAGAGAGATGTAATTCACACTGCCATTTCATAACCATATCAAGGCCCACTAGAGCCAGCCACAGGCACAGAGATTGAGAAAACAGCCCAGTAAAGATGGTGAGCTGAATTACAAAACACTGTATTCCCTGCACTCAGCGGAAGGTGACGTGCTAAAACCTAAAAGGGAATTCAGCTGCTATGGTCCATTTATTCCTCCATCCTTCTGAGACTGCAAACTAGCTGGCTGTGTGCAGCACCAACCATTTAGTCATAGGCCACAAACAAATTAGAGCCAGCACATCCCTACCTTCCAGCAACTGGAAGATTAAATGCTCCACAGCTTGTTACTGGCTGTGTAAATAACCCACTCCTTCAAATCATTGCTTAAGAGGCATTTTAAAGACCTTTCAGGTAATTGCTATATTTGGTTCCAGAATCAACATAGCCTGTTGCTAATGAATTATTTCTAATAGGAATCAGATCCTGTATTCTTCAGACTACTGCAAAAGAATATAAATTACAATGCATCTAAAGATTGCAAGGAAAAACAGTTCAGTGGTCGTACGTTGAGCTTCAGACTGTGAAAACCCCTGCAATGATGCTACAAATTTTAGGTTGGTAAAATTACCCAAAGAGAGGAGCATCATGAAATTATGTCCGCCCTTTCTTCTCCCTAAATCCAAATGGAAAAAAATAGCAAAAGATGTTTCAGGGAATTGTTAAACGATGACAATTTCAGCCCAGTTAAAGGGAACATTTCACTCTGGCCAAGGACAGTTAATTCTAAGGCCACATCTGAAAAATCAGAAAGAGCTGGAACAAAAGCAACCATAATTATTTTTAAACTGCCTCATTAATGTAGTGTTAAGCATCAGAATATTGTAAGGAGGGGAGGGTGCAAGAATTAATAGTTTTATTGTAAAAATAAATTGCTCTGTCATCCTTCTTTTTCTATTTCTATCTAAAGCTTCCACTCATAATTGAGCCCACTAAATGTAGCCTTTGTTAGATGAAAATGTGGCCAGGCCGTTAGCACCCTTTTTATCTGATGGCTTAATGCAGTAAAGTTTGCATTATAAAAATGAACACTGCAAAGGAAAATTAAGTAGAAAGAATTTACTAAGGATCAAGTTACTTTTTAAGGTAAGTGCTTTTTAAAGGAGTTCAATCAGTGCTGCTGTTTCTTTTGGTTTTACTAGAATCCATATATTTATATATTACATATAAAATCACAATAATGGGATTTTCACATACAAAGTACATTAAATTTATCACTGGTACACAATTAAATTGATCCATTGTGCTGCAACATGTGACTGATTTTCTAATGACAGGCAGAAGAGAAAGGTAAAAGGATAGTATATTCCTCTTCAGCAATCTTTTTAATGCATTGTAGACATGTTCACGGTAAGTTACTGTAAAGATGTTTACACCTTTTAAAGGTGAAAAAATATATGTACTCTACATGATATGGGTTAGTTATTTTTCTACACTGATGGGCACACGAAGGGGAAATATTTGCAGAGTGGTTTGGAGGACTGGAGAAGGGATTGGTCCTACCTCACACACAGAACTGTTTCTTCTCCCAAGGGAGGTACAAGAAACATTTTTGGGTAACCGTCCATTGTTTCCTTGCTATGCCACAAAGGTTCTAAGCAGGGCAGTTGTAACAAGGCTCCTCTTTGAGACAACCCATTTAACAACTGGTGTGAGCTGTATCCTGCCCATTCAGTGTCCTGCTACTTGTAAATGTAAGTTGTAAATTGAAAATTGTCCATCACAGCTACCCACTGCAAAATCTGAAAGACACGGCTGCGATTTAGACACCAAACCTGGCAAACTTCCAAAATGCTTAGACTGAATTTCACCGTGCAACTGGTCACAACACCGTCTCTGCACGTCTCAGGATTGAAAGTGTTTACTCTTCCAGAGAAGAATGTCAAATGAGGAGTTTCCCACATCAATGTTAGAAATATGGGACTGATCTTCACGGAATCCAGTTGCTATGCCAAAGTTACAAGAAACCCATTGGCGACTTGAGACTTTTTCTCCCGAGTTGTGTTCTTGTGCTGGAAGCTTTGAGCCACCTTTTCTATGCCTAATGTTTGCAGGTAAATCCTTTCATCAGTACAAGATCACAATGACGGCTTCACTTTCAATTTCCTACATACCTTTACACATTCCTAACTTTCTTGTTCAGCTCAGCTTGTTTCCGTTTCATCTTCAACACCAGTGAAAGATAAAGACAGAAATCAAAGTGAGGTGGAGAAACAGAACCGTAGTGTCAATTTTCAGGAGTTTAGCCCTGTCAGGTGCCAAACGCTCAGGAGCTGCTCCTTGGCTTGCAGACATGCAGCTCTGAGTCCTTTGATTCTGCTCACACATTGTTATTTTCGGACAAGTTCCTGCCTGGCTGCTGCAGTGTCATGGTGATGCAGTCTCTGAAGGTGCTCTTTCTTTAATCCCTACCCTAACACAATGGCACTCTCAAGAAAAGAAGCATTTTTAATCACCTTTTGATTCTGAGCTGTCTTTTTCATTGCTAATAATGTTGCCTATTTCTCTGTGACTAGGGGAAAAGAAAATTGTATATATGCATGTATGCCGACAATCATGTGGAAAACTGCCCATACAATAATTCACATTTCTTATTTGTCACTGACAAGAATATTAGCTGGTTAATTTTCAGCTTTATCAAAACACTAAATTACAACTGCAATGAGTTCATTGATTTTCAAGGCAATTTTTTCCCCCAGAGGGGTGGTTTTCTTTCAACAAACCATGAAAATTCATGTATTACAGAAATGAATCTAATGATTGATATCTTCCTATTGTCACCTTGTAGCTGGAGGTCTGTAGCTTATTCCTTGCCATTTGAATAGTGATTAACATAATAATTAGTTTTTTACATAAAGTCTTGATCTTCCCGAAGGAACTGTGGATCTTCTGTTGAATATAAGCTATTCAATTCTCCTTTAAATGAAGGACAGAGTTTGCTATTAGCTGTAATAGACCAGTTGATTTGTTGGACGAATTAGAAGAGCACCTAGTTATTCAAGTTCTTCTAAACGTTCCTGCTCCAGACAAGTTCTTGGGTACAAAAAGCTCATTTTCCCCACTTCATCATCTGATCTATTAAAAGATTTTATCTGTCCCTACAACATTCCTTGTTCCTGTATCCTTAAACAAACAAAATGTCTAGTGCCATCACTAAATAAAAGCATAACCTGAAAATCAGACTCTTCAAAGTATATTTTCTGTGTATTTGCTTCATGTGATCTCTTGGGCTTCAAAAATACTTTTTAAAAATGCATGATGATGCAAAGAATTGTAGAGAAATTATTAACAGCACCAAACCAGATTGCAGCAGAGCAATGTGACTGCCTCCCCGCACAGCTCTTGACAAGAAGAGATTTTACAGAGTTTTGTGAAGAGTTCTGGAAATCCAGGATTTCAGAGAGATTATGAAAATCCTCCCAAGATAGATTTTAGGGGATAAGGGCAGATACCGTCTCCCCAAAGCCTCATCATTTGCAGTGATGTAATCTTTATGGAGGATTTGGAACAGTACTCAGCTCTCTTGTTTGACAGACAAGGTGGATGTTGGACACCTAAAACAAAAGCATTGGGAGAAAAGTTTTCTAGGATTTATTTCCAGTGCAGCTTTGAAGATTTGGTGAGTTCAAAGACCTCTGTGTTGATCTGGCTCTTCCTAAGCAAATAATCAATACCTAATATTCACTCTCTGGTTTCTTGTTTAACATTATTCACAATTAATTGATGTTTCAAGACTCAGAGAAGAAAAACTGTTATGCCTGGAATAAAATGCACAGAAAATCTCTGTATTGCAAAGTAGGAAAGGAGCATGGGACTCCCACTCTGGGAAGAGAGCAAACTGGAAGAACATCTCTACTTGGGAACAGTGAATTAAGTGTTTTATCACTAAATTTCTCGAATGCCTTAGGAAATATTGTCAATCTCCATCAATGTAGCACATCAGTACTATACCTGGCACAGTACGGACTGCAGAATAAATCATACTTCTGATAAAATCACTGGTGTCCCAATGAGGTCAATAGCAAGGACCTTTTAGGACTCCATTCACTTCTTCACCATCCACATTTGTGGAAGTAATTTATTAGCTGGCAAATAACTCAGAGTTTGTGCACTCGAATGGCCAAACTAAGGGAACTCAATTATTTTCCTTCATACATTAAGATATGAATGAAGATATGACTACACCACTTTGAAATATCCAACAGGATAATGTAAGAAATAGAAACCAATACAAGCTTAGTGGGTAAGTTTTAGTTGTTGTCCTTCTCCAGCGCAACAGCAACAGGAAGAGGGAAGTGGCAGAATAAAATTTAGCAAAGCTATTAAGCTCATCTGAATTTGTACTGCAGCTAATAACCCTTTCCTAGTTTACTTTCAAGTTATAAGGAGTTACCTTGAACATTTGGCCAAAGGACTACTTTGGAGGACAACTTCGGTGGGAATTAATTAATCTGAAACTTGCTCCTGGGTAGATATTAATTACGTATGTTAATTAGAAAGAAAAGCTTGAATGGCTGCTGCCGTTGCCCTGTGATGGCTCAAAACACATTTAACTATGTCATTCCAGTGTTAGTAACTGTTTCCCTCTTTCCCAGCCTGTTGGAAACACAGCAAAAGAAGTTAAAGCTGAGGGAAAGGGTAGCATAGAGGCAAGGAGACAAAATATTGGAAAGTCTTGCAGATGAAGGAGGAATTAAAGATTTGCAGAAACTCATATTTAGTCTGTTCATGTTGCTGTAGATCTCAATGTGAGAAAATTGTAGACATAGATAATTTAAGTGACTTTTAAAGAGAAGGAATGCATCTTCTCAGGCTCACTTTGCACAGGGTGGATTCAGCGTGGATCTTTGTCGAGGTTGGTGACAGCATCACATCCCCAGGAACAAAATGCCTCGCCGTGGGGCATAAAAAATGTTCTTGCAGCAGAAAAAAACCACCATCTATAAAAGGTGTTACTAGCTGACAGATTACCCTTGCACTGAAACCAAGATAAAACCAGTTACAATAGCACACTAAAGAAACATGGTTAATATTGTTGGAAACACAGAGAGGAGCTTAAGTGGGGTTGTAAAAACCTGCAGTTCACCCAGGGAAACCACGCCAAATGTAAAACTCAGTGGAAGAGATGCAGGGAAAGCTGCACCAGTGAAAGAAATGCAAGAGCATAAAAAGACAGCAAATTAGGTACAGTGCTCAGTTATACAGAAACAGAAAGGACTGGAAGAATTTAGGGCCACAGAATGGGATTTCAATCTCTCTCCAGCCTGCTATAAGCCCTCAGTTTCTTTATCATCATTACTATCATTCATTACCACAGAAGTGGAGAAAGATTGTGAGTAGACTGAAAGCAGTGCCAATGGCAGTAAAAGACTTTATCTAATTAAAAGTAAGCATCAAAGAGAACAAAAAATTGTTTACTCTGAAGCACAAAGCAAAATGGATCAGTTAAAGCATAGGAAGTCCAGGGTGAATAAAATGGAATTTGCCACCTTCACTGTGTCTATTCCCCTCAAGAATTTGTAGAAACTTTTAACTGGGATACCACAGATCTTCATTGCTCCCTTGATGAACAGGAGGGACTCAGATGTGCCTCACTCTGTGGTCTGTACGACTATGTGGTCCTGGACAGAAGGCAGAAGTGCTGCTGGGCAGCATTGCTGGAAAAATATACCACCTCATATGAGGGTGAGAACGGCACTATATTTTACCTGGAGCTATAGGCCGTTTGGAAGGTGTACAAAGCACTGATGGGTGTTTTTGTACCCGTTTCTCTTCACTGCTCCACAAAGTCAAACACATGGTATTTAAATTGGTTTTTTTAAAAACACGAATAGAAGAGGCTCAGTCATTTTCTGGTTTATGTTCAGTGTTTATGTTTTAAAGGGATTAGGAGTTGAGGTTCAATGTAGCTTTCACTTGAAACTAAATCCCATCTCTGTGTATGATTAAGCTTTCTAATAACTTTTGCACTGTAACCAGCTTCCTTTGTCTTTTTCTAAAATACCCCCAACTCTATACTTATTTACAAAAATTGGCTTAACTTCCTGCCCTGCCATTTATTTCGCTCCCATTTTCATTAAAAATTAAGTTTTAATGTAAAAAAATTGTGTTGTGTGTCATCTCTTGAATATTAAAAACCCTGTGCCTCTCAGTGTATCTTTGGAATCCTTTCCCTTAAAATTGGCTTCAATGAGCTGGTGAATCTGATGCTGTAGTAATGTCCTAGCATCTGGAATGAAGCCTGTGAGTTTGGTTAATTCTCTTCTATGCTAGAGACTTCTGACTAGCAAGAGTTGTCACTCAAATATTCCAGATAAGGAGCAGGGATTCTCTTGAAGAAGTTCCAGGCCAAATTTGACTCTGCTGCCTTGTTAGCAGTTTTGAAGTATACCTTTCCATCCATGAATCCTCAAGGAATAATTAGCAAAGAGAAAGAAGATCCATAAGGACAAAACAGCCATTGTTTCCAGAGCACAGAAGATAAGAAAGAGAGATACCTCCTTCCCTGTGGGCTCCAGGAAAAACAGCATGCACTAATGGAGCCAGCAGCAGCTGGATTACAGGTAAGACCTCACAGGTTAAACAATACCTGTAACAAGCACATGTCTTTAATGTGAGATAGGAAGAAACCAGCTTTTTATCCTTTCTTCTGGGATTAGACTACTGAGAGCCACGAACAAGCTTTCTTCCCTGTGAAACTAAATGGGTTTCTATGTGGAATAAATCATTACTGCAATGGAAAGAAAAATTATTATTCCCCAATTAACCCAAATTAGAAGCCTGGTGATGTTTTCTGGAATTAAAAAACACCTCTTAACCTTCCACAACCAATCCATTTGACCTTGATCTTGAAAACACCTCCTTGCCTTTGGTGATTGATTTTAAATAGACTGACGATGTCCCTCTTGTTGATGCAGAACTAATTAGCATTTGTTTTCATTATGAGATTAGAGCAGCACAACACCCCTTCTATCATTCTACTATTGACACTGTTTTTTGAAAGATCCAAAGCAGCTGAATGCAGAAAAAGCTTCCAGAGAAGTGAAAGTAGATACAATGACTTTTATTCCAGGGTCCACAGTCAAAGTGAATCAAATGTCTGAGATGTGCACATCTCTGTGTGTCAGGCTGAGGATGAATGTGAGAAGTTCTCATGCATATGCTGCTGTCCAAAACCTCCTTCTCTCTCATTGGGGTGCTTTACATTGTTTTGACATAAAATCCACAGTAAAAAGAGAAAAAGAGCTGGTGATTCAAACTGCAACATGAAAAGAAACCTTCTGATAGAGTGATGCCTGCCTTGCACTCCCCAGCTGGCTGCCTTCCCACTTGCACACCTTGGTGACTTGTCCCCAGAGCTGGCCAGGAGGTCAGGGGAAGGTGGACAAGCCACCATCCAGAATTCCTGCTGTGCTCCGCCTAGACCATGACAATCTGGATCATTTGCACGGTCTTGGTGCCCAAGGGACAGGATGGACTTTACCCTTCTATTCAGTCTCCTACTTTCTATCCATTGCTGTGGTCAGCAGAGATACCCTCATCCAGAGCAGGCACTAAAAGGGAGAGGCAGCAGGACTTGCCCAGTGAAACAGAGCATCTTTTAGCTGAAGAGTTAGAGAGTAAAACACAGAAAACCAGTAGACTTCTAACTCTATGCATTAACTGGAGTCTTATAATGTATTTTAACATTATCGCTCTTCCCTCCCCAAAATGAGAAATTCCATTAACAGCATAATTAGCCCTCCTTTAAATAGCTAATTACACCTAACTCAGCCATAATGTCTAATTACTGGTTTATTCACTCTGAGTGGTTTATAACATGAGAAATTACTGAGATTAAATTAGATCAAAGGGTAACATAAATGTATTTGCATTTCAAACTGCCTTTGAAGGCAGAGGTGGTGCTGGAAGGGGACTGGAGTGGTGGAAGAGAAACAGTAGCTTGAAGGTACAGCTACATTGCCACGAGCAGTCAACATCTGTTCCCTTCGGAGCCTTTCTTCCTCCGTGTCCACTTGGGGATGTGTGCTCTACACCGGGAAGAAACGTGCTAGATCTCTGAGAGCATTTGTTACAGCGTCATCATGTGCCAATAGATGGATGTAATTACTCTCACTGCCTATTGAAGATCATGGGAGGAAAACTGAAGCAAAAAGCTGCAGTAGAATCATAGGGAGCTACACTAAGCCAATCCTGCAGATTTCAAGGGCCTCTGTGGTGTTACCATAATAAAAACATGTTACCTAAAATGTCTGTACAATGGGTGAGGAATAAGTTTTACCTCATTATCTCACAGCAAAATAATATGGCTTTTAAAATTATTATTTAAAATTTTCCCTATAAAGTAAAAATGGGGCAATTACTTCCAGAAAGTAAAATTGTTTTTCTGTGTGGGAGCTGATGTTGGGATAATGGTGAAAATGGCGTTACGCCAGGAGATGGATGGGTGGAGGGGTTTTACAAGACACCAGTGTAAAAGTCTGAGGGGCACTGAAACAATAGGAGAAAAAAACATTCCTCAGAATGCTCTCCCATCTCTTCTCCCATTCTTCTCATTTGCAGTCATAAACAGCAACAAGTTTTCCTTTTTACACTTATCAAAGCTGCATAAAAGGCATGTCAGCAGCAAAGAAGTATTTCAGAGTGGGGTGCAATGTTCATTCTTGTCACTAAGATTCTATGAGAATTCTGTGGTCAAATCAAGACTGGTAACATCTTGAGGTCAATAGCTTATGAAGAAGTACCTCTTTTACTCATGATTAAAAATAGGGAGACATTGCACAATAATCTATGAACACTTTGCTCAACTCACTTTTGTCACAGTGTACAACATCCTTATCCTTCATATCTCTGTCCTTTCAGAGATACATCAGTAGAAACATTTTCAATGACTGATAAGCAACAGGGGAGTTGAGCTTCATGCATGGCAGAATCAAATTAGCAGAGACAGGTCATAAATTATACAGATAGTTTTTCATCCATTTCCTATAGACTGTACAGCTAATTATGAATTCTGTAATTACTGTGGCATATGCTAACCAAGCATCCCATCCCTGGCTAGTGTTATGCTCCATTACAGAGAGAAAGTTAATGATGGCCTGTGGTTCTGACATTAATCTGGACCACACAAACTAATAGCTGAAAATTGGTGTTATTGGGGATCCCCTTCTGTGGTCTCTTGCTTGCATTTGTTAAAAACACATGTCCTCCTTCCTGAGAAAGAATAAGCCCATTTGAAAGGCAGTCTTTCTTATGGTTAGTTATTAATATTACCAATATGATTCAAATACAATGATCGAAGAAAAATATTTCTTTTTTATATGCTCATGGTTTCTGGGGAACTCTACACATTACTAGCGCACAAAGAATGAGAAAGCACAAAACCCAGGAAGTTGATGGACAAGATTTTACTGGGAAGCTGCTGAATGCAGGATGAAAGAGACAAAGACAGCATCACAAACTTGAATTTTTTTTCTCACGTGTCTTCCGGGATAAAACCATTGAACTGATCCAAGTCAGTTATATCTCAGCCTCTTTTTTTTTTTTTTTTTTTTTTTTTTTTTGGTATAACATGGATCAGTCCCTTTAAGAGAGCACACATGAAAAAAAGGGGGAAAAGGTAAGGTGAGAAGATGATGTGTTTCTCATTTGACCTTCTTAACAAAAAAAGTCAGAGTTTATTAAGCACCCATACAAAACATCCCATATTCTTTTTAGAGCTCTTACCATGTCTCTCATTTCTGTGTGAAAGCAGATTTGCTGCTCTCACAAATCATTCTCTCCTTGACATGCTCCGATCTATTCTTTGATGTGACTTCCTATAACCATCTGCATTATTCTTAAGCACAGACTTCTAGGGACGGGGGAAGACACCGCATGCCATTGTTGCCTAATGTACAAAATTTTCATATTTTCATGATTGTTTCATATTTCCTGGCTTTTCCTAGATGTGACCACCAAATCCTCCTCAGATGAATTATGACTATGACATTAATTTCTTACACTCAGGCATAAAGTCAAATCCACAAATATTTTGCGAAGCTCTGTACACACCACTATATTAGACACACTAACACTTCAGCACACTCTATTACATTTAAACAGAAAGATCTCATTGCATATGCAAACAATCTTTTGTATGTGTAAGAAAGGTGGGACAATGAATACCAAAAATATCCATATTTTTGCCTGTTTACTCTTAGTTCTGCCTGCACAATATTCCCACAGTTGCATGGAAAGATGCCATTTCCTTCATGTCACAGAACAAACAGGTTGGTTGCTGCCAAGCTTTATTTATTAGCTGAAATAGAGATATTTGATAATTGTCACTAGGGAAAGCAAACGGAATTTTTGAAGAAGCCTAAGGGAATTGATGTCCATCATCAACCAAATTTCAAATGGAGCTGGGCATCTAATCCTTTGGTATTTCAAGGAAAAAAAAAAAAAAAAAAAAAGCAGAAATGAACATTTCAATAACTGGATTAAGCACATAAAGAAAACTCTTGCCATCACTCGCATTTGTGCAGTCAATGGTTGGCACTGAGTGCTCTGGTTGAACAAATGAACACAAACAAAACAGGAACTAATTGAAACAGAGCAGTCACAAGATTCTGCATTATTTAGGTTCTGCTCATTTTTAATAAGGGAATTACTGAAATACAAAATAGTTTTCACACTTTGGGAGTTGAGTAGAGTGTTTTTCTACTTCACATATCATGAAGGACACTAACAGTCTCCTCTCTTTGCACATAATTTATCTCAGATGAGTCATTAGACAACACAGAAGAGCAATGACTCTGATATTAATGCCTCTGTCACCCTGTGTATTAGTTGACATTCCTCTAGATGCTGATGTCCCTAGGAAAATGACGATGCAATGAGTTCCAGGCCCCTACAGGGCACAAAGACCTCTCTTCACGGTGTTTGAAGAGAGCTCTGTCAATTACAAATTGTTACACTACTGACTGAACAGGCAAGTCCTCACTGTTCTGCACTCAAGGTGGAAATCCACATCCAAGCAAAGATGCAGTTCATGGTATTGCTCATGGTAATCCCCTCTTGGGAGGAGAAGTCATCGCTTCTCTTTTTAGATCATATGCATGAGATCTTTAGGACAAGCAGCCTACTCTTGTTGTGTTCACACCAAATGTCCCACAGCATAATTTAAACTGATATTTAAACCTCTAAACTTTGCTATAATGCAAGCAGCAACCCATCATAATGACTCATAGCAAAAGAAAGCCCCTTGGGTGTCACGCTGACAACCAGTTCTGCTTCCTGCAGTGCCATAGGGTCAGAGCTTTCTTTCTCTTTTCTTGCAGAAATCAGCACTAAAAAGTCAGTTAGAAGTCAGACACTTTAGCCAAGGACCATGTCCAAGTTAGGGAGTGTTATACTCTGTGTCATCTTAAACAAATCACCTGATGCTCTCACACCTCTGTGCCTTAGTTTCCAAACATAACATTGTGATAAAACCCATTCCAGTTGATAGGAACATCGTGCAAATTAACCTTTCCAAAATACAGGAAAAGCTTCTAATATACTGCTAGGTTTCTTTAGAAATATGGTTTAGTCGAAACACTGGTCATGAGCACATCCCAGCATTGTGCAGAATAATTCCATTCCCAGAAGTATTTCTTCAGTAAGAAAGAAGCACATCAGACATATGGACAGAGACCCACCAGAGAGGAAAAAGTACCTATCGTAATGTACAACCCAATGTAAAGAGCAATCAGCAGTTTGGGAGACCTATAAGGGCTCCTCATTGACAAAAGAAGCCGCAAAATAGTCAAGCAATTTGTGAGGTAGCAGCAGCCTGTTCATGAATCTTTTGGCTGGCTTAAGATAAGTGAGGTTGCTGATGGCCTGGCCTTTCTCCACAGAGAGCTGACAGACACTGTCTCTTCATTTGAAACAATTCCCTGGAAAGGCAGGAGTGATGGTGCATCTTTAACTAGATACTGCTTCCTATCAAGGAGGTGCACCTTTTACTCTAACGACAATTTTGAAAATGAAGGGCACACTGCTTCAGTAATGAGAACAGAGAACTCTTAAGGTGTCTATATTCCCTCTTTCCCCCATTAATAAAAGCTTTCATTAATAACTTAGCCTATCTGTTGTTTCAAGGGCAAAACAGCACTCATATTTTCAGGTGTACAGACAGTGATGAATTTTGGAAAGTTCCTATGAATAAGCTTTTGTCAGCCTTTGCCATATTCTCCTTTTTAGATTTTCCTAGTATCCTTTCTAGGCTTTCTTTCTGAGATAAAAGCCTTTGCTAGAAAACAGGAGAGCACAATGACTTTCAATAACAAAACTACTGACAAACCAACACAGATTTTCAAAGACAGACTAGAAGTCATTAATTTTTTATTTGTTTCCGGAAGGTGTCAGCAATCCAATGTCAGATTTTGGACCATAGTATGTAACAAATGAAGGCTGTAAACAAAGAACACTTCTACACTGGCAGAAAAAGTGCAGAAGAATTTACCATGGAATCATTAAGAAAGGTTTGAACTATCATGTTCTAGATAACATTTAGAAAACTTTCTTACAAGTTTTCACAGACGTACATTGACATGAATGTTCTCCTCAGTAATCCATCCAGGCCCCAGCCACAGGAGAGTTATTTGATTTGCAAGAACTCCTGCATTCTCAAGATATCCTCATCAGATGTTGACAGCCAAATGAGACGAGGAACCCAAGAACTCCTTCCTGTGTCAGACATTATTTATCATGCCTCTTATGTCAAAGAGATCTCCAAAACTCAGGTTTAAAACTTTTATGAGGCTTCCTGGCCCCAGGGAGATCTAAGCTCTCATGGAAGAGCACACACATTTGGTAGCCCTCTGGATGCGCAGAAGAATTGTCAAGTATATGTTTTCAGGATGACACACCATTTGCCAAAGTCAGTTAGGAGAATGTTACCAAAGACAGACCTTTTTGCTGCATTTTGGAATAGCTGTCTTGGGATTTGAACAAACTGTTGACAAAAAGAAAACAGGTGGGATACTGAGTTATTCATTCCTGAAATCTGCTGTATATCTGTGGCATGTGGTTCCTCAGATATTTTTATCTTATCAATGCAGTGTCAAACCACTTCCAACCATAAAATGCAAAAGAACAGCTCACAGCTTCTGCTTCTAGTGTGTTTGATATAGGAAAGCAGAAGACAGCGGGTGTTCCTGGTACTTTTGCAGAGATTTTTACATGACTGTTACAGTGAAATTTTGGATCTGGAACTGCTTTATGGTCAGATAGGTATTTTACAGATGGGTTAAAACCAGATGATTTGTGCTGACCTCCTGCATTACCAGAGCATGTCCCTGTATTTCTTGTGCAGGAAGGCAGTTCTGTAGGGGAGGAAGACAGATTTTTTATATATATATATATATTTTTTTTAAATATATATTTTTTTTATATATATATATATCTATACATACATACATACATACATATACACATACAAAAGCGCTTACAGGGGTGTTAGTAAAGTACAAAAGCCAAGCACTGGGAAGTGCCAATCATATTTGTCCAACTTTAGCTAAACACTCCTGTACAAATGTATTATGGCAGTGCCATGAGGTGTGTGGTTATCCCCAGGACTGCAGCCTCGTTCACACACTGACTGGCAGCACCAGACAGTTTTGCTGACAGGGAATCTTTGTTTTATTGCTGATAATCTGGCCCTTCTTCCTGCATCACAGGTAAATCCTGGTTTGAAAACAAAATTCTCATTTCTTGTCAACTTTTCAGTAGCACTTCTTACAGGATTTTTTTGAAATTCAATCTACAGTGTTGACAGAAGGTAAGAGGTAGTGCTATTCCCATTTCACAGACAGGGAAAGCCAGCACAGAGGAAATGATAAAATACAAGAAAATATGAGTCATTTCAGATACAGGGGGATTTCAGTATGTGATTATTCACACAGGACTGAACTATGCACAAACACTAGGGAAGCACATTCAAGTTCCTACAATTTACAGAAGTGTGCTTCAAATGACTTCCCATTAAATGTTTTAATACTGCAAGTTTCTGATGGGAAACTGTGTCTGGTTTCCCACAGGAAATGAAACATATACAGTTGTGCCATCTGCCTATTCATCTGCCGCTAATATTCCTTCCACCTCATTTCTAAACCTGCTGGCTGGTTTCAAACAAAATTGGTGGAGGAAAAGTCTTCTAAGTGAGTGCCTCTAGGGCTAACAAAAACTAGCAACTAACAGAAAGACCCAAACAACAGCCTTCATCGAGAGAAAGGGAACTACACTTCTGCCCTATTCCTGTCCTGCTAGGCAGTTCCAGACCCCCTACTCAGCACACACAACTTTCAACTGGCTGCTTGCTCAGGGATTCAGGGCACAAATGCATGGAGTTAACAACCATGTTTCCCTTTGAGAAGCTGTGTTCTCATCTGGTGATACAAAACAGAGAAGCGAAACAGAGTAAAATCATCGCCAAGATATGCAGTAATGAGCCCTCACCAGACAATGGAAGAGGCACCATTTTTGTGAGCTTAGAGGCATTTATGGCATAATAAATGCACTTTTATAAAATATATAACTGCAAGCAGAGGAAGAATTGGTTGCTTTTACCATAAAGCATTCCTAGGTAGGGTGATGCAAGTGTTTGTGGCACAGAAAATTAAAGAAAGACACATCCAAAAAATTAATGGTAATGGTGTAGCAGTAAATTCACACTCTCTCACCTGTAGACAGCTTCACAGCTCTCCAGTAACTGCACAAAAGTGGAACATACAGAGGAGCCAAGAAGACGCCAGCCGCAAAATCAGTCACTTGCTGATAACTGCGGCTAGAAACGTGCCCCTGCTGCAATCCAATTGGCATTCCCCGTGCTGGAGAGGCAAATTAAATGAGATCCCAGGCTGGTGTGTCTTACATTTCTGCCTCATTCTCTCCCAAGAGCATACACCTGGGACTAAAGGGACAGAGCCCAGTGCTTGGTTCAACACAAGACCAATTACTGTGTGTGAGTGCACTGTACCCCAGAATGACAGGAGTTCCCTGTACCGGAGCTTCCCATTTGGTGAAATCAATGAACGTTATGCTTTTTATTACTTCTGTGCAAGAGTGAGCACAGAGGAGGAAAATTTGGGCAAGTGAAGGCACAAGAAAGCAGTCGGAAAAATCTTGGTTTATAAAAAGAAAAGACACTTCAGAAGAATGGGTTTTGCTTTTCAACAGCTTCCTCAGCTGATAGTTGCTTTCTGCTCTGCAGCTCTGCATAATGCTGCTATGTCTGTGAATTCATCAGTGTGGTCCAAATCAAGAGAGGGCTCGCTGTCAGATAAATCAAGTAATACTTTGAAAAATCAACTTTGTCCTTTCCTTCCTAAAATAGCATTTGGAGCAGGAGCTGAAACCTGCTTTGAACAGGAGAGTGGAGACTCCAGTTGGGCAGTTTGTCTCTCGGGACACATCTCCAAAGAGAGAAATACTAAGTCCCAGAGGTTATAACTGCATATTGTTAGCATAAACTTCTTTGTGCATATTTATGGTACCACTTAGAAGAGAACCAAAACAAAACACTTAAAATGGAGTCCACAGAAACCCACTTCTTCTAGCTGAGTATTCTAAGTGCCAAAGTGCAGCTAGCTCTGTTTCCAAAACAATATGGAGAAGTTAACCAGGATAAAGTTCCACGTGGCAGTGAACTGGAAGGCACAGAACAGAGCATATTATAGGGTAAATGGAATTGGAAAGGAAGAGGGAAACAGTACAAATGGAAGTTAACTGCAGATGTGAATCTGACTTCTCTATACTCAGAATTCCAGTTTAGTTCATGGAGGCCCAGCAATAAGTAATTTTACTCTATTTTATAATGGTGGTCTAGTCTAGAAAGCTGTACTGAAAAAAATGGACAGTCTTGTGTTTCCTTTTATCCTTCACCAATTCAGTTCAAATTTGGCAAAGTATCTTCTGACCTGTAACTATGACTGACAGTCATACAAAGTCTGATAAGAACTTGGTTTGAACAGCAGTTTTGTTTCTCATGCTAGAGGAGTTCTTGAAATAAAACCATAAAAGTCAAGCTAAATTTACACATTCAACGGTTAGTGAGAAAATCAAGGAGATTAAAGAGCAGAATTTGGCCAGTGAATGGGCCTTGTTAGACACCTGGAACAAGTAGACCCCAGTGACCACCTAGTCTTAATGTTTTTGTAATCAGAAAAAAAATTCTAGTTATAGATGGTTCATTTGTAAGCTGAGCTCTCAAGTGAAACTTATTTTACATCTGACTCTGTGCTTCCTTTTGTGTTTTGAAGAGATAGAGGAATGCAATTTTATTCAGTACTTGAAAAACATTGTTTTTTGGGCAACTCCTGGAACAACTGAGAAGGGGACACCGAGCTTTTCTTGGAATATGTATTCTCTTCTACAGTGAGCACTTGCATAGGTTTCAATTTTGACAGCTAAAATATGTTTCAGCAGCAGGATTGTAATCTGAAATAACATAAAAACTGTTGCGACACTTCTAAATATATTGATACACTCATTATCTGATGTTCTGCTGCTTTATACCTCACCATAATAGTAAAGAATTAGTGGAGAAAATCTTTGCCTATTTTATTAACAATATAGTACTGAGATCAAGAAAAATGTGCTCTATATATCCCTGACTCATAGATCAAATGGGCTTAACAAAAACTGAAATTATGTGGTTATCAATAATTTGAGGATGTGATCTTCTTAGTTTCATTTTCCAAGATGTTCATCTTGCTGACTCTTTTCCTCCCATTCTGCCCTGCTGCTACTCCTTCTCATTAGGAGGCTGAGATTCTGGTCAAGCCCTTGAAGAATTCGTTGCTCTGAAACAAAGGAGATCATGTCATAATCATCTTCTGAAAAGGTATTCCCTGCAGAAACAGCCATTATTGAATATTATGTGAAGCTGGGCATTTTAAGGCATTGTTTAATTTAATTGCTAGTACCCACTTTAATTAGCAAGAGTTATATTCCTACCATAATGAGCAATTGTACAGAATAACATAGTGGAAAATTTGAAGAAGATTTTTTCCACTTTGTTGAAAGCACTGGAGATATCTGGTGTCTTCAAGAGCTGCACACTTCGCCCAGGGCTTTGACAACAAATTACAGCACGATATCAACCCAAATGTCCCATCACAGCCCCCTGGACTTCCTGTACAGTAACACCAAGACCTCCAGGACAGGAACTTCATCTGCAATGCCCTCAGTGACACAGCTTTAATCTCAAGTGCAAAGTATAGGACTAAACTCACAGTAATACATCTGTAACTTCTCTGAAGTTTTCCCATGTTAATGTTAGGCTTAGCACAATGATAAAGGATCAAGGAAAAAAAAAGGAAAAGAGAAAGATATAAGAAATTGTGGAGAGAATGAAAGCAATTAATCACTGGGTATGCACACTATATAAGCAGCAGTGGCAGGTACTTCAAAATGAACATCACAGAGCTGAATTTTCATTAAAGGATGTTCCTACTGTTTCATACGTCAAGGCCTATTACTGATGAATTTTACATCTCATGCATGCATGACACAGACTGATCTTCACCATTTTCTAGCTCTCTTCTGAAATCCTAAATATGGATTCGGATAGTCTGCATAGGCACTGGGCATATCCAGTCCTAGACTTTAAGGGAGCTGACCCCTCAGGCCTGCTGTCAGAGCTTATTTTCAAGGACCATTAAAAGTTTTCTGGAGGTCTGAGGACAGGGACATGGGCTACACAGGCCAGATGGGCAAACTGCAGAGAGGTAATTTCATTGTCCTCTGGTCCCACAGGCTGATGAAACATGCCAAAATTGGAAAATTTCTGTTCAAGTCAGTGAACCAGCATTCAGAGAGCTGCCATGCAACTGCAATCCAATCTTTCATGCCTTCTGTAGTCAGCCTAATGGGCCTGGGGAGGAGGATTTGGCCCCTTCACTGTAGGAAGAGAGCTCTAGTTACTTTGGAAATAAAAAGAACTTGTCCTTTAGGGTACATAACCTATGTTCCTGCTGTCTTACTTATCTATGGGGGTCTAAATAATACGTAATTGAATGAAAGCTACAACACTGTGCTGCGAAAATTTGTTGGAATAATTAATATCACCAGTCAATTGTATTGATTTATAAATTCAGTATTACAGACAGAGCCAGCCACTGTAGGTTATTATCCTTGGGAGTCAATGTATTCAACTGCTGTGCACAAACAAAGGGGAAAGTCAAAGAATATAATTTGTAACATTTGCAGCTGAAAAGAAGGAGATGCTGAATGCACTGTGTGTACTGCACAAGGGAAAGTCATGCTGAAAAATGAATGGAGAAAGAAAGACAAGCAGACATGAAGGATTGCTTAGCACACAGCCCAAAGTATAACATGATACTGACTCCTTGAATATATTGTTATTTGCACAATCCTTTTATTTTGCCTCTCTGGTATTATTCAAAGTCCAAGGGTAGAGTTTCTGCTGTGTATTACTGTGTAAATACATAAGAAATACACACATGAACATATATAAAATCACTTTACAAGAATGACTATTGGGTATCAGAGGACTTCAAAGTATGAAGTGATACAATTTCTATCTCTATGTAACTTATCAGGGTAACAGTATTGCCAGAAAAGGATAAAGTAACAATTGCAATATTATACATTGAAATAAAAAGTGGGTTTTTTTACCTGCAAATATATGGCTTGCTTTAGCCTAAGTGACAGGATGAATGTTAAACCAGAGCTAATGAATAATTCATAAATGTTACATAATGCAATGGCTCATTCTGGGATTCATGTTTGAAGAACATCTTCTGGTTAGATGCTGTTTAGATTCTGGGCCAGTGACACCCTGGCATGACCTGCCTGCAATGAGATAATGATGAAAGGGTTGGTTTGTTGTCTGGGGGTTTTTTTAACTATTAAAATTTTATTGAGTTTCATTATACAGTCGTATCTACAGAAGACTGAAAAAAGTATATACACAAATTCAGCAAGCACATTCAGCAATCACCCTGAGTTGGTTGCAGAGTCAACAACTGCATGGAGTAAACCAAGGGTCTGTTCCTACCACATCCTATGCAAAATGCAGCACAGCAGGGAGAATACCGCGCTTGTGGTAAAGCTCTGCCAGCTGCCTGGGACATGACAGAAACAGGGAAGTGATCTCCCTCCACGCCCTTGAGCGGGGAAGAGGAAAGGAAGAAAGACTGTAACCTTCATAGGACAGGTAGCTGAAACATTTACTAAGGGCTCTTCAGCTACATGGTTCAAGTATGATGAGAGAGTTTTACTGACAAATATAAAAGGAGCAGGAACCAGAGAGTTTGGGGAAACTTATGTAAGGTCCATATGTCTCAGAGCAAAAAAATAAAAATCTTAAGTGATATGGGCTGAAGAGTTGCACACTTCTTGATCCGAGTTAGTCCATGCTGAGCTGCTGTACTCAGTTTTAGTGCCTCTTCTTCCACTCCATGTGCTACTGAACAAAACATGGATTGATTTTGTTTTTTGGGCTTTTTGTTTGTTTGTTTTGGGGTTTTTTGGTGGGATTTGTTTTTGTTTTTGTTTTTTTTTTTTTAAAGGACTGTATCCATCAAAGGAATGTATGGATAGCAAGAACACTACACAGCAATCTGTTTTCTCCCCATGCAGGTGAAGATGCAGTGCAGCGACCCGGCTCTAATTCACGAACCCCCGCCCTCCTTTTCTCATGCCCACAAAACAGCACATTTCCTATCTGTATTTCACACCCACTGTTTAAGAGGCCAGTGTTGAAGTGACTAGGTTTCTCATTTGAAGTGTTTACACATAAGAGGAGAAGTAATTTCTTTCTAACTTTATTGATGACCATGCAAATGTATATAATTCTTAGAGCTCCTGCATTTCTCTGATTCAAAAGAATTAGAAAAGAGATACACACAGCGGGAAACTAATTTACACATACCTCACACCTCTGGGAGTGGATTTATAACTATTTATAACGTGTTCCATTTGATGAAAGTCCTTCAGATATTACATGCATGCCTGCAGGTCTCCTAGTTTTGTAAAGGATCATGATTAACTGACGGTGTGTTTTTATTCAGCTATGCTGCCATCTAAGAATAAACAAGGCACAAGTGTAAAATGACTACTCAAAAAACCAAATCCAATTTAAATTTACCATTGATGCATTACTGTCTCCGGTTGCATGAGAGCCTGCAGCATATCTTCAGCCCAAGGAACCCTTTGCTTTTTAAGGAGCACATCATGTCTTGATTTGAATACAAGTTAGATGACTTACAATATGATCTCCACATGTGGGCAAGCAGTTGCTCTGTGTTGTTGCTCTAGAGACAGGGGAGAAAAGGGGAGATTACAGATGGATATGGATATGGATATGGATATGGATATGGATATGGATATGGATATGGATATGGATATGAGATGAAAAACAAATTTTGGTTCAGCAATGTGAAACATACTTAGTGCTGTCATTTGCATACAATGCTCTTTTCCATTTAACCACAATCACAAAACGATAATTGCCTGGCTACAAATGTGGCCATTTTAAAAGATATGGATAAAAGATATCCTCCCCAAAAGTCAGAGACCAATCTGTCTAAACTGTGCAGCGTACTATTGAGGTAACAAATCACTCAGACCACCCCACTGAGCAGTTAGACAATACCACTGTATGAGTAGGAGACTCCTCTACTACCTGTAAAGCACTTTCTGGATCTGTTAACTCACTGGTTATCTGCATGTTTCTTCATGTTCTGCTAATAATGCTGTTTCCCATTGAATGGGATACTTGAGATGCCCATTAGGGATCTCAAATTACTTTTAAAAATAGTAGATCTATCAAGCCTCTAAGAAAAGATTTAAATAGTTACATGCAACAGCTCATACACTGACATTTAAGTTCATCATAATGTACAACTGTCTTCTTAGAAGAATTTAAATTTCTAAATAAGAAATTTACCTGTTATTTTTCTGCCCACTGTTCCTTTGTGTGTAAGCAGCTGTGTCGGCTGCTACAGGGCACTTTTATAGCACTGCTAATAGCAGCTAAGCAGCTGCCAAGCTTTGCTTGACAAGTGACAACAGCTTGAAAGCAAAGTCATCACTGCCATATTTTAAAAGTGCACAAAGGGTTTTGCTTATCCTCAGGAGGAAAGCAGGCTGGTAAGACCACAAAGCTTGTGGAAGGTTAACCCACCTTGTAGTGATGAGGGCAGTGCTATTTCCAAGTCTGCTCTATCCTTTCCGTGTGTTTGCGTAGGTGTCCATGTACAGAGTCCCAACTGATTGCAATCTCTCCTCTTGGCATTAATACGGCAACAACTGGAACTTGTCTGTATATTTTGTTTGTAGGAATTCAGTTACAAACACTGCAGCAAAGTGAGGAGCTGTGACGTTCAAGTGCCTTAATGAAATTTCAGGTTTGCTCCTATTTGTGACACTGTGTGCCTGTTCAGTAGCTCTCTCCTCTACAGTTAGTAAATGGCCTCGTACAAATCTAGCTAAATTGAGTTATTATGAGACAGAGAAACAAATAGTTTAAAAATTCAATTAATTTCTGTCTATATTTTAAGATTTCACTGCCAGATTTTAACATACTTGTTTCCTGAATGCTGACAGGAACAACTTGCTTTGATTTGCAATATTCACCTTCCATATGACATCACTGACAGTTTCATTACAAGAGGTGGTAATTTTTTTCCATGTGGTCACCCTTAATGAGATTGAATATACTTTGTATTTTCAAGCCACTTATTTGGAAGGGTTTATGATTGGATTGTTATCACATCAAGGTTATTTAACCAACTATACAGCATAAATCAAAAAACAACCCACACACTTCTGAAAGAGAGGTCATCAACTAATGTTGAATGTAGAAAGTATATTACTCAAACAATTTTTGTGAGATATTAAAGTGGTATTTAATTTGCAATCCTATACCATTTGAGTTATCCAGAGGTGCTTTCTGTATTTCTAATACTCCCATTTAGGACAACTCATTTCCTACTTGGAATCAGAATTCACGTCCCACTTTATACAATGAGAATTTTGCCATCAACTTTAACGAAATCAGGATTTTGTTCGTAGTATATATAACTCAGATAGCTTCAAACTACTCCAAAATGCTGGTGTGAATTATCACGGTCTTCTGCCTCTGTTGTAGAATTGCAAACACAACAATCAGGCTGGAGGTGTAAGAGTAGCAACAGAGAGAGACTAGAACTGAGAAAGATGGTCACAGTAGCACGACACCATGTAAATGCTGCGTCACCCATGTTGCAGTGTAAATCTGCAGGAGTTTCCAGATTAATCCATCTTTTCTAGTTAGAGTGATTTAATATGTAACCCACAGGCATAGAACAATATTTTGTTCTATTTTGCAGACAAACATTCTGCTATAATCAGCATATTTTTCAGGCAATTCATGCATAAGAAATGTCACTGTTATATGAATGTATAATGTACACACAGAAACAGATTATACCTATTGCAAAAGCTTTTCTCTAAGATAGCATAAAATTCTATACCTCAACTGGTACTTCAAATAATGAAATATTTTCCTGATCCACTGCATAAAGCAATTATGCAAATTTCTGCTAGTCCTCTGTTTCTGTAATGCTTATGACTGAGAGTTTGACATGATCATAACTCGTCTGGCTGGAAGATTGTAAAAGAGGCACAAATAAAGCATTGTGACAAACAAAAAATCCATAGCTAGTAACCAATTCAATGTCCAATAATAGCTTCTTTTTCCAAAAGGATTTCACCAGCTAGCAGAGACTTTCACGCTCCCATTTCCAGGTAGTTGTGCGTGGCTGATGCAGACTCAAACTAACTTCCTCAGTTAATTCTACTTCCTATAACTTCAGCATTTCAGCCTCTGCTGAAATCCTTCAAAGTCAGAGGTTTTGCAAGAGAGCCTGTAAAGCCAGTGTCATTCAGGCATACACTTCTCCAGAAGCCACTGTGCTGCGCTGAGTGGCAGATGTACAGCAAGGCACAGTTATAAATAGCAGGGATGGCACAAGTGGGTGAAGTCATCAGACTTCTGACCTCCAGTCCTGTGATTTAGTCACAGGCTAGGCTATCCTTTTTTGACTGTGCAAGCATCTACAGTTCCTTAGCAGTACAGACTAATGGAAGCGGGAATCTGCGCTTGCATTCGTGGCTACAGAGATTATTACTCTTTTCCTCAGAAGAGTCTTGTAAACTCAGTCCTACAAATCACTGATGTGTGCTTCATTTTAAGTACGCTCACAGTAGTGCCAGGCGTGCCTGATGCTCACACGTGTGTGTTGCGAGGATGAAGGACCCTAGAGTGAGTAGATTAGCTTTTAGATTTATTTGTTTTGTTATCCTAAAACTAGATAGTTTTAAAAGGAAGTAAGCAGGTTGCCAATCGATTTGCATGGTTCACACCTGTTATTAGAAGCAGTGTTACCTTGTTCAGTGGAGAACTCCCCTGTTCTTTGAAGTTCAGGTGAAAAAATCTCTCACAAGCTCTGGTGTGTCTGCTCCTCCACTGGTGCATTAGAAACAAAGTGCCAAATCAACCAACGTCTTTTCATTTCTTTCCCTAATTAACAATCACAGCAGTTGCTTGGTGGAAGAATAATAAGCTTCTTTCTTTTTTTTTTTTAATCTCATTTGAGTAAAATTCTATTCTGATTTGATGCAATTTTTTTCTTTTTTTAATGACACTACACTTGCTGTGGTCAAGGTCTGGTTTTGTTTTCTTGTTTTAGCTAAGGCAACACAGCAAAGAGGAGGTAATTTGATACCTCAGTGCTGACACACAAATTAAATACTAAGGGTCAAGGAAATCTATCCTCTTTTCATGTGACACTAGCTTTCCACTGCACAAAAGGATGAAGACAAAATGATCACAAAACATTTTTGTGTATAATTTAATCTTGACCAGGAGCCAAGTTTTATCACTCAGCTTCAGCTCACAGTTACATTAATACTTTCTGTGGTCTTTCCTCAGAAACGTCAGTGTTCGATATATTCTTAAACTCGGTAGAAACAAACATAGCTCAGTTTCAAAATCTTCCTAGGGCAAAACTTTTATGTGGACTTCACAGAGGGACAGCTAGCTTTAAATAGCTTAAAAATTTGTGCCTGGGCTCAAAAGACTAGCCAAGGGCTTAAAATCTCTAGCCTCTCCTCAGTTTTTCTAAACATTTCATGCATTACTGAACATCATCTTCTGACCAAGCAAAACAACCAAAGTCCCTTTTGTCCTTATTAGAACCCTACTCTTTTTCTGCAGGACAAAGAAGGTAGGAGTTATCCAAAATAATACATTTGCATTGTATTTTCATGGTACAATCAGATTTCTCTGAAGAAGTCATAAGTACATTTTTACAAGGGCTTAATTTCCACAAGTTGTGTGGTATCTGTGGAACAAACCTTAAAGGAAATTATATGCTTCAGCTATTGGGAAATTTGGGGTTTGTAGATGACCACAACACATTCACAAGTGACTCAAACCATACATTATTCCTAAATGAAGAACAAAACAGCACATGACCATAGATGCATCTGGCCATGCAGTAAGGCTCTTTCTATCTATCACTTAAAAAGATGAGACAAGTTGCCAGTAACTGCTGCCAACTGATCCTCCAATAAACAATATTTCTCTCAACAGAAAGCCAGCACCACGTGCTGATTTATAGGAAATGTGCCATTCTTTCCCTGTGCTATCACCACTGAAGACAATAACAAGTTGCTCAGAGCACAAAAATACATTTTTATAAAAATGAAACAACGGGTGTTGGCACAGCACCTTATCCGCTCTGTGTGAGTATGCTCTGTATGAGCATTTGGATTGCCCCAGTGGACACCTTAAGATCCTTTATTACATTTATGCTGTTGGCTTCTTGAGTACAGCTTTGAGAAGGCAGACCAATAAATCATCGCTGCATAGTATTTGGTGATATATTTGATGTATTTGTATCCATGGACATGAAAGCCAAATCAAAGGCTGCGAGGAGGTAGCAGAGGTTACGCCCTGTTTCAAAGGTGATATGTATACTCTGAGTCAGCCTGAACACTGCACCGGCAGAAGTTAAGAGCTGAGCAAATGCTCTGGATCACACATAAACCCATAAAAATTCCTTCTGTGTCTTCTGAATGCCTGCCATTCAATTGCTGCCACTCATAAAGGGAAAAGGAGTCTCTGGAACAGTATGATTCCTCTTCACCATTAACAGCTGATGGGGAAACATCCTGTTTTGGAGACTACATTTGCTTACACAAGTGTGGAAGCTGCAATGTTCCCATCATCCTCAAGATGTTTTCACAGCAGGTTATTAGCCTGGTAGCTGTGCTCACACTATTTTCTGCATGGTGTGCAATATGTACATTGCTCAGCCTCCTCAAATGCTCATCGATTAGCTACTTCCATACACACAATAGTCTTGGGACCCATCACAATTTCCACTCATATTTTACTCGAATTTAATATGAAACATGCTTTTCATTCAGAATTGTGCAGCTACATAACACCTCAAGTCCTTAACTCCTCTCCAGCCCTCTTGGAGGCAGCCACACTCCATCCTGAGCCAGCTACCCAGAAGGTCTAATCAAATGGCTTAATGGATAAGTATCACTCCTAGACAGTGCAATTATTTACATTTGACTAAAGTTTAACATATATTTTGCCAAAGTTAATCTTCCAAAAAGATACTTAAGCTTAGCTAAAAGGCATTTCAGGACATAGAAATATAGATTTATTGCAACAGTTGTTATGTATATTCTTTCTTAACTGGCATATGTCTTGCTTCAGTTTCCATCTGCTGATCCTTACAAAAGTACTATTTAGGCCCCAATACTTCTTTTCCCTTGGAAATACTACTTCATTGCAATTGAAACCTCTTTCAATATCTTTAGTAATTACATACACTAAAAGTTGAAAAGCCAAGCCCATTTCATGTTACACTTGCAATCCTGGCCATGCAGATTTCCAAACTCTTCTCCTGATCCAAACTGGGATTATGCAAATATGTTTTGTTCTGCTTTAATTTCCTCAAACAACAAGTTTCCAGATGATGCTTGGCAGCATTCACAGCAACCCTGCAGCAGTTAATCTTGTGATTGGAGATTAAAGAGCACTAACCAGGGAGCATCGGATTGACTGGGTCCCGCCTGGATCTTTACAGATTGTGACAGGGATGGTGCTGCTTGGCAGCATTTACTCCTCTGGCAGACACTTGCGGAAATTTCAGAGAAACCTTCAATTTCATATATTTAGAGCTATCCAGAGACAGAGCAGTTGTGAAATAACTACTGATTATTCCACTCCTTTTCAGTGACAAACACCCAGGGTGAATTAGAGCACATTAAAAGTATTTTAAAGATATTTTGTCCTATGGATTCCCATGGAGAGAAGGGGCCAGAACACTGTAGACCGCTTGACAGACATGGCCACTTTCAGCAACATGGTAAGTGCTGAACACCAGCATTTGTGTGAGGTCAGGTCCCAAGCCAGGAGCACCAGCTCCGGTGTGGGGCATGTGAACACCCTCATCACAGAATGGATCACGTTGGAACGGACCAGCACCCCGAGGTCCTACCCTGCAGAGATACTCTCCAGCAGGTCACCCTCAGTTTGTGCTGGTGCCTGGGGCTGTTCCTCCCCAGGTGCAGGACCATGCATTTGCCTTTATTGAATTCCAGACTGTTCCTCTCTGCCCATCTCTCCAACCTGTCGAGGTCCTTCTGAAGGGCTGCCCAGAACTCGGGTGTATCGGCCACTCCTCCCACTTAAAGCTCTGTATTGTGGGTTTGTACAAATGACCACTACTCCCATAGCCAGCTGAGAGCAAAAAGGAGGCTTTTCTAAAAGGAAGAATAATTTTCACATATTACTTTTAAAGGGAATCATTCCTCAACAACAGAAGCTTTTTACATTACATTGTCAGGAGTGAGGTTCTGCCTTTTTAGTAATGGCTTTTATATTGCTCAAACATGAAGAAACATTTAATTACAGTACATTTCTAAAATAACATGTTAAGGATGAAATCTAGTTCTATTCATCCAAAATCAAAAGAGGCCATGTCTGGCTAGTAATCTGCTTCTTCCTAGTTGAGAACTTTTACCTGGTGTTTTAAAAATTTTAAGCTGAAATTTAACTCTACAAATGTATACATTGAAGCACAATCATGAAAATATTTGCTATACAAATGTTAATTTTTTTAAAAAAACACAGTTGATTCTGTCCTTAAATTTACATTTAAAGGGAAAAAAATTAAAGAATAAAGTAACTAATTATAGGGACATATGTTTGTATGGGACTTACCAAAACAGCTAACAGAGCTCTGCAGAGAAACACACCTCTAAAACAATAAAATTATGCAAATTGAGTCATTTTCCCAATATTTTCTGTCCATTTCTTGGGTTGTTTTTTGTTTGTTTGTTTGTTTGGGGAAGGAGTGTCTGTTGTGGGAGGTTTTGTGGGGTTTTTGGTTGGTTGGTTGTTCGGTTGTTTTATTTAACTTTTGATGCAATCCCAACAGCTGTGCGCTCTAGGCATGGGGATGTTGGATCAAACTCGTGCTTTTTCTGACCTCTTAAGCATCAATGATCAGCCAGCAGTCAAGGCAGGCTAAATTAACCCTCTAAGTTAGCAGCTTTCTCCACATCTGAAAAAGGTTCTGGACATTTCTAGGTGTCTAAGGTCTGGAGAAGAGAACATAAAGAGCCTACATAGCCCAGAAATCAAGCAGGCTGCTCAAAACTCCACCAAAGCAGAAAAACAATTGCAAGTTCTTAATACTTAACCTTATGACTCAGAAAAAATGCTCCTTCAATGGCTTTCCTCCTCCTGGAGGAAAGTTACCAACAAATTTTAGAAAGGCAAATGGCTTCTGCTTAAGGGCTTTATTTTTTTAACAGCTAAAAAGAAATCTAAGCAGTAACCGATTGTTTGGTACAGAGAAAACCCTCTGCTAGCAGTAGTTTCTTTATACTCAAGATGACAATGTTATCCTTTGTTGCACAGAAACTCTGGCTCTTATTAAACCTGAATAATTTTCACCTAGGAAACAAAGAAAGGTTGAGGAAGGAACCCTAATGTTTAATTTTGGCTATGGCTTTTACCTTTCTTCTGAGATGAAAAAAAAAAAATTATGTGGAGCCTTCTTGTATTGAAGCTGACAAAACATTTTTCAGACTTGGCTTTCCATTATGGGACAACAAAACCCCCAGAGATGTGAATGCCAGTCTAGCAAGCAGATGACTGCGCCCAGATTGATTAATACACATAAGAAGTCACTATTTGTGAACATTCTCAGAAATTAGAAAGTAATTGTGAAGCAAACAACAATGAAGAATTCCAAACTAAAGAATAGTAGAGTATACTCCAATTTGTTCACAAAGAGTAGGACAAAAAAAGGGAGGGAGAAGTAATTTGTGCCAGTTTATTTTATCTTTTTACACATTCCTGCGTATTTTCCTATAGATTAAAGGAACCAATGAAGTAACTTTATTGACACTGAACTACCAGCATTAAAAGCAAACCAAGATCACCACCCAGTTTGGCTCCCACCATGGGAGATTTAAGAGCTCCTCTGATGTCTCCTACTTGTGAATCCTTTCACTGTGTTATCATAAATGACTCATCTTTGGTAAAGCATTTAACAGTTAAGTGCAAAAAACAAAAATAAAATCTTCAAAAAATACCCTTTAGAAGACTACAGAACATTAAAGAAGCTAGTAAACAACATAAACTGCTGGTGGTCCATCTTTTTCCTCCATGAATGAATAGTAGTCTTCCTAGCCAACATCTTTAGTAGTTATTTTCACACAGGAGTGTGATTTGATTTCTCTAAAGCACAGAGAAAGCCAGAAGTGCTTTAGCATAGTTTGAGAGAGAAGCCTCAAGAAAGCAGTGGATGCTAAAAAATGCTCACTTCATTTGCAAAAAAAACCCAAACTGTCAGAGACATGAAGTTTGCAAATAAGCCTTTCCCTAGCTTCTATGTTAATTCCATCCTATAAAATGACCGTCTTCAACAATCTGTATTTCCCTGCACTGCACTGAGGCCCCTCAGCCTACCCTGGGGGCACCAAGGCAGCGTGGCGGACACCGGGATCCGCGGCCCACGTCTCGGCTTTGTTCCCAAGCGCCTCGGCCTCGTTTCGGCCGAGCAGCTCCGGCCGCACAGGCCGCTCCCCGCCGCACCACAGGCGGTCCCTCAGAGCGCCCGCCGCCGCCGCGCCGCTCCACCCTCCCGACGTTCTGCACTTTCGTCACGGCCGGGCCCGTGGCCCCATCTCCGCCGCCGGGCCTTGATCGTTGTCACCGAACGCGTAGTGTCCTCGCTGGTACCGCGGAGTCGTGTTGTCCACGGAGTTAACACTCGGCTGCCGGAACTCGATGCGAATCTGCTGTCTCCAAAAGCCAGCCGGCCCCTGCCCCTGCGACACCAGCGGAACCGGAAGCGTCGCCATTTTGTTTCGGGTAATGGCGGCTGTGGTGCTCTGGTGTCGGGGGCTTTAGCGCGGGCCCGGCCGTGCGGGGACTCGCTGCTCGGACAGTCGGTGCTCCTGCTAGCTGTCTCCGCCTCGCTGCGCCCCCCGGTGATGTACGGAGGGGTCGGAGGGTCTCGACGGACTGCAGAAGAAGCAGGCCCGCCGCCCCTAATGTTGTTGTCAGGCGGGGGAGCGGTGCCCGGGCCCCCTGGAGGAGGTGGAGGTGGAGGCGGGAATAGCCGTGTGGAGCTGCTGGTGTTCGGCTATGCCTGCAAGCTGTTTCGGGATGATGAGAAGGCTCAGTACCAGGAGCAGGGGCGACACCTTATTCCTTGGATGGGAGACCCAAAGATCATGATCGATAGGTCGGTGTAACACAACCCCCAGACTGTGCTGCGAGATCTCCTGTAATAGCCTCTTTCTGTTCCCCCCCTTGTGCTGTGGGCAGTGAGGGCGGGGGATGAGCGGAGGGCTCGCTCTGGTAGGCGCGTCGGGACCTTCCGTGGCGGGGCTGGAGGCAGCTCCTCCCGGCACAGCACTCCGAGGATGTTCTGGTAACGCTGCAGGGACCCCCCGTCTGCGGGAACATGGGGTTTCTCGCTCTGGCACCGTTGGGAGGTTCCTCTCCTCCTGGCAGTCAGCATGTGATGGGTCTTTGTGTTCCATTTGTCAGGGCAGGGTCGGCAGGGTGGAGAGTGAGAATGATCTGTTCCTTTGCAGTGCAAACCACAAACATACTCTTTTCTCACTTGGAATATCCAAGAGCGCGTGATTGCATGGGAGTACTTATTAGGCACATTGTATGTTCCGTAGGTGAGAACAGGGCAGTGTGGGGAGTGGAAAGGTGTTTATCCACCTTAAAGGAAATAGGGATTTCCTATTTCTCATACATAATCTGGCTGCCGGCTGTTGATGGGACACCCCAAAAGCAGTTCTTGGACAAATTATTTCTCCTTGTGCCGTGATTTACTGTTTAGACAGAATGGAGTTGATTTTGGGTGCTTGCTTTTTAAAGTTTATGTCAGGGCTGTCTTCCTTTGGTTGTTGTGCAATAGGTCCAGGTTCATGACCAGAGAGAATAATAGAATCTACTTTGATGTTGCTTCTGGTCTCTTGAGTTGTTTCCAGTAGTGCAGGATGGGATTTGGAAATAAATTCATTCAGAAAGACTTTTCTGAATATTTTGCTGGAGAGAGGGAAGATGGGAGGTCAGGTTGGTTATGTGTGAGTGGAGCACTGAAAGAATAATTTAAGAGCTGTGGCTGACCCCGAAAACCTCAGGGGGAAAGATGGAAGGATTTTGGGTTGAAAAGAGTCACATGATATACTATAGATATTTGTTTTCTCAGTTTCATCACTGCTTTGGTGCTAGACAAGATTTTCTTATTTTGACTTAAGAGCTGTATTTGCCTTGGAAAAATGTCAGTAAGGGAAGGTCTTTTGATTTCCTTCCATAGGACTAGAGAAAAAAGAAATGCCCTTGCACTGTTTTGGTGCTTATGCCATTAATGATGGTTGTCATTGAAATTAATTTGTTAAATTGGAATAGACACGAAGGCACGACAAACAGCCATAAAAGTTTGTAGCTATGTTTCATTTCTCACTTACACAATAATGGAAGTGTTGTGTTGCACACTTCTAATCCAAGTAATTTCTGTGACTGATCTCGTTTGTAGGTAGAGGCTGTTTTTGGGGTGCTGTGCAGCAGAGCCCTGTTCACAGGTGTTATGGAAATTGTAGGGAGCAAAAGCTAAGTATGTGCATGTCTGTACACACATACTGAAATATCAAATAATGTACATTTCTGAGTTAAGGCAGCTTGCCATTGCTAATCTTATAAACGCCTTTGGAAGCTTAGATTCCTTTTATCTCCAGCAGCAGGAAGTCTTCATTTTCACCATTTTGAGAAAGCACATTGCTATGAGAAGACTTGGGTTCAAGTTTGCCTGTGGACAGAGCTTGATTAACCAGACCTATGTTTCATTTGCTTTTTGCTATAAGAATATTTACTTTCTTTGTTTTTGGTCTAGCAAGTTGGCACAAGTCAAGAGTTGTGTGTGGGAAGACACCTCAGCGGAGTCGAGTTTACTGTTGCTTTACTTTCCAGTCAGTTTCTCTTACTGATGCATAAACATTATCCCAATGCAGTGCTTTTCCTGCAAATAAAGTGATTTCTTATGAGAAAGGAACTGTACGTCATTGATCTTTGCCGATTTTGCGGTGAACCTCCTTAAATTGCATGTTTATGTTACTGTTCCTATGTATGTGTGTCTCTCTATCACATAACCCAGAACTTATTTCCTCAGCCAAATGGCTAGGGGCCGAGCCTAGCCATGATTTTACCTCCAATGGACGCAAGTTTCTATGGTGAAGATTTCTCCTGAGAGTTCGGGACTAGCAGAAAGAAGCGAGGAAATTTCGACCGTTTGGTTCTTACGGATAGGTATTTATGTACTCGGGTTTGTGTGAATGTAAGCTATTTGACTTTCCAGAAAAACGTATTTTGCAAGTGACATTGATTGGTTGGTTGAAGCACGTACGGTAAGAGCTGTTAAGGAAATGGATCCCACTTAAACTATTAAAGGATACCTTTGCCTTTAATTGTAATAATTTATTAGTTTCTTTGAGAGGAATTTAGACTATTAAACAAATTTTCGATAGTTGGTGACAAATGATTAGCAAAATTAATCGTAACTTCTAAAAGGGAGTATGCATTAACGTATAAGTATTTTTTTTTCATTTTTATTGGGTAAGTATTTAAGTAGTCGCATAAAACCAAGCCCTAAGTTCTTTGCATTGACCAGCTGTTTCATCCTGCAGGTATGATGGGCGTGGTCACCTGCATGACCTTTCTGAATATGATGCTGAATATTCCACCTGGAACAGAGATTATCAATTGTCCGAAGAGGAGGCTAGAATAGAAGCCCTCTGTGATGAAGAGAGGTATTTAGCCTTGCATACGGACTTGCTTGAGGAGGAGGCAAGGCAAGGTATTGCTCAAGGAATAACGTGGTTATTAGAAAAGCACGTTTAAATAAATTATAATGAAATTAAATTTACTCCTAATTTTATACTCTCTTTTTCTGATGTTATCTTGACAGTACCCAGTGGATTCGAAAAGCGGGAGTCTTTGCGTATGTGAGAGGACCTCAGGATAGTTTAACTGTAGATCCACACAGAATTGCCCAGATTCTGAGGGCAGACTGGGATTTCAGACCCCCCCAAATAAACATTCTGCTTCATTTTTAGTGTCGTTTAAATGAAATTTTGTGCTTTTATATGCGTAATTGCATTAGAATATCTTCATCCACAGCCTGTAGCTCTTCAAGAAGAAGTAAAGTCAGCATGTGTACATGCTGTGTTTTTCTGTTCAGTTTTTAATGAGAGCTAAAATGATCAGGTGAAAACTTCTTATTTAAAAACTGAAGTAAGAAACACTACTTTTTTAAAATAAATAAATTAGCTTCTGAATATGTTCTAATGTTCGTAATTGCGTTTTTGTTCAAGAGGAGGAATATAAAAGACTGAGTGAAGCTTTGGCAGAGGACGGTACCTATAATGCAGTGGGATTCCGTTACGGCAGTGATTATTATGACCCTTCAGAACCCACTGAAGAGGAGGAGCATCAGCCTGCAAAACAAAGAGGTAAGGGGTAAAAATAACGGGTTAATTGAGAGGGAGGACATAGCATTGCTATGTCTTGCAGTTGAGGGTTTAAAATGTATGTGTCATTAAAATGCAGTTAAAAATTCTGAAAGCATTTCATCAGAGTCCTTATGGGACTCTGTTACCGAGTTTTTGCGGACTTTGTTCTTGATGAGCTTAAATGTTTTCCATTATGGCACAGTCAATAGTCAGTAGTCAGTAGTCAGAGAATTTAATTCTGCTGTCTTCCAGATTCTTATTCAGAAAAAACTAGTAATTCCTTACATGGCTGTCTGCTAACATTGTGTTTCTTAGTCAAGATGGAAAATATCATTGTAAGCATAGAATAGTAATTCATAAGAATGTATATTTTTAAGTTTAGATTTTTCATCTTAATTGTTATAAATGTGTCTGTCTTCAGCATAGTGTGCCCTGCTCCGTGACCTAAAAAATACAGAACTAAGTTGTCATGTTCCCATTTATAATTACAGTAATTTTGTGTTTTTATCACACGTTCTTAACAAAGGTTTCAAATGTTCTTCAGCCATGTCTAAATAAAATGAGGATCGTTTAATTAACAGTGGGGTTGCCTAACTACATCTTGGTGCGTTACTGTGGCATGAGATGTGCTTTTCTCCCCCCAATGTGTGTGCTGCAATGCAAGGTCATTTTAGGTTCTAAAGCTTATTTAGTGTTTTTGCTGTGTTTGAGATTGCGTAAGGGCAGTCGGTGTCTGTGCTACTTGCGCTGTACAAAGGGTTTCTCCTCTTCTGTACTGAAGCAGAATTGCATTGTCTTTTCTGGGGTTTAATACATTTGCTTTAGACTCTGTAAGCAAATATTGGTACCTGGAGCTGCTGCCTAAAGAAACAGTCTGTTCTACTTTGTCGGCTGCTCCTTCCTTCTTTCTTTGCTGCTAAAATTTCTCCAGGCCTTTGTGGAGTTAAAGTATTTGAGTTCATTAAAAAAAATCCAAAACCCAGCCCACCACGAAGCAACCAAACAAGTGAACTCCCTTTATTGCGTGGTTTGTCTGCAGTAATCACCTCGACATCTCATGCGTGATGAGGCTGTTCTGCTGTGTCCACAGCTCCCGTGGTCAGATGTTCATTGCACTTGGTGCCATCTAATCTGTCAGGGGAAAAAAGGAATGTAATTTCTGTTAAGGCTAGTAGAATAGGTAATACCAGAAGTTACTTTGAAAAGTAAACTTTTCACTTCAATTATTATCAAAATCTGTAAAACAAAATATTTTCAGAGGAACATTTCTGCTATAGCAAATAGTGGAATGCAATACCAATTATTCTTTATAACCGTATTTAAATGTCTTCAGTACAAATGCCGTTTATATAGTTGCATTTGATAAATTCCTTAATTGCACCTCCTTTTAGATATACTTTATTATACTTTTTTTTTTAACATTTGGGTACTTTGATATGTTTTTTCCTGTAGTACTTTATTCTGTCGTTTCTTGTAGAAACAGCTCAGACAGAAAATACAGAAGAAAATGAAGAACCTTTTGTTGCCCCTCCGGGACTGAATGTACCTTCTGATGTGGAACTGGTATGTGTACATTTAATGCAGCCTGTACTTCTGCCAGCTTTTGAGGAGTTGATGGTGCTCTGTTTGGTGGTTGGGTTGGGTTTTTTTTTTTTTCCATTAACGTTAGAGTGATCCATTTTAAATTATTCTAAAATAGTAGCTTAATTTCAAATGTTCTACCTTGAATTCCTGAGTTCTGTGAACACCCTTGAATCTTCTTTATCACACTGAAATGATTGCTGTGCTTATGCTAAGTGCATTTAGTATCACTTGTGATATTGTTTTAGATAAAGCAGAGAAAAGGCAGTTGTTCTTGGAATGAATACCTGCTGAGATGTAGGGCTCAACATTCCAAACATAAAGGACCATTAAACCAAAAGTTTGCTTCTGTTCAGGAGTTATTTTCTGGAATTTTTTTAATTGAGTCCCAATCTGAAGGGGATAGGAATTGATCAAGTGTAAAAGCTGCATATAAAACTAGCATATTCAAGGAGTAAAACTGTAATTTATCTCTAGCAAAGTCTGAAATAAGTTGAACGTATTAGCACATAGAAGCCCTTTCCTTCATGTGATGTTGCTAGAATTTGCTACAACGTGTTCTGTAGGGTTAATTGAAAGTGGGGTGTTTTTCCTGAAGGGAGCTGAACAGACACCTGCGTGAGTACAGGCCTAACTCTTAATGATACTCAATTTATTTCAAGTTTCATAAAAGATGCTGGAAAATCAGATAACTGTGGTCATGAAAGTGTTATTTTATATGTGGGCTCAACTGGATATTCTCAACTTGATAACCTTGGCCAGTAAAGATTCAGAACCCTCTGTTAGAATCACTAGTAGTGAGCACAAAGTATTTGTGTAACTGTTTTTCTGCTTAATTAGCTTGTAATTAAACAACCTTGTGTTCTCAGAGAAAGGTGTCTTAATTTGCAGTTAGATACTGTTTCCAAAAAGTAACTGCTGGTGAAAAATCGTTGGTTGAGATAGCTGCTTGGCTTCAGTTTTGTTCTGAAACTTAGGATATATTTCTTAGGTATGTTGCAAAATGCAGTGTGGGACTTACTGACCTAATTTCTCAGTCAGCTGTTGAACTCCATTATATTCACGTGAACAGAAAGCAAATGTAGGTGTATTTGGTTTTGATTTTTAAAAAAACCAAAGCCAACAAATATCAAAATGTCTAGACAGCAGCTCTGAAAACTATATATACTTAATCTTGGATTGGGAGCTGTGAGAGTTTTTTTTTGTAAGCCAACAGAATTTGTTGTTGCTGTTCTCTTCAAGTCATTCAGCTTTACCATGGAAGGTACTTATGCTGTTAAAATTTAAGACATTTGAGTATCAGCTAGCTAATGTGGAGGCTTTCCTCCCAGCCTGCAAGGTGCAGTTCAATAAAGACAGATATTTTATATCTCCTGTGATACAGATCAATGCAAAGTGCAAATATTCGATGAAGACAAGGCAGGCAGCACTACTGCAAAAAAAAAGTCCAGAACTATGGAATGTTCAGTGTATGGCAGCTCCAACTGCAGCAGAAATGTCATTCTGGAACTGAGAATAGAAGAGCTGTGATAAGCAGGCCGAAGGTCTTCCACTGCTTAAAACTGTGATTATGGGCAAAGATGACTGTTCTTTACCAGTTCACTTTAAGTAATCTGTGGATGCTATGGAAGTGGGATGTTAGAAAAAATTACCAGTTCATAACTTATGAGGAGAGATAGAAACAGAAAAACTTCATATATGATGTGAAACTGATAATGCACAAAATGTTATCAGTTTGTTAAGAACCTTATTGCCTCTAATTAAAATAATCTTTGCTGAGGCTTTAGAGTGACAAATAAAACTTGAAACAGCTAGTTATTTTCCGTATTGAACGTGTCCTAGTAAAGGATCCAATGGGCTGAAAACAGTTTTTAAAATTGGGCTGCTTGGTAATATTCAGACTTTTTTCCCTGTGTGGAGCACCACTGTTTCAAGTGCTTCCGATCTTCTGAAAAAGATTTTTTGACATTTTCAACATAGCTGTGTGTATCTATGCAGTAAAAATGCAGAGCTAAACCAAATCATTAATGTGACACTTCAGTCTTTATAGGCACACAGAGTATGTGTTTTTACAGTTCACTGAGCACAAGACAAAACAGCTGAGTATGAAATTAAAAACAGTAAATAATGAAGTTCATTCATTCTTTAACTATATCCTTGTTCTCTTCACATCTCGGGTTTGATATCACGCTGCTCTGTAGGGATTTCAGGAGTGAAAATGCAGGGATGCTCCTTCACTTTATTGATTTTATCATTCGCTTTATTACTCAAGTGTTTGATGGCTCATCAAGGGAATGTTACAGCGCATGGGAATTGTTGTTTGTGTGTTGGTTTTGAGAGGCAACATGTTCTTTCCAAGCAAACACAAAGTAACAAATTTCTAGTTAGGGAGCAAAATTTGCACATTCAGAGATTACAGAATTAAGGACAGCTTTTGGGAAGGAAACCGTACATGTTGAGTCTTCAGAGCTCCTTGAGGTATTCTAATACCGAGGTCATCCTGGATCTGTTGCTCTCTTCAGTTTGGTGTTCAACGCAGAAATGGCTGTGCTGGTAGAAGAAGAGGAGCTTGCGAAAGGAACTAAATGAGCAGCTGAGGAAGATTGGGACTGTTTTGGTTGGGTTTTAGCGCTGATGTGCTTTTGTGATTATGAAACTTGAGTTGCTAAAGAATGCTTAGAAGGGCAGGGACCTACTGTTCTTTCTAATTTCCTTTGGACTTCTAACACACCATACAAGTTGATTATGAAAATACAAATGTCTTATTTTACTCCCACAGCCACCAACAGCAAAAATGCATGCAATCATTGAGCGAACTGCAAACTTTGTGTGCAAGCAGGGAGCCCAGTTTGAGATCATGCTGAAAGCCAAGCAAGCACGCAACTCCCAGTTTGACTTTCTGCGGTTTGATCACTACCTCAATCCCTACTACAAGTTCATCCAGAAGGCCATGAAAGAGGGACGCTATGCGGCTCCTTCAGAAAGTAAAGCTGACGAGAAAAAACGTGAGTTTGTTGCTTGGCAAATGGTGGCTTCGGGGTGGGCGTCACTGAAACAGACACTGGTCTTTTTGGTAAGATAGCCACGTCTTTCCCGGGTTCCCCTGCAGCTGAGATTGATGCAATGATTCAAAATTCTGCTTATATCCGAGGGGCTTTTTTTTAAAATAGTTTGGGGAAACTTTAAGCTCCAGAGCTGCTATGATTGTGGAGGTTTTAGAGTCATACAGCTCAAGTCCAACAGAAGGTTGGTCTGTGCATTTACAGTTTAGTTTTATTGATGTCTGGCAATATCTTGGATCTATGTTTTTGTGACTCAGCTGATTTATAAAAATGATTCTTTCTTAATTCATGCTTGCCCTGTATCATCTTTCTCTCCCAAAGCAAATTCACAGCAAACCCAAATAAAATTCAGACATTGCTTTTATTTAGACTCAAGAGTCAAATCTGAGGAAGATGATGATGATGATGATGACGATGATGATGGAAATTATCTTCATCCAAGTCTTTTTGCATCTAAAAAATGCAGTAGGCTTGAAGAGCTCATGAAGGTACTTGACACTATTAAAATTACTTTTTTATCCTGTAAAACACCTGATTCGTGGACACAAAAGTTCTAATATGCAGGTGCTCAGATCTTTTACTGACAAAGGTCCAGGTTTCTTTTCAGTCTGTAATTTAAGTCTGTTGTGGTAGACTTTCGAGTTACATTTTCTCTAGTACATGCATTGTTATTTTTCCATTTCTAAGGAATTATGTTTCTATTTCTGATGCCCTCTGGTATTGAGGGCATCACTCAAGGATTTATGCTACAGAACCTGCGTTGAAGCAGAAGAGATTAAGGTATTTAATGCCTTCTGTATATAGGCTGAGAGAGAATTTTTTTCTTTTTAGATTTTAGTAGATAAAATGTTGACATGAAATAACAGTTCCAGCAAATAATATTTCACCAGCATTTATTACTCATTAAATGTGAATTTTGCTAGATGCGTTCATTGTTTTTACTTTCTGAGACTGGGCAGTAATGTAGTAATAGGAGTGACAGATGTTTGTATGTATTTGAGGCTTTCAGAGGAATGGCTGCGATGCTGTCTGATATTTAGACAAGGCAGGTTCTGTGCCTTATCCCAGCCATGGTGGCAGTTATTGGCCAGCAGTAATAGCCACTTTTTTTAAAATGTCATACATTTCTGCTTACATGAAAGTGATTTTTGTCTTCTTTTTCACTAATTTTCAAAGATGTCAGTTCTAATGTGAGAGCTACAGAAACAGTAACTTCAGTGTTTGCACAGAATTATTGGTGTCTATTAACAGATAAATTTGCTTTCCCAAATATGTTGATGCTATTGTTCTTTAAATATGTACTTCCAATTTTGATCTTTTTTTCTATTCTCAAAATATTTTCAGCCTTTGAAGGTAGTAGACCCTGATCACCCGCTCGCAGCACTGGTGCGCAAAGCACAATCAGATAATAGTTCGTCTACGCCACAGTCAACAGACGGGGCAGCTGTGCAGACATCACAGGCAGAATATTCCTCTGATTGTAAGTGCTTTGCGAGGAGGCAGCTGGTGGCGTTTTGATGAATTGTGTGTGGATGCTGGTGAGAAGAGAATATGTTGGCTTCATGCTTGATCCTGTGTATTTATTCTTTTTCAATCTCCTGAGTCTTGGAAGGTTCATTCTGAGTATCTGTTGAATTGCTGCTTAGGAGAGCCAGGAATGGTTTGGTGCGGGTGGGCAGGCAGGAGGCCAAGTCTCCAGTCTATGAGTACGGTTAGCACAATATACCCTTATTGTTATATTACTTTGTTCTTGCAAATTTTGTAAATTCTGATATTCAAAAAGGTAAAGTCAAACTTAAATGAACTTATGTGCCTCTTAATTCTTTTCAACTTCAAGAATTCTGGTAGTCCTTGATTCCTTAAATATAGAAATGCAATTTACCCTTTCATTTATGGGACTTTCCATGTAACACTACTGAGATATACGAAAATTTGTAGTGAAGCCTTCACCACAGAGGGTTTCATGATGTTATACATTTGTAGGTAATGAGTAGTGTCACTTCAAGGTGGTGCTGATGGTGTTCTTGATTTTTTAGTAACGTTGCTGCGGATCACTATCAACTTAGTAATCTGAGTTGATTTTTATGCATTATAGTTTCAGAACCTGCAAAGGATTATGGGTATTGTCAGAGTGTAATATGTGGAGAGAAATATGCATGGGAGTAATGTGTATTTAAAAGCATACCGTGTGGGAATCTTAATAAAACTGAAATAAGATTTCTGTGAAGAAATTGAAAATCACTGGTTATTTCAAGAAACTTATTCTGATTTTAGTTTGTCTCCATAGAGTAGAGCTAGTCAGGTTTTGCTTACTTTCACGTCAGTCTTGAACCTGAATGTATGTGATGGAAACTGGGAGATTATGATTCAGTAACAAAACAAGTTCATTTTGCAACTCCTCTCCCTGCTTTTAAAACTTAACAGAACTTTAATTCTGTTCTCATTACAGACATTATTTTTTGAAGAAAGTAAATAGTGCCACACAGGAATGTTTATGAAACTTTTAAGAGGATAATTCATTATAATTTAATGCACTGATTAAAACTTGCTTCCAGAAATGCAAACTCCTAATGTAATTAATTTGGAGTATTTTGCATTAATATCTTCTGTTTATGCGTAGTCTTTCTGCAGAAATCATTTAGATTTACAAGAAGTATCCACCATATAAATGTATTAAGATAATTAAAACGTTATGAAATAATGTCCTTAAAGAAAGATAGAAAGCCATTATAAGCCTTTGCACTCCCAAGAAATATTTAGAATCAGAGAAGCCTTGAGTGTGGAAAACTCGTTCAAATGCATTGTTCATTAGGTTGCTGTTGAATTGCAAAACCTGCCTCCTTTTTGAGGTTTAAGTAAGTAGGTGTGTGTCTCTCTATAGTAAGAGTGGTTTAATATGTATATAGTGATTCTAGTGGTTTAATTTGTCAATGTTTATTTTGAAAATATGCACATTTCTTTCTTAATGAAAACATAGTTCTAACTGAGTTAAATTGCCAGAGGTGAATTAGATTAGGAAGCATGATTTCATAATAGGTCATTTTAAAATATGCCTGCTCTAGTTCACTTCTTTATTCACACCTATGACCTTCAGTACTTTTGCATTCTGTCCCTTAATCTACATATATCTTATTCATCCTAAAATCTGTTAATATGAGCCTTCCTTTTTTGCTTTGGATTTTTTTGGGGTTTTTTACATGAGAAATGAGATGCCATTTCCTAGCGTGTTGCTTGAGTCTGGATTCTCCATGCGTTTGTCTTGATACAATAATGTACTTCATTGGGTGGTTTTCTTCTAATTAGAACATGGTTCTTAAATGTGTCTTTTTGTAGCAACTGTGGCAGCCATGTATTATAGCTACTACATGCTCCCCGATGGAACCTATTGCCTGGCGCCTCCACCTCCAGGAATTGACGTCGCCGCGTACTACAATGCCCTGCCCGCTGGGGTGACTGTGTCCAGCACTACAGGTGTAGCGACGGTTCCTCCCCCTCCTGGTACCACACCCCCACCTCCCCCGGACACAAGCGACAGCACCAGTGGGTTGACTTCTACCACAACATCTACAAGGTAACCACGGACACATTTGCTTGTTGGCTGGGGGGGTCTCATTCCTGCACTTTAGTAAGGAGTTTTTCATACAGGTTCTGTTATTGAATCAAGCTATTTTAACTTCATAGTGAACTCAGAGAACAAGCCTCTATGTACTTTTTTTGTTGTTGTTAAAGTAAGAGTCTGAAAGATTTTTGTGTTCTGTTTATAAAAACCATTTACTCTTGATGTTTTCAGCACAATCGCTCCAGTGGTTGCCATTATACCTCCACCTCCAGATATCCAACCTGTCATTGACAAGCTAGCTGAGTATGTTGCTAGGAATGGGGTAAAATTTGAAACCAGTGTTCGTGCCAAGAATGATCTCAGGTAAGAGAAAATGCTATTTAAACTGCCATTTCAAAAGTTGAGGTTTTAATTTTTTTAAGGTATTAAATTACAGGACATGCAGCTTATGAGAAGTACTATTGTTTGTTTGTTTAATTGAAATTTAGGGACCTACTGAAAGGCAATGGCAAGGCATTATGGCCCAAATTATCAAAACAACCAGCCTGTCAAAAATGTCTCTAGTAAGCATGCTCTGAATGTATATCTGCTGAAGTTTAGGCATAAGTAAGGGTGCTCCCAAACATCAAGTAACATTCCATTTGCTAGCGAAAATTAGATGATGAGGGATTGTTATTAACTATGTTCACGTGCATTTTCACATATTCAGTTTTCTTCTAACAGGTTTGAGTTCCTGCAACCATGGCACCAGTATAATGCTTATTATGAATTTAAAAAACAGTTCTTTCTTCAAAAAGAGAGCGGTGACAACTGCCAGGTACATGTGTGTTTATATATATTTCTATTACAAATTCAGTAGAAGTGAGAAAAGGATTTATCAGTTGTGTTACCATGAGACATTTTAAAAATGGAGCACTGATTTAGGGAGAAATTGGTCAGCAGAGGATGTGAATGCTTTTTTTGTTGTTTTTTAGTTTTGTGTAGCATTTAAGTAAGGGTCTGTGAGATGGTGTGTTATTTAATTCTTGCTTTTTCCTATAAGCTACTCCACTGTGGTTGTAATATAAAATGACAGCCTGAAAATCTCCTGGATTTTTATACGAGGGAATATGTGCTTTGTGGAGGTTTAGAGCTTTGTAGGATTGTGATTAGTGTTCTGCTGTCAGAAAGGTTAGGTATGGCTTTTAACACCCGCACTTTCCCATACGCCTCGTGGTCCTTTGTACAGTGGTAGCACAGAGGCTGGAGTAGCTTTCTGAAGCGCTTTTTCCTGAGGGAAGTTTTGTTAGAGTCTGGTCACAACTGCAGCAATACTGGAGCTTCAGAATCTCATAGCAGTTTCCTACTTGCTTTGCTTCTTCTAGTCTGTGTTATTAGAAGATGGTAGCCAGACTTGGCATCCATGTTTTTAACTATTCTCATGTTAGCTAATTAGATTGTTCTCTTACTGAAAAGAAAATTGCAAATAATATCAGAACTACATTATCTGATGTTAACTTTTCATGGGAAAGAGCTATTTTTTTTTTAGGCCCTATGTCATTTGTCATCTCAAGGCTTAGATTGGGGAGCCTTAAACTGAAGAAGGTAGGCCTGTGGGTAAACTCCTCGGAATTGCTTTGTGGAAAATGAAGAAATTCAATACTGGTTGCTGTTTGAAAAACTTGTGTCTGATGTTTTGTTTTAATAGTGAAAAAATGTTTTGAAAACACTGTTGTTAAAGATTAGCAGTGGTAAATATGATCTTACTCAGCTGATAAATTACAAGCAAAATTGTCCTGTGCCACAATGGTGACTGTTGTTCTAGAACGTCTTATTTGCAAACCAGTGGGTTGAATTCATAATACTTACATAATTAATAAGGATATGTTAACATATATTCGGGGGGAAATTGTACACTAATCAAAGCATAATAATAAAGGATTCATTTTAAGTGTTCAAATGAGTACAGCTCAAAAGGAACTTAAACTGGTTTAATTCCCTTGAGGTCAAGCGTAGCAATGTGTATTTTTGTCCTGCATGGCTTTGTAGATAATGTCGTTCTCTTCAATTTTTTAAAATAATGATTTTGATATCATGTTCTAGTAATATATGTATAGGCAACTAATGCAATTGATGCTTTTCCTTTTGGCCATTAAAATTAATAAGAAACTGTACTACTGACTTCAGTAAATACAGGATGAAGTGCTTGATTTTATTGTGCTTTTCCCTTTCGAGGACTTTCAGGAATCAGTTCTGTTGGTCAGGGCATGGCTGCAGGGAAGATCTGCTAAATGCCTCAGTTTCAGCATCACATATGCTTAAAAACAGCCAGTGAAATGCAACCAAACTCCTAATTGAAAGAGGCGCATTTCAATGTTAAATTACCTAATGTTATCACGCGACTCACTGTGTAAATATTTTGAATGTTCTGTAATATCCTTCCTGAAATTTTTATACTGTGAGTTTAGAGATTGTCCTGAATGATTCAGTCTTGTAATGGTAGTACCAGTTGTTCCTTGCTTCCTTGAAACTCTCAGCCCATCTGTATTGTATCAAAAAACATTGCTAGGCCCAATGTTCTTCAGCAGAATGTTGGAACAAATCAAGCATTAACCTGTGTCGATTCCTGTAAAATCTGATTCTGCGAAGAAGTTACATGCAATTGTACACGAGGAAAAACGTGTCATAAGCTTTCATTCTGTGCCTGGGCATTGACTTTAATGGATTTGGTTTGAGACCCTGGAAGATCATGACCTAAATGAATATACAAAAGAAGTACATGCTTTTAGGGTCTAATTTTAAGAATATTATTTTAAAGCAGTTTTTAGCAAAAGTGTATCAGCTGAAGAACATTTTCTTTGCTGTAAAATAACAACATGTTCTTACTGTAGGTCTGTGGGTTTACATGAGGCAGAATTATGGTCATGAGTGCTCAGTGATATAAAATTAGCTGTTGTGTGATTAGCTGATAATGTGGTTTTTGAAATGGCTGACAAAATTGCAGCTCCTCAGACATTGTATTAATGGTTTCTTAACTACCTTGTTAGTAATTCTGCTCATTTCTTTTGAAAAGGGAGTATCGTCCTCTGAAGATGTTCCAGCAGACAGTGCCGGTGATACACCGAGTGAGACTCCCTTTGCAGATGAACATGCACTTGAAGATTCATCTGAGCCAAGTGCTAAAGGAGTTCCAGGCACTAAAAGAGATCTTCCTCCTCCTAAAGCTGTCAGTGATGGTAAACTGGTGAAAGGTATGCTAACATGATTTATTGGGCATGAAAATATTTGATAACATATACATAAGGAAAAAAAAAGAAGCAGGGCAAAGTAGGGAAAATAATTTCATCATGTGAAAAATACGTTTTCACTGAAGGCATCAAAAAAGGACTGAAATAAGTAATTTGATTGCTTTCGGGTTTCTTTCTTATCAGACTATCAGGTATTTACGGTCTGACACAATAAATTGTTTTACTTCAGTTTTGTGCAAAGTTGAAGGCTTTCGTCAGTGACCGCAGTAAAATCTTATTTTTGTCATTTTAAACTTGACAGTTAAGAGCTTTGTACAAGAGAAAAGCATTTGCTCTGAATAAAAGCAGTGGTCTTATTTGAAAGGATACATATGGAGGAAGTACTGTGGGCTCATCCCTCATTCTTCCTGTGTTGGACATTAGTCATGCTGGAAGAAAAGTCCCCTTTCATGTCAAAATGGAATCTTTTTACTCTTGCAGTCATAGCAGGAGAGGGGCAGAATGGGAAGATCTCTCTAGAAGCCACTCAGACAAAGCCAGCTAGCACACTGTTAGTGTCCTGAGTTGGAGAAATGATTGTTTGTATCTGGGAACTGATTTCTTGGCCTGTTGGGAAAATATATGTTAAAAATTCTTATTTTCAGTAAAAACTAAAAATGTACATCTTTTAACTAGAACTGAAAGCGGAAAAAAAGAAACAGAAAAATCACTCTTTAACTGGGTTTCCATGGGTGGAAACTGCCTTCCTGCCACCTCAGCGGCCTACTTAATTACTGATAAGTTTATCTACCCACTGTGGTCCCTTGGAATTCTCTTGTCCTGCTTCTCACTGCAATCCCATTTCCTCCACAACCAGCAAACACTGAGCTCTTTGTTGTGGTTGTCTGACTGTCCAGGCTCTGCAATTTCTTCTCTGGGCGGCCTGAGTAGCCTCCCTGGGGAAGCAACAGTCTTCCCTGCCTTCAGAAATGCCCTGTTACGAGATGCAATGTACACCAATAAATTGTTTCTGTTTTTCTGCTATTAATAAATGGCAAACTAGAGCTACTTTAATAGTAGCAATCTGCTCAAATTTACATGATGGAATATAACCAGTGAGTCATTCCATGACAATCTTATTCCTATAAACTTATTTTCATTTCCTTTAATATGGTGCAAATCCCACTTTATTGTAACCTAAATACAGTAGTTGCCTGCAAGACAGACATAATACCATACTAGATTTTTCTTCTGGGTCTGAGGAAGTAAAATCCCATTTTTCTATTTGTTCTATCACATGAAAATCACTATTATCTCTTCTCTTGGAATTCTGGAGTTCTTTGTATTGTGAGCATATTTCCTTACCCCAGGATTACCAGAATCAAAGCTTATATTTTATAAACCTTGGTATGTAACTTAATTACTGTATTTACTTTTCCCTAATTGCAGTCTTGTAGGGTATATATGCAAATGGCATCCTGAGGACGATAAGTATTGCAGCAGACCATATGGTACTAGGTAGTGAGAAATTCCATTCTTTATCCAAAATGAAACTTATAAGAATAAATGGGCTGGAGATTAATGCTGGGTTTTTTTTGTTTTCTTTTGGTTTTTTGGTTGTTTTAATTGGGTTTTTTGTTTTGTTGTTTGGTTGTTTGGTTTTGGTTTTTTTGTTTTGTTTTGGGGGGGGTTGATTTTTGTTTGGTTTTTTGAGCATTTTTTGAGATCCTTATGCAGTAAGTGAAATTTCCAACATTTGTTTAAAAACACAGAAAGAGAGAAAAAAAGGATTGTGTTGTCCTTTTCACCAAAATAATTAGCATAATAGGACGATGCAAGTTCCCTTTTTTTGCAGTGTAGTCTGCAGGAGTAATGGGGGAAGTCAGGAAATTGAGCCTACCTTCTGCTGTAGTCTAATGACTTGTGAAATCTTACCCATTCATTCACAGCATCCTTTGCTCCAATAAGCTTTGCAATCAAGGCCAAAGAAAACGACCTTCTTCCTTTGGAGAAAAACCGTGTTAAATTAGATGATGACAGTGATGAGGAGGAAGAGGAGGGAAAGGAAGGCCAAGAGAATGTTAGTTGTGCTTCAAACCATACTGCAGCAGTTACCACTCCTTGTACTGCTCCTGAAGAGAAAAAGCCTCAACTTACACAGGAGGAGTTGGAAGCTAAACAAGGTATTCCACGTGGTGCTGAAAATTAAATGAAGGATTGAGTCCTTCACGCAATCTGCAAAACTGTCATGTGAATAAGTGTGATGTTTTAGGTATTTCCAATCTGTTCAGGGTCATGTTAACAGGAATCAGAATTATTTTTTCACAGTTTCCTCCTTATTTTTAAGAATGAAATCTTCATTGGTTGCTCAGATAAAATCAAACCTAAAACACATTGGGGTGGTTGAGTGCTTTGCCCTAATGCCTGATCTTTCTGAATTTTATTTTGGTTTTCCATTACAACCTTGTAGTAAAACACTGGCTTTCTAGATTCCAGATTACATTAACAAAGCCCAGCAGAAGACATACCTGTTTCTCATTTTCTTCAGAGAACCATGAATTGCTTCAAGCTATTTTTCATTTATATAGCACTCCCATATAGACTAATCCTGCCTTGTTGATGTTTTGTTGCTCTTAAAATGCAATGCCATTAAATCTTTGTATGGGTTTTTCCTGTTACTGTGTTAATGCGCATAAGGGCAGAAGGGCACACTGTGAATTTGAATGAAATGATGTTTTAAAAGAATCCAATTTCACCCATTCCTCCCCAGGGCTGTTTCACAGCAGAGTGTGTTTATTAAAGTGGATATTCTGACAGTATTTACCAGCTTAAAAACTCAGTATTTCTCACAACTATGAGTATGCCACAGGAATTTAATTTTTCATTTTCAAAGTGGTGGTTTTTTCGCTTTTAAGTAGCAGTTTTATTGTAAACCGCAGCGGCACAAAGTATGCTATGGTGTTACATATCTAAAGCAAATATGAAATATTTTGTGCGATAATAAAAACCTGTGTTGCACAAAAAAGTGTAAAACCCGTAAAACACCCTTAGAAAAAGCTGTGTGTTGAAAAACCTGTGCAATGGAACGAAAAATCCAGTTGTTTTGTACATATACAGAACACAAAAATGGAAGTTTAAGATAAAAAACATTGCACAAAGTAACGGTTAGGTGCATATTTAAATCAATTAGCTTACTCTTTTCATGTAATCACATACCAAATTCTGTTGGTTGTAGCAATGATGAAACAGTTTCTGAAAATTTCTGGAGCAGCTCTTCCTATAAACATATTAAGATGTATTTAAATAGGGATGGAAACTGTGAAGATCAGATCAGTGGAAAGAGCAAACTGGAGAGTTTGCATCACTTTAAGACTTACCAGAAAAAACTTCTGGATTTACAGAGCTACTTTCTTTAGATAGCTTTTATAAATAGAACAGGACAAGTATCTTGAATAATCAGGATCGGATTTTCGCATCATTTTAAACTAGAAGTTTTTACTTCACCTGTACTGCTTTTCATTGAGCGAATGGTATATCTATGAATTAAGATGATTGAATTTTATGATTGAATTTTTTAATTTCAAGCTCATATGTCCTTATTGTGTCATTGAATGGCTGTGTTGGAAAGGCTTGAGAATGGCCAGAGGGGCTGTTTGCTTGTTTGTGATGGTGATGTGCATTTGTCTTAAGGAAGCCTGAGTTCCCCAAGCATGACTTACTCTAAACTTAATGCTTAATTGTCTTTCTTAGCAAAGCAGAAACTAGAGGATAGATTGGCAGCTGCTGCAAGGGAGAAGCTTGCACAGGCCTCCAAAGAATCAAAGGAGAAGCAGCTACAAGCAGAGCGCAAAAGGAAAGCTGCCTTGTTCTTGCAAACCCTGAAAAACCCTCTGGCAGAGGCAGAAACTGAGAAAATTGAAGAGAATTCATTCAGTAGTGAGGTAAGTGAAAAATAAATTTCTCTTTCTCATGAAGCTGGCAGAAAACTTACCTCTAGAATGTGAATCTGACAATGTGTTACGAACTTAACTGAAGAGATAGAAGCTTTTCTAAATGGGGAGAAATTTCAATTTTAAACACTGTTAATCTTTTTCAGTTATCTTACACATGTCTCTCATCTGTTATTAAAGATGTGGTAGAGAAGTAGGCTGCACAATTCCCAGGTCAGTTAGCCAGGTACAGAAAGGAAAAGGAGCTTTCACATTTTAACTCTGTACTAGCAATCCAAGTGTTGGAACGCTCAGCTTGCAGGAGTGTTGGGATAGCAGTTGTGATATTTACTTACTTGATGTGTATATTGATGGTTTTGCTGCACATTACAAATACAAATATTGTTGGGAAGTAGAACCTCAGTTTCCTGGGTTTGGAATTATGCTGCTTCCGGAAAACCCAGTAAAATCACTCTTGGTTGCACTAATCAGGCAAAACGTCATCTCTGGATACTGATGGAAAATTTTAGATGTTGATTGTGACAGACTGGCTACAAGAAAGAATGACGTGGCCTTCCACTGTTTCTCTCCATCGAAAAGAATTCCTGTACCTAGCAAGTAATTCATTGCACAGTACTCGATTTTTCCAAATAAGTCATGGATTACCCCTCAAAGCACTTTCAAGAGAATGGATGAAAGAGACATACCTGCAGTTTAGGTGATCCATATCAGCAGAGAGTAGCAGATATGTGAATTAAGTGTGGTCACATCCCAAAAGAGATCCCTTTTGGGTTTCTCCTTGCTACTGCTAACAAATTTTCCCTAACACAAGTGTTCAGTACTTCTTTTCAGTTATATATTGGAGAGGGAATGCAAAGAGATAACGATAATGCAAAACTCCCCACATTTGCAGTTCTACTCTCTTTCTCAAGGGAATTTGTCAAGGACACAGATATTTCTAAACTAAGGTTCTTTTGATACTTTAAGAGAATGCCTGAAATAATCGGTGACAGCTGACTCTTTTTTGGAAGAGTGGATTAATCTTCTTGCTGACATCTGAACTTACTAAAGTTCTAAACTGACCTTGTTAGTGAACTTCTCAACAAAAAAACACACCCTATCCCACTTCTCAGGAAACTGATTTTCTGGAAACTTCGTTTTTTTATTCCACAGAACTACAGTTTCAGAGAAGGCATCTCTTGTTTTCTTACACAAAGAATTTCAGTGTGTTTGAGAATTTCAAAGTAACTAGTTTCAGTGTTTCCTACCAGTAGAAATGGTTTGGAGGTGTAAGGGTTTATTTAGAATTTCAGATGTATATTCAAATGTTTTCTGATGTGACCTTGCTTTTTAAAAATAAAATTGGCTATTTTATTGGGAGTGCTTCTACTGTTTTAATTAATCTTTGGAAGTAATATTCCTGCTAAGTGGGGTTTGCTTGTTGACACATTTATATAGATATATGCATATAGGCTTTTGCAGATAAATCTTTTTTAGAAACATGAATACTTTTCAAGCTGTTGTTCCCTTTGCCATATTTGAAAAAGCTTCCATTCCCATTCATTTCAAATAATCTGCCTTTTTCTCTCCTTGCCCACTTTGCCTATTTGTAACAGCCCATTTGAGTCAAGAAATTGTATTGGAGAAAGATGAGTGGAATCATACTGCAGATTTGTTAACGTCTGTTTTACATATCCTGAGAACCCAGTATGCTGCTTTATGATGTCTAAATCTGCTTGTAAACAAACATGTAGCACTGGTTTGGGGTTTTTTTGAGCTTTTCCAGTCATGTTTCAGAAACAAAAAGATGCATTTAAAAACACTGATTGCAAAAGTAACTACAGTGGCTGTAACAGAAAGTGTGTTGAAAAGTTGAGTGAGAAAGGTGTGTAAAATTAGTTTTGTAGTCTGGTCAGTGGAACTAATTGGAGTAATTAAATCAGAAAACAAAGAAAAAATTAAATACTTGTGTCCACCAAGAATGTCACTAAATGTGCCTCACCTCTTGTTTTGGGGGTAGGATCATCCAGTGAGGAGTCGGGGAAACAAAGATTTATACGCCCTGGTCAGAGTTAATGTGGCGGCCTGATTTTTGTAGCTTAAAATGTGTCTCAAAAATGGAGTAGCGACTGAGATGTATAATAAAGCATGAAGAGGAGTCGCGAGTGTCTATGGGAGACACATGATGTCTATGACATTGCCCCAGCCTAATAAGTATATAAAAACTAGTAATGCTATTTATGTGTAAATACAGTGTACATTTGTGCAGAAAACCCAACTATCACACCGCAGAAATGCATTAAACGCACAAAGCTTTTGTGACCTCTGTCAGATTTTCCTGATACCTTGTATTTCTTGAAAGGATCACTGGTACTGAGTGTACATTACATCTTTGAATGAAATCGATTCTGCTAACTGCAGGTAAAGGACAGTCAATACCATAGAACAGAGCACTTCTAAGCTCTTTTGGCTTCAGCTGAATCTTAAAAATAGTCAGTTGTATGTTTTCCATAGCTGAATTATTTCTTTTATGCGGTTTCCTGTTTTTCTTTAAAATGAAATCAAGCAAGAGAAACAAAAAGCTGAAAAAGCTTGAGCAGTGAAGTAGCACAGCTTTTCACAAATGGCTTCTTACCATTCTTGCATGCATTAGAATGGTACAGTTGTGCATAATAATTCCTCAAACCAGTACTTGGTAAGCACGGAGCTTATCTCAGTTTCCAAAACTGGTCGTCCTCCAGTGATGTTGTGGCCAGTGAAGTCTGCGCCCTTGTTCAGGACGTGGGTAAACAGTAACCGGATGACATCTCCCTTCTTGTGTTTACATGTATAATTCATATTGACTCTTTGTACAGATGGACTTTGTATAGACTCTTTGGCACATTGTCAGCGTCACTGAGGAGAAGTTGCCTTCATTCCACAGTGAATGTAGGTTCCTTGTCCTGTAACAGCAAGCAGCTTGTAGTTTTAACAATTGCAGTTGTTCCGTGCTGAGCTGGAGTATGCCAGGTTATACGGAGTGCTTCATTGAACTGCCTTTTTTACTTTGAAACAAATAAAGTAAGGTGTTTCATGATCTGAAATGCAAATCTCATTCAAAAATTATTTAAATTAATTCAAATTTTAAAAAATAAGATTATATACCCTTGGTAGCGGGGCTTTGCATGGATCATTCTGCTAATCTTGTATTTTACTCTCTGTCAGAAATGTTTTAGTGGTGGCAGTGCTTTGATAGGCATGTGAAAGCTAGTTGGCTATACCCAAACAGTTACCTGTATAGACCTTAGTATCTGATTTAAACGAGAAGGGAAACCCACGCTCATACTGTTGCAAAACCAGACAAGCATGTGATTTGTAAGTGACACTGTTTTAATGGCTCATCCCAAATGTCATCTGCTGTTATGCCTCTGAATATAAAGATTCTGTCGCACAAAGCAAAACTTTTCCTTCTTTTGGCTGTTTCATCTTGCCAGTTTTTGAAGCCCTGTTTTATCATTTGTTTCTTTAGATGGCTTGTCCTTACTTTTGTCCTGTATGTAACAGTTTTTTTTCCTGTGCAAAGTAGTCTGTTTACACGTGGAATAGAAGTGTGCCGTGTTTAAAAATGAAATGCACTTCTAGCTTTGTCAAGCATAACAGGGTTATCAACAGCTGTAGATAGTGTTTGTCTCTCATACTGCTGTAGTTTATCCTACTCTCTTAGCAATGGACTGTAGATATTCCTGCATGCCTCTTTGGAATAATAATGTATAACGTAATTTTATGTTAGCGTATTTTCTTTATGTTAATTTTTGAGCAAAATGTAATTGTCTAATAAAAACCAGCCCATAAGTAGTTAAAATTTTTTTTTTAGAATATTTCAGAGCCATTCACTTCTTTCTTTACTGTTTTCCAGATTATAGGTATCTATATCTTCTGGTGAGCATGGGAGCGGGGGCTGGGTTTGCTTGTAAATTTATCTGTCCTTTTGAATAAGCAAGGTAAAGGAAAAACAAATGTCACATACTAATGTGGCATTTTGGGGGTGGATAACTTGCTGGCATTTGGAACTTTTTTCATTGCAATAACCCTACTAACAAAAGCTATGTGAGAGTTTTAATTCCTCATAGCATAAATATTTTAGTCATTATTTAACGGGGGGAAAAAGGGTAAATATCAGGAGCTGCCATTTTAATTAAGATAGGTCAGGAGGTAAGAATGTTTATGTGTTGATTTTTAATCTTCAAAGCATTCAAAATAAAAAGGCATATTGATCCACACAGCAAACAGATTCACAGCCACTAATTTCTTTGGAGTTGGCCCTTCAAAACTGATAATGCAAAATGTTGTCTGTTTTTTAAGACCTTACCATGGTCAGCGTACTGTTAATAGCTGGTTTTTAGTGCAGCAGAGTAACGCTGTGAAACTGTTGTGTCTTGGAGTTCCTATAGAAAAATTCTATAGGAACTCACTTTTTAGGAAACATTTTTATCTGTTCAAATTATTGTTTTGGGCCAGTTTATTAATACTGGGACTGACAGACTTCTAAATAGAAGTAACTGCTTGCTTTGTTACACAGAGCAATAAATACAAAAACATTACAATTCCATTGCTGGTAGGCAGTTGTGTATTAACTCAGTCAGGGAATATTTCATAAGCTTTGGGGAACCTGTAGTAAAAGATACAGTGGTAGAAAAGAATCTAGAGTATTTTTTTATTTTAATGAAGTAAAAGAATTGTCAATTAACTCTTGACAGTTCTGACATTCTTCACTCTTCGCAGTTTTGGTCTAACATGGGATTCCAATTGCTGCAAAAGAAATAGTAGCTGCATGTAAAAGTGTTGGTAATATTATTGATAATGTCCTTTGCCAGTTGATTTTGTTTGAGCCAGATGCAGTGCTAGCATTTTTTTCCATTCCAATAATGATCACATTTTGGTTTATTTCTAATTTTGGCTTTGTGTATTGATTAAGTAGCGTAACCCAGAATAACTAATGTGTGTTCTGGGCTTATGAATACTGTAAATATGCAAATTTCTTATATGAACTGAAGTACTGATTTCTGTTCTCATATAGCTATAAATTCTCCCTATTCACAGAGCTCTTTCCTCATCCATTCCTGCTGAACGAGTTGTTGAGTCATGTTTTAGCATTACTTTTGTCAGATTTGCTTCAGTCATGCAAATGAAATGCTGAAGAACAACTTTGCCAGTGAATTTGTCTGGCACTGTAGCATTTAGTAAAGGCCAAAAAAATGTGTTGCCCAAAACGGACAAGTAAGTGAGATTCGGTGAATGCTATCTGAACATTTGCAGTTTAACTTCTTAGAAGAGCTCTCAGGCAATGTAAATCTCTCATCCATTGAGATGCATAATAAAATTCTTCAGGTAACAGGTTTGTTTCTGTGCTTTCCAAAACTGTTCTACTGGCCTGCATATTGGCAGGGCCTGATCAGTCAAAGCAGAGTGCTTTGTAATCTCCCAGTTCTGTGCTTGCTGTGGGCTTTTTTTTTTTGGGGGGGGGGGGGGGGGGGGGGGGTGTTGGGTTTTTTGGTTGGTTGGGGGTTTTTTATTTTTTAAATTATTGTTTTCTGCATTCATGCCTCCGATTTCAGTTCCCATTACCTTATTTTCCAAGACAGTTTATTTCTTTCCAAATATTTATACACCTAGAAATTTCATTTGTGGCCTAGCAATGAAGTTACTCTTGTATGGCTCTCCGGATGTGATTCGTCAGTAGCCTGAAGCAGTGGTGTTCAAATCCACCAGCCAGCCGGCCTGCATCTGTGCTTCCCGGAGATCTGGACAGTGCTGTCACTCCTTAGTGTCGGCTTCCTGAAAGTCTAGGAGAGCCCACAGTGTCAGCAGCAGATGCTTTTGGTGGATACATAGCTGGGCTTAGCATTGTGTGGTTCTTCATTCAGGTGGCTGAGAGAATTTCTACATGTGAGCTAAAAGTGAATGTGTCATTCATTTATTAACTTCCTTCTTGGTAGTGATAGGAGAGCTTGTGTTTTATGTGGCCAAATGAACCTGAGCACTGAAAATTACTGGGTTTTTCTCCCCTCTCTTGTTTTCCTCTTAACACTACTTTGCCTACAGCTTTTTTGTTTCAAGCTATTAGAGGTGTCTACTTCAAGGCAGACTGGGCTATTGCATATTCAGTAGTGTTTGAAGCAAAGGCTCAGGTACTGTATAAAGGGATGAATAACCTTGTCAAAGGAGCAAAAGTCAGCTCTGGTGGCCTCTTAGGAAACTGGAGATGAGTTGTTTGTGAAGTGTCTGCAGTTACACGTGGAGTTTGTGAAATTGGATTTAGGCCTCTGGTGAACTAGTCACTCAAATGATCACACTTTAAAATGTTTATAATCTTTGAAGCAAGCTACTTTAGTACTGCTTTGTTGCTGGTTTTGTAAGTATTGTGATAGCAGTTATCAGTTAAAGCATGAAAAAGTGTCATGTCTCTCTAATTTGAAGCAGAGCTGCCTTTTTGATTATTCAATTGTGGTCAGTTACTGCCTTTATGTGTTCATGGTAGAAGAAGGATAAAAAGAAAGGAAAAGATCACCTGCTTCTAATTTGGTTATTTCACGTTTTAATGCATTACTTTTTATTCCAGTCATGGTAAGTATCCTTGTATCAAACAGTGAAAGTGTCACACCAGGCAGAGCAGAAATTATGACAGGGAAACTTGATTTCTCCAGTTGCCTTGAAATGGCAGCTGGGGGAATGACAGGCTTTGAAGTGAAGAGGGTATGTACAGTGCCTGACTTGAATTGTTCTAAACAAGCCATTGAGCAGAATTCTCTGGGGTTCAAGCTGATAATTTGAAGGTGTCGTGGTATGGTTTTGCTTAATCTCCTGCAGCTGGAATTATTCACCGAACATAAACTGTGCGCGGACCTGTTCTGTCTTTGAGGTTAATAAATTTTGTGATCTTCCCGATCCTTTACATTTAAAACATTTAGTTTGCAAAATTCAGACATGGTTTGTATCGGCACTGGTTCGTTTTGATGTTTTTCTCGAGGCTGTCATCTAAATAGCATAGTTCAGGGAGGAAAGTGACGCTAAAGCTTAGCTTTGAATGTCAGCAGTTCCCCATTGTATTTCCGGGTTTCTCCTTTTTTAAGTAAAAGGTGTAAATAGAGTAAAAGTTACCTGATAGTACCCATTATTTTAGAACACATTTCTTCTAAAAACTAAATATGAAAACTTCAGAACTGTGTCCTAGTTAAGCTGACAGTCTTAGCATGCATATACCAACTTGCATGTGTATCTTTGGGGAACTGTACAGGCCTCCATTAAATTCTGCTGGATGCATGCGTTTGAAGACGTCATCCTTACCTTCCGCACACTGTACGTAATGTCAATGCAGCATGACTGACTTTGGAAACTGAGCACTGTTCTTTGTTTATCTTTGATTTCAGAGCGTCAATAGTATACCATGTCCTGTGACTGCAGTCAGAACTTTACCCACCTTAGAAGTTAAACAAACAGAAAGGCCTTCAAGCAGAAGCAGAGATCCTCCTAGGGATGAAGAAAAGGAAAAGAAGAGGAAAAAACACAAGAAAAGATCTCGGTCAAGATCTCGATCACCGTTCAAGTATCACTCATCATCCAAGTCCAGGTCTAGATCACATTCAAAAGCAAAGCACTCACTTCCCACTGCCTATAGGACTGTCAGGCATTCAAGGTGGGTTTGGAAGCCAAAGGCATTCTTTAGAGTTCTCTGTGTGTTTACACTTAGAATATCTTTGCACTTCTTCCATTTCGTAGGTGTTTTTATACCCATTGCAAATGTTACAGTCACCTTGAAGGTAGTAAATCAATAACATTAGATGTGGCAGGTCTTTTGAAAATAACTTTAGTGAAATAATGAGTCATTAACTTCTAATCTCATAGTGCAAAACTTTTACCAGTAGATGCTTTTTCATGATTCTCTGTGAAATACCTGGTTGGTTATAATGTGTAGGAATGTGATGATAGCAGGAAGAGAACTTGCTAATAAATCTGCGGCTGTTACCAAAGTAACTCAGACAATATTCAGATAAGAAATAGAGGTAGAGAACTACATGGTTGAGCAGCAAAGCTCAGAAGAAAACAAAGCAGTTGGGTGGCAAGTGAAAAAATATGATGGATGAATTGCAGGAGAGGTAAGACAGGAATCCAACAAGAGTGAAAACAGAGTTGAAAGAGAGAGACACCACAGAAGAATGTAGCCCAGTGCTGTAAACTCTGTATTTAATTATTAATGAGATTAAATATGCTATGCTAATTATCCATTTATAAGAAGATGTATATCGTCTTATATTGGTACTGTTAATTCTGTCAAAGATATTTTGATCAAGGCACCTTTAAAGTTTACTGCCTGTAAAATTTGTCATATCCGAATGCCCTGCCACGGTGCAGTTACTGTGGTCAGTAGGAAGGTGTTTGAAGGTACATTCTGTGGATCGGGCTACAGAACAGGGTTTAAGTAGCTCGTAGTTCAAGCAAATTGTGCATAGAAATACTGCCACAGCTGTATGTGATGCGTGTGAAATCATACTCTGCTTCCTTTCTGTGTCCCTGCCTATGGCACATACCTGAAAAAGCTTCTAGCCCCTCATGACAGTGTGCCAAAACTTCTTATAGTTTTCTTGTGCTTTTTTTTTGTTTAATGAAGTGTCTTAACTGCACTAACCAGGAGGGTTAATAACGTGTTACAACTTACTGGTTTATACCAGTTTAAGAACAATACCTCGCTGCAGAAATCTCTGCTATTTAGAGATGCCAGGAATTAAATGAGCGTAACTTGGACTGAAACGATCAGTCTGACATGCTGCTTATTTGGCGACCTTTGACAATAAGTTGTCATGACATGCTGTGTTGTAAGGCACATTCCAAAATCCTGTGTGCCATTCCTTTTCTGTGCTTACTAGCATATAAAGGGAATGATGTTGAATGAAGCTTTCCTTGTTTAAGAATTGAATGCAGGTCTTTTCAGAGTTAAGCATACCTTGGGGAAAAGCCTCCTCAGGTGAATCACTCAACATTTCAACTCCTGTCAAGACGTATCTTCACTTGAACCAGGCATGTCACTTCATCCAAGCATGTATTTATCTGCATGTATTTATCCACACTTTTACTGACACAGGGTAAAACCAAGGGGAAACATCAGAGTAAAATGCTAAAAACGTATTCAAGCATCTTCTGTGGTACTTCAGGACTAGCGTTAAGAGAGGGCCTGCTTAAGAGAAGACCCTTAGCAGTACTTGGGTATGCAGTTCAATAGGTTAAAGATAATCCTGCATGTTGCATGAGTTTGCAGCAAGCAGTAGCAAGATTAATGGGAGTTTGCAAGTTCAATTTGCCATCTACTGAGATATGTCTTTAGTGATTTCAGGGAGAGTAGATACCTGGTCCTTTATAGAGGCTTGAATACTTGCACCAACCAGCAGGTCTGTATTTGATTCTGCCGATGAAAGGACAGCATCTATTGTGGTCTGACCAGGTACCAGCTGGAGACTCATGGAGGGGGTTTTTTTTGGTTGGTTTGTTTGTTTGGTTGGTTGGTTGGTTTTTTTGGGTTTTGTTTTTGTGGGGTTTTTTGGTTTTTTGGGGTTTTTTTTTTTGGTGGGGTTTTTTTGGTTGGGGTTTTTTTTTGGGGGGGGTTGTTGTTGTTTTTTGTTTTTGTTTTTTTGGTGGCCACAGTTCAGCTGATGAAAAAATCACAAAAAAGTCATCAAGAATAGGTAATCTACAGGAGCTAATCTGTGTGTGCTGTTCTTGACTTTGCCTCCTGGCACAAATCAAATGACAGGCACATAACAACATGAAAATCATGAATCACCGCAACACCTGATTAAATCTGGTTAGATATTTCCTTGATGAGCTATTGAATTCGAAAATGTCAGAAATCCAATGAGCTTGATCCTGGCTGCATGAATTTTAAAATTATGTGCAAAACCAGCACCAGATTTTGCACCGAAAACCTTTTGCATGTATTAACTTCACGAAAGTTAGAGCTGAACAGGGAGCGCCTTGTACAAGAAATTGTAATGATTGAAAGTGTGCTTTATTGAAGGTGTTTGCTATGCCTTAGCATACTGTATTTCCAAAGTTAAAGCTCCTGCTCCTGAAACAGAAAAACTGTAGAATAATCAAGAGCAGGAGGCTGATTCATAACCCTGTCAGATACTGGTGTGTTTTGATTCTCAAATGTTTAGGCAAAAATAGTGCCTTGTCTCAGTAATTGCCAAAAAAAAGGCAAGTGCTGTTGCCTGGCTGGAAGATACTACTGGTTTTTGTCTTTTTTTAAAATTTGTTTCTATTTTTAGTGTTGTTTCAGATAAAATTATTTCAGTGCATTGTGTTGCCTCATTCAGAACTTCACGTGTTTCACGTCTCTTTGCTCATCAGTTTTCTTAGATGAAATAGAACGGTATTTTTCAGCTTCACCTAGAACAGTGTTTTTTCCTAGCTCTCCAAGCACTGGATATTACAGCTTCCAGCTGAACAAGTAGTTATGTAAAGGGCCATACCCTCCTGGAATAAAGTGTAAACTGTTTGTGGATGTTAATGTGCTCATCTTGTGTTAAGTGGATGGCACTTAGAGACAGTCGTTACTGTGTGGACATTGATGCTAAGTTACTTTAGAACAGCCTTATTTCGAGTATCTGTGCTGTATTTGAATGTCCCAGTCTAATGGTGTATGGTTACTTTATTTTAATCTGTTCAAAAAGTAAGATTAAAGATCACCTTTACCATATAAATTAATGTGACAAGTTAATGGGGAATAAGATGTGGGAAGTGAAGGTAAACATCGAAATTTGCAGTAACATTCCTTGCTCTTTATTCTAAGGATGTTCAGGATACTTTGCAAGCTCTTCCTTTTTGATTTGTCATCTTATTCTTTTTTTCCAAAAATGCATGTTATGCTTAGAAATCTTGCAAGAGAACTTTGTGGTATACATCTCTGTGTACTCTTTTACATCACTTGGTTATCATTTATTTTTGCATTTTTAGAGGTTTAGAGGCTCTACTGCGTTTAAGAATAGTCTTTGGTGATGAGATACAATTTTCATACCGTTGCATTTTTTTGTATTTTCTTACGCATCTTCAGCAGTAATAAAGTTGAAAAACTCTGTTCCAATAACATGAAGTTGATTCAAAGCATGTTTTGCATATTCATTTCTCTGGTTAACAACTGAACCTATTTTACAGAAACAAGTTTAAAAAATCATAGCTGTATAGAGAACCCAGACAATTTTGGCTTAATTGTGGCATGTGGTGTACTAACAGCAAGTCTCTGTGTAAATGCATGTTTTCTTCTGGAACAAAATTAGTCCTATAAAGTTCCTGGTCTCATACGGTTCTAATTCTAGACCAACATGACAGATTAAACAAGTGATATAAACAGTAAGCCATGTCCCAAAGTTCTGTGAGGTGCTGCAGCAGTCCCAAAGAGGTAATTAGTTATTATAAATAAGTACTTGATATCAAAGATGGGGTGCATTTATTAAATCTGTCTTGGAAAAGAAAGTTTTTGGTATCTTAGAGTTACATAATAGTTAATGGTGTGTCACAGTCTCTTATTTCTCATTGACTTCAAAGCACCATTAAAGAACTGGATCTAAGCTGTTCCTGGCAGTGGTGCCAGGTGTCAGACCTGGGGTGGGCGGTGGGTGCTTCCAACTCACATATGTAACTGTAAAGAACAGTGATGTTCACCTCAGTCTCTGTTTCCTACCCATAGATAAATCTACTGGTTTGTGAGTGTGAGAGGAAGGAAAGCAGAGGCACTTTTTACATACCAAAGGATTTGGTGATTCGATGTTGGGGGAATCGGGTGAAATTTGGAGGTTCATTTTGATCTAGAGATGGAAAGTCTAAGCTTCTCTTCATTATTGCTGTTTTACTTTGAACTGTTTAGCAATAGAGTTGTACTAAGGCACATAATATATCCAGTTATGAATTACTAGCGGTAGTTAGTGGTATGTTTTATTAACAGGTTACTTTGCAATATGTTTTGACAGGATACACCCGAGTGGGAGTTCGCGTGAGACTTTTTACCTCAGCATTAGGAATTTAGTAGACTTGGAAGTAGCTGGTCTTTGTTAAAAAAGATTGTTTGGGGCTGTGGTTTATTTCTCCTCCCAAAGCGATTTTCTTATTGCTGAGGCAGTGTCTAGTCACGTAATTTTAATTCTCATTTTGTAATGAGACATGCCAAGCTTCATAACCCTTTGAACTTTCAGGACCCTTCTAAGCATAAGTGATAAAGGAATAACGTGCCTTGTGGAATTACAGTCTAATGAAAGTACTAATTGATATATTGCAGTAAAACCTATAAGCTGGTTTTAATTGTTTGAAGCAAACAGCCAAAGATTTTAATACTTGGTGATTGGAAGAATGCTATAGAGCCACAAATGGCAGTTCATAAAAATGAAACTAATGTCTTTTTCTTTCTTATTGTTCGGACTTTTCTTAGGCTGGTCCATACGAGCGTGTTCCACTAATGTTTAGCTTTTGGTTAAGGGACCGAGCCTTTTCAGGATTCTAGTTAATGCCAAAACTAGGACATTTTATTCTGAATGTGAAGTATGTGCCTCCATATCACAGACTCACAGCATCCACAGCGACGCTGAGCACGGAGCCGAGTCTGAGCAGCTCATCAGTGGCAGCAGCAACAGAGTGGAAAAATTATCAGGCAGCTTGGGCAATGAAAAGATTTGACTGCTGGAGCACTTTTGAGGGAAATCCTGGTAAAATATCAGGGTATCTGACTGAACCCAAGTTTTATAATTTGTTGGTTTTTTTTCCTTTTTTTTTTAATCCTTCTGAATGGCCTGGTAAAGATCAAATTTTTAAGTGTCAAAGCAGTTAATTTCCACCAGTTACCAGCCATTGTGATAATTTCTTTTCGGTTGTGCTTTTTTGTTGTAGGCGTAACAGAAAGGGCTCAGGGTTTCATGTGTGTGTGTATATATTATCTGTATTGTGTAAATTTGAAGATCTCTGATCTTAACTGGACATGCTTTCTATTTTTCCGTTCTTGATCTCCTTCTCACTTTTCTAGGAAAAATATTTCATGTCAAAGTGCTAATGCCAAACAACACTGATAATGGGTTGTTGGTAACTTACACAGGTGAAAATACTGGCTGTGCTGGGATTATTCTGCAGCATCAGGGAAATTTCCTGGACTTGTCAGTGTTAGATATGCACTGCAAACAAGGACATGTATTTATCTCTGTGAGGCAGCAGTTCTAAAAACGCACCACTAATTTGGGAAGCCGAGGTCCGGCCTGCCACTTCCAGGCTTTGAGCCAAATTGGATTTCTGCATTCCAGTGTGAGTAAACTATGTTGCCACAAAAGGTGGCTGGACTAAAAGAAAACTTTTCCATCAACTAATAGGGAAGTTGTCGTTAGCAGACAAGACCAAAAAATAATTCCTTTTTTTAGCCCCCTCTTGGGAGTGAAAAGCAATGGACAACTTTGTCTCAAATATCTCAGATAGGCAAGAAATTTTTCCCTAGCTGACAAGACTTGGAGCCTAAATGCACCAGATCGGTATGAAATAGGCGTTTGAAAGATGGCGTATTTGCATTTGGTGAAGCACAGTTCTGCTGAAATAAAAGTATTGAAATAAGTAACCAAAAGTAAACTTCTGAATGTTTTGTCTCTGCTCAGGTCACGATCCAGGTCGCCCCGGAGAAGGGCTCACACACCGGAACGGCGGAGAGACGAGAGAAGTGTTCCCACGGCGTATCGCATCAGCAATAGTCCTGGGAACAGCAGGAAACGGCCCCGCTCCAAGTAAGGGCTCCCGGTCCTGAACGAGGGGTGACCTGGCATCCTAACGGACTTAATGCCTGATGTCTTGTAGACTCCTTAGCTAGAACTTAACCTTTGCATGTTCTGGAGATTTATTTCGATAGAAAAATACTTTTGCAGAGAAAAAAATTAAAATAGAACTTGTTGTTCTTCCCTGTTGTTGCATATGTTTGAACACCAGCTGTCCAGTCAAATTGGTGAATGTTATCACGCTGCTGTCTGCTGGCCACAAGAGTTAGATTTCACTTGGAGTTTCATATTTCATATTCCCCTATTTCCCTAGGTCATTTTCTCATGCTGCGCTGTGCATGCTGCAGGACCTCTGCACAGGTCATAGCAGAACTGTGATGTCAACTTTCTTGACGTCACATCGTATCTGCCCAAGAAAGGGGAACTCTGATTTAGCAAACAGTTATTTTGCCGTTATTTAATGGCAGACTGGAGTGTGAAGTATGAATCAAGGTGTCATTTTGAAAGCATCCTGCGTATGGTCTCTCTTAAACTATTATAATCAAAATGGCATTTAGTCTTCAACTTCTTTCTCCATATGTCTTGTGGAATAAGAAACAAGGAGATCACTTTCAGCTTTATTAAAAAAACTCTGTTGTTTCTTATGACAACTTTCCATCTCTTGACAGCCTGTAATTAATTGATGAGTGGTAGGTATAATTGAGAACTTCCTAAGTATACTTCAACTAATTTATTTTTTAACATTCATCAAATGAAGATAACAGAGGCTCCTGTGGAATTCATGCTACTTCGGTCAGGCAGAAAAGATACGGAAGCTTAAAATGGTTGTTTTCCTGTAAACACACAGAAGAATCCTCTTTTGCAGTCCTGCACTATTTTTAATGCTGTGCTGGTGTGTCTGCTGCTTGACCACTCAGCATTTTAAACTATAAATTATTTCTAGAATTGTGCCACTCCAAGTCGTAAGTTATAATGGCAATTGTGAAACAAACTACATTCCTCTGAATATTATTGCTTATACACGTCAATATTTTAAACTTCTGTTAGGCCTCAGACAGGTAACGAGAACATGACGCGATAAAATACGACAGTAAGTACAGAAGATGCGGACTGAAGAGAGAGTATCATAGTTAAACATAGATAATGATATTTTTTCAGCTCTGATTGCAGAAATTTAACCAAAAACTCTTTCAGCCCTGACATGTAAAATTTTAAAGTAAAAATCTGCTGGACCAGTTCCCATGTTCAATTATGGAACAGATTCTTCTTCATTCGGCTGTTCTATTTGTTTGTGATAATCTGAGATGAAAAACACTGGAAAAGCTTACTGTAAAATACTTTTTTGCATGACACATGCTTGCCAAGATTTTTAAGATTTAAATATGAAATCTGTTCACAGCTTGGTTACATCATGATGTTCTAAGAAACCGAGCAATTAAAGCACGTAGTAGCTAGTCAAGGAATAACTGACTTTGTAGCTGATGAAAGCTACAAAGCTTTTGTGTAGTTATGAAAATGTTAGAGGCCGTGGGGTTTTTTGTCTGCCACTTAATCATTATTTATACAAGAAAAGTGTAAGGAGGTTTTGCAATTTTAATTCTTGAATGTTAAATTCTATATAAAAAATTGTATGGTAAATTCTAAGCATCAGAGTTGCGCACTATTCATATGGGAATTCAACGTGTCATAGCATAGCACCTTTTAAAGTAGAGTATTCCCTTGAAAAATCAAAGTAAAGGAATGAATAATGTGATATTTAAAAGACAGCTTAAAGTTTTAGTGTTTTAAGATATTCTGGAAGCTTCAACAACGTTCTTCTGAATAGACTTCTAGCAGAGCGTACCAGAGAGATGCCTACAATGAGATATTGCCTAAGTCTAATTAAGGCATCACTCTACTTATTCTAATTATAGTAATATCAATACTAGTACGTAAATCACACAGACATAAGTTCATAACAAGGCAAAAAATTTTGGTGGTTCCATCTCTAATATATTACTGATTGAAGTCTCTTTGAGTTTTGAATATTTCCTATGAGGTGACTATCTCTGTTCCCTTCTGTCAGTAATGAGCACATCAGGTACCCGTGAGTACTTTGTTTCAGCTTTCATAGTGACAAACATCTGTGGATCTGATTTCCAGGTCACAAACAGTTTGCCCTTAAGGTTTGAGTGCAATACAACAGCTTGTTTAGAATTTTGATCTTGCGGTTTGTTGCATTGCAGCTCGGATCACAAGGAAAGGGTATTTTTCTTTTAAAAACCACACGAACAGTGGATTTGCCTTGTAGATGTTGTACATAGCTATGATTCCATGTTTTGTTTATTTTTTGAGCTAGGAAAATTGTATGGATATAAACACATTTCTCATTGCATTCGAAGTGTCTAATGTTGTTTGGGAAGGAGCTTCCCTCTAGCAAAGTTATTCTGCAAATCTCCAGTGAAAGGCTTTTTGTTGTCATCCTTCAAGCTGTCAAACGCTGGCCAGTAACTCCCGTGCATCCATGAAGCAGCATTTCAAGTCAGAACCTCAGGAGCCAGTAGTTGCCTAATGCAATATATTAGAAAGAGCTTCTGAGAAAGTGTTTTGTACAACCATAAAAGTGCAAGATTGGGTAAGACTAATGCTTGCTGAATCCAAGAGAAACATCCTGTGGAAGAGGCTACATAAGCTTTCTGAAGTGTGAAAAGTAACTTCAGCTGAGCTAGCGTGTAATATTGATTTAAATATTATTCAATAAAATATTTTCTTCTCACAGAAGTCCCCATGAAAAGAAGAAGAAGAGACGGTCTAGATCACGTACTAAATCCAGAGCTAGGTCTCCCTCGCCATCCATGTCACCAGGCAAACCATCCACACACAAAAATTCTGTACATTCAACTAGTGTCTCTCCTGTGGAGAGCAGGGAATCCAGCCAGGAACGCTCCAGGTACTGTGCTCTGTTAAAGTCATACGCAGTGCTGGTGTCTCTTGACCGTGAGGTGTGTGTGTGTGTGTGTGTGCGTGACGTGTGCTCATCAAAAGTACAGGTCACTGGGAGCACAGCACCGTCTGCATCAGTCTGATGAAGGTGTTGGATCTCTGTTGCTTTCTGGAGTAAACATCTCAACCTACCCTTACAGGAAAATTGGTGCAGAAAATTCTGCAGCCTATTTCTAAGTTAGAAATTGGAAGCTTTCATTAAGTGGGATAGCTCTTTGAAGTAGAACTTTTGTTGTGTTGGTTTGAATTGTAACATGTGTCAGGATTCATAATTAAATTATTTCTATGGAATATAGAGCAGTCCTGTTAAAAATTCTCAGACTGCTGTTCAGATTTGTCTGAGCAGTTGTACAAGTGATTTTTCTGACCCTAACTTATATCATCTAGTTGACTGAGAGAACTGTTGGCTAACATATGAGAGATGTGTACAATAAAACCCAAATTGAGATGGTGAGTGAAATGCATTTTCAAAACTTCTACTATAAATTTCCAATTTTATTTTTAGGGGAGTTTCTCAGGAAAAAGATGGCCAAATCTCTTCAGCAATTGTGTCGTCAGTGCAGAGTAAAATCACTCAGGTACAAATAGACAAACTCATAGTATGTTGCCTAATTAAGTATGTCCAGTATATTGTTTTCTTCTCTTACCACCTTGTACAATTCCGAACTTCGCATATGATGCGGATACACGTTCATTGTCAATCTGTTTGCTTATGGGAGCAACGGTTCTGTTACTTCTCTAGCTGCTGTCCTTGCAAGTTTAATGAAGCCTCTAAAGACGAAGCTAAATTCATTATGCTGCAGTGTATCCCCTGTAAAGATGTGAAAGTCCACATTATGCTGCAATACCCCGCCTTACTGACAGCCCATCTTACTATGCAGAGCTCTTAACAAGTTTCATGGAAGGAAAGAAATATTTAACTTTTTTCAATTGAATATGCCAACTTTAAAGGAAAAAATTCTCTTAATTATGCTTTAAAAAATTTACAGTAGAAAATCAGAGTCACTCTTTATGTTCTGATGTTTGTTCAGTGGATAGGTTATTTTTTAAAGAAATAAATATTGTTCAAAGATTTTGTTCTGCTATGGAAATAGTGGTAGTTGGAAGTTAATACTCGTGGTCTAGTACCTTACATACATTTGTTCTTTTTTTTATGAGAAGCCCTAAACCAGATTATTCAGGAAAAATAGCAAGTGTAGGCAGCAGAGAAAGAAAAAGGAGCGTTCTTAGGCTGCCAGACTAATGCATGGGAATTCCTGGTATGACAAATGAGATACAAACTACAGCATGGTCTTCAAAGGAGAGTAAACATTCTACCGTTTAAAAACATACACCCTTCGAAGGTGATTGATTCATGCCTTTCTTGGGTCAAACGTTGCTTATGGCGTAGCATTTCCTAGTTTAATATTAGTCCGCTTGCTTGAAGTGGAGCTCTAAGAGACGGAATGATTACCGTAGCAAAATACAGTTCTTGGTTGCTATTTGCAAAAAGTAAAAAATAGGAATGAAACTTAACATGAATCTGCAAGATGTTTCCCAACATAGATTAGTTTAGCGTGTCTTTGTCATTAAAGACTCAAAAAAATGGAATTTACCTAATTACTAGGGTTTTGTGCTGCCCATGTGCTGGCTGACCCTAACCGAGTCAGTATCGGTATTCCATCTGTAAAGCTAAATTCCCCTCCGGAGTGTTTTGAGAACTTCAGGTGCAAAGAAATAAGGAATTTATTTATATTGCATTTGTGAACAAATATTCTAAGTAACTGGTTCGTTACTGATACACACGTTTTATTTTGTCATCGTTTTTTGCAGCCCAATTATTCAATGCTGTTTACATGAAATTTCATCTGTTTTTGTAATGCTGTTCCAACTGGGTGCTCAGACGAGGCTGAGAGTCTGTTGGGTTTCACGGTCACCGTCATATGAGAAAATGCCTCTGCCATGTAAATTTTTGTTTCAGATTTACAAAGCAAGCAAAAAAACCCTTTTGTTTTAGAGTAATTATTGCACTCTTTTCTTACTGTCTCTCTCTCTTTTTCTCTTTTCTTTTTTGTTTCCTATTTTAAACCTCCAGTGGTTAGTAATTGTGTGTTCATTACAGGGTTTCTTTGTAGATACGGTCATAGTTTCTTTCCATTTCAATTGATGTGATTTCTGTGCTTTGTTATATAGAAACTGCTTGAAATATTTATGCAGAGTACTTTGTCGCATTGTAGTAAAACCAGACTTCAGTTGCTGTCGTAGGGACTTTGTCCAAATTATTTGTCTTGCTTAGCCTAGGGACTAAACTGATGGTCATGAATCCAGGTGTCCAGTGTGACCGGAATACATGCTAACCCTTTCATGCAGGTTTTTACAGTCATGTGTTTTAGCTCTATTCAAAGCTCAGACACGTCTGATGATTTTCCTTTTATTTTCCACAGGATCTTATGGCCAAAGTGAGAGCGATGCTTGCAGCTTCCAAAAACATCCAAACCAGTGCCTCCTGAGACCTGTTGAACTGACCATCAAGAAATCGTATGAAAAGAACAATTGAAAAAACTGCCTCATCTCAAATGTACAGCTGGGCTTGGCTCACTTGGTTCACAACTCTCCCAATTTACCAGAACTCGAGAAGCTCAAACCTGTCTTTCTGTACAGAAGCATCTCCTTGAAATTTCATGAAATTTTTTCAGCCAGAATATCTTTGGAAAGTTTTTGGGTTTTGTAAATTGATTTTTTTGACTAATTCTTCAGTAACATTTTATGATCAGCAGTCTATATGTGTATATTTGTAAATACTATGTTTCTGTGAAAAGTTACACAATAATAAAGAAGGAAACATCTTTCATTAGCTAGAGTTTTTGTGGAGTCCTTAATTGTTTGCAGTTGGGTTTTGTTACAAATTAATTTTGTTTTTCTTTATTTTGTGCTTTTTAATTTGACAGCTGTCTTGCCCACTGACCACCTTAGGCTGAGAAATTGTATTTATCTTCCTTCATACACAGGATGATCTCAGAAGAATGCTTGTTTACTTGGATGTCAGTAGTAGACGGTTTTTGAATGGGGGATGTGATTTTCTTTCCATGAGTTAGAAAGATCTCGGAGCCTCCGTGTGAGGAGTTGGCCCTTTGAAGTCCATAACTAATGGTCAGTAGCCCTGTTGTCTTAATGTAGCTTATGCTCTCTACTTAGGTACAGAAAAGAGGATATTTTTGGACATTCATCAGGCATCCTGTACAGAAATGCAGCATTTTTCCGATCTAACCTCTTTATTCATAAAGTTGAAAAAGGTATTTACTAACTTGTGTTTTACTGACATAGACCTGTTGACTCTTTTCAGAAAGTTCGTGGCCTCAGTAAAATTGCACATTTGTTTATTATGCATTCTTTGTTGTACACTGAGACTATTTAATGTTTTAATTTAAATGCTCTTGAAATGAATACCAAAAATGTGTGAATTTTTACCAAAGCCTACTCTAACAATGAGGGGATTTTGTAATAGTTGATTGTATTCAAAAGGTGCCCTATTGGCAATTAGCGAATTCCATTAAAAAATTGGTGCCTTTTACCGATCCCTGAAAAGGTCTGTGATCTGTAGTCAGAAAGATTGTGGGTTTAGTGACTTCGTGGTCCTGATTTTCTCAAGTTTTATGAAGAGTGGGTGGAAGGTGGAAACGGATTAAAGAAATTGAAGTTCACACTTCCTCGTAGACCATCTGGTGAATTATCTCCATAGAATGACACAGATTAACAACCCCAATGCAAAAAAATCTTCTTGTTCAAAGCAAGGGGAGGAGAAACAGTATTGATATAACTTAAAGTAACATGATGGTTAAAATGGTCCCTGGCACGCCTCCCGCTCACTTGGAATGCAAGCACAGTATTTGAGCCACTGGAAATAGTAATTGTTCGGGTTTCTTTTCAATTTTTAATCAAGAATTAGCAGAATTTACACTCATACAGACAATATAAAATGCTCGGTCTGATGCAGAGAAATTTCATTGTGCACATGAGCCGTGATGAAACAGAGCCATCTCAATGGTCACATAGAATGATGTTATCCACCATTTACCTAATTATTTCAAAGTTGTTTGCAATGTTTTGACTAGGACCAAAACAACTTTCAACCAGTACCAGAGAGGCACCATTTCCTCTGCACCAGTTGGTGAAACAGTACTAGTAGAGACAGATAAAAAAGGACATAAAGTAAAATTTCATAGACAGCTGTTGTAGATTGTGCAGCATCAGAATTTACAGCAGCTATATTTCCCCCCCCCCCCAAATGGAGTTAAAAGTCTCACCACAGTTAAATCACTGGCAGCTTGGATGCCAGTTGTTTGTCAAGTAATAGGAAAAAAGCCCAGCTCTTTGATAAAACAGACTGGACAGCTCATTTGGCTGCTGCTTTGCAGATTTATTCTCTTTGGGAAGGTTTTTGCTTTAATAACTTCTTAAAATATTTTCTCTCCCTGTAAGCAAGTCTTCCAGTCATCTGTTTTTTCTTTTCTTTACTCCCTTTCGTGGTATGTAGTGAGCATTTAGCTCCAGAAAAATTTAGATTAAACTGCATTTTTATACAGCCTTTATTGTTTACTGAGGTTTGTTTGCATTTAGCACTCTCTCACGGGGAGCTGTGTTCTCTAAAAAGTAGTAGTGCTTTTATTGTATTTTTTTCTCTTTCCCTCCAGAATGGACATTTTTAGCATATTAATAGGGCTTGAACTTCTTTACCAGAATAATTTCACATTTGGAAATCAACGTGGCTCTTTTTGATCTCTTCACAGGCACTGGCTGTGTTGTAACTACTTGTAAATACAGCACGGAGCTTGTGATGCAGTGAGTGCAATTTCAGGTGTCTGGTATATCGGGAGAATGTGTGACCAGTATCAGGAAAGTGTCTTAAAAACTTCAAACTGGGAAATTTTCAAATTTCTGTTTTCCAGGTACGGATTTGCAGCACAAATCCTAAGCGTCTGGGACCACGGGTCTGGTTTTGGATCGGATGGCACCTCACGGCCCACCTCCCGTCCACAAAACTGTATGTACTCAGTTCCTTAACATGTTTTCATGCACCAAAGGGCCTATAAAGGCCCTGGATCACCTGTCTGTATTGCCAGAATCTTTTTTCTGGTGAGAAATACGTGAGGTTGCTGCAACAGGGAGTTAAAAAATCCAGAGCACTTTGGTGGGAGGAAAGCGGGCTCTGAGGAGCCATGAGGAAAGCACTGTGACAGCTCTTGAGTTGTCAGCAACTAATTTTGGTTTTCCAAATTTCTCAGTTGTGTGAAAAGTACTTAACGTGAGATTGCTTTGCTTTAAATTCAGTCAAATGCAGTAATTCAGACAACTCTTTAGCTGTAGGTACTTTGAATTATTTCCTCTGCATGTGTGTAACAAACCGGGACTTGGAATGTTAACACTGGATTTCCAAAGCACTTTGGAAGGGCCTTTTTGTCTGTAATGTGCTAGCCTGTCTTTTTTCCTTCTCTTAGAAGGATCGTAGTTTTGAAGATTTAAAAAAAATAACCAAAACAAATCCTAAAAATAAAATTGTCAGTTTATGTAACAGAGCTTTATTCTCTGTATTGATGCAGAGTAGCCTCTCAAAAAAATACCACTGACAGACAGTAGGAATTGCCCAAGAGGTATCAGGTTTTTTTCTCTGGAGATTCATATTCAACTGAGATATCAAAAAGTACTTGCAACTTTTTTGAATCACTAAGTCATTTGCAGATGTGAGTATTTGTTGGCGTTATAGACGGATTGTCAGGGATGGGTGATAGCTTTATGAAGCAAAACTAATGTCATGAAGGCATTGCTGCAGCAAAGGTTGTGTGTAGCCTTAGGTTCTTCACCTTTCTTTGTTAAATGGCAGTGAAATAGGTAACTGTTAGGTGCTCGTATACATCTGTTTTCCAATCCCTGTTACTGGTTTTCTTCAGAGCAGGCTTCTCAGTACAGGCTTCCACTTCCTCACCTTTGCTTAATCTCCCCATCCAGGTACAATCTTGGTAGTTCAGGAGGTGAATTCAGAAAAATTTTTGTTAAAGGTGCTCTAATTTGAATTAATTAGATGTGTTCAGCAGCCTCCTACCTGGCTCTTCAGTCTCGTGGGTAACCTGTTAGTAGTAAAACAGTGTAAATCACTTGGTCCTCTCAGGATATACTTTTTGGTTTTCCATAGATGAAGACACCCGGCTTCCACTTGTTAATGGCTTGTCTTTCAGCAGTTTGGCTTCGACAAGCAGCTGACAGCCATTGAGTTGTGTCTGTGGTCTCCTGGCACCGATCATGATTTCACATCCATCATCACTTTTCATTCTTTGTATCATGACATTTTGTTTGACAGCAATTATTTTGGAACGTACACGTTCTCACTTGTAAACTTCATGCATTAGAAACATCAAAATTCTATTCTTCATTTTTCAGTGGGGCAGCAAACAATAACATTTAGAATTAATGTTCTGTTGGATTTAAGGCAATGACTATTACCTTTTTGTGAAGACGTTTTATTAGGAAATCCTATTTAATTAAATTTCTACTTAATTAAATTGTGTTTTCATCTATTCCTCTTCTCCCACCCCTATTCAGCAACTAAATATATTAAGAAAAAAAGTAAAAGACCTGTGGATTGAGGTTAGTAAACTGCTAAAACATCTTCTTTGCTAATTTTCCTTTTGCCCTTATGATCTGAAAGCACAAAATACAGCATTGCACTGTTCTAACATTGTTAATGTACACAATGAAAATAACTTGGCTATAACATGAACATTTGTTTGAAATTCTGATAAATGCAGCTCTTAAAAGTTCAATGTTTGTTTATTTTTCCAGTTATGATTTAAATGCAAATATGTTCTGAATATCTTGCTTTGCTTTTAGACAGATCCTTTCAGCACCAGAAGTGTAGTTCACTGAAGTATTACATGTAAAAGGGAAAGCTTTATTGGAACATTTGGTTGGAAACTAAAATCTGCCTGCACTCTGATGAGGTTTTGGTCTCTCCGGTGGCAGCTGGAGTGGTATTGCTGTTGTTACTCCATTTGAACCATCGACGTATTCCCGACAAATCTTGATGCAAAGCGCGTCTTTGCTTTTTGCCTTAACTTCCCCTGCTTTGGATTACGCGAGAGGTGTATTCACCCTACTGCATTTTGTGAAATCTTAAAGGAAATTGTGAGCATTTGTAACAAATCCACTTTTACCTTTCAGTGAACTTGAAACTTCCCTGGTATTAATTTAATATCTTTAATTTGGATGAAGATGATAATCTCTTGGCAACAATTAATCCTGAACATGCAGAATGACAAACATTATAAAAAGCTCTGCCAGACCATTTTAAAAGCGATGGTGATAATCTGCTGTCTCTGGCTCGCTGCCATGCTTTCCTCGGGAGACGTGCTAGGACTTGTTTTCTCTGATAAGGACAAAATGGCTCCACACGCAATGGTTGCCTGCTGACAAACTCATTTTTCTCTTTACGCTGAGTGTTAAACTGCCGATAGCTGCAGAGGAAGTAAGATGAGTTCTTGTTGTTATTTGACAGGGTTACAGATACAGCTGCCCGCTTGGGTAAGAGCAATCCCAGTACGCAGGGCTGGAGGAGGGCCGGTGCCAACCTCCCCAGACGGCACGGAGTGGCAGATACGATGCCTCACTGCGGGAAAACTGGTGTTGTCTGGGGATCTCAGATTTTTTGTGTCCTATTTCCTGTAAAATAAATTCTAAGGTTGTATTTTTCCAGAGAGAAGTATATATATGCTTATATTTCCTCTATTAAAAAGTAGGAGGTTTTGAGGTTTCTCATTATAATGCAATCCAAAGAAGTGTATCTGCAACATTATTTATTAGGATACGGCAGCTGTGGTGATTGTGGCGCTTTCAGTTAAATTACTGCTCTGGCTTGTTATAACAGCTTTATTCCTCCAGAAATGCTAAAGCTTGAAAAAAACCTACCCTTAACTGATCAAGAAATAGGTCAGAGGGTTTGGTATCACAAAGAAGGAAACAAAATCTGTAACCTTAGCTCCTCCTTTCTGAAATTCTAATTCATTTTCTAAGATAAAATGGGAGGGAAAAATTCATTTTGTAAGGACCAATGAAAAGATGAGCATTTTTCCACCTTGAGTAAGTGAGAGATGATATTTTGGCCTTAAACTATTGAGACAATCGAAAGTACGCTGTCCACAGGTCTTTGAGTTTTCTAGCTTACGCACAGTGAAGGCGATAGATCACGGATTGCAATGGTTAAAAGATTTTTATCAAAATCAAAAAGAATAAATCATAAGGTTGCTTTGAAGGAATGGTGGGCTGGGTGAAGCCTGTGTTAAAATGGTATTATTGCAGTCCTTTCTCAGTAAGCTGTCCATGCTTCAAGAGAAGTTAAGAGAACCTTATGACCTTGACCTCACCTGGAAACCTTCTCACAGTGGATACTCAATGCAGAGTGAAAAGACAGCTGCTCCAGAGGTATAGTTGTAGCTGTAAACTCTTATTCCCTTGGAATCTTGTGGTAAAATGTGCGGGATTTAAGTGTAATGGTGTAATAATGACAGAGGAATACAGGTACTTTAGATGCCCCAATGTATTGTTTTATATTCCCAAAACAAAGCACTTAATTTATTTGCATAATAAGAAGCCACCAATTTACTCACTTTAATCATGAATTGTGAAAGCCTGTGAGTTTTTAAGTTAATAGTTTTCTTGGAATTGCCTTTTCAAGCAATAGACGATTCCGTGTGGGTCCCTTCTCTGGATTCACGCTGTCCCTGAGAGTTGTGCTGCCATTTATCAGTGGGGATGTATTTCCGGCTCATCTGTTCTCTCTGTGAGGGCCCTGGATGCAGGAATAGACCTTAACGGTCCCGACCAAACTCTGTGGGACCTTCATCCGCTCATCCCAGGTGCCATTCCTGGGTTCACAGGGCTGCGCTCAGGCTGGATAGGTCCCTGCCCTGCCACCTGCATTGCTGCTCTGAGTTCCCAGCTCCCTCCTCCAGGGACCTTATGCTCCGGGGCCATTTTTGCTCAAGTCTAATTCACTGGCTGTCATCGTTGTCCAGAGAGGGTCTGTTTGCCGCCACTTGCATATCGTAGGTGAAGCTGTCCCTGTGTCTTTGGTCTGGCTTTGCAGGGGTGTGTTTTGTCCCAAGCTGAATGCCCTGTGTCTTACCACAACAGGCACTAGAAATTGTCTGGAAAAGAGCAGTAAACATAAGTAGCTTTTATTGAACTCATTCCCCTTTATAAAAGTTATGTTTAAAAATAATATCCAGCATAATCTGGGAGATCTCTTAGTTGAACACTGGCAGCTTTGCGATCCAGTTAAAACACTCTGAACCCACACACCCCATTGCCAAAAACTTCTTTTGCTTTAAACCTTTGTGTGTCATGTAACAATTTGTCTTCAGTTGCATCTTCCGTTTGTACTTCTGAAATGGGTGTAAGCTCGCCTGATGTTTTTTCATCGGGAAATGGTATAAATTGACAGCCTTGAGCTGTCACTGCACACAGAAACACTGACACACATATCTATTAATTCTGCAGAAGGAGCACGTTAAATTCCCACTGTTCGTAATCTCCTGTTGGAAGCAATATTGGCTAATGACTTTAATGGTATCATACTTGGCAAAAATTAAACACATCTTTCATCCTTTCCTAAAGCTATTTCTGTTTTAAAGCATTGTAGATAAGGAGACAAAGTAGACAAAGAGTGATATTATGTGTTGGATTTAAGAGAACACTGTAAAAATGAGCGAGCTACGCTGGCAAATCTTACGGAGGTTGTCCAGTGTTTCCTCGCTGGCAAAAAGTCTTTCACTCAAGTCTGACAACCTAATGATTTTGATGACACTGTGATAGTTTTTTTGAGCTTGTGCACACTAAGTGGTGCCGAAAAGCTGTTCTCATACTGTGACAGTGAAAATTCGCTGCATTTTAAGGGCAGTGCAGCTTTGCCAACAAATGAAATCTTCTGTCTTTGGAGGCAGAAGCAATTCTGTGTTTTCTTCCCAGGATAATGACTACTTTACATGGAGCTGTGGATAATGGGCAGCGTGCAATCAGACTTGCTTTACAGAAACGATGGAACCTACAGCCTTCGGAGTCATTGCACTTGCTTGCTCTTTCTGACAATTGTCCCAGCCCAAGTCAAAGGTTCTGATTTATGAAAGCTAGGAATACGCTTTCTGTAACATCTGAGTTAGGTAGGTTCGTTTTTATCGAGGGCAAATCAGTTGAATGCCATTTTGTAAGCAGGGGGTTGGTTTTATTGTCTGTGTCTCTATTTGAAGCAAGAAGCGGTTTATTCTTGCTCTGGATAAGTGGTTACATCTCATAGAGAGTCAGAAATAGAAACAGCTATTGAGGATGTGCATGGGTGAGAGACCTCTGCTCTCTGGACTGGCTGCTCACCAGGAGGCAGGGCAATACTTAGATTCCCCAGCTGCACTGTTTCAACTCATTCACTTAACTGTGTCCAGTGTGCCAAAACGTCCCTGAAATTTAGGCTTTGAATCTTGCTAACCTCGGTATTTCCTTGTGACAGTTCAGAATAGCACTAATGCAGTGGTCTTATTCAAGTCACAATCAAACACAAGATATGAACTCTTATAAAGAAAGAATACTCTTTGCCCTTATGCTTTAAGAACCATATATAAGATTTATGTTGTAGAAAATTTTGTTCCATAGGTGGCCTGTCTGCACGGGTCCTGTTTGCTAGCGTTCTGTAGCTGTGCCTCAAGGTAATGCACTTGGCTGCTGTTTTTCATGCTTTGAAATTGCCTCTTCCCACTTCACCTTGCTGGAGATTCTCAAGAACACCCTGCCAAGTGTAAAAAAAGCAACAAGTCTGGGGAGCCACCAACTGATTTGATGCTCAGGGAGATGCGTTCTTGGTCCTTTCATAGGCTGGTGGTCAAGTTACCTCCGCACGGTCTCTAATTCGTTGTTGTGTTTCTGAGTGGATCTCTGCTGGATGAAAGCAGCAAGTCCCCAGAAGCCTCTAAGTACTTTTTTCTCTGTGGTATGTGCATTCTGCTTGGCTACCGACTCCCTTGTGACTGTTCCAGCTCGTTCCATTTAAAGTAGTAGTACCCTATCCTGAATTTCTGTTTCTAATGATGAGTACCTAAAGCTCAGTTCTAACTCTGAACCTGACAACTCATTCAAAATGCAGTTCTTCAAGGTCTTTCATCATCTGAACACTAGAACTTTCAAGACCAAAGTTTTACAACTTTTAGCCCTTTGCTAGTAATGAATTTTATACCTTAATAAAAGCTTCAGCAAAGTAGGTTCTATCTGCAATTTCTGTAAAGTCACTGAAGAGTGTCTGATTTCATTCGGGCATTGTCAACAGCACAAAAGCAGCTTCTCAACAGTCTTCTGTAAATGAACTGTTACTGTAAGAAGCAGCTTCCCATTATTTGTTCTTACATAGTTACTTTTCTACCTGTATCACATAGTTTGAGTTCAGCCAAAATCTTGTTCACTCTCTTATAAAAAGCTCTCCATACACTGTCTATTGCCTCGACAGAAATTAGCAGTGGGGAAGTTGTGCAGAACCTCCCCGATAATGCCTGATATTTGTGGAATGGGCTCTTTGAAAAAAGCCATCCAAATCTTCCTGTCCATACCAGAGAGACCAGGACTAGGAATGATCTTCACTAAATAATAATGACATGTCAATTACGCTTCCTTTCTCCACCTTCGTAGAATGGTGTTTCAGTGTTCAGCACGTAGCCAAGCTCTCTGAAAAGCATTTCGGACGATCGTTCAACACGTCAAATGACGCTGTGTAGAGGTGGCTGTTTGCTGGAAGGCAGCCGTAATTTGAGTTCCGTGTGCGGGTTTGGCATGGCTTCAGACAACAGCAGGAAAAGAGGGAAGCATTCCCTATTTACCAGTCAAAGCAGTATGAAAATAAAGGTTAAGAAGTGCCCTTTAGGGATGGGGCCACTCACTTCCCTGCCCAGGGCTGGGGAGGAGAGGATGTGGTGCCGTAAAGATAAATTGTACAAGATCTCACCTCTGTTTGCTTCACTGCTCTGGTACGTCTGCTGTTCACGCTGGCGCTGAGCTCTTACTGACTCATGGGACAAATAACTCCAGAACTGCTTTCAGAAAGCATTGCTGGCAGCTTAAAGATTCAGGAGACTTTGATTCTTTTAAGAGAGGAGGGGCAGCTATGGGTTAAATCTTAAAGTGCTTAGGCCTGGTTCAAGTGTGACTGTAACCACAGCTACCTGGAACCCTGGTTTTATGAAGAAAATGAAACATATTGTGATATAAAAGTTTTCCTCTCAAAAAAATCAACAGCCTCCAAATGGAGAGAAAGTAAACCCCAAGAACAGCAAATCAATTTGATTTTTTCTACCGACCATTGATGTCCTGAAATAACAAGGAAAAATGCTGTAAACAGTGCTGTATTGAAACACTGAGTCCCTGAATCTAACTTCCTTTTTAATTGGACTGTCTGAAGGATGAGCCTCTGCAGTGTCTAGAAGTGCCCATCAAAACTCAAAGGGAGAAAATGGGTATTTTAAAGCAGCTAATTTGTAGCCTGGTGCTAGTCTGCCCTTTCCATTCTCCCTATCAACAGAAACTGTAACAGGCTAATTTCTTGCTGTAAAATGTTCTTTTTTATTTTTACATGTGAAGCTCATGATGTGCTGCATGGAGTGGGAAATGGGGAGAGGGGCTGGTGCTATCAGAGAAAATCATCATCTCATTCCCCTGGAGCAGCCCTGAAAACTGTTCTGCAGAAATGCTTACCCTCACCAAAGGGTAGGCAAAAGTTCTCTGCTGCTGCAGAAAACATGGAGGGATTTGCCTTTTCTATTTAATATTTTAAATTATATTGCTTGGAGTTATAGTAACAAAACTCGGTGAAAAAGAGGAGCTCCAAATTTCAGAATCTGTTGTTATCTTTATTGACCCACGTTCGTAACTAAAGTTTTAATTGGAGGGGGACACAGGTTCCCACTTGCAGGCTCCAGGGAATTGCTGCTGTCGAGGACCGGAGAGCCCTGTGAGCACTTCCCTGGCTCCTGCGGGCTGTCACTGCCTTGTTGCCTTGCAGGGAGAGGAGTTCGGCTGTCTGCGTCCTTCAGCCTACATCGTCCGTGGATGAAGGACTCTTACTGGGGCACAAAGTCAGTGCGTCCTTGTGGACGTGCTGCTCCCGGCTGGAAGGGTTCTTGTGAGGCCACAGGTGACGATGTGAGTGCAGAAATTACAAGCAAAGTCACAAAGAAGGGTTGTTTATTGGTGTGCTGTTGCTCCCTTGTTGGCTGCTACAAAATTTAGAAGTATTTCAGCTTTTAAATTAAAACAAAAAAAAAAAAAAAATCAAAGCAATCCTTCCACAACCAAAATGTAAACTGAACCTTGTCAGTGCACAGCTCTGCTGTGCCCAAGTGCTGCTGGTCAGAGATTTGCAAGCGCCTTTAGAAATCCGTGTTGTAGCTTAAGTTTTCATTTATATTCATTACAACTTTTACCTGGGCACAGTTTAACTTAGCATTGTAAATTATATTAGCTGCTGGCTTTAATTGTCAGGATTTGTACAAAAATGTTGCCGTTTCACTAATTAAACTCCGTCCAAGTGCACAGCATCAGGCCTTGGGCACTTCTGCTAATTGCATTGAGCTTTCTACCTGTTAGTTTAGTTGGATAAATATTATCAAAAGGCTTTTGTTGCTTTAAGCTGCTTTAAGTAGCAACTGTTCATGAAATGTGCTTGTTGTCTGTCGCTATCCTCTCAGATTGCATGTTTCCTGACCAGGAGGTTGAAGTGATATTCCCTATAACAGCATGTTAACATGCCAAGCAGGGTGACTGAAAGAGGGAAAAATGAAGCTGAAGATTTTGGCACTCTTAGAAGTAAAGTAGAACCACAGCATGGCCAAAGCACAAGGCTGGCCCTGGATTTGGGAGCGTGTTCAGATCTCAGCTCTCCAGCTGCGTCCTTATGTGATGTATGTGTCAGAAAAATTCTGTGTAAGAAAAATCAAGGTAATTTCACTTCTTTGCTTTGTTCAGTGATGCAGAACCGAGGGCTTAAGGGTGGTGTGTTGTTTCTGAGACCTTTGAGCATAGCTCAGAGGTGACAAGCAAGAAAAGCTTAAACTGAGACCAAGAGAGATAGTAGAGTGCGATGCTGGGGTGTAATGATGTATGGTTGCAGATTGTTACTCTCGGCTCTGAGGCCTTATGTTTGTTTTACTGTGCAATGAGGTTGAACTCTGTAGATTGCTCTGGAAGGCAGGTACAATCCTACACCGAGGTGTCTGCACCCCTGTTGTGTGATCACGACATTCTGTATACAGAGCGTTTGATAAGAAATCCACTTTCTGTTGTGCAGAGGTGGACTGAGGTTTCTCAGTGACAGAGATTCTGTATAAGACTTCTCTGACCTTTTAAACTGTATTTTTCCCCTTTTTCTAGAGCTTAGTTTACCCGATTTTCAGCTGTATCCTACCATTAAAATTGCCTCTGGAGTTAATTTTAAATAGATTAAATTCTTGGCTGTTGAAATCTGAACAGTAAATGCACATAATCTGGCATAGCACTTTTCTTTGGCTCTGCATCTTAAATACCTTCACACAGATAAGGAGATAGTTTGTTTAACAAAACAAGCTCAGAGTTGATGGATGAAGAAACTTTTCCTGCCAGGTTCCTTCTGATCTGTGCGTGCCTTTTCTTCCTCCCGACACCATGAGCGCCGAAGGCTGCCTTGACTGATGGGTTCGTTCGGGACATCTGGGAGATAGGTAGGGAAGATAACTATTGGCTTAACAGATGATGGTTGTTTATGTGAACTGAAAAGATGAATGCATAGCTAACAATGACATCTCAGATCTTGAAACATGGAGTTTTCTGAGCTGTAAATAGTGTATTTAATACCAAAAAAAAAAAAAAAAAGTGAAAGCTGAACCTTAGTAATCATTCTTTCTTCAGCAGCAATCAGTCTGTGCTGGGATATTTTTATAATCCCACCTATTGATCTTCTGAAGAACCGTTGCATTTGAAATAATTATTTCAAAGAAAGGTGGAAGAAAAAGCAAGATCATCTTTGCACAAGAGCTTTTCTCATCACCTAAACATATTCATTGTAGAAACATGTCCCTCAAAAGAGGTAAAGATCATTCCCAGTATCCCAGGCTGCCGTTTTTGTGCTCCATCTGCCCGAAGTTTTGCAGCTGGCACAATTCATTAATTCTGTTCAATCTGCGTTCTCTCAAACCAGTGATGAATTTGGTAGTCGGCATGCTGGGCTTTAAACATACGGTTTTCTTTTTATTCCGAGCTACTCACTGAGAAACGCAACAGCTCTTCCCAGAGTTTTCTCTGGAGAGACACAGCCGCATATGGATGGTGTGATGGAATCTCCATCTCCTTGGCAGGAAACTGGTTAGTGCTGGTGGTGGAGCTTGTTGGAATCTGGCTCAGTGTTTAGCCATTATTATGAACATCAACTCAATATCTCTGCTTGTCCCCCAAGCTGCAGGGCCACCGGGAAAGTCAGCAACTGTGCTCTGTTTTCACAGACTCTGGAGTTGTGAGAAGCCCGTTAACATCCAGAAAGCTGATCCTTGGAGGTACTGGCCCTATGTGGCGATAGAAGGAATTGGTGCTGTGCTTGAGACACCTTTTGAGTAATGAATTTGAGTGTCCCAGCTCTCTTCTTGGCTACTCAGTTTGAATTTTGTTGACCAAATAGCACTAAGAAGGGACCAGTTCTGTCACTTTGAAGGGAAAACCCTACACTTGCCTAGACAGCCCAGAGCAGACTGGGAAAGAGATCAAAAGGAGGGAAGAATTTGTAGCAGGGAACATGGACAGGGGTGCAGGGAAAAGTTACAGGGACGGTGAGATCAGGAATAGGGAAACATAACAAATCCAAGGAGAAAAAAGCATGTGCTAGGAAAAAGCCTGCATAAATTTTCATGGATGCGAGTGTGGGTATGTCTGAACAGTTAGGCAGTTGTGACTATCTCCATAGCACTTTATACCATTGTTACAACCTTCAAAAGCTTACTGCCTGCCTGTTCTTCTGAAAGTTAACTGTTTTCTGACAAAGCTCCTTATATACATAATTCATGTGAGTCCAGGACTCTGTGCTTATTTTACTCTTGCAGATCTTACTGGAGCACTCCAGGGACATGCACTTATCAGGTCCAAAGCAAAGCTTTGTTTTTCCCTTTGCTCCTTGCCAAAAAGCTGTCGGTAGGTGCTAGCGTTGAGAATCTGATGTGCTCAGGACCCCGTCGTTCTGTCACCATCCTGACAGCTCTCAGTTCGTGACAAGCGGCTACCACCTTCATCTCCGCACATGTGAGATATTAACAGCTGATCCAGTGACCCTCACATCTTCTTTCAATGTGTCTCTGTAGAATTGAAGCAATAGACACAATTTGTCTGGGAGAGATAACGGATGGGTGACTCAATGGAAAAATCCGCCCGCTCCTTTGACTACCCTGTACAAATATTTCTGTAGCTGCTGGTAAATTCACATAAGCTGATGAACTGGGAGCAGTGTGCCAGGACAGGAGCCTGATGCGGTGGTTTAAGCGTTCTCCAAATGCTTCTGTCTGAGCGAAGACAAAACCAGTGCCCTTCTTGGTGCTTGCTGTGACCTGGCACACCTCGCTCATTCCTGGCTGCTGGAGGCAACCTGAGCAGTTCAAGTGGCTTTTTATGACACTTCCTTTTCTTGTGAAGGAAATGATATCTGGCTCTTTCCCTCCAGAACTCCAGGGATTCACTGAAATTGCTGGCAGGTTTTCACGAGGCCAAAATGCTTGGAAAGTGGAAGCTGGTGGTGGTGTGGCTGCAGTCCCTTCTGGGGTCCCCACTGACATCTGTGGGGATGGTTGGTGCTGCTCACACTTGCATTGAGGCCCAGAGAGAGACACTGAAGGAGGGCAGAGATGGAGCAAAGCTCCCAGCTCTTTTTATGTGAGTATTTTACAGCAGGAACAGCTGGGTTTCTTTTTGTATTATGACATTGAGTGTGTAGGAGAGACTTCAAGGGATGGTAATGCTCACAGGTGACTCTGCTGCTTGTGCCAGCAGTCAGAGCTGAGCTAAGGGGCTTGGCGTGGCAAGGGAACAAGGACGCTGAGTGGATATGCCGCCTAGCCCAGCATGTGAAGGCAGGGAGGGGAACTGCGGTGGTGCCTAATGGATTGTCCTTCAGAGATGCAGCATTTGCCTCTGGGAATGACACACTCGCCCGGCTGAGCCAGGAGTGCTTGAAGTGAATTAGGCTGTATAATTTCAGGTTGCCTTTGAGTCAAAGAGAGTTTTTGGAAATTTGTTCTTTATTTATTGGTGTGTTTTCTTTTGCTTCAGAGAAAGAAAAGGAGATTTCCGGCAAGATGGAAAAGAAAATAAAGCGCTTTCCATCTTGCCTGTAAAAAGTGCCTCAAGACTTTTGTGAATTCTTTGTTACAGATTGCCAGCAAAGTTAATTGGAAGACTGGACAAAAACCTAGTTTTTTGGGGGTTTTTTTTCTTTATGTGAATTCTTGCCTGTGCTTTGCCTAAGAGCACTCAATGCCTGAGCTATTGAATGTGTCCATGTGCAAAATGAAAATGGATTGCTGCTGGAAAGTTAAAGAAAAAAGCAACAAAAACTAATCTGGAATTGTTCAAAATAATTCTTGCATTATAGCTTGTTGGCTTAAGGCTGACAGTACCTCAGAGGTACAAAAACAACAACGCAACCCTTCTTTCTTTGATAAATCGGAGAAGTAAGTAAAGAGAAGTTTTCATTGTGCCCCCAGCCCCAGCTGGTGCTGAAAGCGCCCAATGTTCCATGCTTTCCTATTGCTAATTGGGGTGGCCTTTTCCCACTGGGGGTCTGTTCTGCACCGCAGCGGGAAACCCTGGAGCCTCCGAGAGCCTCTCGTGCCTGTTTGCGTTTGCATCTCCTCACAGCAGAACGGTAAATTTATGAAACGCCTCTGCTGGGAAACCACTGGCTTTTCTTTTGGTCTGGTTGTTGCAGCGCTGGAAGGAGCAATGATCCATGTTGAGAGCAAACAGGAGGGAACAGGTTCCAACATGCTTTACTGCGTGGGAATGACAATGGCACAGTAGCTATTATCATTCACTGAGGGCACGGAGTCTGGCTCTGTGGAGGGACGCCACTGAGGTGAAATCTGCTCCGTTATTTTCAGTAAGAGATGTGCAGAGCATAAACGGGTAGGTATCTTCGACATGATCAGCAAAACGGTGCTGGATTAACTCCTGTGTAATGCCCTGCTTTATTTACAGCCGCTCTGGATGCGTGCTCGTGTAAGAGATGTCCCCATGTTTTACAAGTGTGCCCACCTGCAGCACGGCCGGTGGCCCCAACCGGCTTACGGGGCGGCTGGAGAATCGCAGGTACGGCCGTAAATCGGCATCGTTCCTCGGGCTCCTCTCTTGGCTTAGCCCAAGGTTTGTGCAATTGATGTCATCCTTTGTCAAGCAGCTTCCACACCGATAAAACAGAGCAAAAACAACTCCTGTCTCCTTCCTCCTGCCTGGTTAAGGTTTTTAGGGTCAGGATTCTCTCTTAGTAGCTGTCTTGTAACTGCTACAGTCTGGTCTCAGTCAAGCCCTTTCAGGGCTGTTTTTGTACCAGTGAGTGCAATCCAGGTTGGTTTGGGGCTGGATGCTACCATTACATCCCAGTCACATTCCTGAATGGCAGCCAAAGTTCCCTGCCTGGCAAAGAAAATACATAGCAGCCAGTTTTGTGACTTACTGAGACTACAGATACAACGCAAGACGGCAAGTCTTTCTTAAGGCACCTTCATTTTCATCTGAGTGCTCTGTATTTTGAAGTTAAAAGGTTGTCCTTTTTACTTCAAACTGTGCTCCTGTTTTCCTTATGTGCTGGAAAGCACAGAGAATCAGAGAACATCTGAGTTGGAAGGGACCCGTCAGGATCATGGAGTCCTACTCCTGGGCTTACGCAGGACACCCCAAAAATCCCACCATGTGCCTGAGAGCATTGTCCAAATGTTTCTTGAACTCAGGCTTGGTGCTGTGACCACTTCCCTGGGGAGCCAGTTCCTGAGGCTTCACCTCCCAGAGAGGGTGTGTTTTGTAGAATGAGGGGACTCTCATCTGCTGCCGCAAGTGTCACTGTTGGGACTGACTCAGATCTGCAGTTCAGCAGCCTGTTAATGCGCCCAGCACACCCTGAGCTGCTCGTGCTCTCCCCAAGCAGAAATGCTGCTGGTGGGGCCCGGATGCAAGCCTGGGACCCTCGTGGGAAAACATATTTGGAGAGAGGGGGAGGAGAGGAGGGGAACACATGGAGGGTGGAGGGCTCGGTATCACAGTCCAGCAGCCACAGGATTAATGCTCGGCTGCTTTTTGTCTTGCATGAAATGCCCAAGAGATGGGAGTTAAGGGAACCGAGCGGTGACTGTGAGTAAGTGAGTGGTACTGGCACAGTGAAATCAGTCGTGTCAGTGATTTTGGAGCACGACTGGAGCCATCAGCTGGGTGCCGGGGAACAGGAGAAAAGGTGGGTCTGATTGTGTCCTTGGGGAAACTGCCCTGAGACCTGTGGTAGTGTGCAGGGGATGGGGAGGCAGCGAGACTGGCAGAGCCTGCTGGCACAGGGGCTTTGGACTGTAGGGATGCCAGTGCCCAAGGGCTGAAAGCCTCATGGCGGGGAGTGAACCAGCCTGGATCCTGCACAGTCTAGGGAGAGCAGATACTGCTGTCCTCTGTTATGTGTCTTCTCCTTTACCTCTGGGCTCGTGGTTCTGAGACAGCTTGGCCTGGGCTGGGTACACCATGTGAGCTGAAGTGCCTCGTTTGATACTCAGTTGGGTTTTGGAGTAACTTCTGCCAGATATTTAACATCTGCGTGCCGACTGCTGATACTCACCTCCCTTAGACACAAGCAAGGTGCAAGAACCTTGTAATCCTTTTCTCTCGGCACAAAATAGTGTAAAGCGTCATGAATCTCCATTAAATTTGAGAGAGAACATGAAGATAGTTTGCAGCTGCCTTGTTGATTTCATATTTCCTCTCATTGCAGTGCCTTGCCATGAAGCTGAGAATTAAATGGCTAATAGGGCATCTGCTCCAAGCAGAAGTCTCAAGATTGTGACAAAAACAGCTTACATCAGGGTTTGGGTTATTGGTTTTTCTTGCCATCATGCAATCATGTTATTAAAATCATTAGGGATGCCTGATTAGGAGTAGTGACTGTCAAAGGCAGCTTAGCTGGCAGAGCAGGTAAGTAGGTGTCTCCCGGACTTATGTGGGTGCTGGAGCTGTGTCTGGGAGGTGGCTGGAGCTGTGGGGCTGGCGCAACATCCACAGGCAGAGGACTGCAGAGGCACAGGGGCCCGGCTGGCTGCTGCTCTCTGCATAACCTGTGGTAGGTAAGCTGAAATCCTCAAAGAAATGGACTCGCAAAGAAACATGAGTGCACTCTGTTTTGGGGTGGCAGATGGAAAATGCACTAGAACATCTGCCGGTCTCCGTGTGGAAGAGTGGTGCCCAAAGGGAAAGGAATCCTCTCTGGGAGCAGGAGGCAGGGTCAGGTTTACTGTCAAACGGGGAGTTGGCTGTGGGCCTGGGAAGTAGCAGCAGTCCTGTGTCGTTCTGCACTCATCCCATAAGGACCCCCGAAATCCGCACAGGCCTGAGCCCATCTGCTTGTGGGCACTGATGGGGCTGAGCCAGCTGAGCTGGGGACGGAGAGACTTGTTGGCAAAACAGAGCTGATGGGGCTGCTCTGAGCCTCAAGTGTCTGTGCATGGGGGCAAGAGTGGGATGGGTCTATCTCAGGAGGAAAGCTCAAGGGGCATCTTGGAGAGCAGAAGATGCACTGTGCTATTTGACTCGGGTGTAGATAGATGCAACTTTTTGTTTAAAAAAAAAATTAAAAATGTATTGTCATACCTAGCATTTTTATGTTAATTTGAACCCCAAGTTCATACTAATTCAATTAATTAAAGCTGTATCTGGATGAAATGGGTCTTACCTGTTGTGACTCAGGCCTTCATTGCTGTGATTAGCAATGTCTTGGAGATAAATTATATTTTCAGAGGTGCTGGGCATTGCTTGTGTTGTTTCTGGTTAGGAAGTGTTACTTATTGCAGGAATCACAAGGCCACAAAGACTGCTACAGTGATGGGCCTCAGAAAAATAAAACCTTTTTCTTATTAATACCGAGTATTTTCATTAAAATACTAATTTTCCCTTTTTTTTTTTTTTTTTTTCTTGATGAAAATTTGTTGTAGGCTAATAACACACATTTTTAAAGACGAGGTACAGGTACCAATGCACCGAACTGCCATTACAGGCCAAATGGTGCTCAGCTCACGGCTTCCAGAAATAGGATGCTTTGGCTTTCTGTGTTAAACAAAACCATTAGCAACAGAGCAACGATCATCCCTCGTGTGAAACAGAGCTGGTTCCATTCTGCATTGCGGATGGTTTTGTACAAACATCTGTCTGCTGGGGACTTCCAAACTTGGCTGTTCCTTGTCACGTTCGACTCTCTTCCCAATGTCTCAGCTGCCATACCCAGAGATGCAGAGATGTCCCTGCTGCGGCAGAGGCAGTGCAGACAAAGAACTTCGCAGTCATTCTAGTGATTAAACTTTCATTAAAGTTCACCGTCTTCAGCCCCAAAGTTTTTCAGTAGTGTTATAATTAACTTTTAAATGAAGACTTATCTATAATAAGCAACTGTGTTTTGTGGGTCTTTGGCTGAATTGGAATCAAATTGAAGCATATGGATATTTTTATTCTTTGCTTTCCCACCTCCTTGGGCTTAGCGGGCAGGTTCATCTCAAGTGCAATGTCACCATTTTCAGGGATTAATTAGACCCACATTTTGTGGTATAGTTAAAATACTAAAATTTAAAAAAAAAAAAAACCCTCTGCAAGAGATTTTCTGCTCTGCTCTAAACCTTTAGCGTTGTGTGAATGACATACACTTGTACCAGCAAAGACAATTTTGACTGATGGATTGGTGTGATCTGGCAATTACTTGGGGTTTTTTCTTCCCTGTAGTTTAAATTCACTGTTAAAATTGGAATTTGTTGTGTTAGAAATCATTCCAAGGCACAACCTTAGCCTCTGCTTTTGAATTTTTCACATAAGCAGTGAGAGGAAGAGATTGGTGGTGACTGATTTTGGGGAGGACTTGCCTGCCTTCTGGGTCCTGCAGAAGGGTTCAATCCCTTCTGCTCTGTAGGTTCCTACTCCTCCTCCTCCTCTCTAGTAGTTACCACAGACTCATTTAAGTGCTGTCCAGCCTTGGGTGCATAATACAGATACCTTTCACCCCTAGAAAACTCTTAGGATGGAAAGAATGGTGTGCTGGTCTTCTCTCGCCTACTCAAACACTCCTGCCTCTGCTGCATACTCCAACTCTTCCTCTGGGCTTTTCTACCCCCTCTCCTTGGAAAGGGAGAGCTACTAAAGTTTATAGAATTGTTTCCAGGATGTAGGACGTTGTAGGATCATTTCCAGCATGCTTCAGAGCAGAGACTTCAGGTGAATTTGTTTGGCTCAAGCACCTTGGCATCAGCACCAGGCTGAGAACTTCTGCGTTCGGGGCTGGTCCTCCCTTCATCTTCACTTGAGACAGTCCTGATGCAACTTGACCCTCAAATGCTGCTTATGCAAATCCTCCTTTGCATAGCTAATGGCTGTTTATTGATGCTAACCTGACCAAAATAAGTCATTGCTTATTAAAACTGCATTGCTTTCTCATGATTTTGATTTTAGCCTTGAAGTCTAATTTAAAAAGATGTTAAGGGTCCCTGAGTGACTGTTGCCTTGGCTCACGGTTTTCAAAGTGGCCATGAGTTTTCCCAGTGACCTGACAGTACTGCGCGGGCTGCTTTTGCTGGTTTTTTACACCGGATCTTCCAGTTTTACCCATGTGAAGGCATTTCCATGTTTCTCAGGCCGCCGTTAACTCCACCGGACCAGTGGCCGCCTGTGTGTTCTCGGTCAAGAGTCTTCCTGCTGCAGTGGTGTTCCGGGTGATGGAGGCAGGTACGGCACATCTGAGACAGGTACTCACTTCACTTCCATTTTAAACATCTAATTCTACCTTCGGCAAGGTTGATCTTCACCCCTTCCCCTTTGCTCCCATCAAGTTTGTGTTAAACACCTTCCACGTCTTGTCCCTTTTGGTTTTAACATGCTCAGATTAACAATGACCATGGTCAGTGGCTAGGAAAAAATATATATATTCCACTTGACTTTGCTAGTGCTGTTCAGGTCAATAGGAAGAAATTTTTCTGGTGATAAAGGGAAAGGCCATTTAAAAATAAAGCTATGACAGCCCGTGCTGCTAGCATGCAAACTGAAAGGATGAGTTCATTTTGGGAGCATTACCTCCCCTCCCAAAATACTTCGCTATCCGATTCTAGTCACAGCAGGTACGCGTTTGGCCCCGGCAAGCCTCAGAGAGCAGGATGATGTTGATGGCTGAGATGAAGAGCAACGGAGAGGCTCTAAAGATCAGGAGAACTCAGTTTCCACCTCTGCTACCAAACCTGCGGCCGATACCTCTGGTCAGAGGAGTCTTGCTTTCTGCAGGCAATGGCCCCAGGCAGGGAACACCTGGCTCAGGGGAGCACAGTGACTCCCAGAGCCAACCCTGCCATGTGGGCAGCTGAGCCAAGTCAGGGGCTGCAAAATCTACGGGACAGCTGTGGCGAGGCAAAGAGCTGAGCTGCTTTATCCTGGTAAAGGTGTACTTTGTTCTTCTAGTGCCATAAAGACAGGTGACAGATGAACTCCTCACAGAGTTTGGGAACCCTTCCTTGTTGCTCCCTGTTGATATTTCTCTTTCCTCTTCCCCTCCCCACGCTTATATTTTTGTGGGGTAGGATGTTAAATTATGGAGAAGGAAATCATGATGTGGCTGGACCAGGGGCAGCAACTTCAGGACAAAGCTCCGGCAAAGGGCTGAAATCGGTGCAATGCTGCCTGCTGGCCTGATGAGAACATCCTGACAGCATGAGGGGAGGGGAAAGAATGGAGTGGGGTGTGAAATCCATGTCAGGCAGGGCCAAGAGCCAGGGATGGGGTTGGCTCGAACGGGGACAAAATGCTCTGTGACTGTCTGGGGGGGTAAAATCAGGAGCCCTCTGTTCCACCGCATCCCTGTGATCTGCCCTCAGGTGTACTGGGGAAGAGAGAAGGAGAAGAGGCACAATTCAACCCTGCTCCGTATCACGGGAGCAATGATAAAATGCACATCAGGAACACTTCTCTGGGCATCAGCTCAGGAGAGCGGCTGGATGCTGCAGTCTGCTGTTGTGCTGGGGTAGGGACCGATTCCGCTCCCTGCCGCACTGGAGTGTTGTTCGCGCGGGCTCTGCGAGGTGGCGATTGCTGGAGCTCTGGGATGTTGCGGCAGCTCGTAAAGGTTAAGACGAAACCTCTCAGGTCTGTGTTACGCTTGCTTGTCACTAGCCGGGTTGCCAGGGCACCCTGTGTCACTCCCAGGGTGATGTCCTGGCTGTGCGTGGGAGCTGCATTGCTGTTTGGCAGGGCAGAGGCTGAGACATTTCTTTCAGAGGTACAAAACCAAGCTCTTAAAACCCACACGGTCACCCCAAACCCCGACTAAGTCCATAAAACAAGACTAGAAGAACCTCCAGCACAACTGGCCTGTACTGTTAAGCTCCACTATGGCCTCACTGCCAGTGCTCAAGTTTAGCGCAGTAGTTTCCCACAGCTCCATACCCATTGCTCACATTGGGAGCAGAGATGTTGCACTACCTGGAAGATGCTCAGGATAACTGAGGATAGAGGAAGACACTTCAGTAAGGGGCCAGCTAAGAGTCCTGGAGTTGTCACACAATTAAATGACGCTTGTAGCTTAAGCACCTGAAAGTCTCATCAAACAGAACCTGCTCACGAAGGATTTGCAATTTATTGTTGAAGTCTCTGAATGTAGCCCCTAAACTTTTGGGGATCAGCCTGATGTGCCTACTCTAACAATGTGTCAAAAACATGTCACATACTGGCTTTACTCACTGCATTACAATAGCATTCAACAAGATTTAAATTAGCTTCAGCACTGTAATCGTGTTGCTTCTATAACAGCAGCAAGATAACTCCCAGGCGTTGGTTATGTAGCCTCTGAGGGGAAGAGATTTCAGATGTGTTCAGCAGAAATGCACCGTGTGAGCCACGGTTATAATTTCATTAACAGGATGCTACTCGGCTCCCACTGGGAGTCGGAGGAGATTAGCATTATAATGGGGATCAGGCGCCTTTCCTTACCTTACCAGGCTCTCCAGCCTGCAGGAGGATGAGCTGTCGGAAGATGTGATCCTCAGACCCCTAGCCCGATATTCAACACAAACTTGAGGCGTCTCAGAACACGCTGAGCTCTGCACGGCCCCTGCCTGGGGAGGCAGCGCTGCTGTCGGCTGTGGGTCGGGACATTTGCCGTGGGACCCTCCAGGCTCTGGCGTACCATGCTCCACGAAGGGTTGTTCCCAGCCTCGTGAACCTCTGGCAGCGAGGCCAGACTTAACGGTGATGGTCAGGGAAGCCGGGGACTGGTTTCAGTGGGACATAGTGGGATGTCGTGTGGGAGGCGAGGAGCCGAGTACCAGCATGATGTGCCTGCCATCCCTCACTTCCCTGGAACTGCCTGTCCCATGGCAGGGGTTTGCTCCACAAAGCCCAAGGCATGTCCCTTGCAGGACAAACCTTCTCTAGACACTCAGGCACATCCAGCTAGATTTGAGCTGCTTACAGAACCAAGAAGCCTAGATTTACTGTCCAGGTACTTCCGGCATCCTAGCAACCTTCAGGTTGCCTCCAGCCTCCTCCTTCCTAAGCATGGGGACTGCAGTGTCCAGCTTTGGGGATGAGCAGGTGGGTATCCACAGACCGAAAGGTCTGGATGCTTACCGAGGGACACTCACAAGCACTGACATTTGACTCCCTGCCTGCTCTGCAGACAGGAAATTGCAGCCCCAGCACGCCCGAGCTGTACAGGAGTGACATTTCCAAGAGCTCTGAACACCTCTCGCTCAGATTATCGCGCCATCCCTGGCTGCGAACACTGTGCCGAGCACTCGGCGTGCATCCCATGAGAAACCCAAAGAGTGGCTGGATGCGTTGGCATCACTGACTATGCACACGGGAAAGACACACACAGCCCATGCTCAGCAGGCAGGAGAACTGGACAGCCCAGCGAGGGTGGCCCCTTCCCACAGCCACTGGTCCGGCAGCTTCCTGCAGTCCAGGTCCCAGCCCTGCCACCAGCCTGGGGATACTGCAGGCAGCAGTGGGAAGAACGGGCATAGATGTCTCCTCTAACAGAATTGCCCTAAAACTGGCAGACACCCAGCAGAGATTTTCACAAAGGTACATTTAACCTTTAACACAGCAGTGACAGGCACCACACAACTGCAGGCGGAACAGAGGCAAGTTTTCCAGGAGCTTTCAAGCAATTCCTGAGCATTTTTAGAGATCACAGCAGCCCAGTCTCGGCACAGGCCACGCACACGTTTACACACACGTAGCCCCCACGGGAGCAGCAGGACCCCGGGAAGGGACAGGGACATGCGAGAATGGCAGCAGGCTCAGGGCACGAAGCTCTCTGTACCGCTTTTCCTATTGCTTTTTTAAGTAGTCCAAGTTTAAACAAGGTTTCTCTGGGATTTCTCGTGGAACTCCTCTGGTTCTCCATCACTATGGTATCATCTCAAGTCCTTTCATGTGCAGAAGGCCCTGAGGCAGTTGGTTTTTCTGAGCAGATTTCTCACCTTATCACTTACTCCCATGGTTCATTTTCCTCAGCTCCTTTTATGCATTCCAGCTCAAAACACAAGATTTAATTCAATCTGTCAGTGTCAGGATCAGACCCAGCAGACTCACCCCAGCTTGGGACTCTCACTGGGAGCCATTCCCCCAGGAAAAATCCAGCACAGCCCTGCATCAAGTGGAACACTGGGGCTGAGATGTCTGCGGAGGCATTTCCTATCTTTCAGCAGTACTGGGCATGGCATGGTGCTTGAACTGCTCTTTGCATTTGAGATATCCAACTTTTTTCCCAGCTGCCTCTGCCGCTGGCTGCTCTGCACCTGAGGGATGGGATCCCATCACAGCTGATTCCCTAGCTGCTGACCTCTCCAGCCTTCCCCTGCTTGGGAGGTGCTTCTTTCCTCTCCCAGATGAAATAATTTAGAAAGCCAAACTTTAAAAGGAAGGTGATAAAGCTTGATTCAGCTGTCTTACTTCTTTTGGGGAAAAAAAAAAAGAAAAAAAAGAAAGAACTATGAATGTGCTCAGCATCTCAGAGTTTGTTTGCTTTTGCCCTGCCTGCGCAGCTGGGGCTGGAAGGAAGTTCAGAGATTATGATGGAGCTCAGCTGCTCAGGCACAGAGGGAAAACACCCTGAGAATTCCCAATAAATTGCAGAGAGCACATGATGTGCCTGCTGCTCTCTCCTTTTTCTACCTTGACTGGTTGGACCCTGCGCAACAGGAGAAGGGAGGCATGAAGCAGGTGTAACTTGGAAATGTGGGACAGCATGTCTCAGGGAAATGGTACAGGTAAAACTGAACGTGTGTGTTGTGTAATTTCTACAGGTGTGCTAAGTGTGAGGGTCGGGGTGAAAGTGAGATGGGAAAGGGGAAAAGTGATCTGGAAGTGCAGTTAGTAAGGGACCAGAAAGTGGTAGCTCTAAGTAACTCTGCTTTTTCAGGGTGAACTTTTTCTTTTCTAGATGTATGGAGTTGTCCTTTAAAGAAAACTTTTAAGAAAATGACTAAAGCTTTAAAAAGTCTTTTTTCTTTTTTTCCAAAGGAGGTTTTTCTCAAGCATCTAACTATCTCAGATAAAACAAAGCCTTTAAAGTACGTTCTCAGCAGTTCAGGTACATTTTTTCTGTAAACTCTGCATAGCGTTTCACTGTTGTGTTTCTTCTTGTTTTGTCACTCGGTTCTTTGTGGGGCTGGTCACTGGTTGCCGTGGTAGGGACACACCTGACAGTTGCTCCTTCCCTGGAGCACTCCAGAGCAGTGGAGCCTCTTTCTTCTCCCGGAGATTTGTGCTGCTTGAAGCAAGATGTATCCTGTTTGGGAACTGGGCAGAACTGTGCCTGGGCCAGGGTGACAGTGCCACAGCTCCGCTCAAGCAAAGGGGCACCCGGGTGCTGAGAAGTTGCAGAAAACTCATTCAGTTCTGGTAAACTGGAAAAATCCTACCAGGGCAGCTTTTCTCGTACCATCACATGGCGTGGGGTGTTCCTCGGTGTGTGACATAGGGTGTGTAACGTACTGCCTCCCTGACGCCGCTGCAGAACAGCCAGTGCTGTGTCCCGTTACCGGTCTGGGTAATTGTAATTTCTTTAGCTTCCTTAGGATGCCAAATCTCTTGCAGGCAGCTGGGACATGCTGAGAGGGAAAGCCTGGTGCTGGCTGCATGCTGAGGGCTCCGGGAGAGCCCTGCTGGGAGCTGTGGAACAGCAGGAAGGCTCTCCAGGCTATTCCCTTTGCAGAACTGAACAAGGGCTGAGTGAACCTTCTGCTGTGTTTCTGTGCAATTTATGTACATAAATGTTCTATAAAGCAGTGGGACTGCTTCCTTCCTCCTGGTTACTGGTGCCAGTAAAAGGAGAGTTCTCTCTGCTACCTTTGAAAGAATTACCAGCACTTATAGGATGACAAATTTTTTCTGTCCCCTTCACTGTGGCTGTAAAGGTCCTGAGGGCTGTGAGGAAAAGGAAAAACCTTACAGTGAGAGAAAAAAGGAAAACACCCAACAAGAGCAGCAGTGAAGCAGCACCGCAGCTATGGGCGCAGAGCAGGATCTTGGCATGGCCAAGCTGCCCAGGGATGAAGAATGTTCGTCTGCTCCCGGCTGGGTGGCTCTGGCCACAGAGATGTGAAGGCTGATAGGGTACAGTGGCCTGACATCTCAAACTGGCTTTCTGGGTGAGTGATGGAAGGTGCCGTAAACCTGCGGTGTTGTTAATCTGCAAGCAAGGAGCTGCTGTTCGGCTCCCGACCCTCATAAAGTTCACACGGCTGCCTTGGGGCCTCACTTGCACAGTTTAATCACAGCGAGGCTCCCAACTGGTGCTGCAATGGGCTAGTTCAGAGAGTCTCTCCTCTTTATGGCTTCAACAAATGTTGGAGCTGCATTTCCCTCTCCTTCTGGTCACTGCCTGGGGAGAGGCTCTGGTCTTCCTTTGGCTTCATTTCCCCACCAAGACTAGCCTCCACCTTGGGCACGTTCACAGCCATGAGCCAAAGCCTTCGTGTGCTTAACGTCCCTGCCACTCTTCCTGCTTCTCCAGCAGCATCTGCCCCTGCTGCCACTCACTCCTCCGGGACACTGCCGCCTCCAAATCCTGCCTGCATCCTTTCTTCCCACCCACATGGATTTCTTGGAGTTCAAGCATGGGAATAACCTGGATTTGAGAGAGTTCTGGGGACAGACTTGAGTTCCAGTAACTGCTGAGCATCTAACGCAGCCTGGCACAACCAAAATGCAGTTTTCACCTGGGCTAAGCTTGGGGAGAGTGAGTGTGTGAACCATGTCAAATGTGGGGTCACCTGCCTGACTCCAAAATGTTTTATTAATGCTGCAAATGTTCTCAGGTTGTCTTATCAAGATTTCCTCCTTGTGGCAGAAATCCGTTACCTGAAGCCCAGAGCTAGGGTCAGCATGCATCTTCCCAGCTGACATTGACTGGGACGAGCAGCATCCCCTCTACGGCAGGGTGGCGGGCACCCCTGGGATTGTGTTTTTTGACTTGTGCTGCCCAAGGAGCCCACTCAGCTGTGTCTGTTGTGCGCACCTCTCTTCCCTTGGTGCAGTGTTCGAGAAGAGAAAATTTCTTGCGCTCAGTGAGGATTTGGCACCAAATAACCACACTGCCCCTGAGAAGATGCGTCCCTGTCCCCAAGCCACAAGAGCTGCAGCGTGGTTTTAGGGGCATCACCTGATGAATGCCAGCCCTGTGGCATATGAGAAGGCACAAAACATCTGTCCAAAGTACCTGGCCATAACCCAGCCCCACTCCCATTTCTGGGACAGGCTTTCCCTCCCTTTCCTCAGTGTCACTCTTTATCCTGTCTCCTGGCCACATGCTGGCTAAAGGCACAATATTGCTGTTTTGAGGTGTGATAATGTCTCTGCTCCTAGTTGGTTGGTGTAAGTTTTTCCAAGTGTTTCACTTGCTGTCCAGCTGGAACAGGCTGACGAGACTCAGCCAGGGAGGGAGTTCCCGGGCTCAGGTGGGAAAAAAAGAAATAAGCAACAAACCCTGGAAATCAGCTGGTCTGGTGTGTCCAGACACCCCATGTTTGCTAGGGAGTGATGTAAGATGGAAAAGGGGAAAATTACAGTCAAAGGCTAATATTTGGGCAAACTGTGTGGGTTTTGGTGCTGGAGATCTGAATTTACTGACCCAGCACTGCCTGAGGAGGCCGAAGCTCATCCTGGTGTCAGCTTCCAGTATGAGGCTAATGAGTGTGACTGTGGTGTGTGTGGTAACTACTGCTTCTCTATAAAACAGCACTTCAAGTTATCTGTTCCTCTAAAGCATTTTTAGGGGTCCAGTGAGCCTCCTGCTTCTTATTTTGCAACACAAGGGAAATATTCTTGCTTTTTGCTTGGCTGCAGTCAGTCACTTCCACTTATGGCCCATTTGGGAAGGCGAATGCCTTCTCCTAGCTCTCCCCTTTAACTTCTCCTCAGTCTCTCAGCTGATGGCACATTCAGTAGCTCTTCCCACTGCTCACCAGCAGCTACTGATGAAATTATAGATCTGTTAGTACAACCTTTTGAAATAAATGGGTCTATTTTAACTGTTAAATTTTCATGGCTGTCCTTTAAGAATCAAAATGAAGGAAAAGTGCTTTGTTTTGGTTAAGATAATTTAAAAGGAGGGGAAATAGAATTTTTTATCTTAATTTCTCTGGTTATTGTGGATGGTGGGTTGTTAGGTTAGATAAAACACTATCTGTCTTAGTAGATGCTGTGCCTTTCTCCCTCCAAGGGACCACTTGCATCTCGGCACCAAAGGGATCTTTTTTACCTTTAAAGTCTCTGCAGAAACCCCCGTGATCCTTGGCTCTTGAAGCAAATATCAGAGTAAAACAGGCAGGACAAGACTAAGTTTGAAAATATTTTTATATGTTCTGAAGTATCTGTCTTTAAGCATGTGTCCAGATCAGAATGTGTGACACTGTGCTGAATTTCATATCAGTCCTCCACAGCTCTCTTATTTTCCAAATAGAGTGGGGTGGGTTTTTTGAAGCCTAAGGAAATAGTATAACTCTTTTTTTCATAGGAAAAGCTTGTCAGAGGAATATAATAATAACTGTGTGCAGAGCAAAGGATGTGAAAGATAGATGTCAGGAGATCTCTGGTCAAGAACTGGTACCTAAGATGTTCCTAATCCCACAAGAATTATATAAAGAGTCACGCGAGTCCTGCGGGCCAGCAAACCTTCCAGGAAGGGGCCCCTGGGCTGCCACAGTGTTGTCCGTGTCAGGTTTCTTTTGGCAGCTTTTCCTGGGGTTTTTTTTTTATTCCTTTGACTTTTCTCCAGTCTCTTTTGCCACCCACCACTTCCTGGCCCTTATCTATGCCCTTGATGCAAGAGAGACCGGAAGGCTCTTGGCCGTGACCTCTGATGCCACGAAGGGTCATGGCAGAGTTGGCTTATCCCAAATGTTCTGCCTTGCCCCAATACCCTGAGCACATCCCGCTGGGGCAGGGGTGGGCACGCCCCTGAGCCTGCTGCCCTTGGAGCATTGCTCCAGGAGGGATGAGACAGAGCCCTGTCACTGCCATTGTCTGAGTGACTACAAAGTGCTGCTCGTGGAAGGAGCCACAAACGCAGGTGAGCTCCTGTGCTGAGCCAGCATTCCCACAAAAATTGAATTACAAGTAGGAATAAGCCTGTCCTCGGGGAGCCCCTTAGAGACACGATGCTGCCGTCAGACTGGGGTGACAAGGCGCTGCCGGTTGTGCCGCATCTCGCATGACATCTCCAGGCCACAGTGCCACCTGCTCACCTACCTTCTCCATCCTGCTCCCAAATCATGTAGCTGCCCATTCCCACAACAAAACAAGGCCAATACTGAGCAGAGCAGGGCAGTTTTGAGCCTCCTGCCCAATGGCAGCTGTCCCCTGGCTGCTCAGATGTGATGAGTTCAGGTCTGGATTACTCAGCACTGAGGCTTTAGAAACCTCAAACTCAATTGACTGAGGATTTGCAAGAGCTAGACCCTAGACTCCTTGTTCAAGCTTTAATAACATAGGGAATTACTGGTAAAGTACTGGATGACTTAAAAATAATAAAACATTCCTCTAGTGAAGCTTTAATAAATTTTTTTTTTAAGCATTTGATTGTGCTTTGATTAAGCACAGAGAGAGGCTGTATATAAACCATCCCTTTGGACACCTTGTGTCCACCACCATAATGAAAGTTTGCTTTATGTAATAGCTTTTGATATATATGATGCACTTTAGTCTGCAGTGTAGACACAGAGCTGAGCTGTGCTGTGAGTGACAGAACTGCGGTAATCTGTTATTTTTAGGACACAAGGGGTAAATAAGAGCTTTTCTGCAAAACAGGGAGACTTTTCAGTAAGACCTTTAATAGAGCAGTGAGATTTTGTGCTGTATATAACTGGCCATCATGGCAAATAGGGATATTTACTGGTAGCTTCAAGCCAGAAGGTTCATGAGCAATTTATTTCCCAAGCACTGTGCTACTGCCTATGTTTGTTCTTGGGAAAACCATTCAGAGGTTTATTTTTTTCTCTTGCTCAAGTCTGCTGCCATTCTGCCTGCTGCAGCTGCAGCTTCTAATGCATCATGACACCAAGATCCATGCCTAAGATCCATGGCGTAGAGAGGAGTCATTAAAGTTGCATCCTGAGAAATAATTAAGTTCCCAAAGTTGCTCCACAAATTATGCTGTTTATTTCACGTGACTTTGACATACAGAAACATAATCCTTCCAGCCCAAATGGAGCTTTGGTTCCTTACATTCATCAGTCCAGGGCAGAGCAAAGTATGAGAAGGATGCTCTCGAGTTTCCAATAGTATATCCTTCCTCTTCCTACAGAATCCACTTGACTTTCAACCTCAGTGGAAACTGCCATGGGTGAGAATAGCTGCAATACAAAAAGAGTTTTGCCACCAAGAACAGTTTTCATAGTAAGGCAATTTGGTTAAATACTTCACTATTTTTACAACTTTCCATAACATTTTTCTCACATCTTCTGTTTTAATCTCCTTTCTGCTTCCCATCTTCACAAATGGCTTCTGCCCTTTTCCTGGTAAGAGGGAGAGAGAAAGCTGGGTATGGTCAGTATGAAGTTCTTTCCCGTAAAATGTCTGAATGCTTTGTGTTGCTATCTGTTAACACCGAGTAATCCTTACCTCAGAGAGATTTACAGAACTGGAAGGTGAAGGACACCAGAATTTATCCAGAGTTCAAAGCCAGGGCTCTCAGCACTGTAAAGTGTCATTGCCCTCCAAAAAAACCTGAATTTGGCAGGGAGCAGGGTACGGTCAAAAAACATTTACGAGGAACTTCACGGAACTGTCAGGATGTACATAAGAAGGGCTGGGAAGAGGAAGAATTTGGAGGCAAAGCAGGAAGAGTAGAGCAAGGAGCCAAGGCCAGGGGTGTGCTGTTTGCGGGAGGGTCCCACCGCACTGTGTGCAGGTGAGGTCTGTTAACATGTCCCCCGGGGCTCCATGATGGAAATTGTGTTCCGGGAGAAGCTGTCCTGACCTTGCTAGCAAAATCCCCCAGTTGCCTGAGCCAGGCCTCCAGATAAGTTGTCAATCAACGTGTCACACGCTGAAAGAAGATATATGGCCAGATTTAATTGACGAGATGTTCTGACATGGCTAAAGTGTGTATCTGCCTCCATAGGGTGCAGGGTATGTGTGCATATAACAGATTGCTGGCTTTTGATGTAGGCCACGTGACTTGCTGTTGTCCTGACTGACAGAAAGCACAAACATGTATTAAAGCATTATAAAAACAGCTCCGAGACTTGTGGTTATCCCTGGCCAAAGGACAGTCTGCAGTGTCTAAGTAGTGTTAAAATTAGTACTATTTTCCACTGGAAAAGGCAATCTAATGATACCTTATAGCTTTAAAATTTTTTGTTTATTTTTTTTCTTGGACTTTTTTCTCAGTAAAGTGACTGTGTTCTACTTCTCGTTAATTAACCTCTGAACTTCTCATCACTGCTTAAACAAGACATCAACATCCTTACACGGACTGTTATTGAAAAGCAATGGGAACAAGGATAGGAATGCTGCTAGTGAAGAGAAAATTACACTTTGGTTTGCATTAACATGGCAGTTCTGACCTATCCTTCTGCCTGTCTCATTATTACAAGATCTTGATGGAGGCTTTTCTGTACTGGGGACAGTGCAGCAAAGCTAAGCCTGCAAAACACGAATTTCTCTGTATCGTTTTATAATTCATGGGTGCTAATGCCTTAAACACCGTTCTGTGAGATGAACACGATGCAGCAGGGAGGCAGAAGCGGCCGGCGTTGTTTCAGACTGTCCGTGCCGGTGTCCGCTCGGCGGCGACGTGGCCTCGAGCCGAGTCTGCAGGTGTCGTGGCTGCCACCAATGTTCCTGTAGTGCCAAGGGATTCTGGCGGTAGACTGAAATGACCTCGAATTGGGTGCCTCACAAACCTGGAATAAAGAGAAGAAGATGGAAAATGAGATATGTTTGCATGCAAGGGAAAAAAAGGAAATTGCAGAATAATATTGCTCATATTCTTGGAGTATGGTTGCACTGGAAAAAGTATACTGGGTTGCAGTAGCAGCGTCCTGGTCTTACACTGTGTTTGTAAGAGGCAAAGGGAGGATAGCACGGCTGCCTCGGGCTTGCTTAGAAGCAAATATTCCCAGGGAGAATGGGCAGCATGGAAGAAGTGTGATTATGGGTGTTTGAGCAAAGGAACGGAGAGGTGGATTTCATGGCCAGGTGGACAAAGGAGCTGATTTCATGGTGCTAAATGAGCAGCAAAGGAAAAAGCAGGGTTGTCTGTGAAAATCTTTGAAACAAAGAGGAGCAGTTTATTTTATCTGATATAAAGAATTCCACAGAGAGCTGCTTGAGAGTAGTGTTGAGGGATCAGAGTGTTACACTTGGAAAAAGACCTCTGAAACAGGATTTGCTACGGGTACCTGCAGAATTGTAGCTGGCAGGGGGATAAAAGGGTTTTCCAGCAGAGGAGAAGCAGGCTGGGAAGAGCTGCAGCTTCAGGGGAAGCCAGGAAGGCTGCATTTTTCAGGTGTTATGGGAGAGAAACCTGCAAGATTTAGCCATTAGTTGAGTTAGAGAGGACTAAGTTGTGCTGAGAGCAGGCTCCAGTGGAATAATGGTTAGTGCTGTCTCAGCCTGTGGAGCCAGGGCTGTCCATGAGATGCTGGAGGTTCTTTGTGCCAATGCGTGATTATGCAGAGAACAAAAGTCCTGCGGCTGAGAGCACCGTGAGCATCTCTGCAGCATCTTTCCACTCCAAAGCCCCGGCCTGCAGGAAAATACTGGTTTCCATGCCCCTTCCATCTTTGGTTTCCCTCCTCTAGTTATAAGCGATGAAAAAAATGTCAGTAGGTTCATTTTTCAATCAGAGAACAAGGAAGCAAAAAAAGGTGTATACTCCTAAGTCATCTGTAAATGCCCTGATCCACTTTGGTTTTACTCAGGGAAATGAAAAATTTCTAAACTTCCCATGAGTAGTACTTAACATATGTGCAATATACCCACGAGTAGTACTTAACGTAGGTGTCGACCACTGGTCTTGGAAAAATAATTGCTTGCTTTTTCAATTTTATTGATCACCCATCAGTCTTAAAAGTAGGAATGCAAATAGATAGTTTCTGGACGATATTTATTACAAGCAAGCGAATTATACTCCCACAACCACTTTATCCCATGGCTACCAAAGCTTCCAGAGAATGACAGGATAATATCACGAGTCTCCTCATTCTCAGACTTTGCAGGGTAAACCGATTCATCACTTGGACTTGGGAAGAAGTCCTTACTGCCCCTCGGGAATTCCACGTGTGCTGTTGGAGCGGCCGCTCCTGTAAAGAGACCGTGGCCGCAACCCAGGCCTCGCCCTGCTGTGGCACAGCAATTTCTGTTTCCCTGGTTGATAGGGCAGGAAATTCTCATTTCTGAACTTGAGAAATATGAGCATCTGCAGTGATATAACAGGGCAGAAGAAGTTGTATAGTATCTACTGATAAGAACTGCTGCATATTTAATGCAAAGGATATTTTCAGTATAGCTGTGGTAATTGGGAAATTAAATTGTCTGGATGTTGTCATACATGCTAATTATGCTAAAGATACTGAGAAAAAATCTTCGTCTTCCACACAGCATGTATAGCTAGAAGATAATGACATTTTAAATTCATACGTGTCATCTTGGTGCACAAAGGTGAAAATATTTTAAGTATGTGCATTTGCCTGGAATGTATGTGGAACGAAAACAGACTGTGTACTTGTTTACAGGTGTTTCCAAATGCTGACAATAATGGGCAGATCAGGGAAATGTGAACTTACAAATCAGCTTTACTAGCATTTCTTGTTTAGCATTAAAGTTTTGTGCTAAAACAGACCATAGGTATCACCACAAATAGCTCTCTGCTCTGCTCTGTCTATTTGCCTGCTCTTACTTACAGCTGCTCGCAGTTATCTCTATTTTGTTGTTGGGCGAAGCAAATATTTTGGCTAAAATGTGCTGAAATGCTGTTTTAACTGAGTCATTCATTTGCAATAAATGAAGCATAAAGAATGCATTTTGGAAGGTACACTTCACAGAATTAAAATCATCACGCTGTTCCTTCCTTAAATAAATTCTATTCAGCAACTCGCCTGGGTAATGAATGGTGTGAAAACTCCATCTGCCCTCATATAGTTCTTATGACATGAGCAGAGAGTTAAACTTGTGCCACTGAAGTGGGTTATTTTGTTTACTGAAAAGGAAAGGGAGGAAAAATATTCACGGTTCAGTTTGTTATAACTGGGTTCTTTTCACTGCCCAGCTCTGCTCTCTGTAGCTGTAAAGAGCTTAAGTTTGAGTATATATACTATATATATTCAAATATAGTGTTTAGAGCCCCTCTGATATTTCTTTGGGCCTTCATGGCCAAGCAGTGTTTTATTAAAGGAGGAAGTCTCATGCAATAAAATAAAACTATTAAAGATTGTCTCCTGGCTCTTTATAACTGGCATGATTGTGGACTCTCTCGGTCTTGTAATTTATGGCAGAAGCCTACCATCTTGTCTCTTGTAAGCGCTTGCTAAAAATGTTTATAAATATGTTGGGAATTACTTTCAATAGAGTATGGACTAAGCAACTACTCATCCAGTGTAAGTAATCATTCACTTTGCAGGTTCTTGAGATGCAAGGCAGATTGAGGTGCTGACGCAGCACAGGTGCTAATAACTAATACCTGGGCAGATGGGGAAACAGGGCATTGATGTCTACAGAGGTCAGAGGTTGGGAAAATCAGTGACATTTGGCCCCCTAAAACATCTGAGGCATTTGTGGGGTAAGAAATGGCTGTGGAAATAATATTCTCTTTCAATATGCAAGTTTAGTACATTCTGCATTTGGTGAAAGTGGGTATGCTCTTGCATTTAATTCCACAGGAAAGAATCTAAAAAGATTAAAGCACATTTGATGTGGACCAGCATTTGGCCTGCTGTCGATCTGCTTAAAACACCTGCTCTGACAGAAACTGGGAAGATTTTTGTCCCTGATGTGCTGCTGTGAGAGGATGACCTAGGAGGGGAAGATAAAATGGTAGCACGTGCCCTAAAATCTTCACCCCTTGAAGTTAAGAGCAAAATTCTTCCAGCTGGAGTGGGCTCAAGCCTTTATCTTTGGTCTGACAGCTCGGCGGCTGCTGCTGCTGAACCTTTATTCTTCATTGCTCACTTCTGAAAAACGGGATTAAAGGTCCGTACGGATCGTGCGGCATCTTCCAGAACCGCGAGGGGGGCAGCCGAGGTAACCTCGCTGCTACAGCCTGATGCGGTCAGCACGGGACAGGGAGCGCTGCACACGTGGGACAGGACCGAGCCCTGGAGCTCCAGGCTGCCCAGCACAAGGACCAGTCCGCCAGATAAACTGTGCCCTGCAGAGGGGCAGAGAGCGCCGAGTTTGTGCCGAGCAGTTCTCAGAGGACCCAGAATTCCTAGAAAGCATTTTAAGGTGCCGCTGAAACTGTCGTCAGCGTAACCTCAAGCCCATGACGTGTCGGCGAACTCGTGCTGGCAGTTTTCACTCTGTCAAGGCTGCCACCGCAGAAGCTGCTCATCCCCAGGGGAGGGCTGCAGGTTTGTCCCAAACCCTGGGATTCTAACGTGTTACTGCATTCCCTCTGCCTTCCTCCCGAGGACGGCTCTGATCTGCCCACAGTCATGTCAACTGTCAAAAGAAATGATTCCTAATAAGAAGAGATTCCAGAGCTGCTTAGCAGGAAATTACTACGTGTGATGTTGCTAAGCAATCTCAGGCTGGCCTGACTGCCCGGAATAACGCTTCTCCGTCGGAATACCCGGAAAAGGTTGAGGGGCAGTGGGCGGCCGCCGCTTTCTGCTCAGAGCAGAGGAGTCGGAAATACAGCAAATAACAGTCCTTGTCCTGTCGGGGCCGGCGTGATGGTTATCGAAAGTGAGAAAGAGCTCTCCCTCGGGAGCAGCGGCAGCTGCGGGATGGAGAGGAGGAAGTGGGAGCAGCGGACGATGCGCAGGGTTGCAGTGAGTCCCGCGGACCGAAGGAGGATGTACGGAGACGGGGAAACACGCCCTAGAGACACGGGCTTTATGGCAAAGTGGCCGTGAGCACCTTTCCACGGTGAATTTAAATAGTGAGTGGGACCTGTCAGCCCTGCCTTTTGGAAACCCTGTCCTCGCACCTGTGGAACCAGAGGCTGGGTTTTCCTGGTGTCTGTAAGAAGCTGAACTTTGTTTTAGTATGGAGCAAAGCTCTCGAGGTAGCAGCTCTTGAGCTACAACAGGTAATTGTCAGTGAGGCTCTGAATCATGTAATCCAGGGGTTTTCCCTCTGATTCCTCTGGTGCTGGAGCAGTAACTTGAGTCCAGCTCACGGGGACACAGGGTAGTGCAAACTTGCCCAGAGGAAGTGAGGTTTCCCTGTCAATTCTCTTTAACCAATTTCTTTTGGACAAAGATTTCCTCTTCCCTTATCCACTGGTTTTCTCCAGTCTTGTCTGATATTAAGTATCTCCAGAAGCAGTTATGGTTCATTGCTGGATTAATCTATTTGTGCAGAAGATGTCATATCAATGTCCGTTACAATTTTGCCTGGGCAGCACCTAGAAGCAATTTTTCATCTCTGCCCATTCTTCTTTATCTCCACTTCTTATTTATCTTAAAGCAGAAACTGCAAATTTATTTTTAAAAGAATTCCCCAAAACAAACAACCAAAAAAACCAAACCCAACACCTTTAAAAGTCATTTGCAAAGCTGTTGAGTGTATTAATATGACCATAGGAACTGGGGAAGGCAGATGCTGAGTAGAAGTACATGTTCATCCTGAACCGGCAGGAGCTGGAGCTGTCAGGGTGTCCCCTGCCATCTGGCTTGTCGGAGCATGTGGCAGATTCACAGCTCTCGAGGGAGGACACACGGCAGAGGCCATAGGATCCCATTATGCTGTTTATGGGGACAAGCCAGACATTTGTCTCGCTGAGACGGGATGTCAGTCGGGGATGCTCCAAGCGCGCAGTCTTTTCCATAGCCCCTTAAAAACTCGGAGATGAGGTTGGTACTTACAGAAATGTTGATGTCTAGAAAAAAACCGTGTCGGAACCCTGAGGGATTTCAGCCAGACGCAGATACCAAACCGTGAGGGGTCTGAGCCCGCTCCCGCCCGCGTGGCGCAGGGAGAGCGGGCCGGGATCGCCGCCGGCGCTCAGCGCTGTGCCGACGCCGGACCGCGCCGTGCGAATCCCCAGCACCGGCGGAGCCCTGGCACCGCCTTCCTCATTAGCATCCCTTCCTCCTCCTCCTCCTCCTCGGTCGGCCGGCCGCAGAGGGGTGCATGGCAGCGGCGCTGGAGCTGCGGAGGCCCCCGGCGGCAACAGCGGCTGCCGAACCGCGCTCTGCTCCGCGCCAGCGCCCGCTGCAACTTTACCTCTCCGCGGGCTGCGGAAGCGGGGCGATGTGACTGCGCACCCGGCGGCAGAGCCTGCCCCGCAGCGCGGAGCAGCGCGGAGCGGAGTCCCCCCAGCATCCCTCCCCCGCGGGGCGGAGCGGAACGCCCCCGCCTCCATCCTTGGCGGAGCAGCGCGGAAAGGAGCGGAGCCTCCCCGCCTCTCTCCCTCCTTCCCTGCCTCCCTCCCTCCCCGGCGGCGGCCGCAGCCCGGGGCGGGAGCGCGGATGCGGCGCGGAGCCCGAAGGAGCCTATCGCGGGGCCGGGGCCGGGGCCGGGCGGCGCGGAGCGCGGGGGGATGCTGAACCTCGCCTCCCGGCACCGCGCCCGCCGCCGGGAGATGCTCCTCATGCTCGCTCTGTGGCTGGCGTGGCAAGAAGCGCCCGCGGCGCCGACTCCCGCGGCGGAGGACATCACCCGGGGAGTTGTGAGTTACGCGCGGCCCCCCGCTCCTCTCCGCTCCCCTTTCCCCCGTCACCCGCCCAGCCGGGTACTCCCCCACCTCCGGCCATCGCCGGCCCACGGCGGCGTTGGGCGAGCTTCGGCGGCTGGAAATACCCCGCGGCGCGCCCCGCTGCCCGCTGCCCCCCTTTGCCGCCAGTGCCCTCCATCCTGCTCCCGCCCATCGGGCCCTTTAACACCCGCTGCCCCCTCCAGCATTATCTACTTGGTGCCGCTCGTTGCAGCTGGTGCCCCCCCGCGCAGACGGAAGGGTCCGTTTATCCCCCCGCACCCGGTGTCCCCCCCCCACCCCATACCAGCTGCACCGAGCCCTTGGGAAGCCAGAGTCCCCTTCCCTTGCACCCACCGCGTCCCACCGCACCCGGTGCACGGTACCTCTTCCGCACCCCGGCCTGCCGACCCAACTTTCCCCCAGCTCGGCATTATGGGGCGATGGCCCCACCGGCTTTCACACGTGGATGATGATTTCTCAGACGCTGGGAAAGGGCTGGCCTGTCTCCAGGGCTCCCTGCCTGCCATGGAGCCATACAAACTCCAGCAGCAAGCAGGGTAAAATGGCACGTTTGGAGTCAGAGCGATCCCCGAGGACTGAGACATGCTCGGGGATGTGTTAAGGGCTGCTCTCTGCCGGCAGCAGGTAGAGATTTGGCTTCCTTGCGGGGGTCTGCGTAGCGCGGGCATCCTCGTGGTCCTGCTTCTCCCTTTACAGGTGCCTGCTCAGTCTGCAGGGAGATAACAGGTTTTAGCAGGCGTGGAGAGCTTAGGTCATGTCTCTCCCAGGTCTCGATGCGAGCAGGTCTGTACAGCTTCACCCCTCTGAGAGGGAAGAAATGAAGGGTTTTCCTCAGGAGGAGGAAAAGTTTATTGTAGCTGATACCAGTGGTAGCTCAGAAAAGCCCCACTATATCAAACATGAGTGTCAGAAAGACAGCTGTGACTGGGTGTGGGCGGACCGTCCTGGGGCCAGACCCCCCAAGTTGGAGAAATTCCCCGATATTCAGCGAATTTCAAAATACTGCCAGTGCACTGCTATGAAGGAGGGAGGGAGGGAGGGTTTGCAGCACGGCAGGGTTATCTAATGAACGGGGCTCGCTCAGAGCAGTGAGCCAGGACGCCGCCTCTGCCACTCGGGCTTCGTCTCCAAGCATGTGCTCCGGCTCACAGGCTCTGGCTCAGATACCTGCCAGGGAGGACAAAGCCTATCGTTCCCCATCTGTTCCTAGGAGAATAGAAAATGTGGTGAATATAAGGTACACCTGCATCATTATAGTGCATTCACTTTCCTCTGTAACCAAATGTTAAAGCTGGAATTAATATTTCATGCAAACAGCACACAAATTGATGTATTCTGCCCCAATCAATTTAACTCAAACTTTGACCTGCTATTACCCTCGCTACCGAACATGCTGCACTCAGCTTTTACAGGGTAAATGTTAATACTCGAGGGTCTTATTAGTTACTGATGACAGGTTTCAGGCATTAAGGTACCTCTTTCGTCTTGGACTAGATTTGAGCACTGTCTCCAAAGCCTGCTGAGGAGCCGGGGCCGTCTGGCAATGCAGAGGGTGCTGGGGATGATGGCAATAGAGTAGAAGTGAATCGCAGGAGGAGGGGATTACATTAAACTGGGACTTACTTATGCCGGGAATCCAACACTTAGGATGCGTGATGGGCATCAGGGTGCCTCCTGTGGTGCGTCTCCCTCCTGTGGGTGTGCTTGCTGGGGCAAAGAACCTCCCCAGCTCGAGACAACATTGATGGGTTTTTTAAAGGGGTTGAATGCAAATCAGGTTTATGCTTGTGCCCTCTAATGAGCAGCAGGGAGTCCAAGAAGTGAGATATTTTCAGAGGTTTTGTTAGAAAACTACCACTCTTTGGAAAGTGAGAGCCTCAGCAATTATTTGACATCCCCTTGATGAAACTACTAAGAAATTAAAGATCTCTGAGGTCTTTCAATCAAATATTTGAAAACTAGGAAGCATGAAACCATGGCAATAGAAAGCTCCGCTAACCCTGGAAAATTATATCCGGCAATTCTCTGTAGTAAACGGAGCACAATGTCAACAGAGCTTTTATATCCCGATCACTCGCCCCTCGCAGCCGAGAGGTTTTCCGTGCTAAGCTGGACTGTGGCTCTGAGCTCTGTCTTCTGCTCCACTCCTGCTTGAAGTTTGTTTTAAATGAAACAGTGGGGCTGGGCCAAATTAAAGTTCAGCAAAATGAAAGAGGGCTATAATTCAAAGGCAGTTCTTATTAGCATGCTGCTCAAACCAATAGAACATGGAATGATTCTCCAGATTTCATTACTAGTGGAATATCCTGCCCAGTTTATCAATCTAACTTGATTATTAATGTTTTTATTGTTCTCCATTAACTGCCCTGACAAAGAGAACATAAAATAGCAGATGGAACAGAGCTTGACTTGAGCGATTCCATTGAATTTTAGTGTGCCGCTTTTGAGATTTATGACTTTGCATTTTACACTGCTGCCTTTACAGTAAACCCCCGACCCCTCCTCACTGCAGCATTCACAAATAGCATCTTTTTATGGCTGTTGAGTTCAGATACATTGGGGTGAGGGCGGCGAAAACTTCCTATATGTTAGTAATAACCAGGTAATGAGAGCTCTCACTCTGCTGGGCTTTGAACCGGGTGTGGGGGGAGGTCTCCCTTGAAGTCGAGCTTTTCGGAATAGCCGGTGCGTGGAGTCTGAACAGCGAAGGTGTTAACCCAGAGACCGGCCGGTTTGTAGGGGAGCCGGCCATTCCTGCAGGCAGCTTCTCTCCGCTGGGCTGCATTGCTCCTCTGGTGGGGACATGGCTATGTGGGATGTGGCTTGGGGATGTGGCTTGGGGATGGACTGATGCCTGAGGCTGGGCAATCTTGGCCCCAAGGGAGATGCTTTGCCCTGGCGAGTTGCTTTGCCTGGCACTGAGGTTGCGGGACAGGAGTTGACAGTGGGCTGGTGGAGGCGGCGGCATCGCTGAGATCATCCTGCATGGACGTGGGCTCTGGTATCAGCGGCTGAGGGACGCAGGAGCACCAGGAAAGTTTTAGTTTGGTTACAAGAGCATGGGTGTGGAAAAAAAGACTGCGAGTGGCTTTTTCTTGACTTTGTGGCTAGGGGTGAGAGGGAAGGTCTATATATGCCCCCAAGGCGTTTCTCCAGCTGGGAATCGCTAGGCATTCCTGGGGGATTTCGTATGACGAGTCCTCTCTCAGCCTCCTGCTCACAAAGCCCCATCTGTGTTGTTCCCAGAGAAGTTGCTCCCAGGGGTTGGAGACATTTGCATTCATCGGTGGAGACCGGGGACCCGCGTCCCCCTCCGCAGTTATCCCAAGCGGCTCTTTGTTTAGGGTAGGGACCTCGCCTTTGTGGCAGCTTCTCATTTGAATGACAAGGATGCATTTGTGGGCAGAGCAAGGTGGCACGGAGCCCTTCGAGGCTGTGCCCCCCATCCACCCCCCTCCAGCTGGCTGTGGGGGCCAGGGGAGAGACAGACGTTCCTCTGTTTCCCCACATCAGGGAGTGGAGGGACAGGAGGAACAGCAGATTCCTATGACTGTGTGCCCTGCATCTTCCAAATGCCAAATTTCAGAGTAGAAGCAAACCCAGGACTCATCCTTGCTGTTTCTGGAGTGTTTTTCCAGTCCTGAGTAGGGTAGGACCATCCCGCTGCTGTCACCCCCAGGTGCCCACATGCCACATCCTGGTCCAGCTGCCCTCCTATTCCCGCCTGCCCAGAGCCAGCCAAGAGCTCTCCTAAATTTCTGCATTTGAGTCCCCAGCAAGGCATGTCCCTGAGACACGGCTTAGCTATTGGTTCAAGGCTTGGGATAATCAGCCTCTTAAAGTAAAATCCTTGTATGAATGTAGGCTATTCCTTGTATCAGGAGAAAGTACCATACTTCTGTTTCTGCTAATGGGGAAATTAAAAATTGATAATTCCAGTTGGAGCTTCATTCAGCTCTCTAAAATGGCGAGTCTTTAAGGACAGAATGCTCAATAGACTCCCTAAACAGCTTTGGAGAGAGGAGCTTTGCTTGGCCCCTCTGCCATTAATGCACTTCATGCCTTCCCATATGGAGCAGTGCCCATCCCAGGTCCATGAATTCCTTTCAAGAAAGCTTAGCTACCATATTAAAAAAGTAATAAAATAAAGTGCTGTTGGTTACATTTTAAAGTACCTCTTGAATCCAAAGTACAATGCAAACTGACAAAAGGCTGGCTGGAAGCTTTCAAACAGCCAGGCTGCTGTGAAAGCATTTAATCTGGTATTAAAGCCCTGGTCGGTGTGAACCGCTCCTTCTCTTTCAGATTTGAGACCTCCATGTACAGTAATGCAATTTCCTCCTGGGCTCGGCTGCTATTGTGGCCCCAGCCATGGGAATTACCAGGGTAGTCAGGCCAAATTACCCACTTTAATGAAACTCTACCTTGGGGAACTGTTCGGAGCTAGCGGGCGAAACCCTGCCGTCATCAGCGACTTCCCCAGGGTCGATGTTGGGGATGGAGCGGTGGGCTCCCACACTGGCCTCACTCTTCATCCTCAGTGCCTTCATCCTCTACCCATCTTAGGGGTAGAAGAAGTTCCTGGTTAGCAGGCCCCCCCTTCCCCGGGGGCAGCACGCGGTGGGCCTGTACCTCCACCCCCTCCTTTTGCCCCTAAATGCTCCCGGGGCGAAGGGAGATTGCTGCGTGCGTGACTCAGCCTGGCTATTTTGTTGTTCTTCCTCATTAAATTAAACGTGCAAAGAGGCTATGCCAAATGCAAGGCATTCCCATCCCCGCCTGGCATCTGACAGGGCTCTCCTGGTTTGGCGTTGGGTGTGACTCACAAGTGGGAACGTGTGTGTTGGCTCTGCGGAGGACGAGGGGTGACACGGGTATGACACGGGTGACGTCGTCATGAAACCGGGGGCCTCGGCTCTCTGTGACACCCTGTTTGTCCCAGCACGTTCATTAGTGCCAGTGGCTGCTCGCTGTGACTCATCACCAGGGCCATGCACTAATTTCTCATTATTTACTCATTGGCAAAAGGGCCGCAGGAATGGGGCTGTGCGGCTCCGGGAAAGGTCGTGCTGTGGCTCGGGGAACCTTTATTTCTGGGCGCTGCAGGAGCGATTGTGTACTCTGCGCTGGTCTCGTGTCCTGGCTGGCCCTGTGGAGGTGGCGACACGGGAGGGAAAAGCTGTCACATCTCGGGTGACGATGAACACGGGCCACCACATAGTCACTCTTTAAAGTGTCTTGCTCAGACTAGAGCGCAACTTGAAAGCTTAGGATTTGCTTTCAAAATAACCTGAGATCTAACAGCAACAGTTCTCAAAATGCTTTCTTTAATCAAAATCACTTAAAACGGGTAGATTTGGGAGTTTCGGAATCTCTTGCTGCACACGTGCCAGCTGCATCTTCTTTGTCCCAGATTTTTATGAGGATTGTCTCTGTTTTCTGGGTCAGAGAATTAAGAGATTTGATGTTATATTAAAAAACCCACAGCAAACCACATATGCAAAGTTAAATCCAGTGCAAAACAAAGCAGATGTGGGGGCGAGGGGAAGGAGCTGCCAAAGAACCGGGGAGTTTTAGATCAGAATGAGAAACCGCCTTCGACGACGGGTTCATTCCGAGGGAAGACCCGAAGCGGAGTAAATGCCAACGTTCACCGAGGAGCGCAGTCTTCAGATGGGATGCCGGCTTTTTGATCAGCCATGATGATTTAATGGAAAAGAACCCTATTAAATCTGAGGAATATCCTGCGTCGGAATACACTGCGTGCACATAAAATTGTTCTTCCCAGAAATCTAGAGACGACCTACAGCTCCCGGTGACAGCGGTCCAAATACGGTGACTTGGGAAGTGGCAGTATATTTGGGATTTTTTTTCATATTGTTTTTACAGGAGGAAGTTTCTGCCTGTTTCTGACGGTCAGTGGTCAGGCAGAGTTCTTCACACCAGCTCACATATTGTTTCATCCTGATAATACCGATCTTTTGAGTCAACACAAGCAATTTTACCTGTGTCACAGGGCCTTCGCTCAAAGGTGATGTACATGTTTAAATTATATCGTCTTGTTATTTAGCGAGCCCCAGCTGGCATCTCTGTGGTTCAACTCCCAGCTGCCAAAGATCATCCGACGGCGCCGGCGCTTCCGTAACATCCCGGGTTTGCTCTGAAATCCAAGCGTCTCTCACACGGCTTGGTACACACGTCCTTCTTTAAAGATACGGGACAAAAGGCTTCCTCATCCAAAATAGAAGGGGGAGATAAGACATCTGGATTGCTTTACCCATAGGTTTATCTTCATTTGTGGAGATTGCCTCTCACGCACCACGGGGTGGGGGGGCATCGAACCCCTGTGAGGCTTCCGCAGGGCTCGCGTCCAAAACCACCCGGCTCTGGATTTTTTCACTTTCCACCGAAAGCCTCTGGCTGGAGGCGGCAGACTACCAAGAGATTGAAAGGAAACTTCGGGGGCTGTTTGCAGGCTCTGGGGATTTCACTGTCCGAGAGCCGAGGAAGCATATCTGAGAACAGTGTTGGGACCAAGGGAGCAGCTGAACCCCAGAGGGAACCCAGATGGGATAAAATTATGAAAAAGACCAGTGTGTGAGGAAAGGGTTTCCACAGGATCTCTTTCAAGAGGAAAACTTGGAAACACTCTTCTGAGGAAGCATCCACTTGATTGGCAGCTGTAAACTTGCCAAAATACTGCAAGTTGTAGGCTATAGTGCTTGTTCTTGACTTGTCTACATATCAGTCAACCCTTCACGGGTATTTACTTTTCTCAGTGTGATGCTGTCACTTGTGGAAGTGCTATGGCCGATACCGTTGCCAAAGTCCATCTTAGGAGACAGATTTTCCTGTTTCCCTCGAAATGGAAGTCGTGACTTTGCTGAGCTGCTGGGTGGCTCCACTGGGCTCCTCCGCAGCTTTAATTGCCAAAAACTTGGATGACTGCTGGGATGGAAGGTGTTACACAAGAGAATGCTACTTTTGTCTTTCTGTAGCTCCTGAGAAGTTTAGTTACAAGACCCCAACGCCAGCACAGGGAGCAAAATGATAGCACGACAGCTATAGGCAATCCCACCGTGACTCCAGATCTAGTTACCTGCAGCTCTGGAGTTGATGAATTCAGTCTTTGGGAAAGGGTGTCAGGTCTCATTCATTACTGAGCAAGAGAAAAACAAAGCAGTCTCTCCTGTTTTGCTTGAGCCCACCACGTGCTATCTCCTCCGGAGATACTACATCCACTCCGCATTAGTTACGTCCCAGACTGTGCTTGGTCGAGGCTGTGTCTTCGATGAGGCTTGCGGTAGGGAGCATGGGAGCTCCCACGAGCCCTTAGGCTTGTTCCCACCTTATTACTTGTGTTTACTTTGCCATTTCTGTTCCTCTGTCATGCTCATAGCGTCCCTCTGGCACATCTGCCACAGAAGGACAATCGGTGATGATGCTCGAGGAGCATTTTTCTCCTTTGTTACATCCTCTGCATTGAATTGGCTTTTATTTTTCTTGTTTGTTCTCCATTTTGATGCTGCTTGGCAAATTTTCCGTTGCTCTGTACCAAGCCACGCTGTCTCTGCCTTCGCATCCTTCATGTCAGAGATGCATTTTTGTTCAAAAGTGAAAGGAAATCGGATTCAGAAAAGGGAAATTCCTCACAGATGCACCTGCGAAATGGCGACATGTTTTATATAAAGGGACAACTAAATAGAGTGACAGGGTTTGGGACTTCTGCCACTTTTTTTTTTATGCTGCAGCAATGTATCCTCCAGGTCTGATCAATGAGGAATCGCGCCTGGCCTCAGCTGGCACTGAAGTGTACAGCAGACCGGTCCTTCCTCCCAGGTGGGATGCATGTCATCTTTCATGACAAAATGACAGGCCTGTCAGACAATCTGTTGCTGTTTTGGCATTTCTGATACACCTCGTGCTTTGCTACACACTCACTCAGTGTTCAGAAAGATCAAGATGATCTAGAGGAAATCAACCGTCACGCTCCAGGGTCCTCTATGGGCAGTGAACAGGACAACACTAATGTGAGTAGTCTTCTACATGCTCACCCGGGTTAAAAACTCACCCAAGAAGGTACTGAAATTTTCTTTCTCTGCCTAAAGTCCACAGCATCAAGCACCTGATCTGCCAGGTTCTGCGGCATGAGGCACAGTTCTCGACCAAGCGGCTTCATCAATCCCTGAAAGGCGACCTGAGCTCCAAGAGCCACGTCTCAGAGTCAGAAGCTTCCTTTGTGAAGGGTATCCAGTCCAGACGGGAGTTGGATGGCTTTTGTGTGTTTCTCATTCACATTTCTATTACTGGGGGATGGAACAGGGGGTTATTTTCAGTGGTTTATCTCTTCCCAGCAAAGTCTTTCCCCTCATCGGGATTTGCCAGGAGCCCGATGCACCTTTCGGACAAAGCTCTTTCCCCAGAGGAATGGCTCCCGAGGGTTCGCGCTCCCTGCCTGGTCTGTGCACGGGGATGTGGAGGTTGGAGGAAATAGGTGCCAGCGGGGGCCCTTCCACACCCCGCGAGGAACGCGTGTTCCCTTCTCTGCAGCCCCTCTGTGTTGGCAGAGCTATTCCAGAAAATCGCCTTTTTGAGCAAAAGAAGTTTATTTCTGCAATAGCAAACGTCGCGGTGAGTCACGGCTCCAGAGCCGAGATCTCCTGGGAGATGTGCATCGGCCGCTTTTCTTCTGCAGACAAAACCCCAGGCGAGACCCCGGCCCCGCCTCACGCCGCTCCAGCCGCCTCGGGGAGGGGACCGGGCGGCGCCTCTCGGGGACACCGGAGCGTCCCGTCGGTGTCGCGCCGCTGCCCTCTTGTGGAAACTGGGAAAATATCCCAAAAAATATGCCCGTGCTGGGCTGGGAGCGGCGGTTGGAAACTCACCCGTGGGAGCGGGGTGAAGTGCTGGGCGCTCTCCCGGGCCTGCGCCGCGCCGCCTCCGGTTGCGACCCAAGAGCCTTTGTCACTGCTATCGATGGTATGGCCGCTGTGGGAGATCATATTAACTGAGCGTAGGGGCAGGGGCTCCCAGGTCTCAAATCCTGCACCTTATGCATACCTTTGGTGGCCGAATGCCTGTATGGTGACAGCTGTCTGCGCTTCAAGTGGATAAAGTTCCCCAAGTGCCTGTGCATCTCCTTGCTCTTGTTTTGCAGTACTTACCATTTCCCTCGTAGCAAATGCCTTTATCAACAGCCGCACAAACTTTCTTCTTGAACCAGCACCGAGACTGCCAGGTGCTCCCTGTAGCCGCAGGGCAGGCACAGACCCACTGTTACCCAACTGCAGCAGCTCTGTTGCTTTCTTGGGAAGGCATCCCACCGCATCGGTCATCTTCCGAAAATGCCAGCGGGTGAACGTGCCCGGGGATGGCAGGGCCAAAGTGCTGGCTCTCGCCTTCACGGACTCCAGCCCCGAGTTTCACTCGGCAGCTCTGGTCACAAAGGGTGGTGATTAATGGCTGCTCTGGAGCAAAACTGCCGGTGCCGACCGGCTTCTGAACCTGCCACCCGCCTCGTTCCGGGGCCTCTTTGTAAGAGCTGGCACAAATGGTGCCGGCCCAGCACCGTAAGTCTGTTTTCCGTCCTGTGTTCTGGTTTCCCAGCCCCTTGAGGCTCCGGTGAGCCACGCGCCCGTCTCCCACCGCCGCCGCAGGACCAGCCCTGGCAGTGGATCTGGCTCTGCTGCCCGGGAGCCCCATTCCTGCAGCTCCCACGAGTTCAAGTTCTCCATATCTTCTCCATGTTTGCCTTCTATTTAGTTTATTAATATCCTTTAAAAGTTGCCTCTTTTAAACGTCTGAAGAATTTTAACTATTAAAACCAACTTGTCTCCTGCATTTCCCAGACTTGGCAGCTCTTCTCCTTTTCATGCTTTAGGTAGGTCACCAGTGCCAGCCCAGGAAGGGGCTGTGCATCATCAGAGGTGAAAGGCAGCCGGAGTTCTGGGAACTTTGTGTGGAATTCATCCAGAATCCTTGCGGTGACTTGTCATCCCTCCTGCGTCCTGCCCGTCTGTGTGATCGCAGATACTCGTTTTTGCTTGTGTCTTTAGAGGAATTGGTTCTTTGGGCAAGGACGTCTTTTTTTTGTAGCTCTGCGATCATTTCTCAGCCTGTAGGTTATCTAGACCAATACCATGTGTGAACCCTGACAATCCTGAATTCATTTCCTTTTGTGGAGGAACAATGTTGTATTTCTGATGTTGTGTTGAGGGAATTCAGTGTTGGGAGCCAGACTTGTTCAGAGCCAGGCTTGAACGGGGACAAGGAGCTGAGCTCACACGCTCAGAGAGGCTCAGATCTTATTCAGAGCCAAGAGATACAACTGCAGAAATTTAATTAATGTTGCAAACCCCTCCAAAGCAGAGTTTCTGTCAAAATTGCCAGCTCCACTGTGCAGCAGGTAGGATGCTTGAATGGCCTCCATGGGGATCTGTCACAGAATAACAAATGTTTCTTTACCTGGCTGGTTGCAAGAACAGCAGAGAAAACCGATACAGCACGCTCCCCTTCCTCAGGGGAGCCTTGAACTCTAAAGGGAAGACTAATTGGCAGCCAGGTCCCCAGCACATCACCCCGGGATGCTCCAAAGAACTGGAAATCGCTGGGTAGCGGCTGGGAGCAGGGTGATGTGTCAGCTTGGACGACCCGGGGAAGGGCGCAGGGTCCCGCTGTCATCCGTGGGTGAAGAAGCTGGGCTGGTGGGGAGCCCTGAGCGAGGGCCAGTGCAGAGGAGGACATCTCAGTTTCCAGATTGGCCGTAGATTGTTTATAGCAAAAAAAGGTGATTTCTGCAGCCATGTCTGAGCCTGGAGAAATCATAGTAATAAAGGCAGTGGCAGCTGGAGTAAAATATGACCCAGCCGGTTCCCCTGTGAGGATGAGAGGGCAAGGGGAATTGCTCTGTTGAGAAAATCTAAATACCTCAATTTTTCAAGGGCTTCCAGGTCTCCATCCACATTGCTCTGGACAAGGAACTCATTCCTGGGGCACTTCGTTGTGGGAGCAAGTGTCTTCTGCTGTCATTGTATCATCACAGTCCAGACAGGACATGCTCAAACCATCCAAAAAAGAAGGTGACCAGAACTGGCCCATCTTTGGAGACTGTGCAGAAACAGAGCCGCTCAGCTGAGGAACGACTGCTGGTTCTCAGCTTACCTTATTTTTGTGGGGCATAAGGGCCAATTGGCCACCGAAAAAGGTGATTCTGCTCCTAATTAAGAAGCATAAGGGAAATTAGTTTTTCCCATGACATCAAAATGGCGGACGGAAGCTGGCAGACCCTGGTCTCCCTGGGCCCAACTTTCTGGCAACGCGGCAGGGCAGGTGATAACCTCAGGGCAAGCGGCAACCGAGGCAGCTGCAAAAAAAGGACTTTAAGGACTCTCCCGACATAAATAAACATGGAAAATAAATTATGTCCCCGGCACTCTGCCCTCAACTGATGGGAAACAAGCTGCATTAACAAAGTAGTTCAATAACCTGGAAGAGTTTCAGAAGAAACCTGCTCGCCAGCCCCAGGAGAAGGGGGAGCACTACCTGCAAGTGTGCAAAGGAGGTTATGAAATGTGTTAGAGCACGAAGCCATACAGTGTGACAGTACTCACAAATTATGAGCGATGATGGTTTTCCTTTGAGGAAGAGCAGAAAGGAGAAGTGAGGTGAGGTGAGGTGAGGTGAGGTGAGGTGAGGTGAGGTGAGGTGAGGTGAGGTGGTGTCTGTAGCTGGCTGTGGATGGGAAAGGGTGAGGGCAAGGGTGTCATGTTTCCATCCCGAACTTTGGAGCTGTGTCCTGGGGAAGGCACTCTTGCTTTCACTTCATCACATGAGCAGTGATCATGTTTTGTACAGGGAAATATGTCGTGAAGTAAGATATAAAGTCTCCTAGGGGACTTGGTGATGTAAATGCCATCCCCAGAGGCGCAGAGGTAGGTGCCTGCGCAGGGGGGCTGCTCCTGCCACCGTGGGTGGCTGTCCTGCTGGCTCTCTGGCACGGAACATCTTGAACTTCGGCCCCGGCCCACCCTGCTGCTTCCTGCTTCCCAGTGCTCCGGTTATCTCCTACTTCCTCCGTTTAGGACTGGGCGTTACCCAGTATCAGAGCTCCCTAAAAGCTTCTCTCTTACAGCAACCTCTGGATGGATCGGAGCCGTTACTGTTTCTTTTATCCCCTATTGCATTCGTTTCTCCGGCTTCTCTAGACAATTCCCTTTGGTCATTAAGCGACCTGTCTGTTAGGGCCAGATGGCTGCTTTTCTCTCGGTTTTAGAAATCTCCCGCTTAATTTCGGTGGTGCTGCGCCAGCCCTGCGCTGGGGAGGGGGAAGGAGAGGGGGAAGGAGGGTGCCCGGCATGGCGTGCGCAGACGTGCCCCGCTCAGAGCTGTCCTCGGCACCGTCCTTGTCTGCAGGGACAGCTCTGAGCGGACGGGGAGGATGAAAAACTGCCACAGTTTGTGGAGCGACGGCTGGAGGACACTTCCCATCTGCTCAGGGTCTCCCGGCGATCCTGTTTCTCCCCCCTGCCCTAGTAAAACAGCACCCAGGGTGGCTCAGTCCCAGCACTCACATCTCTGACAGCCTTGTCCTATTTCCAGCCTCATGCTAGTGCTGTTTCTTTGTGATTTGAATTTAACTCTTAACCTTAACTCTTGATTTCCACCATATGTGTATATCAGCAAAGGGCTGGGCACTCCAAAAACCCCACGCCATCCGAGCCTAGGACGAGGAAACTGGACACGGTGGAAAGCCGCGTGGGTGGTTTAGATGGGGGGGGAGAGTGCCGTGACCCTGGCCGGGTTTGGTGGGGGGGGAATGAGGCTTTACAGGAACCTGCCTTGCTCTGCTGTGGATTCAAGAGCAAGAAAGCCAGGCTGAGAATTGCCTGGGCACTTGAGAGGAGGCGTGTTATGATCAGGCAACACGTAAATAGGTTTTATATACTATATACTGACTTTTAGCATGCAGCTCCATTCTAGAGGAAATGTTGTCTGGGAGGAGGCTGCCACGGGAAAGCAGCGCTCCACCGAGGCAGCAGAAGCAGCGCCCTGGGGCTCTGCTCACTCATGCACGCTTTCTGTAGCCCTTTCCACTGTCCTTTTAAAGCCACTTTCAGAGGAGGGGTTCCTTCAGGACGATGAGGCCTCAAAAGTGGGTTTGGTGACTCACCCAACAAGTGCCGGTGTGGTGTCTTAATGGCAGAAGAGAGCTTAGGACGCACCGAAAGAAATCACATCATGTCTTCTTCTCGATTCTGTATTCCTTTGCTGCGGACAGCACTGCAGAGGAGTGGCCTCTCGGCTGAGGGGCTGGGGGTGATTTTTATGGAATCAACGGTTGCTCATTTTCACCACCTCACGTCACAGACTCTCAGCACTGTGTGTTTAGGGCTTCCAGTTGCTGCTTTACATAGGAAGATGAGTTTGGGCCCGAGATGGGTGAGGGACGTGCCTATGAGGGTCCAGTGTACCACTGAGGTGCCGGACACCATCTCCTGCTGAAGGAGGAGGTTCAGCAGGGGTCTTGTGCTGCCCAACCCTTCTAGTTCACCTCAGCTGTGGCTGCCCTTCCTGGGGGTACCACCTCCTCTTTACAATTCAGAAATAATGCAGAAAATTAATTTATCTTGACCACATCTTAATGCAATCACACTAAATTTAAAGCTCACCTTGGTGGGGTGGCCCAATGTGTGAGTTCATTTGTTCATTTTTTTGTCTCAGCATCCCTCAGTGACACCCAGGTTTGGATTAGCATCCTTTATTTCTTGCTCCACCCTTTTTGACTGATTCAGATATCTGTGCCATTTTTCCTGAGAGGAGAGGAGGTCTGACTGACTGCTCCATAAGGACCCTCGATGATGTTTCATTGACAGGTGATGTGTGGTCTTAATTGAATTCCTTTCCCCTTATTCTTAGGCAATTGTAGGGGCAATTATAGGGTAAAAGTCACTCATGAGAGTGCTCAGCCCCAGCATGGGTGGGCTCCACCACCCTGCTGGGCCACGGCTGCTAAGCTGGAGATGCTAATTCAGCAGCTCGGGGAGCTGCTGGTCTCATGGCAGCACTGGAAAATAATGGGTGCTATGGTTAAGACGTGGTGGGATGTTATTTGCAATGTATTAGGTTGCATTGAGTGTATGTGTATTTAAGTATTTGTGTAGACCCATGCACGTGCATTGACTTTTCACGGAGTTTAAGAAAGTCTTTTACCGGCTCAGGTCTTTGGCTTCCCGCCCATTTGTGACAGGCTTGCAGTAGCCTTCTGCCTTTAGCAAAAAGCCTCAAAATCTTCTGATTTTATAGAAAAATGAGCACTGGAGGTTACTTCAGGAGCCAGATGGTTTTTCTTGGTGTGGCTTGGTTTACTGTGCCCATCAGCAAGGCAGGGGCAGAGGCAGGGGTGTCTGGACTGGTGGCTAAGCCTGCATTGGGCAAATGCAGCTGTTGCCACCCAGAGCAGGGAGCTGACCTTGACCCCAGTAGAAGAAGCCCTGTGAGGTGTGCACGAAGCAGCTGTCACTAGGCAGGTGACATTCCTGATAGGTGAGCGGAGAAATGGCTAATGACTTCTTCCATTTGAGAAATGTTTCCTGACACTGCTGGGGAGGTTGTGGTACTTCCCCTAGAACCATTTGTCTTCTTGTCCCCGGCTTGTTTGCATTCCAGCCACATCCAGCCTTCCCTGGCTTTGCACAGCCACTGGCACCTTGCAGATGCTTGCCTGTCCCAGGAGCAAGGGAGGCTTCAATCCAGCTCCGTGCGTGCTGTGTTTGTCACTGTTGAAAATCCCCTCTGAGTGCAGACACCTGAGAGAAGGCGTCCATAGGAGAGAGATGTTGCCATTCTGTGCCCCCAAGAACAATGCGTCCAGATCCGGTGAGCAGCTCCCTCGATAACGCCGGCACAACGTGGCCATCCACGCTGGAAGGAGCATTCGGTGTGCGACACCCTATCTTTAGCAAAAGGTGGAAGCCACGGCCAGCTCTAGGCACTTTTGGAATTGATGTTTTTTTTATCCTTCTCTGTTAAAACAGTAATTTCAACCATAAAAAAAAAAAAAAAAAAAAAAAAGAAAGAAAACAAAAATGAGGCAATAAACAATGTCTCCAAATGACCAAAGAGCAAGACCTAACAAACAAGATCAAGTAAGTCAGAGGAGTCCAGAATTCTGATGTTGAAGAAAGTGCCTTTTTCTGGATTTATTTCTCCTGTAAAGGGAGAAGTTGTTTCCCACCAGCACAGGGGCTGGTTTCCTGGAGAGCAGAACATGCAGCGCCAGCACCACTGCAGAAGGCAGCAGGGAAAGGCAGAAGGTAGCCGAAGCATCTGGGAAGAAAGGGTCAGATCCAGCCCCACTATAAAAGAGGTGGAAGTGAGCAGGTCCAAAGCCCAAAGACATCACTCCCAATTTCCCTGGGCTTCACTACTGAAAGAGCAGAGTACAGCGATGACAGAAAGGCAAGTTGAGGTGCAGCTCGCAAGACAGAGAAGCTCTGCTAGGGTGAGCATCATTGCTTGGGAAACCATTGTGTGTTGGAAACTATTTGCTTTTTTTTTTCTCTCCTCACTGTGCCATGACATGGTTGGGCGTTTTCCAAATCATTCCCATGCGGGCGGAGAGCTCAGGGGGCTGTGTTTCACATTTCATAATCCGTGCCACTTGATTAATTCAGCTGTATGTTCAAACCTCATGAAATTGGCTGACTTTGCTGAGGTTTAAAATAGATTATATCCATCTCCTACCATCAGTTTTACAAATAACCACTTGTTGGCTTCTTAAAGTGTTAAAGATAACGAATAGGCTGTGCACTGCCAAGGAGAAGTCATATTTAAAAAAGACAGTATGTCTTCTGTATGAGCTCAAATGAGGAAATGGATGTTTGTGAAGCTCTTCAAAGCATGGTTATGTTAAGAGGAAGATCATATCTGTTTTACATTTATATGCAAGGTGAAGAAAGGACAAGACTTCTTTTTTCCTCCTCTGAACTCCGACAATCTTCCACTGTAGAAATTAGTGATAATTGCTGCAAAATGACCCAGCTGGGTCAAGGTGTAATTTTGAACCTTGAGTATCTTTCACTCCGCAAGCAATTCGAATGATTTGATTTTAACACCTTGGCGACCCATCACTGGAATGGACAGAAATCTGGCGAGTGGATGCTGGCGCAGAGCAGCCTCGATCCAGGTTCCATGTGGCCCTGGGAAAGGCCAGCTGCTGAGTTCCCCTGCACCCAAGGGCCTTTTCCATCTATTAATCTTTGTTTTGGGTATTCGGCTTTTGCACATCGGACCGAGAAATGGTCTAAAAGCTGCTCTTTCTTTTCCCCCGCTGCTTCTTTCTGGGAGATTTTCTTAGGTTAGAGCAAAGAAAGGGTGAGTTTTGAATTGCAGGGTGAAGATGAACTTTGAACAAAAGGGCGAGGGTCCTCAGACTGCACTGGTACCTGGGGGTGGGACAGGGCTCAGCAGTCCGGTCACCCTGCTCCTGGCACCAGCCGCAGCCCTGGGGCTAGAACGGTATGCTGCGGAGCAGGGAGAGATTTCCCGTTGTATGTGTGGAGTTTCTTGTGCCCCGCTCACAACTACTGCTCTGCCAACCACCTCCGAGGGACAGAAGAAATACCGGCTTAATTACTGCGGCTTTGGTTTTGACGGCACAAATTTCCCTTGCCGCCTTCTAACCTTCATGGTTTCCTGCCGGTAGAGATAAAAGCCCTTGGCAAAGGCCGTTTGCTCCTGGGAGGGAACTGATGCTCCCACACCTGATAAAAGCAGGGTGAGGAGCAGAGAGCGATGCCTCCCACGGCCACGGGACCTTTGCCTGACGGTCCTGAGGATTCCAAAACCAGGAGTTAACACGGCCACAGCAACGGGTTGCCTATAAATGTGGCCGGAGAGATGGGGGCTGTGATTTGGGATATCCTTAACAAGACCAGCCAGCCCTTTGTTTTTTGGGGCTGGGAAGTTTTCAGCAGGTAGGGGCAGAGCCTGCCCACGGCACCTAGGGCAGGATCCCGCCCGCAGCATACAGGATTGGGCCATCACGGAGCAGGCTGGCACGGGTAGTGCCGGGGTGATCTGGAGCATCCCCCTTACCAACATTAACGAATGCTCTGAGTTTTTCTGTGGGAGGGATTTGGAGGAAACTTGTCATCCAGGCAGTCATTCAGATGAAGTTTAGCCTGCATTTCATTTGGCACGACTAACCGCAAATGTTTTGTCACCGTGTTGCGGACCGGTTTAGACTGCATTCCGCATTCCATTTAATGTCGGCTGTGGTTTCATTAGCGCTACTGGCAAAACCTGATGGTACCTCGGAATACGTCATAATTTCCCGTCTTACTGTAAAGCAGAAGGCCCCCTCACGCTCCTTGTGCACCATGTGCCCCATACGCACGGAGAAGCGGCAAATTCAGAGCGATCCCACGGCGGGAGGGTGCACTCGCCTCTTCTTTGCAGCGCTACGGAGCTGTTTCGGCAGCTCCTCTTGCATCTGCCCCTTACCTGAGCCCCAAACAGAGCATGGGGGTGTGGGGGAAGGGTTGGTGGAAGCAGGGGCTCGGAGAAGCTCTCCGCATCTCTCCCACCAACTAATGCAAAAATTATCAGTTTAAGGAGGTCTTGCCTCAGTGGTGGAGGAGCAGAAAGGTTCTCTGTGATGGCAGTCAGGTTGATCCAATTTGATAGCTTAAAAGCACTGATTCAGCAATCAGTAAAATATGCAGTCTCTGATAACAACTGATTTATTCACATGCATTAAACTTAAGCACCTGCTTATTCCCATTGACCTCACTGGGCTTTAGACACAAATGCTCACTGTAACAGGACCAAGAGAGAGGGAAAAACCCCAGCAAAACATAGCACAGACTTCCATCTCCAGGTATCTCTTGTTTTAACTTATACATTTTTAGTACAGCTTCACCGGGGCAATAAACACAATGAAAAAGTATAATGTAAAAGCCTGGCTGCGTGGATTCCTGCGGTGAAAATCTGACTTCCACCAGGGTAGAGGCTGCACAGATGAATTTGTTTTTAATTTCATTCTATTGGAAGGAAAAAAAAGGAGGCAGATCCATGAAAAATTAAGGCATCGTGCTTCATATCTTGTGTCATTAGAAAAGCTGACAAACATAATTAGAAAAATTTGTCTGCTAAGCAAACATTGATTGTGAGTGAGGATAACTAGCAGCATTTCCTCCAGGTACAGCTGGGAGGCGAGGGTCTTGCTTCAGCTCTCCTGGGTTTATTTTGCGGGGATGCTGGTACTCGGCAGTCGCTCTCAGCTCGAGACCTTCCTCTTCGGTTGACGTGGTTCGATGTGCCGTAACTTCTCCATCCTTAGCATGGTGTTGTGTTGCCAAAGGGCTTTGCTAGCGGAATGTTCCTGCTCAGCCCAATCTGTGTGGCCAGTTATGGGTCTCCAGGGCAGAAAGGGCTGTGCAGCTGGAGGTTTCTTTCCTTTCTCTTCGTGCAGCTCACGAGCCAGTGTTACAAACTCAGTGGCGGGCTCTCCTCGCTTTGGTGCATGCCAAAGACTTTTCTTGTATTTTGATGATCAGCAAGAGATGTTTTTCTCGCACAAGCTCCTCAACTATGGCTTCTAAATGAGCCTGTATAGCTTGGAGGAGCCATATATTGCTACCTTCTGGGTGCAGTACTGGCGGTATGACATTAAAGTATCAGATGCTGAGAGAGTTTTCTGTGGCCTCGTTCCAGGATTGCTGCTTTTGGAGGAATTGGTGCCTTGTTGTGCATTAAATTATTTATAAATAGTTCTGCTGGTGACTGGATTTGAGAATTAAAATGTATATGTGAAAAAAGGTTTTCAATAATGAAATAAGGTAACAAAAAGATAAAGCCATTATATGCATAATTAAAATTATACATAACTCTATCTTCTTTATGTAGCTGCTTCAGCATCTCAGCTAACTTATTAGGCTGAGTAATCAGCCCCTGAAGCCTACCCCGTCTGAGTTTGCCTCCCGCTGTTCCTAAAGATGCTGCAGAGCTGCCCTGCGTAAGGCCCTGGCTGGTCCCTTGAGGATGGTGGTCCCCTCTTCCCCCATCTCCCCTATTCCTGGGCTTGGAGAGTGGGACATCATATGACAAGGCAGAAAGACAAAGTCTTGAATTTGCTTAATAAGCTGTTTTTATCATATCAACTCTTTCAGGTTTCAAGGTGCTCCAAGCTTTCTGAGGCTGCACTGAGGGGTTCAGACATTCCCTTATGAGAAGCAGTAAATATTTTCTCCTTGTCTATTAACTAATCTATTTCTTGGCATGGTGTAGAGCTTAGACACTGAACTGGAGGAGGCTAGACTGGGAGTAATTTTCTTGCGATAGGCAGCTCTCCCTGCAGGTGTGTAGCTGATGGGCAGCAGCTGTTGAAAGAAGTTGGAGCAAAGCCTCCTTAAACACTGCTCTGGAGCGTCCTGTACCTGTAATGGAAAATGCAATGTCCTGCTCTCGTGGGGCAGGTCTTCTGCAAACGGTGAGGGAGGGTTCATGGCCATTTCTATTCCTGACGCAGCGACATCTCTCTGGAGGAAGGATGGGATCTGGGTACCCCATGGGATGGCAGTCTCAGAGCCAGTGATGCTATTGCTCGATGAGGTTTCTTATTTGTACTGTTGCTAGAAGAATGTTCATTTTGGTGCTGCTAGATTAGCGATGACATAAATATGTGATGGGCAGTCAATGTGAAAGCCTAAATTTGCATTGACCTAGGGGTGTATGTTTTGGTTTCATTGGTTATTTTATCAAGAACAAGGTTAACTTGCTTTAATGGCTTGATCACTGAACTTGTCCTCCTTAAGCTTTGAAAGTTTCACCCCTTTGAGGAAGGGGCTGTGTCTTACCTCAGTGGCTGCCACCGTGGCCCCGCTCGGGGACGGCCGTCTGCCAAAGTGGGTTAATTGCACCGCATCAGCAACAGATCTGCTCATGCTGAGATGCTTGTGCCCTCATTTTGGAAGAAAATAAAGGATAATGTCTACATCAGTGTCTGTGGCATGTAGGAAAAAAATCCCAAAATAACAAACACAGAAAAAAACAGAGCTAACTGGTTATCACAGCTAGACAGGCCTCATTATCTAACCTGCTTAAAGCCATTTGAAAGCTCTCTGTGGTACCCTTGCGGGACGTACCCCAGACCATCTTCTAAAAGGCAGGGCTGGAGCCGTAGAAAGCAGCGGGTGCCTGGAAACGTCCAATTGTCTCGTTCCCGTGTTAAGGAGGGGAGTAACACTTACTTACTGACTGATATTTTTATGGCTCTCCCGTGCCACCTGCCATTTGAGCACAGCGGCATCCTTCCTTTTGCAAGCAAAGCAGGAAAAAGGACAGGATTCGCCCCGCTCTTTAGGGGGAAGGAACTAATTACCCACATTTCTGAACAAGGTCATTGGCAGTCGAGGCAAAACCCTATGCTGTCCGGTCGGCAGAACACGGCGCTTTGCCTCGGTCCCACCGAGGACCTGCACGTTCCGTCGTCTTCAACCTTTCCGGCGGATTTTGCCGGCCTTTCTCCGTACCGTTTTCTGTTGTTCTGTCACTGTTCCGAGTCCCGTAGCCCCGGGGTGCCGCAGCTGTCACACGCGGGTTCTCACGCCCGTGCGTTTCCCAGCTTTGGAAACAGGTATGTCAGCAAATCGTGGGCAGTTTGTGTAGTCCAACTGGAAGCACCTGTAGAGTCTGCAGTGGCAGGGTGATGTTGATTGCATTCCTGAACAAGGTTTAGTAGGAGATGAGATTGTTCTCATGGTATTTAGGGCAGGAGACAGCAGGTCTGCGCAGTTGGCTCCCATATAATTAACAAATGGTATTTGATAGATACGGCCAAAGAGAGCAGTGGCCCACTCAACATGTGGGGGCACATCTCCGCTCCCAACGAAGAGCCGTCCTGGTGTAGCGAGGAGAAGGGGTCTGCTTGTGACATGATGCAGATGGCCACTCTGACATTTTCAATCAAATGTGTTGACAGACCTTGTCATGAAGCTGAAGAAGTAAAAATATATGGGCCTTTTAAAAAAAAAAAAAGGAAGAGGCAAAACAAGCCCGGCATGACTAAATGTATCCAATTTACCAGACAGATTTCTTCTCTGCTGTGCAGGATGCTCTCTTCCAGGAGTTTCTCTGCATTTCATATTCTGCTTACATAGGAACGTGAGACCTTTCCATTTAATGAGTTTGAGCGGTATCAAAAGATAGTCTGCATCGTTCCTCCTGGAATGGATCTTGGGAAGGGAGCGGGGGTTGAATTTTTGCATAAATCCCATGTGCATGGAGCGGTGGCCGCCCGCTACCGGAGCCATCCGCCTTGTCCTGCCGCCACCACCGACACACGTGGCCCTTAAAAAGGGTAAACGTACTTTTAGCAAAGACTCGGCAAGATAAAAAAATGCATCTTCGTTTTTTGTTTATGCTATAGGGGTTATGATGCAAAAGTCAAACCAAGCCAGGGATGGGTTCGGGAGACCAGCAGTGCTGGGGCAGTCAGACAGGATCCTTTTACCCGGCTGCCAGAATGGGATGCATCGCTGGGAAACCAAAACCCCTTGATCTCCATACCTGTCTGCACTGCAAATACCTCTAAGATATAGATGTATAAAGTCTGTCTGTTTACATGTAGAAAGGTAAGGGATGCCTTCAGCTGTGTCAGGCTATATCAGCACCACAGAGAGGCCACAGAAAACTGGGGATATTTTCCCATTAGAGCTTTTTCAATATGTAAGTTTTATAATTTTTTTCATCATTTTCTACCCAGCCGGGGACGTATGATCCTTGTGCATAACCGTGCCTGTCGCCAGCACGCCGGGAGGGGTTGCACGGAGACGTGGGCTAAAGGGTGGCAGGGACAGCTGGCGCCTTTATCACCAGCCTGGAGCGGCTTTTGATGCGTAAAATCGCGGGCACTGGCTTTAATTTCCACCTCCCACATTTGTGTGATCGGGACTGCAGCGAGTGAAGAGACACCGCTGTAATTAAGATAAGGGTTGGATCTGAGGTGCTGCGCACAGCCGGGGAGACGCAGGCTCACCCCTGCCTGACATCTTTGAGATGCAATTGCGCCCCACTTGTCCAAGCCCATGTAAAAAATAACACAGAATGTAGAGGTTGCAGGCTGGCGAGGAGAAGACCGGCAGCAGGGTGACTCCATGGCCCCAGGCATGTGGCATTGACTCCTTAAAGCCCTGGTGTATGAAATCTCCACCAAGAAAAATACACATTTATGTTGAAAATGCAGCATACACTGTATCTTTTTTATCTGTTTTGTCACTTTTTGGTACTCTGAAGTCTAAGCCATCTAAAAAGTAAACACTGTGCCACGCCGCACTGCTCCGCCGCCTTCTATGGGTGGGAATCGGTTCTTTGATCTTCAGTTCAAAGGGGTTGATAAGGCTGTTTCTGTGTTCTGCAGGGAATTTCCTTCTGCTTCTACAACATCTCTTGATTAAATCTCTGTTACTGGGAAGGCTCTGGGTATCTGTCCAACCAAAGAGATGCTTACACCTTGTGTAACATCTCTTGCAGAGTGGATGAAGCTCGCTTCCGAATCACCGCAGCCCTCTGCCATGCCTGCCTTGCCCGGCGAAGGACGTCCTTCCCCTGGCACCCAGGAGACCGGTAACAAATGAGCATTTGAGATTACATTGTAGACCTGACCACGTCTGATGGGACCCACAGGCAGCCGAGTTAGCATCCGGTTGCCGGCTGTTCCACTGAAATGGAGCGTTCCATTTAAATGGAACATTTAAAGTGAGGGGTACGGAGAGGAAGTTGTTAGGAGCTGCATTAACTTCCACCCTGGATTCCGTGAACAACGTTTGCTCAAATTAAAGAGGAGTTCGGATTTGAGCGACTCCTCCTACGGCAGCTAACGGAACCAGTCCCGCGGTTCCGCAGAGGCATCGGCCAAAATCCTGATTGCAATCCAAACCACAGTTTTTTCTCATAACGAATTAATTGGCCGATTGTGTGCATGCTATAGCTCATTAGAGAGGTGCGTGGCAACCATTGGAAGGGAAGCGCCGGCTCCATGGGGCCCCGAGGCCATTCCATTGCAGGAACATGCTCCTCCGAGTATTGCAGCACCATATGTGTTGCTCTAATTAGCGGGTGTTGTTCTTGGGGTCTTTTGATCTCAGAAAAATGACTGTAAAAATTGTAATGCTATAAATCTTCGATAACTTGGAAGAAAACCTCAAACAGCCCAAAGCAATTTCCTTTAATCTGGCTTGGGGTGTTGGTGACTTTTTTTTTTTAATTTTAAATTATTTTAAAAGCTTCCACCCTATTTAATGGTAGCTGCAGAGATAAAGCAAAGTGTAATTTGGAAATTAGTTCCGGATGTTTGAGTTGTAGCTTTATTTTAGTAATCTGGGTCATTAATTTTGTTGAATAGTACGTTTGGATTTTCTTTCCCTGCATGCGCGAAGCACGGCTGCATCCGGGGTGTAACGGGACCTCCAGCAGGAAGGGGAGCTTTCAAAATCCTCTCGCCCCCAGGCGACCCCACCGAAACAAAGCCCGTTTCTCTGCAGTTATCCGGCATGGAAGGCAGGAGACGAGCGCAGAGAGGAGCAGCGGGGCGGTTCCCGCTCCCGCCGCAGCCCAGGGCAAGGGGCACAGCGGGGAGGGAGCGGGGCATCCCTGCCAGAAAGCCAGGGGGCAAGTTCAGGTCAAGGTACGGGTTTAATCTCCCAGCTGTGACACGATTCTTTCAAAATTAATAAAACCGACTTGTCACTTGTTGAATGAGAAAAGGTGCAGTTTGGTAAAGCTTTCTGAAGAGTTTAAATAGAAGGGATCTTTTCAATGGAAAACAACTTTCTTCCTCTCAAGCCTCAGACTGCCCCGAAGATCTCGAAACTGGGACGTACTAGGATCATCTCGGCACACGAGAAACAAACTGTGGAAACAAACCCAGATTGTTTCCGGAGGCGTGTTCATCGTCGGCCACGAAGAGGTGTACAGTGCGGTGTCGGCAGCCGACACGGACCGGGGAGAGGAGCCCGCGGGTGTCACCATCAACATCCTCGGGCAGAGCACCAGGGATGCTGCTTGTACCCGTGCCGGCAGCGTCCTCACTTTAACCCCAGTTCCTTCTTTCCGCTTTGACAGTATGGGGATGGAGCCGGTCCCGGATAGCGGTGCAAAGCTCGGGGTCAGGTCCGCGAATCTGCCAGGGAGCCGGGACCCGAGGTAAAGCTCCGCTCTTCTCTTGGCGCAGCGACGGGCTGGGTATGCGAGGATAACAGTCTCCGTTCCAGAGCAAAGGGAACGTTACAACCTCTGCGGGATTAAGGCTGGTTTTCTCCTCTTTGTTTATGTAACACCAAGAGAAGAAGCAAAACCACCTGATTTTTTGGACCTAAGCTTTAGAAAAATGGTGATTTTAATACTACAAGAGCAGGCAGAAGTGTGGAGCCGGCTTGGGTAGAATTTTTCTGCTTATCCTGATTTCTGTTTTGCTGTTTATCCCGTTTATCCTCTCCTTGTTATCCTGAACTAGTTTGTCGTCTTGTAAATGCCAACCTAGCGCTCTAAAAAAGAAATCCGCCAGAAGAAAACTTGCTGACTGAGTCTTTCCTTTGCCTGTGGCAGTTGAATAAGCCCATCATTTTATATAATATTAGTATTTGTGAAAGCAGACCTACAGAACTCATAAGTCTTCCATAAAAGAGGGGCAATATCTACGTCTATTTTAAAATGAAGCAGGTAAGTAAGTTCTAGGACAAAAGGGTCGTGATACAAAGGAAGTGGAGAGATGAAAGAAATGCAATTGCCATTTTAATCTGCAAATTGTCTGTGCATAAGTAATACCAGAGGCCTCGCTACTGCCAGGGCCAGCTCTTCGCTCCGGGCAATTGCTCGACCCCGGCAAGCTCCAGTCCCTGGCCACTCCCTGGTATTCCATCCGAGTGGCTTAAGGAGCGAAAAAGGTCCGAAATTGAAGTGGAGCTTGTTCGCAGAGGGCAGAGCCACATTACCATTTTTCTTAACTTTGTGCTTCTCCAAATGGAAAAAATAGAAGTGAAAAAAATCTGTAGTTTTGGATTTTGTTAAATGTTTTTTTTAAAGGCAAGAAGCCAGCTTTTCCCCATTATGGATGGTAGTCCAGATGGCAAAAAAAAGATACCGTTTATTTTTAGCCGACCAGGTGAAACACGGTGCAAGTCCCACCATCTGGAGTGGGGCGAGGCGGACCTCCGTCCCTGCGAAGGACCTCCGTCCCTAAACGTCCTGGCCGCGGTTCTTAGGGGATGCTCCGCGCCAAGCGGCACGAGGGCTCTTGCCGGCGGCCGCATTTATCCGGCGGAGAGGAGGGACAGACGGGTGGGTGGTTTTGGACCTTTCTGCCAGGCGTGCAGTTCTTTCTTTTTGCTTTTTTATTTCTTTTTTTTCCTGGACCTGAGCCAATAGGGAGCTTTTCATTCCATATTGTTCAGTGGGGGGGCTGGATCAGAAGATTTGTCGTGGCCTTGGCTCCCGGACTCATCTTTGCTGATGACGATTCCCACAAAAATTGACCCGGGATCATGCCAGCCCCGGACCAAGGTACATACCCCGGGGCACGGCACGAGTCACGTGGTGCAACCACGCTCGCACCCGGCTCCTTTCGGAGCCGGCAGACGGTCAGATGATGGCTTAATCTGACTTTTTTGATGAAGCAATTTTTTCACTTTTGAAATAGTTGTTGAAGCAGAATCCCCTCATGGGATTAGGTCAATTCATTTAGCACAGCGCACTTTTAACAAAAGGTTTTTTCCTTGCTGCTCAGGCAAGAAGTACGTTAATGGAATTTTAGCATTTGGCTGAAATCAGTCTTTCATTTGAACATTTTAAGCGAATGAGAGTTGGCAAAAAAATTTTTTTTTTATTAAATAAGGTAGAAATAAGAAGGGCACATGTTGAAGTTATCTCAATGGAAAATGTTTTCATATTCTTATGATGGAAGCATGTAAGTTTAGTCTTTGTCATTATTAAGGATCAGAAAATTATCTGAGAAGCTGTCACAGGGCACACAGATAATTAACCAGACAATTCCTGCCGTTCTTTCTCCTCTCCGAGCCGGCTGCAGTTTCCCTCGCAAAATTTTCTACTACGGCAAAGGTGCAAGGTTAAAGTTCAATGTTATCAACCGGCTTTGCTTACAAGGAGAGAGGAAACCGGCCAGAACCCCTACGCTGGAAAAGAGCTGAATGAGAGCAATATCACAGAGGTCAATAAAACTAAGGAAGATCTGAGTAAATCTGGAAAAATGTGATGGTCTAGATGAAAAATCACACTCAGGGAAATAGGCGCTCGCAAGGTAGATCGGGTGAGGGTGTGGTAGTTTTGCCTGGCCCAGTTTTTGCCAGTGGATAGGGTGGGGTACAAAGATGGCTCCTGCATGTCCTGAGTAAAGATTCTGGACATTTCTCCACCATGTCCAGCAGAGCCAATCTCTGATGGCTCTGAAGATGATGGACATGCTGCTGGCCAAACCTGGGCCAATTAGAGACGTTAGTTACGCCTCTGTGAAAACATATTTAAGAAGAAATCAAAACAAGGTAAGCACACACTTCTTTGTAGCCAGGGAAGGAGGAGGAGGTAAAAACATGTGAGGGAGAACAACATGGAGGCACCAAGGTCAGGGGAGAAGGTGGGGGAGGAGATGCTCCAGGCGCCGGAGCTGAAAACCCTCTGCCAGCCGTGGTGAAGACCGTGGGGAAGCAGGTGGTCCCCCTGCAGCCCATGGAGTCCAGGGGATGCAGAGAACCCCCCACAGCCTGTGGGGAGGTGCCCACGCCAGAGGAGCAGGTGGAAGCCTGCAGGAAGCTGTGATCCAGTGGGAGCCCCAGAGACTGAGAGTTGCAAAGGCCTTGCAGGAGAGAGAGAGGCCTTGCTCCCGGGATGGAAACAGCCTGGCCTCGGCTTGGAAATCTGCAACCTGGAGAGAATCTTGGACAGCAGCAATCGGGCGGGGCTGCTCGTGAGATTGGACCCACGCCAAAGAAATTCGCAGAGGACTGTCTCTCGTGGGAGGGACCCCCATGGCTAAGTAGAGGATTCTTTTCCCCTGATGGATTGACCCTGACCAAAGGAAAAACCCCCATGCCCTGCCCCCACCCCGGAGCTGTTGGTTAGAAGGAAGGAGGGAGGGGGTGAGCTGAGAAACGGCCTTAATAGGGAGAGGGGTGAGCAGAAAAACAGTGTTTGTAGCAGAAGAATTGTGGCGTTGGACTGACTAAGAAAAGCCACATATCTTGCCCCAACCCGGATCTGCTGGTTGAATAGAAGAGAGAGGCAAATAAAGAAACAGTGTCTGTAGTAGAAGAATTGTGATGGACTGACTTAAAGAAAAAACCCCACACCCTGCCCCTGCCTGGGAGTTGTTGGTTAGTTAGAAAGGTGGGAGGGGGTGAGCTGGAAAGTGGTGCCTTAAGAGGGAAGGGGGGTCAGTGAAGAAACGGTGTCTTGAGAGCTTATTTTTATCTCTGATTTATCCTCCGACTCTGTTAGACTAATAAATCACTTTTTTTGCAACTTTAAGTTTCCCCGCCTGCTTTTGCCCTGAATTTAGTGCGTCCCCTTATCAGTGGTCTTATCTCAACTCATAAGTCCAGTGTTTTGTGTTAATTTTCCCTCTCCTCTGCATAGCTGCAGCAGGAGAGAGCATAGAGAGCAAACGTCGTAGGTGCCTGGCATTTAGCCAGGGTCAAACCCACGACAGAGGGATTTGTGATTTCTGTCCACTCGTTCCATCTTTTACTGCCCTTTCTCCATCCCTCGGGGTCGGGAAAGAAAGACCCGCTCGACTTTCATCGGATATCCCCGCACCGTCACTTTCCCCAGCCTTTTGCCACTGCCTCCACTGCCTCCACCCTGGGAGCCCCCGAGGACGGCCGAATTGTCTCCGTCTCCAGCATGGTGTCATCTCCGCCATTTACAGGATAAATGACCCTGTCTCCAGGGCCACGGAACAAACCAAATTAAACTCCACCCTCCTCAGCAATTGATGGGCCAGGTGCCAACCTCCACGTCAAGGCCTGATAAGCCGTTTCCTGAGCACGCCGCCCATTGAAATAAGGCAACTGAAAGGAGTGTGGGAAGTGAATCGCTGGTGAGAAACCCAGCACGGCAGACCACGCTCCCCAATGGAGAGTCGCATCGAGCGCGGGGAGATTTGTCTTAATGCTCCGTAAGCGCGAATCTGTTTAATCGCGCTTTCCAGAGAGGGGCTGCCGGGGGCGCCGTGTCGTTCTGGGCAACGGCTGCGGGTGATGCCAAACCGTGAGACATTTGGAATGTACCGATAAGCGCCTACTGACTTCTGACTAATCCGGCTACCATAAATTTGTGGCGTATTGACCACAGTGGAAGTCTGGATCAATACCAGTCTTCGAGAGGCTCAACAGATCGATGTTTGATACAGATAAAGAAAACAGAGGGCAGGTGTTTATGATATTCCCTGCATGAGGTATTATTAATCCTCACTCATCCTTCTGCTGAGGGAAGGGCAGGAGAGAGAAGGAAGGTAAGAAAGGATTTAGAAAGATAATTCATGAGACATTTAAAAACTAGTTGTAAGAAGGAGATTGATAGCATTTTTCCCCATCCATTTTAGCCTGAAGAGAGAAAAGAAAAATCTTCATAAAAATATATTGTCCTTTGAGAGACAAATTCCTATCAAATGGTGGATTTGGGTTAAACAAGATGCCTGCAGTGACGGGATCGCTGGCACACGGCCGCGCTTGCGCAGCCTTCACGAAAGAGGGATGTCCGGCTGTTCCATGGGTCCCCGCTGCTTGCCGGCGGTATAGAGACTCACGCCCAGTTCTAAATCCTTTAGGGAAAGCGGCAGGGAGGCGATTAAACCAGGGAGCGTGGAAAAGCCGGAGGGGGGCCTCGGTTTCGTGTCAGCACCGAGGTCATCTGCCTCGGGTCTCGGATGACCGCGCGGCTCAGAGGAGGCTCGGGGGCTTTGCGGTCAAGCTAATTTTCAAGCTAAATCCAGGTGTTGCGGAGGTCAAGGTAAAAAATCCACCCCGTAGAATCATTTAAGTTGGAAAAAACCCTTGAGAAGATTGGGTCCAGCCATTAATCTAATGTCCTCAAACCATCAGGGTGCATTGACGGCAGAGGACCTTCAGAGTGTTTTTCCCAGAGTCTACGCTTTCTTCCTTTCCTTTTACTCATTTTCCCTTCACCTCATTTCGCAGGACTGGCTGACAAAATTTGGGTATCTGCCTCCTCCAGACCCCGTCACAGGGCGGCTGCAGACTCGGGAAGAGCTCGCCAAGGCCATCGCTGCCATGCAGAGGTTCGGGGGACTCGAGGCCACGGGAGTCTTAGGTAAGCAGCTCTCACCCCCTTCCATCCTCCACGCGGAGGGAGGTGGGGACGGCTCCTTGAGGGTCCGTGGGGGAGAAGGGACTCGGCACCGCATTCCGGAGCGGCGTGGGAAAAAGCTCGCGGAAAAGCTCACGCGGGTGGAGCGTACGGCCCAGTTTGCGGCCGCAGGAGTAATTACGTGGCTCATACGATCTGTTGCCCTGAGTTTTCAAGAACCCGAGGCAAGCACTTATTTCAACAGACCCACGGACCCTTGGGGTTCCTGGTGTGCTTAAAATAGCTCTTGGTGCGTTCCAGGAAAAAAAACAAAAAAAAACCCCAACAAAAAGAAGTAAAAAAGACATGGGGGAAAAAGGCAGCAAGTTTTCTTGTTCAAAGCCTTCCTTGCAGCATCAGATTGAATTGAACAAAAATCCTGATTAAGCCTTCCAATTTGCATATGTAGATATTTTGGGGTTTTTGCTGCTGCGGCACAGGCAGGGGAGGGAGAAGGACGATGTTGCGTCACCCCAACTTCATTTGCTTCTGCCCGCGGCTCATAGAGCCGGGAGGCTCTCTCCCGAGATCTCACCGAGCCGTGGCAGTTTCGGGTACTCCCCGGTCATGCCCAGCCAGCCGGGAGCCCATCGCCTGCTCCGGCCTCTCCATTGGCCGGCAGGGTCGGGGAGCAGCTCGGGAGTGGCGGGCGCATCTGCTGGGGAGGAAGCAGTTTGAGGGTGGGCTGAAGCGGCACCAGTTCCCCAGCATGGCCGGGATCGTTCCTCTCAATGCTTTCATTAAGAGAAGGAGAAAGCCAGCATTGTCGCGGCCTGCAGAAGAGCACCTCTCTGCTCTACTCCCCTCCGTGACCCTCCCGCCGCGGGGCCGGTGTGCTTCCGCCGCTCAGAACACAATGAAGGAGAAGCGGCGGGCGGGTCTCCTTCCATCCCAGCACCCTGGCGTCCCTCCACCGGCCCCCCGGCACAGCGCCCACATCCCAGTGCTGGAACTTCCTTTCTGTGGTTTTAAGTGAGCACATGCAGTTATTTCTCTTCCACTGCATCACGAGCTGCAGGAGACATGGAAACAGGGGTGGCCTTTCAAACCACATTTTTGGAGGGGGTGTCGGAAACCCGCCCAGGGGGAGGGACAGCCACCCCGGGTAGGTCATAGATGTGGGTTTGTTCATGAAAACAGAGTTTTAAGTGGCAAAGAAGTCAGCAGGGGAATAAGTGAATGAAACAACTTTTCTGTGTTTCAGCTGGTGAGCATGGACACTTCAAGCTTTCATTTATTTTTAAAAATTAACAAGAAGGAATATGGATGTTTTTCAAATGAGCTCCTAGCTGAACAGGGATGGAGTTTATTGAGATGTGAATGTTTCTCCTTGCCAGTGGAATACTGGGAAATTCATCAAGAGAGAACTAGACAGAATCTTTTAAAAAAATGTACTTTAAAATATAGTCAATGCTGGGCACAGGCAGGCTTCTGGCCGGAATCGCCAACTGCCGGAGGGAGTGGCGGCGGGATGCGAGGGGCTCGGCATTCTGAGGGCGTCACCGTGACCCATGCCAGGGCCGATGTTGTGTGCCGGTGGACTTCTTTTACTCTTCAGGTTTATTCTTAACACTTCACTTCCGATCTCTTTATCCCCCTGGGATTTCTTAACCCACCGTTTCCACGATTTCTTGTTTTTTCTGTAACCCTAGATGAAGCCACCCTGGAGCTGATGAAAACCCCTCGCTGCTCTCTGCCTGACCTTGCCATTGCAGAGACCAGGAGGAAGCGATTTGCCCAGGCCATCACCAAGTGGAGCAAAAGGAACTTGTCCTGGAGGTAGGAATTTGTCTATCCCTGCCAAAATCTTGCGGCAGAGGACCAGTTCCGTGGAGATCTTTGTTAGATGTGGCTTTGAGATGAGTTTCAGGGTGCCAGTTAAAATGCGTCCCTCCCTCTGTGCCTCCGGGACCCCACGGACTGTTTATTTGAACGTTTCTCCCGACAGTCTAGGCAGTGACTTCTTGAGCTTGCTCGGCAGAGGCCGGGAACAGTGTGGGATGGATCAGCCAGGAGCTTTTTGCTGGGTTCACAGAATCACGGGATCACCAGCTCGGAAGAGACCTCCGAGATCACCGAGTCCAACCCGTGCCCTAACACCGCCTCAACCAAACTGTGGCACCGAGTACCACATCCAATCTTTTTTTAAACCCATCCAGGGATAGTGACTCCACCATGTCCCTGTGCAGAAGATTCCAGAGCTTTATCACTCTTTCAGTGAAACACTTTTGCCTAATATCAAGCTTAAATTTACCTTGGTGCAGCTGGAGACTGTGTCCTCTAGCTCTGTTGCTTTCTGACTGGAAAAAGAGACTGCCCCCCAGCTACAACCACCTTTTGGGTAGTTGTAGAGAGTGCTAAGGGCTCCTCTGAGTCTTCTTTTCTCCAGGCTAAAGAACGCTCCCTCGATTGTTCCTCGTAGGGCTCACATTCCGAGCCCTTTGCCAGCCTTGTTGCCCTCCTTTGGATGCATTTGCGCATCTCCATGTCCTTCCTGAATTGAGGACCCCAGAACTGGATGTGGTACTTGAGGTGTGGTCTCACCAGTGCCAAGTACAGGGGAAGAATGATTTCCCTGTTTCTGCTGGCCATGATATTTCTAATACAAGCCAGGATGTCATTGGCCTTCTCAGTCACCGGGGCATGCCACCGGCTTGCATTTGGTTGGCCGTCGACCGGCCCCCCCGGGTCTCTTTCTGCCCAGGTGCTGTCCAGCTGCCCCGTCCCCAACCTATAGAATTGTGGGAGGTTCTCGTGGCCAAAATGCATATCCTGGTGCTTGGACTTGCTCCACTTCATCTTGTTGGACTCTGCCTGTCTATCCAATTGTTCCAGGTCTCTCCTACCTTCCACCAGATTGACATTTGCTCCCAGCTTAGTGTCATCTGCAAGTTTCCTAATAGCAGACAATACCCTCATTCATCTTGTCAATAAAAATGTTAAACCAAACTGGCCCCAGCAGAGATCCCCAAGGGATGCTGCCAGTGAGCAGCTCCCGACCGGACCTGGCGCCGTTCGCCGCCGCTCTCTGGGCCTGGCCATCCGGCCGGTTCTTAACCCAATGAAGAGCGTGCCCATCCAAGCCGTGAATTGCCAGCTTTTCCAGGAGTTTGTCGTGGGAAATGGTGTCAAAAACCTCGCTGAAATCCAAATAGACAACATCTGCAGTTTTTCCTGCATCTGCTGGGTGGGTTACCTGGTCGCAAAAGGAGATCGGGTCCATCAAACATGACGTACCCCTCCTAAACCCATGCCGGCTGGGTCTAATCCCCTGGCCATCCTGTAAGTGCGGTATGCTGGCACTCAAAATAAACTGGTCTGAAACCTTACTGGATACTGAGGTTAGAGTGGCTGGCCTATAATTGCTGTGATCCTCCTTTGTACCCTTCTTGTAATTGGGCGTCAGGTCTGCCAGCTTACGGTCCTCTGGAACCTCACCGGTGAGCCAGAACCATTGGTAAACGACGGCGAGCGGCTTCTGCCGGCTCCCTTGTCATCTCAAGACGGATGCCATCCGGTCCCGTAGGTTTACGAACATCCGAGCGGCTCGGCGGTTCCGCAACCGCTTCCTCCTGGATAACGGCGAGACCATCCCACTTCCCGACACCATCTAGCAGTGCAGGGGGACAGTCGTCCTGAGGACAAACCGTCTTTCTGAAAAAGACTGAGGTGAAGGAGGTGCTAAATGCCTCTGCCTTCTCTCTGTCTGCGGTTAATAAATTCCGTCCTGCCCCCAGTAGAGAACTGAGATTGTTCTAACCCTTCCTTTTGCCATTAATATATTTGCGAAAACATTTTTTATAATACTTCACAAATGTTGTCAAATTAAGTTCTAACTGAGCTTTGGCCTCTCTAAATGTTTTACCTATGTGCCCTAGCAGGTTTCTTCAATATTTCCTGAGGCGTTCCAGTCATGTGAGTCACTCCACCATGTTTCTTCGATGGTGCCTACATTGTAGCTGTGCTGCTTGTTGAGATCCTGTTATTAATGTTCTGTGGAAATAACCTCTGCTGGAATTACGGTGCAAATGAGACCATGTACCAGGCAATAGTACAGGTTTTATTGGATAGTAAAGATGAGAGAGAGAGAGAAAGAGAAGAAAGAAGAGGAGACGTGGGAAAAGAGATGGGGTGGGGGGGACACAGACAGAGTGTGACAGAGACCCAATAAAGAACACATTGCTGTCGGTGGATGCCAATGATGTTGCGTCAACCCTCTCTGGCTGGTCTCATCAGTGATGAGGGTCCCCCTGGAAAGCATAGAATGCCATGGGTTAATCTATCCTTGGGCGAGGTGGCGATGTCCCGGCACGTCCCACCGGGGCAGCGGGGGCACTGTCTTACAGCAGACTCTAGATCTGTTGCATGATGTGCAATCCTGTGGAGCAAGGTCTAGCACTTTGGGGGGGTCTTGGATGGATTATGACACCCCCTCAGCTGCCATTCATGTGAATCTCCTGTGGATTTGTCTTGTGGGGTTAGGGGTCTGCACCTTGGCCTGTTTATAAACCTCCTCCTCCCCCTCTGGCTGTTGGGGGGGGTGGGGGGGTGGTACTGTGTGTAAGCCTGGCTTCTGTGGACTGTGGTCTTGCCCCCCCCAGCACTCAGCACGAGTGTTGCCGGTGGGTTTGGCCTTTTTGAGGATATGGGGGAAGCATGTGTAAGCCTGGCTTCTGTGGGCTGTGCTCTTGCTCCCTGCCATCAGTTAGCTGGAGTGCAGCTGCTGGGTTTGACCTTTTTGGGGAGAAGGGAGAAGTGTGTGTCAGCCTTGCTTCTGTGGGCTGTGCTCCTGGTCACCCCATCGCTTAGCCTGTGTGCTGGTTGGTTTACCCTTTGTGGCTGCATTTCTTTCCTTCAGCCTGAGATCACTGATCAGTGGGTTTCCCTTTATGTAATCTCAGCAGTTGGACTTTCAGTCCAAAGTTCAACTCAGGTATTTTTACTGAGGCTTTTTTGGTTGCTGAGTCTTGATCTGGTTTTTGTTATAGTGAGTGAGACTTATTTCAATGTTTCAGGCCTCAACTATCTCAGTGTATCCCACTGCTGTGTTGTGGCTTCTGGCTCTTCTTTTTGTTACCTGTGCTGTGGTGCAGTAGTATACATGGGGTTCAGCTGGGCTGCTAGTTTCACCCCTGACTCTGGCTTCCTGCCCTTGGTCTTGCTTCTGGGGAGCCCAGCTCCATCCTCTTCTCCTTCTGAACCTAGTTTAAGGCCCTCTCTGTGAGTTCTGCCCATTCATGGGCTAAAGTCCTTTTGCCTTCAGCACCTAGATGCTGCCCCTCTGGCTCCAGTGGGCCAGATGTTGTGGAAATTGCCCTGTAGTCCAAAAACACAAAGCTCTGCCATTGACCCTGACCATAGAGCCACTTGTTGATAATGTGGGTTCTCCTATTCCTATCATAGTTTGTCTCTTCTCCTGAAGGTATGTGCAAAACACTACCTGTGCTCTTGCCTTATTCACTGCTTGACCTGGTGCCCTGGAGTCCCGTTCAATTGTTGTAGTGTTTTTCTTTTTTATGTTATTTTTGCCTTTTCTTACTCTCCCGGATACCGATCCTCAGAGCTGCAGCAATCCAATGAATCGGCCCATTGAGAAGCCCCGAGGGAACGCCCTGAGGGGATTCTGTTAAGAAGGGACGGCGACATAGGATAACAGCCGAGGGACGCTTAGCTCATGCCCGCAGGGGCACAGTAGCAGCACGTGGGTCCGCTCGGCAGTGCGGGACATTTTATAAGCACTAAAATGGGTGTCGATCCCCTTCCTGCCTCGATCTCACCTTTCTGGAGTCTGTGCCGACGGAGCGCCCGCCAATCCGGTTCCAGCGGTCATCGCAGACCATTCCCCCTGTCCACCCGTCCTCTCATTCACTCCTTTTCTTTCAGAATTCGCACATTCCCCAAGGAGTCCCAGCTGGGACGTGACACTGTCCGAGCGCTCATGTACTACGCCCTGAAGGTCTGGAGCGACATCACACCGCTGAATTTCCACGAGGTGGCGGGAAACCACGCCGACATCCAAATCGACTTCTCCAAGGCGGATCACGATGACGGTTACCCTTTTGACGGCCCCGGCGGGACAGTGGCGCACGCCTTCTTCCCCGGAGACCACCGCGCAGCGGGGGACACGCATTTTGACGATGACGAGCTCTGGACTTTCCGGTCATCAGGTAGGTCGGGGTGGGAGGGCTGCAGCTGAACGCGAGGGCCCAAGGTCCCCCTCTTCCACCTCGGCGGCCGTGGTGGATCGGCCCACACTGCGCCTTCGCCACGGGCACAGGCTTTGGGCACCCGGTCGGAGTGTCTTCACTGCAGCTCATGGCCACTCGTTTCACCGCTATGCCATCTTGTTGAGCAGCCTACCGGCGGCTCCCAGTGCCCCAGCTTAATGAGGTCGTTTAAATGTAACTGTCTTCTCCAAAGCGAGCCAATCGCCCCTTTCCTGCCCACCGGCCAACCTCCTTCCGTCTCCCCAAGCGTCAGCGGGCGGGAGCGTTCAGCGGGGGTGTCGGAGGAGGCCTTGAGGTGAAGGTTCAAGGTCTGGCTGGCCCATGCCTCGGGATTGCACATGCTCCTCATTTCCCACTGCCGCGCAACCCCAGCTGACGGCTCTTATCGGCTGGGCAAATGAGCGGCAGTTTTGGTCATCGGGGGATCAGTCTTTGACAACATCTCTCCCCCTCATGCTCAGAGGGACAGTGTCCATCAGGCTCGTTGCGCATCAGGGACGCTGAATGTTCGCCTGAGGGAGCCGACACCGGGGCCCCGGCCCTGCCAGCAGAAAGGGGACGAGATGCTTAAGTCCTCAAAAGACGAGCCGGACACAGTCACCTCGCCACATCAGAGTGGCGGTGAGATGCGCTGGGCAGTGGCCGCCCAGCAGACGCACGTTCCCACATTCGTGCACACGTGGGTCGGCCAAGGGAGAGATTCACCAGAGCTGCGGTGCGCGAGGTCTGGCGGGGAAAGCCCCGTGGAGCGCCACGAGTGGGCCAGCGCCACAGGCGCTCTCTGGCACACGGCCGAGGCCCATCGTCATGGGATGCGATGGGCTGCTGGCCGGCAGGCATGACACACGGGGAGCGGCCGCTTGGGCTCGGCTACCGCAGTGTGGGTCAGCAGGTGGTCACAATGCCATTGCCGTCCCGCCCCCCGTCTGGCTTTCTCTCGGGTGCCGGCAGCCATCTGATAATAAGATGGGTGGCGATACTCAGGCAGGCGTAGGCCAAGGTCCCCCTCGCTTTCCATTTTCATATAATACGCTCCAGCCTCTGAGTGGCAAAAATATCTTCTCACAGCTTTGCCTACTGCAAAGCGGCTCTTTCCTGTCAATCTGACATCTGCCTACCTCCATTTTCTCCTACAGCCCTTGCCAGCCAGCCACATCCCCCTATTCCTGTTGGCGCTTGGTGACTTTTCTTTTGATGTCGCCCTTATCCACAGACACTCACGGGATGGACCTCTTTGCCGTAGCCGTCCACGAGTTTGGCCACGCTGTTGGCCTGACTCACATCTCCGCCATTGAGTCCATCATGAGGCCCTACTACAGAGGTCCTGTGGGTGATCCTCTCAAGTACAACCTGCCTTACGAGGACAAGGTCCGCATCTGGCAACTCTACGGTGAGTTCGTGTCCCTCGCATAGCTCCCGCCTATTCCCGCTGCTGTGGCACATGCTGGAATGGCCCTTCCCCAGGACGAGTGGAGCCGGCAGTGGGGGGGGGACAGCGTCGCCCATTGCCGCGCTTTTATTTTATGCAGGCGTCAGGGAATCCGTGTCCCCCACGGCCGAGCCCGAACTGAGCGACACGGATGAGCATCCCATTCTGCCGGAGCTGCCGGAGAACCGGTCCACCATCCTGTAAGTCAAATCCATTTCTTCCTTTTCCACAAAGGATGCGTATTAGCGAAGCTTCAGTCGGTTGTTATCTCGCCCACTCGCTCCAACTTCGGTCTTCCTCTGAGCACCTCTGGGATTTTACCGCCATTAGAATTTCATACTCCCGTCACTGAAAATTTGTCCCCATTGCCTGTAGGTAAATTCGCCCTCACCGCAGCTTTCGTTGGCCTTCCTCGGCAGCGTCCCGAATTGTGGGAGCTTAACTTCCCTAGATTGTTTGGCCGTAAACGCCTCTCTAACCTACCTGAGGGGCCGCATATCAGAACGAGCGGACTGACAATCTGGCTCTGACATGGGTCAGCGTTGCCAAGGGGCCGCTTACCCCGAGTGTCGTCGAGTGACCGGTGTGGCCTCCTTACAGGACGCACTGCATATAGCTGTCGATCGAGATGGCGGGGAGGTTAAGACTGGGCTCCAAGTGAAAAGGCGGGAGGCGGCGTTCCCACGCATTTCAGTCGGGCGCCGGGAGCGCCCTGAGTGAGAGTGGCGCAGACAGAGCGGGTGGATTGCGCCTCGCGCTTCTTTCACTTGTGCATGCCAGATGCCATTGGTGAAGTTTCCATGCTGCCATGACTGGGAAGCCAGCTCGGCCTTTGCTGGCTACACGAGCTGGCAGGTGTATGGCCCGTGTCCTCAGTTGACTCACAGCTGTGGTGTCCGGTGGCCAGGGAGGTGTCGGCCCAAGCTGTCTTCCGGCTGAGGGTCACTCGAGCTCGCCTCGGAAGCCCCCATGCGCCTGGCTGGGCTCGAGGCATGGCAGCTGGGCGCAGCCCGCAGTCTTCTACAGGACCGGGGGCGACGCCGATCGCGGGGCAGGAGCTGTCAGGGTGCATCAGCTCCCGCTGCCCACTGGGCCCCGCCCACCCGTGCTTCTCTCCACAGGCTCAGGCAGGATGCGCCTGACAGGTGCGATGCACACTTTGACGCGGTGGCCCAGATCCGCGGCGAGGCTTTCTTCTTCAAAGGTGAGCACTGGGGCTCTCCACCCACTGGGAGTATAGCAAGGCCTGCACAATGTCTAGGGGATGATTTTTATTAAAAAAGGGAGGGATTTCTTCTAATGACTGCCAGAAATAGAAAGTGGTTGCAGCCGCCGCCGGGAAGCAGCGCAGCTCCAATCCGCAGCTTCCGTCTGGCGCGCTTCACTCTCCACCACCACAACTCACCTGGCGCTTGCCCCCAAGCGAAGGAGGGTCGCACGCAGTTTGGTAACGTCTGCCCCGTCCCTCCAGGCACGTACTTCTGGAGGCTGACTCGCAACAAGCACTTGGTCTCTCTTCGGCCTGCCCAGATCCACCGTTTCTGGCGGGGGTTGCCGCTCAACCTGGACCGCCTGGACGCCGTCTACGAGAGAACCAGCGACCACAAGATCATCTTCTTCAAAGGTGAGAGTGATCATGCCGCCACAGGGGTAGAGCCCGGTGCCAGGCGGGAGATGCTGGAGCCGGACATTAAATGTGTTGATGGCAGGTCCAAGACCCGCCATCCGTGAGCCAGGTCAGGACAAGCAAGGCAGTGGGAGGGGCGGGCAATGGGTCATGGTCGCGTTCCTCCAAAGGCAAAAGAAACGTTAGGGTTTCTTTGGCTATAGGGCAGAAAAACCCAAATGGCCGAACAGCACACAGCTCCCTCCAATTTGTAAAAGCGACTGCCCGACCGACATTGTCGGCGCGTTTGCATCCCAAGATGGTCACACCTTTGGAGGCAAAATGGGGCCGCGGCTGCCCCAATGCAGAAGAGCAACCGTTTGAGGCTAGAGGTCCCCCCACAGGCCAACCCCTTACTATTCCACTCCTTAAAAGCCCTAAACCCAGCTGCAAGGCTTTGTCCTCGCAGTAGGTACCCCAGCCTTAGCTCAGCTGAGCCTTGGGGAAATGTGGCTTAGGCCACGAAATAAACACGTTTTGTTCCTCACTCCTTTCTTTTCCACAGGAGACAGGTACTGGGTCTTCAAAGACAACAACGTGGAGGAAGGCTACCCGCGGCCTGTTTCGGACTTTGGCCTGCCCCCGGGGGGCATCGACGCCGCTTTCTCCTGGGCTCGTGATGACAAGACCTATTTCTTCAAGGACAATCTCTACTGGCGCTACAACGACCGCGAGCGGAGGATGGAGCCCGGGTATCCTTCCGAGGCCTTCCCGTGGAAGGGGATACCCAGCCCTTTAGATGACGTCACCAGGTGGTCAGATGGTGCGTGCCTGCACCCCTTTCAAAAAGCACTGCAAACAAAAGTGGCACTCCATCGAGCCGCAGCCCCTTCCCCCGGCCCGCCGACGCCGAGCCCCCAATGGGACGGTGACCGCTGGCATCCAGAAGTCAAAGAGGGAGGGGCGATTCTGGCCCGAGCTCCCCGTGGTGCTCACTAGGAGGCTTTATCATTTTTAAAAGGCAACAAAATATCGTGATGGGCTAATTATTGCCCTTTATTAACAGAATGCAGTTGCTGCTCCTTTGCAGTGATTTCTGTCCCAGTACGGGCCGATTCGCTCCTCACCGCTTTTGTTGTCGTTTGATTTTAGGCTGGATAGATGAGCATGAGGGCAGAAAATCCTTTTAAAAGTGTTTTTTTCTGACTTCCAACTTAGTTTTGAGGAGGAGAGGTCTCCTTGGTTCCTTCCCCCTGAAAAGACCACCAAAATTTTGTCACGGGAGACGTTTACAGGTGGCTATTTGCTCGCAGCAAAGCAGCACTTGGGGATCTATTTCCTGGTGACCTAAGGGTGTACAAACAATCATTAAACAGGGCAGAGAGGGCCCCTCCTGGAGGTTTTTCAGGTTGAATCTGCAAAACTCTTCAGGGCAGTATTCCCATAGGCTAGGAGTTCTCCCAAGCCCGGGGCTCCCTCAGGGACTTCGCAGCATGCCCGTTCAGAGCGGGACATGTGCACAGAGAGCGGGAGGTTCCCAGGGCCCCGATGGGCTCGCGTTTTCTTCCGGAGCCCTAGGTGAGCCGTGCACACCCTGGGTCATTAATGGGGAGTGGGGTTTACAGCCTTACCATGCCCTATTACCAGCAGGAGTATCACATATGGCACATCTGGCTGCCGGTCCACGGGGCCTCAGTCTTATGCACGACGCTAGCAGGAGGCGCATCCACTCTAGGGCTTAGTGTATAAGGGGTCACTGGCCTCACTGGTCACATCTGGCCTCACCATCCAGCTCCGAGCACTGGTGGCTCCCAGCCGGGGTGAGAAGTCCTGGCGGGCTGCAGCATTGCCTTCTGGAGTATCTGTCCTGGAGCAAGAGGGGGTATTGACACTAAGCAGGCCGATCTTGCATGTGCCCCAGCCACCCGGGGCTCAGCCACAGTGGGAACGCCTGGCTGCCGCTCCGAGCCCCCTTCCTATGCCTTTCCCCCATGGCAGTGCTTACACCTGCTCACCTCGCTTTTGGGTTTTGGTGTCTTTGCAGGTGCAAGTTACTTCTTTCGAGACAAAGAGTACTGGAAAGTGCCAGACGGCGAGGCGGAGGTGCCACCCGGGTACCCGCAGTCCATTGCCAGGGACTGGCTGGCATGTGGCGACATGCAGGCCGACGCCCCCGAGGCGGCCGATGGCGGAAGGACCGGGGCTCGCTCCAGGCCGGGGCCACCTGACGAGAGCCGCACCAAGAACGGTTACGAGGTCTGCTCCTGTACCTCGGGCAGCCCTTCCCCGTGCCATTGGCCCATACCCAGACTGATGGCCAGCCTCGCGCTGGCGGCGTGGACGGTGGCGCTGCTCTCCGCGGCCCTATGACAGCTCGCCTCATCGGCAGCGCGATTCCGGGACGCTAAGCGTCGCAAGCAGAAACAAAAAACTTTCCCAGGCACAGGCCAGCGAAGGCTTTGAATTCTCTGTGAGAAACAAACAGAGGTTTTGTTTCGGGGTTTTCTTTTTCATTTCAGTTTCCGCATCTAATAACAATTTGAGTTCCGCACCTTCACGTCACCTCATCCAGTTAAAGATGAGAGTGGACTCCTGTGGAATTTAGAAACGCCCCCTAGGGATGGGTCGATCAGGGTCCGTGAACACAGCCAACAAGGAAGGGGAGGGGTCCCAGGAGGGAGTGGGGACAGAAGAGACGCCAGTGTGATAAGTGGCGCTGGGAAGGCAGCGGACGGGGATCGGTACTTATGCACCAGCGCCACGTACGCGTCCCATCGGACATAGCAGACGGAGCGAACCGTGACCTCACTCCGGTTACCTGTAGGGTGATCCTTATTTTTCCATCCAGCTCGCCGGGTTTCCCGGCGTCCGGTTGACCCGCGTCAGTTTTTACAGGTCGGAAACACCTTTGCCTTTCTGAAGGCACCGCAGCTTACCTTTGTATACGAGTCATTGGCATTGTAATGATTCCTCTAATAAACTTCAGGCCCCTAAGCGCATCTCTCCCAGTCCCGCGCCGGATCGAGCGTGCCACCCCCGGTGAGCCGCCGGCCGCCAAGTTTCTTAGCGGCCTCGCCTCCAGACGAGGAGCTGCGCGGCCGAAGGAGGCACAGCCACCCAGGACTCATCCGTGTGCTCAGGGCCCTGCCACGGGAGTTCTCGGCTACGGTGGGCTTGTGTTTCAGGAGGGATCGAGATGCCTCGCACCCGTTCGCGGGTCTGCCGTGCGCGGCTGCGCCACGGGGGAGTGCCCAGAATGGGGACGATGCCGTGCGGTCACCTCCAACTCCTTTCAGCGTGTCCAACGGGATGTCAGAGTGGGAGGAGCAAGGTCAAGCGCAGCGCTACAGTGTTCCCGTTCAGGTTTTTTCCTAACCGTTCCTCACTTTTCTCCGGTCCGGTTCGGGCATCCGGGAGTCCTCGAAAGCGGCGCGCGAGAACCAGGCCGAGCCGTCAAAGAGACCGGGGTCTTCCTGTCCGCTGCCATCGAGGGGCGTCGTGCAGACAGTGGCCGGCGCCTCGGGCCCTCCTCTCCCACCCCGCTTCCGCAAAGGTCCCCCACGCTTCTGTTGGAAAAAAGTTACAGATAATAAGAAGTAGTTTCCCTCCTCTGTCTTTCTGAGCCATAACCCAAGCAGTCACGTAAAACCACACGGAGTATTCAAACCCCAAATCACATTTCAAGGTGAAACCATGGCGCTTCCTCAACGGAGGTGCACAAACCCAAATGAAGCTGGAGAAGAAATTACACAGCAGAGAGAGCGCTCGAAGGAACGCTCTACGGTGATACCCTCTGTGGTCGAAAATCACAAAGGAAATTCCACAGATAACATAAGAGAATACCATTTTCTTTTCTTTTTTCTCTGCCGTCATTACACACGTGGCTTTCTGTGGAAGTGTCGGACATGTCCTGTGAGGGTACGCAAGTTTGGCTGGGTCATTCACAGCTCATCCGGACGGGCCAGGCCCAGCCTGAGCACCCTCACCCTCATTCAGTGGAATATTGATATAATTAAGTATACCCATTGCCCACAACGCAGTCTTCCAGCGCCCGTGCAGGGAGTGCATTTGTTCCATCCACGGTTTCCCAGCCCCCGTTCTCACGGACCCAAACTAAATGGACTTAAGGTACCGGCAACAAACCAAGCCGACAGGGAATCTGCACTAAGCCCCCAAACGCTGACAATCTCCATCAACACCCTTCCCAGAAGCTACTTAGTGCCCCCTCTCACGAATCTGTATATCCCCACCACTCCTTCTTTTCCTTGTCCACACCGCACCGCCCGCCCCAGAAAAGGGGCCTGGGCCGCAGTGCAACTAAGTTGCACTTCGAAGAAACCGAGCGGACAGGGAATCGCCGCCGACCCCCTGAAACTGCGGAAACCTCCATAATCACCCTTCCCAGCAGCCCCTTTGCGCCCCCACTCATGAATCTGCATAACCCTGCTCCTCATTCTCCCCCTCCTCTGCACCGCGCTGCCCGCCCTGGAAAAGAGGGGACGGGGGGGACGGGTGGCAGGGTGCAGTGATAAAAATCAAAGTAAATCTGTGTCTAGACTTGAATTTTCCCTCGGTAAAGGAGTGGATCTGTTATTACATTGTGAAAGAGGTTTGATTAGTGTACTACATCAGATTTGCTTTGGTTTGATTACAATTTATGGGTTGTTATTTAGAAATACATTTATCTACTATTACTTACTATGGCTTTGTGTATTCGTTTGTTTGGTTTTTTCCTCCCCTGCTAAAGAAAGGGTGGATTTTTTGTTGATCTCTTTGTGAGAGTATCAAATCAGGTCGCTGTAAATATGCATAAGCAACCGGGCTACAGTGTGTATCAGACAGCATTAGAGTACTACTCTGCTAGCAGCGGGGAGCCAGATGAAGACGCTCATGGTAAGTTCTCGTTCCGTCTCGAGTCGGAACCCACTGGGGGGTCCTGGGCTCATTTGTGAGACTCTTATTCGGTTTTGGCATATGGAAGTTTCACATAGTTGCTGATTAGTAAGACTTTTGTATCCTCCTTTAGATAACTTTTCCTACTTAAGATTATATCAGTTCCAAAACTTAATCTTGCAATTTATACATTTTGTAACATCTCTGGCAAAATCAACTGCTGAACAGTACCAGGCGCGTGACAAAAGCCGGATCGTGCATCCAACGTCTCTGCCAGCACTGTGATCTCGACATAGGAGTTATTCCCCCCACTGCAGCCGTTCCAGCTGTTGTCTTGCCATCACAGGGAGCGAGTTTCGAAATGCAGCCAGGCTTGAGCCATTCCCCATCGCACTGGTCCCCCGCATGGCACAGGTCTCCCGGCTGTCGGTCCCCTCCCCGCAGGTCACCGAGCACCGCAAGACCCAGAGTACAGCTTAGGACATTCCAGCACTGGGCACAGATTCCTGTGTCCCAGCCAGCCCTGGCTTGGCTCTTGGGACAGGCTGGAGCTGCTCCCGACCACCACCTCCCCCCGGGACCCAGGTCCCAGGGCTTTGCACGGTGCCCGGCTGTGGGACCATCATCTCTCGGGGAGATCCCCTCTCTGGAACATGACACGGACAGAGCAGTCGATGCTATTGGGATGGGACTGGATACGGCACAGTGTATGGAGCCGGTTGCCAGAATTACCAGAGGTTTTTGTGCAGCATTCCAGCTCATCTGTTGCCCAGCAGGGAATTGAAATGGAGTCAGATACCATCAACTGTTATATAAAAATACATGCATATATATATATATGCAAATAAATATATATGCATGCATACATGTATATGTGTATATCTATAAATCTATATATACATCTATAAATATATAGATATATAGATATATAGAGATAGATATAGAGATATATAGATCTAATGTGTGTATATATAGATGTATGTATATGTATATATACATATATATGTGTGTATATATGTGTGTGTATAGATACACATATATATACATACCTATATATATGTATATATGCAAATACATATACATACATGTATATATGTATATATATAAGTACATATACATATAAGTATGTATATATATTAATGCATATACATACATATGTATATATACATATATATATCTGTATACACATATAGATCATACTCACAGACTAAGTAGAACCAGAAAGGACTGTTGGGATAATTTTTATCCCTTTTTAAAAAGTCAAGCTTTATGTAAAGTACGAGCAAACTTCTGAATAGACAATATAAAAATCCTTTCAGTGTTGACGCTTGAGATGCCAATTCGAATTCTTAGTTAAAAAATGAGATCGAATGTCTCACATTCAGAACAAATGAGCAGGCTCAGGTAGTCCCAGAGTAGGGCGGGCTCGGGTAGTCCTGGAGTAGGGCAGGCTCAGGTAGTCCTGGAGTAGGGCGGGCTCAGGTCAGTGTCTGGGAGCTGAGGAGAAGGCAGAACAAAGCTGGGAGCAGCGTGAGAACAGTAACCTGACAACTGTGCTTGGGGGTGATTGAGGAGAAACACTGAACTGATGCAAACCTGCAACAGTCAGATTAATAAGGCAGCAAGAGGCAGATGCAGCTGCTTCACCAAAACCCTTTGATGGCAGGAAATTATCAGTGTTTGCGAAAAGCAATCAGTTTCAATTAGTATTGTACAGAAGAATGGTTGGGAAAAGCATCAAAATGGCTAAAACCATCACCCAACATTTCTGTAAGGCAAATATATAACCAAACAAATTCAAGTCAATTTTCAGAAAAGCCTTTTCATTTAAAATTCATAATTCCACACTGGGGAAAAACCTATGCACTATTCATAGTGAAAATATTGTCTGAAATTCCCTTTCTATGTATAACATTCGACTGTTCAAAATTATTTTCCTTGAAATGTCAATATTTTTCCCAATTTGAACCTTATTTTTACATGTCATTAAATATGTTCAATATTTGATCATTTATTCCAATTGAGACCAAAACAGTTTTGAAACATTACACTTTAACATGGAAGGAAAAATATTTAAATTATTTTATGTTTTATAGGTAGTTTTGGGGACAAAGCCACTTCTAATGATTTCAAAAGGAACTGTGGGTTTATTCCTAAAGTCAGAAAAAAAATGTAACTGACAGAAATATATAAACTTGATTAAACTTCAAAAGTGGCCATTAAATTTCCTCTCGTGTCACATTTTCTTCCTACTTTCTTCTGTTACAACCAAAAGTAAAATCTTCCTTTGTAAGCAATTTCATATTCACAGAAATTAATTCTACAGGAAGCTCATGCATTTTAGCAATCCAGGAGTGAATTTGTGTCTTTCTGTGAGGTTCATGTCCTCTAGAGTCAATGGAAAAATTCCCTTTATGACCTCTCTGAAGCATTTTTCTCTCACTTATGATGTATTCATGGGGTAATCAGTGTTTTGTGTGCAGCCCCTCCTCAGCCCACACTTGATTCAGGATTTCTGCCTATCTTTCAGCTGCACTCGCTCCTCCCTGCCCTTCCTGGGAGCTGTCCGCCCACTCAGCAATCATCTCCATTACCTCCATGGCCTCAGGACCTGTTCCGCGCATTGCTGTGGCACAATGGGCACCTGACCCATGCCACCCCTCGCTGCTCGCGAGCTGTGACCCCCCAAAGCTCCCACTCAGAGCAGGTCCTGCCAAGGAGCTGGAGTGGGAAGGGAGAGGCATGTGGGGGATATCTCATCAGAACACCGGGGGGATGACACAGGTAATGGCACCTTAAGAAATAGCCTTTCATCAGCCAACACTTCGGGCTCTTTAGCTGAGCTGACAGTGGTTTTGGGATACTTGGAACACAAGGGAGACTGTGTGCCTCAGAGCACACAGACCATGGCAGCAGGAGCAGAGCTGCTTCTGGCCACAGCAATTCTGGCACAACCCTCGGGCTTAAGTGATCAAAGATGAGCTTTCACCAAACCTGCACACACAAAAAGCCCAGCTGTTCTCCTCCGTGTGTAGGCGCACATGAGGAGGATGCGGATGCGAGCATTGTGCAGTCTGTTCACCTGTTCTGCTAACACTTCTCCAGCACACAGATCCTGTTTGAAAGTCAGTGCTTGTATGCTTTGCCTTTTAATCTGAGCTTCTTGGTCTGAGACAACAAACTCCACAACTGCCAGCTGAGTTTCCCACTAGCACCTCCACTCCACACGTCAGACTTAGGGATCTGGAGTTGTTCTTTCGCAGCACAATTATCACCTATCCTATCCTATCCTATCCCATCCTATCCCATCCTATCCCATCCTATCCCATCCTGCTACTGTTCTTAGGTTCAGCAAAAGCTCCTTCTCCACCTGCCTGAGCATACTATATATATTTCCATACATCCCTTTAAGAGATGTTTTACTGGCAGGCAGATAAATCACAAAGAAAGGTGGTCAATATAATTAGACTTCGTTTAACATGAACAACCCTACTATAGCACTATGGAAGGCAACCCTAATCTAGCTCTACCCGAGGCATCCCTGCTCACTGCTAGCCGAGGCATCCCTGCTCACCGCTAGCCGAGGCATTTCTGTTTGCCACTAGCCGAGGCACCCCTGCCCACCGCTAGCCGAGGCATCCCTGCCTGCCACTAGCCGAGGCATCCCTGTTCGCCGCTAGCCGAGGCATCCCTGCTCGCCGCTAGCCGAGGCATCCCTGCTCGCCGTTAGCCGAGGCATCCCTGCTCGCCGTTAGCCGAGGGAAACCTGCTGGCTGCTACCCAAGGCATCCCTGCTCACCGCTAGCTGAGGCATCCCTGCTTGCCACTACCCGAATCAACCCTACTCTATGAATACCTGAGTCAACCCTACTCTAGCACTATGCGAGTCGACCCTACTCTGGCACTACCCTAGTCAACCCTATGTCCTGGTTTGAAAGACAGGTGTCTTCCTAAGGAAGGTGCGAGCCTCCCTTAGAATGGATAATGTGACCCCGTTCCCCTCCGAATTATTATAACTTTGGAATTAAGAGGGCTTTTAGACAAAAATATGGGAGAAGGAATAACAGTTCTACGCTAATATTTAGAGCAAGGCATTCATACAGAAACAACGGTTTAGATAGATAAAGTTAGAATACAACCTGCCACCCTGTTAGGGTGCTGCTAGCAGTCAAGTTAAAGATGGTGGTTGCAGTCCCATTGGGGGGATGGATGCGGTCTTGTTGAAGTGGTGATCCTGTAGAGAGATCTCGTCAGTCTCTGGAGGTCCAGCGGTGGCTCTTGATCTCTTCTCCTCTGGGAATTGAGTGGAAAAGGTAGTAGTGTTCCAGAGTCTCTCTCTTATATGCAGGTAGGAATGTTCAGTTCCTCCCCTCTGGGCGGGGCATCTCACTGATGAGGCTGATGAGTCACTCCTAGAGACCTTGAGGGCCCATTAGCAGGCCCCTCGATGGTGTTATCAGGGCTGAGTCTCTTCTGCAGATCTTGATGGCCCATTAGCAGAGATAGCCCCTTGATGGTGTTATCAGGGCTGGGTCTCTGCTGCAGATCTTGATGGCCCATTAGCAGAGATAGCCCCCTGATGGTGTTATCAGGACTGAGTCATGCTGAACACAAAGAACACTGCCCCACCTGTTTTAACAGCTTATGGAGATGGTAATAGAATATATACTTTTGGTTACACCTTCCGTGTAAACTAGGACACCCTAATCTAGGACTACCCGAGTCAACCCTACTCTAAGAACTACCCGAGTCAAACATACACCAGAACTACCCAACTATAGCATTATCCGAGGCAACCCTAATCCAGCTCTATCCGAGGAATCCCTGCCTGCCAATACCCGAGGCATCCCGGATCACTGCTAGCCGAGGAGTCCCTGCTCGCTGCTAGACAAGGCATCCCTCCTCGCCGCTAGCCGAGGCACCCCTGCTAGCCTCTAGCCCCTGCCAGCTGCTAGCCAAGGCACCCCGGTTCGCCGCTACCCGGGACACCCCTGCTCGCCGCTAGCGGAGGCACCCCGGCTCGACGCTAGCCGAGGCACCCCTGCTCAACGCTAGCTGAGGCTCCCCTGCTCGACGCTACCCGAGTCGACCCTAGTCCATGACTACCAAAGTCGACCCTACTCCCGCGACTACCCGAGTCTGGCTACTCCAGCGATTACCCGAGTCTGGCTACTCCCGCGACTACTCGAGTCTGGCTACTCCCGCGACTACCCGAGTCTGGCTACTCCCGCGACTACCCGAGTCTCGCTACTCCCGCGACTACCCGAGGAAAACCTGCCTGGTGCTACTCGAGACACATGTCATCGCCACTACCTGAGGCGCCGCTGCCCTCCGCCGACCGAAGCGCCGCTTCCCGCCGACGCCCGAAGCGCCGCCGCCCGCCGCCCCCCAGGCTCCGCCGCGCGAGCCGCCGCGCGAGCCGCCGCGCGAGCCGCCGCGCGAGCCGCCGCGCGAGCCGCCGCGCGAGCCGCCGCGCGAGCCGCCGCGCGAGCCGCCGCGCGAGCCGCCGCGCGAGCCGCCGCGCGAGCCGCCGCCTCCATGCGAGTCGCCGCCGCCGCCCGAGCCGCCGCCGCCGCCCGAAGCGGCGATTCCCGCCGCCGCCCGAGCCCCGCCAAGGCTGAGGACTCAGAGAAAATAGAGGAAGCAGAGTTAGACTCAGAGAAAATAGAAGAATCAGAATTAGACTCAGAGAAAGTAGAGGAAGCAGAGTTAGACTCAGAGAAAATGGAGGAAGCAGTGTTAGACTCAGAGAAATTCGAGGAAGCAGAGTTAGACTCATAGAAAATAGCAGAAGTAGAGTTTGACTCAGAGAAAATAGAGGGAGCAGGGTTAGACTCAGAGATAATAGAAGAAGCAGAGTTAGACTTACAGAAAATAGAGGAAGCATAGCTAGACACAGAGAAAATTGAGGAAGCAGAGTTAGATTTACAGAATATTGAGGAAGCAGAGGAAGACGTACAGAAAATAGAGGAAACAGAGTTAGACTTATAAAAAATAGAGGAAGCAGAGTTAGACTCAGAGAAAATTGAAGGAGTGGAGTTAGACTTATAAAAAATTGAGGAAGCAGACTTAGACTCACAGAAAATAGAGTGAGCAGAGTAAGACTCAGAGAAAATAGAGTTAGCAGAGTTAGACTTACAGAAAATAGAGGAAGCAGAGTTAGAATTACAGAAAATAGATTAAGCAGCATTAGACTCATAGAAAATAGATGGAGCAGAGTTAGAGTCAGAGAAAATGGAGGAAGCAGAGTTAGATTCAGAGAAAATAGAGGAAGCAGAGTTAAACTCGGAGAAAAAAGAGGGAACAGAGTTAGACTCAGAGAAAATAGAGGGAGCAGAGTTAGACTCAGAGAAAATACAGGAAGCAGAGTAAGACTTACAGAAAATTGATGAAGCCGAGTTAGACTTACAGAAAATCGAGGAAGCAGAGTGAGACTCAGAGAAAATAGATGAAGCAGAATTACACTCAGAGAAAAGAGAGGAAGCAGAGTGAGACTCAAAGAAAATAGAGGAAGCAGAGTTAGACTCAGAGAAAATAGAAGAATCAGAATTAGACTCAGAGAAAATAGAGGGAGCAGGGTTAGACACAGAGAAAATAGAGGAAGCAGAGTTAGACTCATAGAAAATAGCGGAAGTAGAGTTTGACTCAGAGAAAATAGAGGGAGCAGGGTTAAACTCAGAGTTAATAGAAGAAGCAGAGTTAGACTTACAGAAAATAGAGGAAGCATAGCTAGACACAGAGAAAATTGAGGAAGCAGAGTTAGATTTACAGAATATTGAGGAAGCAGAGTTAGACATACAGAAAAAAGAGGAAACAGAGTTAGACTTATAAAAAATAGAGGAAGCATAGTTAGAATCAGAGAAAATTGAAGGAGTGGAGTTAGACTTATAAAAAATTGAGGAAGCAGACTTAGACTCAGAGAAAATAGAAGGAGTGGAGTTAGACTCAGAAAAAATTGAGGAAGCAGCGTTAGACTTACAGAAAATAGAGGGAGCAGAGTTAGACTCAGAGAAAATTGAGGAAGCAGAGTTAGACTAAGAGAAAATAGAGGGAGCAAAGATAGACTCAGAGAAAATAGAGGAAGCAGATTTAGACTCAGGGAAAATAGAGGGAGCAGAGTTAGACTTACAGAAATTAGAGGAAGCACAGTTAGAGTCAGAGAAAATAGAGGAAGCAGAGTTAGACTCAGAGAAAATAGAGGGAGCAGAGTTAGACTTACAGTAAATAGAGGAAGCCGAGATAAACTCAGAGAAAATAGAGGAAGCAGAGTTAGAATCAGAGAAAATAGAGGGAGCAGAGTAAGACTCAGAGAAAATAGGGCTAGCAGTCTCTACCTGCAGTCTCTACCCCAGGCCCAGAGTCAGTTAAGGTGCCTCCGCCACAATTTCAGCTCCAATCGCACAGTCACTTTTTCCTCGCAACAGTTTCTATCCCATGTTCAGCCCCAATCCCAGCCCCACATTCACAATCACAGCCTTACAAATATTTCAAGCTCAGCCCTACAATGCCTTGCAGAGACACAGCCAAGATCCCAGAACTACCAGAGTTTGAGGCGCAACCATACAGTGCCTTTTCCAGCCCCACAGTTCGCAGGCCATTTTCAATCGCAAGCCCACCCCACAAGCAATATCACAGCCCTATAGTGATTCCAGGCCCAAGCCTACAGTGCCTTGCTCAGCTCTACACTTGCTATCCCATTTTCAGTCCCCAGCCCAGCCCCAGTGATTTCAGCCCCAGCCCTACAGTCCCCAGTGATTTCAGCTCCAGCTCTGCAGTCCCCAGCCCAGCCCCAGTAATTTCAGCTCCAGACCCACAAGCTTTATTGCACTGCCACCTCTGCTCTTCCAGCTCCAGCTCCGCATTTCTCCAGCACCGCCGGCTCCAGCTGCTGCAGGTCCGAACGGCAGGATCTTCCTCTCGGCTCCAGCTCGGCAACAAGTCGGCTCCAGCCCCACACTCTCTAGCCCTGCCCCACAGTCACTGTCCCAGCCCCTATTTTGATTTCAGCTCCAATCCTACTGCCATTAGTCCAGAACTACAGTGATTTCAGCTCCAGCCCCACAGTCTCTACCCCAGCCCCAGAGTCAGTTAAGACACCTCCACCACCATTTCAGCTCCAATCCCACAGTGCCTTTCTCAGCGTGACCTTTTCTATCCCGTGCTCAGTCCTAATCCCAGCCCCACATTCACCATCACAGCCTTACAAATATTTCAAGCTCAGCCCTACATTGCCTTGCAGAGACGCAGTCAAGAGCCCAGAACTACCAGAGTTTGAGGCGCAACCGTACAGTGCCCTTTCCAGCCCTACAGTTCCTATCCCATTTTCAGTCACAAGCCCACCCCACAGGAAATAGCACAGCCCAAGCCTACAGTGCCTTGCTCAGCTCTACACTTGCTATCCCATTTTCAGTCCCCAGCCCAGCCCCAGTGATTTCAGCCCCAGCCCTACAGTCCCCAGTGATTTCAGCTCCAGCCCTACAGTCCCCAGCCCAGCCCCAGTGATTTCAGCTCCAGACCCACAGTCCCCAGCCCAGCCCCAGTGATTTCAGCTCCAGACCCACAAGCTTTATTGCACTGCCACCTCTGCTCTTCCAGCTCCAGCTCCGCATCTCTCCAGCACCGCCGGCTCCAGCTGCTGCAGGTCCAAACGGCAGGATCTTCCTCTCAGCTCCAGCTCTAGAACCCATATTCTGGCCCCAGCCCAGCAATCTTTATTCCACTTCCAGCCCTTTGGTTTGTGTCCCAACCGACAATCCCTTCCCAGATCAACAGGTAATACCCAAGTTGAACAGACATTTCAGCTCCAGCACTGCATTCCCCATCCCAACCCCAGTGATTTCTTCTTCAGTCCCACAAGCTTTATTGCACTGCCAGCTCTTCTCTTTCCCTTCTCGCTCCACATCTTCCCAGCAGTGCCGCATAAGGCTGCTCCTGCTTCTCAGGGCAGCATCTTTGCTTTACCCCCAGCTCTGTGTGCTTTCAGCTCAGCCCTTGAAGCCACAGTGCAGCCCCAGCCTGACAATCCTTACTCCAGCTCCAGCGTCCCTGTCCCATCCCCACAGGGCTTTCACCCCTAGCCCTACCATCTTGGTGTCTTCTCCAGCTGTGCTGCCTCAGCTCCTCAGCTTCCTACTGCTCCAGCTAAAAGCTGCTCCTGCTTCTTTCACTTGCAGCCTGGGGCTGTTGATAAAGCCACAAATCAGTCACTGGCATCACTTCAATATCTCTTGGAGCTGTCACACCCCCCGCCATGGGATCCCAACTTTAGGGGCACGTCAGGCCTCAACGGCAACACGCACCTTCCCCCCCGTCCCTGGCTCTCACCCGCAGCACTTGCCCAAAAGGCCTCCCCCCTCACCTCCCCCAGGCAGCACCAGGGGCTGCCAATGGCCACTGGGCCCCTCCTTGCCCATGCCAATAGGTGCCCTTGGGCTGCTTCTCAAGCCCTGGAGCCCCTGCACCCTCAGCTTGTGCTTGTGACCACCGGGTAGGGGCCGGCAACCCCCAGGCATCTCCTGCAGGCCCCCATCTGCAGCTCCATCCCCTCCTCCCATTGACTTTAGCCAGCTCCGGCCCCAGCATTTCCACTGCCCTGCATCACTTGGGGCCTGACTTTAGTGCCAACGTCCTTATTCCCCACCCGGGGCCTTTGCGTCTCCTATGGCCTCAGTGATTCAGGCCCAGCCCTACAATCTTTAGTTAACTACCAAATACAGAGGAAAAGACCAAACCCAAGACTAAATCTACAATAATGTAGTACTCCAAAACTACCTGAGTGTAATCAAATGAGTACAACAACCAAGCAACTAATGAAGAAAATACTTCCAAATCAAACTAAAGCAAAATCGAAAAACGGAAAAAAAACCCAACCAAAACTACTTTATTGCTTATGTTTTCAACATTACTTTAACACCACAACTCTCGTGAAGCACTTTTCCCCGGCGCCGCTCCAGGCGCTGCTGGCCCAACTAGGCACAAGCAGCACCACCGCCCAAGGACAGCGCCAGCCCCACGCCCCCGCCGCGGCCCCGCCACAAGCCTAGGCTGACGCGGGACGAGCGCCCATGCTCACCGCCGCTCCCCGCAGCGACAGGCGCCAGGGATCCCTCACGGCGCAGTGGCGCTCTTCGCAGCGGCGCTCTTTGCATCGCCGCTCTTCGCATCGGCGAGCCGCACCTTCAGCCGCCACTCTCATCCTCACCGCCGCCGCACTGCGGCCAGCCCCCTTCTGCGCACGCCCTTTATACCCCCGGCCGGGACAGCCCAGCCAATCACAGCCCGAAGCCGTGTCGGCCCCGCCAATCACAGCTCACCCCGTTCCCACCACGCCCGCCTCCCGCCGCTGCCACTCCAGGCTTCTCAGAGTCTGACTCTGCTTCCTCTATTTTCTTTAATCTAACTCTGCTTCCTCTATTTTCTCTAACTCTGCTTCCTCTATTTTCTTTGAGTCTAACTGTGCTTCCTCTATTTTCTGTAAGTGCATCTCTGCTTCCTCTATTTTCTGTAAGTGTAACTCTGCTTCCTCTGTTTTCTCTGGGTCTAACTCTGCTTCCTCTGTTTTCTCTGGGTCTAACTCTGCTTCCTCTAGATCCCCGCGTCCCAGCCAGCCCCGGCTTGGCTTTCGGGAGAGGCCGGTGCCGCTGCCGCCGCCGTGCGAGCCGCCGCCGCCCGCCGCGGTCCGTGGCGCGGCTGCCCGCCGCCGCCGCCCCCCCCCAGGCGCCGCCGGCGCGAGCCCCAGCCGCCCGAGCCGCGGCCGCCGCCCGAAGCGTCGATTCCCACCGCCGCCCGAGCCGCCGCCCTCGGAGCCGCCGCCGCCTGGGGCACCGCCGCTCCTCGCCGCCCGTGGCGCCGCCGCCCGCCGTCGCCCGAGGCGCCGCTTTCCGCCGCTGCCCGCCTCTGCCCGAAGCGCCGCTGCTCGCCGGCCCCGAGCAGCCGCTGCCGCCCGGGGCACCGCCGCTCCTCGCCGCCCGTGGCGCCGCCGCCCGCCTCCGCCTGAAGCGCCGCTGCTCGCCGCCCCCGAGCCACCGCTGCCCGCAGCACCACTGCCCTTCGCCGCTATCGGAGGCACCGCTGCCCGCCCCCACTCGAGGTAACGCTCCCCGCCGCCACCATAGGCACCGCTGCCCGCCGCACGGCACAGGTCTCCCGGCTGTCGGTCCCCTCCCTGCAGGTCACCGAGTACTGCAAGAGCCAGAGTACAGCTTAGGACATTCCAGCAGCGGGCACAGATCCCCGCGTCCGGGCCAGCCCCAGCTTGGCTTTCGGGAGAGGCCGGTGCCGCTCTTGACCACCGCCGCCCCGTCGGGACCTGGGTCCCAGGGCTTTGCACGGTGCCCAGCCGTGGGACTGTCATCTCTCGGGGAGATCCCCTCTCTGGAACATGGCACAGACAGAGCAGTCGATGCTGTTGGGATGGGACTGGATACGGTACAGTGTATGGAGCCGGTTGGCAGAATTACTAGAGGTTTTTGTGTGGCATTCCTGCTGGGAACTGAAATGGGATGAGATACCATCAACTGCTACATAAAATTAAATGTGTATGTAGATGTAGATGTACATGCATACATGTATATGTATACATCTATACATGTACATATCTATATATCTCTATATATCTATATCTACATATGTATAGATATATAGAGATATAGGTATAAGGTGTGTGTATATATATGTGTGTGTTTATAAATACACATATATATACATACATGTATATATATAAATACGTACATATACATATATACGTCTATATAAAAATGCATATACATACATATGTATATATACATATATATGTGTGTATATATATACTGTGTGCATATATATGTATATATATAAATACATATACATGTGTATATCTATAAAAATACATATACATACACATACATATATATGTGTATGTATAAATATATATGTATATATGTGTATCTATATATGTATGTGTATATACTTGTATGTCTATCTCTATATATAATATATATCTACATTATCTATATCTAATATATATGTATGTATGTGTATATATATGTGTATATCTATACACATATATCTACATCTACATATATATGTATATATATGTAGATGTATATACATGTGCGTATATCTGTGTATATATACACACATGTATGTATTTATATGTATATGTATATACACATATATATACATACACCTATATATGTATACATATATATGTGCATGTATATATATGTGTATATCTACGTGTATATATATGTATGAAAACCTATATGTACATATATCTATGTGTATCTCTCTCTCTCTGTGTATGTCTATCTCTATATGTGTTGTGCTTTGAGCCTGGCTAAATGGTAGGCAGCTATACTATCTGCTCTCTGTACTGTCTGGCTTTTGCATATATGCATCTAACATTTACGAGTGATGTGTACTGTATAAAAAAATAGAGTTAAGATAAAATATAATTAAGTAGAAAAAAGGTTAGGGTCAATTGTAACTTTGAAATAGTTGTGGTATGTTAGAAAATGTAGTAATAAATACATGGTAATAAATGCCTTTTAAGTAGATAAATCACAAACCCAGGGATCAAGACATCTTAAAGAAACCAAGAAGATAACTGCCAGCATCCCAGGAAGTCTGTTATCTTGACTCACACATGCCAAAAGTAACCATCACCTACAAATTAATTTGGAACTGAGGAAACATAGACAGGAGGATTTTGGCCTTCAGCCCTGAGGCAATCCAGCAGGTCTGAGACTCCAAGACAGGCTGGCAGAAAGGAGCAAGGATCAGAGGGGGGGAGTTGAGTGAAGTGTTAATTACTTTCTATGCTTAATGAATACGTAACAGTTAAAGTATTTAAGTTCACAGTACAATGCATGAGTGTGCCTCTGGCAAAACTGCTAAGTACGCAGTGCTGGTTTTGCCTTTGCTCGATTAATAAATACTCAGTATTATGCAGTTAAAATTTCAGCTTGTGAACACATTTATATCATTTCCATCCCGGGAGGAAGGCCTTTCTCTCTCTTGCAAGGCCTTTGCAACTTTCAGTCTGTACCGGGATTCCCACTGGATCACAGCTTCCCGCAGGCATCCACCCGCTCCTCTGGCGTGGGCACCTCCCCACGGGCTGTGGATGGTTCTCTGCACACCTATGGACTCCACGGGCCACAGGGGGACCCCCTGATCCCCCCATGGTCTTCATCACAGCCGGCAGAGGATTTTCATGTTCTGGTGCCTCAGGCACCTCCTCTTCCACCTTTTCCACTCACCTAGGATTCTGCATGTTGTTTTCCCTGACATATTTTCACCTCCTCCTCCTCTGGCTAAAAACAAGTGCATGCTCACATTGTTTCAATTTCTTCTTAAATATGTTTTCACAGAGGCGTAACTGACATCCCTAATTGTCTCAGGCTTGGCAGCAGCATGGCCATCATCTTCAGTGCCATCAGAGACTGGCTCTGCTGGACATGGTGAAAAACTTCCAGAACTTTCACAGAGGATGTGCAGGAGCCATCTTTGTACCCCACTGTACTCACTAGCAAAATTGGGCCCAGTGAAACCAACACAATGTGTGTATATGTATATGTATATGTCTGTGTATCTATGTGTATATGTATGTATACGTACATATATGTATATACATAGCTGTATATATATCCATATATATGTGTGTATATGTGTGTGTACGTATATGTGCGTCTTTTTTAATATATATATGTGTATATACACATTTGTGTATATAATCAGTCTTACTTTATATATGACAATTAAACATTGTCATAAGTATGATTATTATGAACCAGATTCACATTGGGTGTATCAATGTATGTAATGTCTTGGTGGCAGTCTGTGAGTATCCAGAAATATATGTGTATATACATAGTATAGACAGTGCAAAATCAGACTGATTGATAGGGTGTCTGTGCCATATTGGAGGTGTGGGGGGGGGGGCAAGAACGTGTCTAAACCTGACCTGGCTTCTGTGGGCTGTGATCTTGCCCACCCTGATGCTCAGCCTGAGTCTAGCTGGTGTGTTTGGCCTTTTTGGGGAGAAGGGGGCAGCTGGTGTCAGCCTGGCTTCTGTGGGACGTGGTCTTGCTCCCTGCCATCACTGAGCCTGAGTCTAGCTGTGGTGTTTGGCCTTTTTGGCGAGAAGGGGAAGCGTGTGACAGCCTGGCTTTAGTGCACTGTGGTCTTGCCCCCCTGACACTCAGCCTAAGTCCAGCTGCTGGGTTTGGCTCTTTTGGGGAGAAAGGTGGATGCATGTGTCAGCCTGGCTCCTGTGGGCTGCCGTCATGCTCACGGCCATCACTCAGCGGGAGTGCTGCTGATGGGGTTTGGCCTTTTTGGGGAGAAGGGTGAATGGCGTGTCAGCCTGGCTTCTGTGCATTGTGGTCTAGCCTGGCTGATATACAGCCAGAGTGCAGCTGCTGGGTTTGGCCTGTCTGGGAAAAGGGTGAAGCGTGTCAGGCTGGCATCTGTTGGCTGAGCTCTTGCCCCATCGGACCCTCCATCTGAGTGTGTTTGGCCTTTTTCAGGAGCAAGGGGAAGTCCTGTAAGCCTGGCTTCTGTGGTCTTCCCCGTCTGACACTCGGCCTGAGTACCGGTGGTCGGTTTTGGCCTTTTTGGGGAGAGGGGTCAAGTGTGTTGAAGCCTGGCTTCTGTGGGCCATGCTCTTGCTCCCTGCCACCACGCAGCTGGGGGGCAGTTTCTGGGTTTGAACTTTTTGGGGGGAAGGGGGAAGTGTGTGTAAGCCTGGCTTCTGTGGGCTGTGGTCTTGCCCACCCGAACCCTAAGCCTGAGTCCACCTGCTGGGTTTGGCCTTTCTGGGGAGAAGTGGGATGTGGGTGTAAGGCTGTCTTCTGTGGTTTGTGCCCTTGTTCCCTGACATCACTGAGCTAGATTCTAGCTGCTGGGCTTGGGCTTTTTGGGCAGAAGGGGCAAGCCAGTGTAAGCCTGGGTTCTGTGGCCTGTGCTCTTGCTCCCTGCCATATCTCCCCGCTGGGGTGCACGTGCTGGCTTTGGCCTTTTTGGGGAGAAGGGGCAAGTGTGTGTAAGCCTGGCTTCTGTGGGCCATGCTCTTACTCTCTGCTATCACTCAGCTTGGGTGCAGCTGCTGGGTTTGGGCTTTTTGGGGAGAAGGGGCAAGTGTGTGTAAGCCTGGCTTCTGTGGTTTGTGCCCCTGTTCCCTGCCATCACTGAGAGAGATTCTAGCTGCTGGGCTTGGGGTTGAGGGGAGAAGGGGTAAGCCAGTGTAAGCCTGGGTTCTTTGGGCTGTGCTCTTGCTCCCTGCCATATCTCCCCGCTGGGGTGCACGTGCTGGCTTTGGCCTTTTTGGGGAGAAGGGGCAAGTGTGTGTAAGCCTGGCTTCTGTGGGCCATGCTCTTACTCTCTGCTATCACTCAGCTTGGGTGCAGCTGCTGGGTTTGGGCTTTTTGGGGAGAAGGGGCAAGTGTGTGTAAGCCTGGCTTCTGTGGTTTGTGCCCCTGTTCCCTGCCATCAGTGAGAGAGATTCTAGCTGCTGGGCTTGGGGTTGAGGGGAGAAGGGGTAAGCCAGTGTAAGCCTGGGTTCTTTGGGCTGTGCTCTTGCTCCCTGCCATATCTCCCCGCTGGGGTGCACGTGCTGGCTTTGGCCTTTTTGGGGAGAAGGGGCAAGTGTGTGTAAGCCTGGATTCTATGGTTTGTGCCCTTGCTCCTTGTCATCAATGAGATAGATTCTAGGTGCTGGGCTTGGGTTTTTTGGGGAGAAGGGGCAAGTGTGTGTAAGCCTGGCTTCTGTGGGCCATGCTCTTACTCTCTGCTATCACTCAGCTTGGGTGCAGCTGCTGGGCTTGGGCTTTATGGATAGAAGGGGAAAGTGTGTGTAAGCCTGGCTTCTGTGGGCCATGCTGTTACTCCCTGCTATCACTCAGCTGGGGTGAAGCTGCTGGGTTTGGGGTTTTTGGGGAGAAGGGGGATGTGAGTGTAAGTTTGTCTTCTGTGGTTTCTGCCCTTGTTCCCTGCCATCACTGAGACAGATTGTAGCTGCTGGGCTTGGGGTTTTGGGGAGAAGGAGCAAGTGTGTGTAAGCCTGGGTTCTTTGGGCTGTGCTCTTGCTCCCTGCCATATCTCCCCGCTGGGGTGCACGTGCTGGCTTTGGCCTTTTTGGGGAGAAGGGGCAAGTGTGTGTAAGCCTGGCTTCTGTGGGCCATGCTCTTACTCTCTGCTATCACTCAGCTGGGGTGCAGCTTCTGGGTTTGGCCTTCTTGGGGAGAAGGGGGATGTGAGTGTAAGCCTTTCTCCTGTGGTTTGTGCCCTTGTTCCCTGCCATCACTGAGATAGATTCTAGCTGCTGGGATTGGGGCTGTGGGGAGAAGGGGCAAGTGTGTGTAAGCCTGGCTTCTGTGGGCCATGCTCTTACTCCCTGCTATCACTCAGCTGGGGTGAAGCTGCTGGGTTTGGGGTTTTTGGGGAGAAGGGGGATGTGAGTGTAAGTTTGTCTTCTGTGGTTTCTGCCCTTGTTCCCTGCCATCACTGAGACAGATTGTAGCTGCTGGGCTTGGGGTTTTGGGGAGAAGGAGCAAGTGTGTGTAAGCCTGGGTTCTTTGGGCTGTGCTCTTGCTCCCTGCCATATCTCCCCGCTGGGGTGCACGTGCTGGCTTTGGCCTTTTTGGGGAGAAGGGGCAAGTGTGTGTAAGCCTGGCTTCTGTGGGCCATGCTCTTACTCTCTGCTATCACTCAGCTTGGGTGCAGCTGCTGGGTTTGGCCTTCTTGGGGAGAAGGGGGATGTGAGTGTAAGCCTTTCTCCTGTGGTTTGTGCCCTTGTTCCCTGCCATCACTGAGATAGATTCTAGCTGCTGGGATTGGGGCTGTGGGGAGAAGGGGCAAGTGTGTGTAAGCCTGGCTTCTGTGGGCCATGCTCTTACTCCCTGCTATCACTCAGCTGGGGTGAAGCTGCTGGGTTTGGGCTTTTTGGGGAGAAGGGGGATGTAAGTGTAAGCCTGTCTTCTGTGCTTTGTGCCCTTGTTCCCTGCCATCACTGAGACAGATTCTAGCTGCTGGGATTGGGGCTGTGGGGAGAAGGGGCAAGTGTGTGTAAGCCTGTCTTCTGTGGTTTGTGCCCTTGTTCCCTGACATCACTGAGCTAGATTCTAGCTGCTGGGATTGGGGCTGTGGGGAGAAGGGGCAAGTGTGTGTAAGCCTGGCTTCTGTGGGCCATGCTCTTACTCCCTGCTATCACTCAGCTGGGGTGAAGCTGCTGGGTTTGGGCTTTTTGGGGAGAAGGGGGATGTGAGTGTAAGCCTGTCTTCTGTGGTTTGTGCCCTTGTTCCCTGACATCACTGAGATAGATTCTAGCTGCTGGGCTTGGGGTTTTGGGGAGAAGGGGCAAGCGTGTGTAACCGTGGGTTCTGTGGGCTGTGCTCTTGCTCCCTGCCATATCTCCCCACTGGGGTGTATGTGCTGGCTTTGGCCTTTTTGGGGAGAAGGGGCAAGTGTGTGTAAGCCTGGCTTCTGTGGGCCATGCTCTTCCTCTCTGCTATCACTCAGCTGGGGTGCAGCTTCTGGGTTTGGCCTTCTTGGGGAGAAGGGGGATGTGAGTGTAAGCCTGTCTTCTGTGGTTTGTGCCCTTGTTCCCTGCCATCACTGAGATAGATTCTAGCTGCTGGGCTTGGGCTTTTTGGGCAGAAGGGGCAAGCCAGTGTAAGCCTGGGTTCTGTGGCCTGTGCTCTTGCTCCCTGCCATATCTCCCCGCTGGGGTGCACGTGCTGGCTTTGGCCTTTTTGGGGAGAAGGGGCAAGTGTGTGTAAGCCTGGCTTCTGTGGGCCATGCTCTTACTCTCTGCTATCACTCAGCTGGGGTGCAGCTGCTGGGTTTGGGCTTTTTGGGGAGAAGGGGCAAGTGTGTGTAAGCCTGGCTTCTGTGGTTTGTGCCCCTGTTCCCTGCCATCAGTGAGAGAGATTCTAGCTGCTGGGCTTGGGGTTGAGGGGAGAAGGGGTAAGCCAGTGTAAGCCTGGGTTCTTTGGGCTTTGCTCTTGCTCCCTGCCATATCTCCCCGCTGGGGTGCAGCTGCTGGCTTTGGCCTTTTTGGGGAGAAGGGGCAAGTGTGTGTAAGCCTGGATTCTATGGTTTGTGCCCTTGCTCCTTGTCATCAATGAGATAGATTCTAGGTGCTGGGCTTGGGTTTTCTGGGGAGAAGGGGCAAGTGTGTGTAAGCCTGGGTTCTGTGGGCCATGCTCTTACTCTCTGCTATCACTCAGCTGGGGTGCAGCTGCTGGGTTTGGGCTTTTTGGGGAGAAGGGGCAAGTGCGTGTAAGCCTGGCTTCTGTGGTTTGTGCCCTTGTTCCCTGCCATCACTGAGATAGATTCTAGCTGCTGGGCTTGGGGTTTTGGGGAGAAGGGGCAAGCATGTGTAACCCTGGGTTCTGTGGGCTGTGCTCTTGCTCCCTGCCATATCTCCCCACTGGGGTGTACGTGCTGGCTTTGGCCTTTTTGGGGAGAAGGGGCAAGTGTGTGTAAGCCTGGCTTCTGTGGGCCATGCTCTTACTCCCTGCTATCACTCAGCTGGGGTGCAGCTGCTGGGTTTGGCCTTCTTGGGGAGAAGGGGGATGTGAGTGTAAGCCTGGCTTCTGTGGTTTGTGCCATTGTTCCCTGCCATCAGTGAGATAGATTCTAGCTGCTGGGCTTGGGGTTTTGGGGAGAAGGGGCAAGCGTGTGTAACCCTGGGTTCTGTGGGCTGTGCTCTTGCTCCCTGCCATATCTCCCCGCTGGGGCGCACGTGCTGGCTTTGGCCTTTTTGGGGAGAAGGGGCAAGTGTGTGTAAGCCTGGCTTCTGTGGGCCATGCTCTTACTCTCTGCTATCACTCAGCTGGGGTGCAGCTTCTGGGTTTGGCCTTCTTGGGGAGAAGGGGGATGTGAGTGTAAGCCTTTCTCCTGTGGTTTGTGCCCTTGTTCCCTGCCATCACTGAGATAGATTCTAGCTGCTGGGATTGGGGCTGTGGGGAGAAGGGGCAAGTGTGTGTAAGCCTGGCTTCTGTGGGCCATGCTCTTACTCCCTGCTATCACTCAGCTGGGGTGAAGCTGCTGGGTTTGGGGTTTTTGGGGAGAAGGGGGATGTGAGTGTAAGTTTGTCTTCTGTGGTTTCTGCCCTTGTTCCCTGCCATCACTGAGACAGATTGTAGCTGCTGGGCTTGGGGTTTTGGGGAGAAGGAGCAAGTGTGTGTAAGCCTGGGTTCTTTGGGCTGTGCTCTTGCTCCCTGCCATATCTCCCCGCTGGGGTGCACGTGCTGGCTTTGGCCTTTTTGGGGAGAAGGGGCAAGTGTGTGTAAGCCTGGCTTCTGTGGGCCATGCTCTTACTCTCTGCTATCACTCAGCTGGGGTGCAGCTTCTGGGTTTGGCCTTCTTGGGGAGAAGGGGGATGTGAGTGTAAGCCTTTCTCCTGTGGTTTGTGCCCTTGTTCCCTGCCATCACTGAGATAGATTCTAGCTGCTGGGATTGGGGCTGTGGGGAGAAGGGGCAAGTGTGTGTAAGCCTGGCTTCTGTGGGCCATGCTCTTACTCCCTGCTATCACTCAGCTGGGGTGAAGCTGCTGGGTTTGGGCTTTTTGGGGAGAAGGGGGATGTAAGTGTAAGCCTGTCTTCTGTGCTTTGTGCCCTTGTTCCCTGCCATCACTGAGACAGATTCTAGCTGCTGGGATTGGGGCTGTGGGGAGAAGGGGCAAGTGTGTGTAAGCCTGTCTTCTGTGGTTTGTGCCCTTGTTCCCTGACATCACTGAGCTAGATTCTAGCTGCTGGGATTGGGGCTGTGGGGAGAAGGGGCAAGTGTGTGTAAGCCTGGCTTCTGTGGGCCATGCTCTTACTCCCTGCTATCACTCAGCTGGGGTGAAGCTGCTGGGTTTGGCCTTCTTGGGGAGAAGGGGGATGTGAGTGTAAGCCTGTCTTCTGTGGTTTGTGCCCTTGTTCCCTGACATCACTGAGATAGATTCTAGCTGCTGGGCTTGGGGTTTTGGGGAGAAGGGGCAAGCGTGTGTAACCGTGGGTTCTGTGGGCTGTGCTCTTGCTCCCTGCCATATCTCCCCACTGGGGTGTATGTGCTGGCTTTGGCCTTTTTGGGGAGAAGGGGCAAGTGTGTGTAAGCCTGGCTTCTGTGGGCCATGCTCTTCCTCTCTGCTATCACTCAGCTGGGGTGCAGCTTCTGGGTTTGGCCTTCTTGGGGAGAAGGGGGATGTGAGTGTAAGCCTGTCTTCTGTGGTTTGTGCCCTTGTTCCCTGCCATCACTGAGATAGATTCTAGCTGCTGGGCTTGGGCTTTTTGGGCAGAAGGGGCAAGCCAGTGTAAGCCTGGGTTCTGTGGCCTGTGCTCTTGCTCCCTGCCATATCTCCCCGCTGGGGTGCACGTGCTGGCTTTGGCCTTTTTGGGGAGAAGGGGCAAGTGTGTGTAAGCCTGGCTTCTGTGGGCCATGCTCTTACTCTCTGCTATCACTCAGCTGGGGTGCAGCTGCTGGGTTTGGGCTTTTTGGGGAGAAGGGGCAAGTGCGTGTAAGCCTGGCTTCTGTGGTTTGTGCCCCTGTTCCCTGCCATCAGTGAGAGAGATTCTAGCTGCTGGGCTTGGGGTTGAGGGGAGAAGGGGTAAGCCAGTGTAAGCCTGGGTTCTTTGGGCTGTGCTCTTGCTCCCTGCCATATCTCCCCGCTGGGGTGCACGTGCTGGCTTTGGCCTTTTTGGGGAGAAGGGGCAAGTGTGTGTAAGCCTGGATTCTATGGTTTGTGCCCTTGCTCCTTGTCATCAATGAGATAGATTCTAGGTGCTGGGCTTGGGCTTTTTGGGGAGAAGGGGCAAGTGTGTGTAAGCCTGGCTTCTGTGGGCCATGCTCTTACTCCCTGCTATCACTCAGCTGGGGTGAAGCTGCTGGGTTTGGCCTTCTTGGGGAGAAGGGGGATGTGAGTGTAAGCCTGTCTTCTGTGGTTTGTGCCCTTGTTCCCTGCCATCACTGAGATAGATTCTAGCTGCTGGGCTTGGGGTTTTGGGGAGAAGGGGCAAGCGTGTGTAACCCTGGGTTCTGTGGGCTGTGCTCTTGCTCCCTGCCATATCTCCCCGCTGGGGTGCACGTGCTGGCTTTGGCCTTTTTGGGGAGAAGGGGCAAGTGTGTGTAAGCCTGGCTTCTGTGGGCCATGCTCTTCCTCTCTGCTATCACTCAGCTGGGGTGCAGCTTCTGGGTTTGGCCTTCTTGGGGAGAAGGGGGATGTGAGTGTAAGCCTGTCTTCTGTGGTTTGTGCCATTGTTCCCTGCCATCAGTGAGATAGATTCTAGCTGCTGGGCTTGGGGTTTTGGGGAGAAGGGGCAAGCGTGTGTAACCCTGGGTTCTGTGGGCTGTGCTCTTGCTCCCTGCCATATCTCCCCGCTGGGGCGCACGTGCTGGCTTTGGCCTTTTTGGGGAGAAGGGGCAAGTGTGTGTAAGCCTGGCTTCTGTGGGCCATGCTCTTACTCTCTGCTATCACTCAGCTTGGGTGCAGCTGCTGGGTTTGGGCTTTTTGGGGAGAAGGGGCAAGTGTGTGTAAGCCTGGCTTCTGTGGTTTGTGCCCTTGTTCCCTGCCATCAGTGAGAGAGATTCTAGCTGCTGGGCTTGGGCTTTATGGGTAGAAGGGGAAAGTGTGTGTAAGCCTGGGTTCTTTGGGCTGTGCTCTTGCTCCCTGCCATATCTCCCCGCTGGGGTGCACGTGCTGGCTTTGGCCTTTTTGGGGAGAAGGGGCAAGTGTGTGTAAGCCTGGCTTCTGTGGGCCATGCTCTTACTCTCTGCTATCACTCAGCTGGGGTGCAGCTTCTGGGTTTGGCCTTCTTGGGGAGAAGGGGGATGTGAGTGTAAGCCTTTCTCCTGTGGTTTGTGCCCTTGTTCCCTGCCATCACTGAGAAAGATTCTAGCTGCTGGGATTGGGGCTGTGGGGAGAAGGGGCAAGTGTGTGTAAGCCTGGCTTCTGTGGGCCATGCTGTTACTCCCTGCTATCACTCAGCTGGGGTGAAGCTGCTGGGTTTGGGGTTTTTGGGGAGAAGGGGGATGTGAGTGTAAGTTTGTCTTCTGTGGTTTCTGCCCTTGTTCCCTGCCATCACTGAGACAGATTGTAGCTGCTGGGCTTGGGGTTTTGGGGAGAAGGAGCAAGTGTGTGTAAGCCTGGGTTCTTTGGGCTGTGCTCTTGCTCCCTGCCATATCTCCCCGCTGGGGTGCACGTGCTGGCTTTGGCCTTTTTGGGGAGAAGGGGCAAGTGTGTGTAAGCCTGGCTTCTGTGGGCCATGCTCTTCCTCTCTGCTATCACTCAGCTGGGGTGCAGCTTCTGGGTTTGGCCTTCTTGGGGAGAAGGGGGATGTGAGTGTAAGCCTTTCTCCTGTGGTTTGTGCCCTTGTTCCCTGCCATCACTGAGATAGATTCTAGCTGCTGGGATTGGGGCTGTGGGGAGAAGGGGCAAGTGTGTGTAAGCCTGGCTTCTGTGGGCCATGCTCTTACTCCCTGCTATCACTCAGCTGGGGTGAAGCTGCTGGGTTTGGGCTTTTTGGGGAGAAGGGGGATGTAAGTGTAAGCCTGTCTTCTGTGCTTTGTGCCCTTGTTCCCTGCCATCACTGAGACAGATTGTAGCTGCTGGGATTGGGGCTGTGGGGAGAAGGGGCAAGTGTGTGTAAGCCTGTCTTCTGTGGTTTGTGCCCTTGTTCCCTGACATCACTGAGCTAGATTCTAGCTGCTGGGATTGGGGCTGTGGGGAGAAGGGGCAAGTGTGTGTAAGCCTGGCTTCTGTGGGCCATGCTCTTACTCCCTGCTATCACTCAGCTGGGGTGAAGCTGCTGGGTTTGGGCTTTTTGGGGAGAAGGGGGATGTGAGTGTAAGCCTGTCTTCTGTGGTTTGTGCCCTTGTTCCCTGACATCACTGAGATAGATTCTAGCTGCTGGGCTTGGGCTTTTTGGGCAGAAGGGGCAAGCCAGTGTAAGCCTGGGTTCTGTGGCCTGTGCTCTTGCTCCCTGCCATATCTCCCCGCTGGGGTGCACGTGCTGGCTTTGGCCTTTTTGGGGAGAAGGGGCAAGTGTGTGTAAGCCTGGCTTCTGTGGGCCATGCTCTTACACTCTGCTATCACTCAGCTGGGGTGCAGCTGCTGGGTTTGGGCTTTTTGGGGAGAAGGGGCAAGTGTGTGTAAGCCTGGCTTCTGTGGTTTGTGCCCCTGTTCCCTGCCATCAGTGAGAGAGATTCTAGCTGCTGGGCTTGGGGTTGAGGGGAGAAGGGGTAAGTCAGTGTAAGCCTGGGTTCTTTGGGCTGTGCTCTTGCTCCCTGCCATATCTCCCCGCTGGGGTGCACGTGCTGGCTTTGGCCTTTTTGGGGAGAAGGGGCAAGTGTGTGTAAGCCTGAATTCTATGGTTTGTGCCCTTGCTCCTTGTCATCAATGAGATAGATTCTAGGTGCTGGGCTTGGGTTTTTTGGGGAGAAGGGGCAAGTGTGTGTAAGCCTGGGTTCTGTGGGCCATGCTCTTACTCTCTGCTATCACTCAGCTGGGGTGCAGCTGCTGGGTTTGGGCTTTTTGGGGAGAAGGGGCAAGTGTGTGTAAGCCTGGCTTCTGTGGTTTGTGCCCTTGTTCCCTGCCATCACTGAGATAGATTCTAGCTGCTGGGCTTGGGGTTTTGGGGAGAAGGGGCAAGCATGTGTAACCCTGGGTTCTGTGGGCTGTGCTCTTGCTCCCTGCCATATCTCCCCACTGGGGTGTACGTGCTGGCTTTGGCCTTTTTGGGGAGAAGGGGCAAGTGTGTGTAAGCCTGGCTTCTGTGGGCCATGCTCTTACTCCCTGCTATCACTCAGCTGGGGTGAAGCTGCTGGGTTTGGCCTTCTTGGGGAGAAGGGGGATGTGAGTGTAAGCCTGTCTTCTGTGGTTTGTGCCCTTGTTCCCTGCCATCACTGAGATAGATTCTAGCTGCTGGGCTTGGGGTTTTGGGGAGAAGGGGCAAGCGTGTGTAACCCTGGGTTCTGTGGGCTGTGCTCTTGCTCTCTGCCATATCTCCCCGCTGGGGTGCACGTGCTGGCTTTGGCCTTTTTGGGGAGAAGGGGCAAGTGTGTGTAAGCCTGGCTTCTGTGGGCCATGCTCTTCCTCTCTGCTATCACTCAGCTGGGGTGCAGCTTCTGGGTTTGGCCTTCTTGGGGAGAAGGGGGATGTGAGTGTAAGCCTGTCTTCTGTGGTTTGTGCCATTGTTCCCTGCCATCAGTGAGATAGATTCTAGCTGCTGGGCTTGGGGTTTTGGGGAGAAGGGGCAAGCGTGTGTAACCCTGGGTTCTGTGGGCTGTGCTCTTGCTCCCTGCCATATCTCCCCGCTGGGGCGCACGTGCTGGCTTTGGCCTTTTTGGGGAGAAGGGGCAAGTGTGTGTAAGCCTGGCTTCTGTGGGCCATGCTCTTACTCTCTGCTATCACTCAGCTTGGGTGCAGCTGCTGGGTTTGGGCTTTTTGGGGAGAAGGGGCAAGTGTGTGTAAGCCTGGCTTCTGTGGTTTGTGCCCTTGTTCCCTGCCATCAGTGAGAGAGATTCTAGCTGCTGGGCTTGGGCTTTATGGGTAGAAGGGGAAAGTGTGTGTAAGCCTGGCTTCTGTGGGCCATGCTCTTACTCCCTGCTATCACTCAGCTGGGGTGAAGCTGCTGGGTTTGGGCTTCTTGGGGAGAAGGGGGATGTGAGTGTAAGTTTGTCTTCTGTGGTTTCTGCCCTTGTTCCCTGCCATCACTGAGACAGATTGTAGCTGCTGGGCTTGGGGTTTTGGGGAGAAGGAGCCAGTGTGTGTAAGCCTGGGTTCTTTGGGCTGTGCTCTTGCTCCCTGCCATATCTCCCCGCTGGGGTGCACGTGCTGGCTTTGGCCTTTTTGGGGAGAAGGGGCAAGTGTGTGTAAGCCTGGCTTCTGTGGGCCATGCTCTTACTCTCTGCTATCACTCAGCTTGGGTGCAGCTGCTGGGTTTGGCCTTCTTGGGGAGAAGGGGGATGTGAGTGTAAGCCTTTCTCCTGTGGTTTGTGCCCTTGTTCCCTGCCATCACTGAGATAGATTCTAGCTGCTGGGATTGGGGCTGTGGGGAGAAGGGGCAAGTGTGTGTAAGCCTGGCTTCTGTGGGCCATGCTCTTACTCCCTGCTATCACTCAGCTGGGGTGAAGCTGCTGGGTTTGGGCTTTTTGGGGAGAAGGGGGATGTAAGTGTAAGCCTGTCTTCTGTGCTTTGTGCCCTTGTTCCCTGCCATCACTGAGACAGATTCTAGCTGCTGGGATTGGGGCTGTGGGGAGAAGGGGCAAGTGTGTGTAAGCCTGTCTTCTGTGGTTTGTGCCCTTGTTCCCTGACATCACTGAGCTAGATTCTAGCTGCTGGGATTGGGGCTGTGGGGAGAAGGGGCAAGTGTGTGTAAGCCTGGCTTCTGTGGGCCATGCTCTTACTCCCTGCTATCACTCAGCTGGGGTGAAGCTGCTGGGTTTGGGCTTTTTGGGGAGAAGGGGGATGTGAGTGTAAGCCTGTCTTCTGTGGTTTGTGCCCTTGTTCCCTGACATCACTGAGATAGATTCTAGCTGCTGGGCTTGGGGTTTTGGGGAGAAGGGGCAAGCGTGTGTAACCGTGGGTTCTGTGGGCTGTGCTCTTGCTCCCTGCCATATCTCCCCACTGGGGTGTATGTGCTGGCTTTGGCCTTTTTGGGGAGAAGGGGCAAGTGTGTGTAAGCCTGGCTTCTGTGGGCCATGCTCTTCCTCTCTGCTATCACTCAGCTGGGGTGCAGCTTCTGGGTTTGGCCTTCTTGGGGAGAAGGGGGATGTGAGTGTAAGCCTGTCTTCTGTGGTTTGTGCCCTTGTTCCCTGCCATCACTGAGATAGATTCTAGCTGCTGGGCTTGGGCTTTTTGGGCAGAAGGGGCAAGCCAGTGTAAGCCTGGGTTCTGTGGCCTGTGCTCTTGCTCCCTGCCATATCTCCCCGCTGGGGTGCACATGCTGGCTTTGGCCTTTTTGGGGAGAAGGGGCAAGTGTGTGTAAGCGTGGCTTCTGTGGGCCATGCTCTTACTCTCTGCTATCACTCAGCTGGGGTGCAGCTGCTGGGTTTGGGCTTTTTGGGGAGAAGGGGCAAGTGTGTGTAAGCCTGGCTTCTGTGGTTTGTGCCCCTGTTCCCTGCCATCAGTGAGAGAGATTCTAGCTGCTGGGCTTGGGGTTGAGGGGAGAAGGGGTAAGCCAGTGTAAGCCTGGGTTCCTTGGGCTGTGCTCTTGCTCCCTGCCATATCTCCCTGCTGGGGTGCAGCTGCTGGGTTTGGGCTTTTTGGGGAGAAGGGGCAAGTGTGTGTAAGCCTGGCTTCTGTGGTTTGTGCCCCTGTTCCCTGCCATCAGTGAGAGAGATTCTAGCTGCTGGGCTTGGGGTTGAGGGGAGAAGGGGTAAGCCAGTGTAAGCCTGGGTTCTTTGGGCTGTGCTCTTGCTCCCTGCCATATCTCCCCGCTGGGGTGCACGTGCTGGCTTTGGCCTTTTTGGGGAGAAGGGGCAAGTGTGTGTAAGCCTGGATTCTATGGTTTGTGCCCTTGCTCCTTGTCATCAATGAGATAGATTCTAGGTGCTGGACTTGGGTTTTTTGGGGAGAAGGGGCAAGTGTGTGTAAGCCTGGGTTCTGTGGGCCATGCTCTTACTCTCTGCTATCACTCAGCTGGGGTGCAGCTGCTGGGTTTGGGCTTTTTGGGGAGAAGGGGCAAGTGTGTGTAAGCCTGGCTTCTGTGGTTTGTGCCCTTGTTCCCTGCCATCACTGAGATAGATTCTAGCTGCTGGGCTTGGGGTTTTGGGGAGAAGGGGCAAGCATGTGTAACCCTGGGTTCTGTGGGCTGTGCTCTTGCTCTCTGCCATATCTCCCCACTGGGGTGTACGTGCTGGCTTTGGCCTTTTTGGGGAGAAGGGGCAAGTGTGTGTAAGCCTGGCTTCTGTGGGCCATGCTCTTACTCCCTGCTATCACTCAGCTGGGGTGAAGCTGCTGGGTTTGGCCTTCTTGGGGAGAAGGGGGATGTGAGTGTAAGCCTGTCTTCTGTGGTTTGTGCCCTTGTTCCCTGCCATCACTGAGATAGATTCTAGCTGCTGGGCTTGGGGTTTTGGGGAGAAGGGGCAAGCGTGTGTAACCGTGGGTTCTGTGGGCTGTGCTCTTGCTCCCTGCCATATCTCCCCACTGGGGTGCACGTGCTGGCTTTGGCCTTTTTGGGGAGAAGGGGCAAGTGTGTGTAAGCCTGGCTTCTGTGGGCCATGCTCTTCCTCTCTGCTATCACTCAGCTTGGGTGCAGCTTCTGGGTTTGGCCTTCTTGGGGAGAAGGGGGATGTGAGTGTAAGCCTGTCTTCTGTGGTTTGTGCCATTGTTCCCTGCCATCAGTGAGATAGATTCTAGCTGCTGGGCTTGGGGTTTTGGGGAGAAGGGGCAAGCGTGTGTAACCCTGGGTTCTGTGGGCTGTGCTCTTGCTCCCTGCCATATCTCCCCGCTGGGGCGCACGTGCTGGCTTTGGCCTTTTTGGGGAGAAGGGGCAAGTGTGTGTAAGCCTGGCTTCTGTGGGCCATGCTCTTACTCTCTGCTATCACTCAGCTTGGGTGCAGCTGCTGGGTTTGGGCTTTTTGGGGAGAAGGGGCAAGTGTGTGTAAGCCTGGCTTCTGTGGTTTGTGCCCTTGTTTCCTGCCATCAGTGAGAGAGATTCTAGCTGCTGGGCTTGGGCTTTATGGGTAGAAGGGGAAAGTGTGTGTAAGCCTGGCTTCTGTGGGCCATGCTCTTACTCCCTGCTATCACTCAGCTGGGGTGAAGCTGCTGGGTTTGGGCTTCTTGGGGAGAAGGGGGATGTGAGTGTAAGTTTGTCTTCTGTGGTTTCTGCCCTTGTTCCCTGCCATCACTGAGACAGATTGTAGCTGCTGGGCTTGGGGTTTTGGGGAGAAGGAGCCAGTGTGTGTAAGCCTGGGTTCTTTGGGCTGTGCTCTTGCTCCCTGCCATATCTCCCCGCTGGGGTGCACGTGCTGGCTTTGGCCTTTTTGGGGAGAAGGGGCAAGTGTGTGTAAGCCTGGCTTCTGTGGGCCATGCTCTTACTCTCTGCTATCACTCAGCTTGGGTGCAGCTGCTGGGTTTGGCCTTCTTGGGGAGAAGGGGGATGTGAGTGTAAGCCTTTCTCCTGTGGTTTGTGCCCTTGTTCCCTGCCATCACTGAGATAGATTCTAGCTGCTGGGATTGGGGCTGTGGGGAGAAGGGGCAAGTGTGTGTAAGCCTGGCTTCTGTGGGCCATGCTCTTACTCCCTGCTATCACTCAGCTGGGGTGAAGCTGCTGGGTTTGGGCTTTTTGGGGAGAAGGGGGATGTAAGTGTAAGCCTGTCTTCTGTGCTTTGTGCCCTTGTTCCCTGCCATCACTGAGACAGATTGTAGCTGCTGGGATTGGGGCTGTGGGGAGAAGGGGCAAGTGTGTGTAAGCCTGTCTTCTGTGGTTTGTGCCCTTGTTCCCTGACATCACTGAGCTAGATTCTAGCTGCTGGGATTGGGGCTGTGGGGAGAAGGGGCAAGTGTGTGTAAGCCTGGCTTCTGTGGGCCATGCTCTTACTCCCTGCTATCACTCAGCTGGGGTGAAGCTGCTGGGTTTGGGCTTTTTGGGGAGAAGGGGGATGTGAGTGTAAGCCTGTCTTCTGTGGTTTGTGCCCTTGTTCCCTGACATCACTGAGATAGATTCTAGCTGCTGGGCTTGGGGTTTTGGGGAGAAGGGGCAAGCGTGTGTAACCGTGGGTTCTGTGGGCTGTGCTCTTGCTCCCTGCCATATCTCCCCACTGGGGTGTATGTGCTGGCTTTGGCCTTTTTGGGGAGAAGGGGCAAGTGTGTGTAAGCCTGGCTTCTGTGGGCCATGCTCTTCCTCTCTGCTATCACTCAGCTGGGGTGCAGCTTCTGGGTTTGGCCTTCTTGGGGAGAAGGGGGATGTGAGTGTAAGCCTGTCTTCTGTGGTTTGTGCCCTTGTTCCCTGCCATCACTGAGATAGATTCTAGCTGCTGGGCTTGGGCTTTTTGGGCAGAAGGGGCAAGCCAGTGTAAGCCTGGGTTCTGTGGCCTGTGCTCTTGCTCCCTGCCATATCTCCCCGCTGGGGTGCACGTGCTGGCTTTGGCCTTTTTGGGGAGAAGGGGCAAGTGTGTGTAAGCGTGGCTTCTGTGGGCCATGCTCTTACTCTCTGCTATCACACAGCTGGGGTGCAGCTGCTGGGTTTGGGCTTTTTGGGGAGAAGGGGCAAGTGTGTGTAAGCCTGGCTTCTGTGGTTTGTGCCCCTGTTCCCTGCCATCAGTGAGAGAGATTCTAGCTGCTGGGCTTGGGGTTGAGGGGAGAAGGGGTAAGCCAGTGTAAGCCTGGGTTCTTTGGGCTGTGCTCTTGCTCCCTGCCATATCTCCCTGCTGGGGTGCAGCTGCTGGGTTTGGGCTTTTTGGGGAGAAGGGGCAAGTGTGTGTAAGCCTGGCTTCTGTGGTTTGTGCCCCTGTTCCCTGCCATCAGTGAGAGAGATTCTAGCTGCTGGGCTTGGGGTTGAGGGGAGAAGGGGTAAGCCAGTGTAAGCCTGGGTTCTTTGGGCTGTGCTCTTGCTCCCTGCCATATCTCCCCGCTGGGGTGCACGTGCTGGCTTTGGCCTTTTTGGGGAGAAGGGGCAAGTGTGTGTAAGCCTGGATTCTATGGTTTGTGCCCTTGCTCCTTGTCATCAATGAGATAGATTCTAGGTGCTGGACTTGGGTTTTTTGGGGAGAAGGGGCAAGTGTGTGTAAGCCTGGGTTCTGTGGGCCATGCTCTTACTCTCTGCTATCACTCAGCTGGGGTGCAGCTGCTGGGTTTGGGCTTTTTGGGGAGAAGGGGCAAGTGTGTGTAAGCCTGGCTTCTGTGGTTTGTGCCCTTGTTCCCTGCCATCACTGAGATAGATTCTAGCTGCTGGGCTTGGGGTTTTGGGGAGAAGGGGCAAGCATGTGTAACCCTGGGTTCTGTGGGCTGTGCTCTTGCTCTCTGCCATATCTCCCCACTGGGGTGTACGTGCTGGCTTTGGCCTTTTTGGGGAGAAGGGGCAAGTGTGTGTAAGCCTGGCTTCTGTGGGCCATGCTCTTACTCCCTGCTATCACTCAGCTGGGGTGAAGCTGCTGGGTTTGGCCTTCTTGGGGAGAAGGGGGATGTGAGTGTAAGCCTGTCTTCTGTGGTTTGTGCCCTTGTTCCCTGCCATCACTGAGATAGATTCTAGCTGCTGGGCTTGGGGTTTTGGGGAGAAGGGGCAAGCGTGTGTAACCGTGGGTTCTGTGGGCTGTGCTCTTGCTCCCTGCCATATCTCCCCACTGGGGTGCACGTGCTGGCTTTGGCCTTTTTGGGGAGAAGGGGCAAGTGTGTGTAAGCCTGGCTTCTGTGGGCCATGCTCTTCCTCTCTGCTATCACTCAGCTGGGGTGCAGCTTCTGGGTTTGGCCTTCTTGGGGAGAAGGGGGATGTGAGTGTAAGCCTGTCTTCTGTGGTTTGTGCCATTGTTCCCTGCCATCAGTGAGACAGATTCTAGCTGCTGGGCTTGGGCTTTATGGGTAGAAGGGGAAAGTGTGTGTAAGCCTGGCTTCTGTGGGCCATGCTCTTACTCCCTGCTATCACTCAGCTGGGGTGAAGCTGCTGGGTTTGGGCTTTTTGGGGAGAAGGGGGATGTGAGTGTAAGTTTGTCTTCTGTGGTTTCTGCCCTTGTTCCCTGCCATCACTGAGACTGATTGTAGCTGCTGGGCTTGGGGTTTTGGGGAGAAGGAGCAAGTGTGTGTAAGCCTGGGTTCTTTGGGCTGTGCTCTTGCTCCCTGCCATATCTCCCCGCTGGGGTGCACGTGCTGGCTTTGGCCTTTTTGGGGAGAAGGGGCAAGTGTGTGTAAGCCTGGCTTCTGTGGGCCATGCTCTTACTCTCTGCTATCACTCAGCTGGGGTGCAGCTTCTGGGTTTGGCCTTCTTGGGGAGAAGGGGGATGTGAGTGTAAGCCTTTCTCCTGTGGTTTGTGCCCTTGTTCCCTGCCATCACTGAGATAGATTCTAGCTGCTGGGATTGGGGCTGTGGGGAGAAGGGGCAAGTGTGTGTAAGCCTGGCTTCTGTGGGCCATGCTGTTACTCCCTGCTATCACTCAGCTGGGGTGAAGCTGCTGGGTTTGGGGTTTTTGGGGAGAAGGGGGATGTGAGTGTAAGTTTGTCTTCTGTGGTTTCTGCCCTTGTTCCCTGCCATCACTGAGACTGATTGTAGCTGCTGGGCTTGGGGTTTTGGGGAGAAGGAGCAAGTGTGTGTAAGCCTGGGTTCTGTGGGCTGTGCTCTTGCTCCCTGCCATATCTCCCCGCTGGGTTGCACGTGCTGGCTTTGGCCTTTTTGGGGAGAAGGGGCAAGTGTGTGTAAGCCTGGCTTCTGTGGGCCATGCTCTTACTCTCTGCTATCACTCAGCTGGGGTGCAGCTTCTGGGTTTGGCCTTCTGGGGGAGAAGGGGGATGTGAGTGTAAGCCTGTCTTCTGTGGTTTGTGCCCTTGTTCCCTGACATCACTGAGATAGATTCTAGCTGCTGGGCTTGGGCTTTTTGGGCAGAAGGGGCAAGCCAGTGTAAGCCTGGGTTCTGTGGCCTGTGCTCTTGCTCCCTGCCATATCTCCCCGCTGGGGTGCACGTGCTGGCTTTGGCCTTTTTGGGGAGAAGGGGCAAGTGTGTGTAAGCCTGGCTTCTGTGGGCCATGCTCTTACTCTCTGCTATCAGTCAGCTGGGGTGCAGCTGCTGGGTTTGGGCTTTTTGGGGAGAAGGGGCAAGTGTGTGTAAGCCTGGCTTCTGTGGTTTGTGCCCCTGTTCCCTGCCATCAGTGAGAGAGATTCTAGCTGCTGGGCTTGGGGTTGAGGGGAGAAGGGGTAAGCCAGTGTAAGCCTGGGTTCTTTGGGCTGTGCTCTTGCTCCCTGCCATATCTCCCCGCTGGGGTGCACGTGCTGGCTTTGGCCTTTTTGGGGAGAAGGGGCAAGTGTATAAGCATGGATTCTATGGTTTGTGCCCTTGCTCCTTGTCATCAATGAGACAGATTGTACGTGCTGGGCTTGGGTTTTTTGGGGAGAAGGGGCAAGTGTGTGTAAGCCTGGGTTCTGTGGGCCATGCTCTTACTCTCTGCTATCACTCAGCTGGGGTGCAGCTGCTGGGTTTAGGCTTTTTGGGGAGAAGGGGCAAGTGTGTGTAAGCCTGGCTTCTGTGGTTTGTGCCCTTGTTCCCTGCCATCACTGAGATAGATTCTAGCTGCTGGGCTTGGGGTTTTGGGGAGAAGGGGCAAGCATGTGTAACCCTGGGTTCTGTGGGCTGTGCTCCTGCTCCCTGCCATATCTCCCCACTGGGGTGTATGTGCTGGCTTTGGCCTTTTTAGGGAGAAGGGGCAAGTGTGTGTAAGCCTGGCTTCTGTGGGCCATGCTCTTACTCTCTGCTATCACTCAGCTGGGGTGCAGCTGCTGGGTTTGGCCTTCTTGGGGAGAAGGGGGATGTGAGTGTAAGCCTGTCTTCTGTGGTTTGTGCCCTTGTTCCCTGACATCACTGAGATAGATTCTAGCTGCTGGGCTTGGGGTTTTGGGGAGAAGGGGCAAGCGTGTGTAACCCTGGGTTCTGTGGGCTGTGCTCTTGCTCCCTGCCATATCTCCCCGCTGGGGCGCACGTGCTGGCTTTGGCCTTTTTGGGGAGAAGGGGCAAGTGTGTGTAAGCCTGGCTTCTGTGGGCCATGCTCTTCCTCTCTGCTATCACTCAGCTGGGGTGCAGCTTCTGGGTTTGGCCTTCTTGGGGAGAAGGGGGATGTGAGTGTAAGCCTGTCTTCTGTGGTTTGTGCCCTTGTTCCCTGCCATCACTGAGATAGATTCTAGCTGCTGGGATTGGGGTTTTGGGGAGAAGGGGCAAGCGTGTGTAACCCTGGGTTCTGTGGGCTGTGCTCTTGCTCCCTGCCATATCTCCCCGCTGGGGCGCACGTGCTGGCTTTGGCCTTTTTGGGGAGAAGGGGCAAGTGTGTGTAAGCCTGGCTTCTGTGGGCCATGCTCTTCCTCTCTGCTATCACTCAGCTTGGGTGCAGCTGCTGGGTTTGGGCTTTTTGGGGAGAAGGGGCAAGTGTGTGTAAGCCTGGCTTCTGTGGTTTGTGCCCTTGTTCCCTGCCATCACAGAGAGATTCTAGCTGCTGGGCTTGGGCTTTATGGGTAGAAGGGGCAAGTGTGTGTAAGCCTGGCTTCTGTGGGCCATGCTCTTACTCCCTGCTATCACTCAGCTGGGGTGAAGCTGCTGGGTTTGGGGTTTTTGGGGAGAAGGGGGATGTGAGTGTAAGTTTGTCTTCTGTGGTTTCTGCCCTTGTTCCCTGCCATCACTGAGATAGATTCTAGCTGCTGGGGTTGGGGTTTTGGGGAGAAGGAGCAAGCGTGTGTAAGCCTGGGTTCTTTGGGCTGTGCTCTTGCTCCCTGCCATATCTCCCCGCTGGGGTGCACGTGCTGGCTTTGGCCTTTTTGGGGAGAAGGGGCAAGTGTGTGTAAGCCTGGCTTCTGTGGGCCATGCTCTTACTCTCTGCTATCACTCAGCTGGGGTGCAGCTTCTGGGTTTGGCCTTCTTGGGGAGAAGGGGGATGTGAGTGTAAGCCTTTCTCCTGTGGTTTGTGCCCTTGTTCCCTGCCATCACTGAGATAGATTCTAGCTGCTGGGATTGGGGCTGTGGGGAGAAGGGGCAAGTGTGTGTAAGCCTGGCTTCTGTGGGCCATGCTCTTACTCTCTGCTATCACTCAGCTGGGGTGCACGTGCTGGCTTTGGCCTTTTTGGGGAGAAGGGGCAAGTGTGTGTAAGCCTGTCTTCTGTGGTTTGTGCCCTTGTTCCCTGCCATCACTGAGACAGATTCTAGCTGCTGGGCTTGGGGTTGTGGGGAAAGGGGCAAGCGAGTGTAAGCCTGTTTTTTGTGGTCTGTGCCCTTGTTCCCTGCCATTACTGAAACAGATTGTAGCTGCTGGGCTTGGGCTTTTTGGGGCGAGGGGTCAAGCGTGTGTAAGGTTGGCTTTTGTGGGCTCTGCTCTTGCTCCCTGCTGTCCCTCAGCTTGGGTGCAGCTGCTGGGTTTGCCCTTTTTGGGGAGAAGGGTCAAGTGTGTGTATGGCTGGATTCTGTGCGTTCTGCTGTTGCTACCTGGCAACAGTCAGCTGGGGTGCACGTGCTGGGTTTGGCCTTTTTGGGGAGAAGGGGCCAGTGTGCCTAAGGTGGAGTTCTCTGGGCTCTGCTCTTGCTCTGTGCCATCACTCAGAAGGATTCTAGGTACTGGGTTTGGCCTTTTTGGGGAGAAGGGGGATGTGACTCTAAGGCTGGGTTCTGTGGGCTGTTGTCTTGCTCCCTGCCATCATTCAGTTGGTGTCCAGCTGCTGGGTTTGGCGTTTTTGGGGAGAAAGGTGAATGCATGTGTTCGCCTGGCTTTTGTGGCCTGTGGTCTTGCTCCCTGCTATTAGTCATCCAGAGTGCTGTTGCTGTGTTTGGCCCTTTTGGAGAGAAGGGGGAAGTGTGTGTAAGCCTGGCTTCTGTGGGCTGTGGCCTTGCTAACTGTTTTAGTCAGCTTGAGTGTAGGTGGTGGCTTTGTTCTTAGTGCATGTATTCCTTTCTTGTATCCTGATATGCCTCATTAGTGGTTTTCCCTTTATGTCATGTTAGCAGTTGGACTTTCAGTGTGAACTGTGACTTGGGTATCTTTACTGAGCCTTTTTCTGTTGTAGCTTTTATACGTCGTTTTTGTTTTCATTAATAAAAGTCATGTGAGTGAGCCATTAACTACCTGAGTATATCACTGTTTTGTGCTACAGTGTGTGGCTACTTTTGTTTGTTATTTGTCCTGCGTGTAGTAGTATACATGGGCCTTGGCTGGGCTGGTAGTTTTATTCCTGAGTCTGTCCTTTTGTCCTTGGGGTTGCTTTGCAGGTCTGCTGTATTGTCTTCCCTCTCTGCATGTTGCTTAAAGCACTGTCAGTGACTTCTATACCTTCAGGGACTCAAGTACTTTTGCTTTTAGCACCTAGATGGAGCCTATGTGGCTTCAGCGGGCCACGTGCTGTGGATGTTGTCCTCTCATCTAATGGTGTAAAGTTCTGCTTAGGCCACTTGCCCTTGAGTGCCTTGTTGGTCACGTGGGCTGTGTTGCTCCTTTAATAGTTTGTGTCTGCTGCTCAGTGTACTGTGTGAAAGACTGTCTGTGCTCCTGCCTTATTGACTACTTGACCCTGTGCCCTGAAGTCCATTTTAGTTGCTGCACTACTCTTCTTTTTTATCTTATTCTTCCTAGCCTGGAGTATGCACCCTGGGCAGTAATAGGAGGGCTCAGTCTGCCTGTGGTGTCCTGTTGTGATATGTCATATCTGGGCTCTGGGGAGGTGATCGGCTGTCTCTCTGGGATGGCTGTGATTGACCTGCGGGGCCCTCTTTTACCCTTGGAAGTCACTTCCCTCTTCCGAATGCCTTTGTTTTATTTTTCGTGCTAGCTGTAACGGTGTGTTTGAGCGGTGAAGTGGCATTGGAAGGCTCACCGGCAAGATTAATTTCTTACTTGCCTTCTTGGTGATCCTAGCCATCAAGGACCTTATATTTGTTCCGATCTGGCACGTGTGTTGGGTGGGATGTGGGTTCCGAGCAGTTTTTCTTACCTCCCCGAGCAGCACCTCGTTTCCCGTTCCATTTGCGTGCCGCGCGTCCTCCTATCGTCCGACGGTAGGAGGCACAGGAGTCTTCTGGGTCTCGGCTGCCTTCTGTCTGCACTCGGTGGTTGAACCTCCACTGGTGTCTTTCTGGCCAGAAGGCCCCTGTGGTATTCATGGGGATATATTAATTACTGTTTCTATTGCATCAGCTTCATGTCTATTTATTGCCATTTCTCCACATTGAAGGTTTTCTCTGAAGTAATTTGGTCTCAGAAGCAAGAGCCATTTAGTGCGGCTCCTACTCGACCCTGCCTTTTTACAGCACATGTATTTTTTGGCTCCCGTTTTTTCGCTTCTCGTTGTCATCTGCAGTTTGCCCCTTATCGTGTGGTTCTTGTGGGTGGGTATTGTCAGTAGTTGACATATCGGTAGCTGGGGTCTCGTTATTCCCAGTAAAACTGTAAACATTTTCAAGTAGTTGTATTTATTTTTTCAGCACTGTATCTAGATTCAGTTAACAACAGCAGTCAAGGCATCAGTTCATGTTACATGCCTATGTCTTTATAAGAGCAGTAGTTTTGTGTAAGAGTACAAACCACACCTGTCACGCCCATTTTAGTATTTGTGCCAAGCTGCCATTAAAATACAGCTTTATCATCCCAGTTCTATTTGTTCTTTCAGCACTGTATCTAGATTCATTCAGTAACAGAAGTCTAAGCATTAGTTATTGGTACACACCTATATCTTTATACCACTTCTCCTTCCGTCTAAGAGTACAACCCACGCATGTGACGTCCATCTTAACATTTGTGCAAAAGTTACCGTATTCTGCGTATTTATCACCTCACCTATCCCAGTTATCTTGCCAGTGTACTTACATTTAGTTAATAGTAGAAGTCATCCAACTAGGTGTTCTTATATGCCTGTATCTTTCTCTCAGGAAGATTTTTGTGTAACAGTAGAAACAATACATGTGATACCCCTTTTAATATTTGTGCATAGCTTATATGATAATATGTAATTTTCCCCCAGCTATTCAGTGTCTCTACACTCAGTTAATAACAGAAGTCAAGGCATCAGTTCACGTTACACAGCTCTATATTTTTGCAAGATGACTTTTACATAAGAGTAGAAGCCATATCCACTCGACAGCCATTTTAGCAGTTGTGAAAAGCTGACACTACGGTGTGTATTTATCACACCTCCTATATTAGGTATTTCACTAGTGTCTCTAGATTCAGTTAATAACAGAACTCAAGGTTTTAGTTATTGTTACTCGACTATATCTTTAGAGCGATACTACTTTTTACAACAGTACGAACCATACACCCGATAGCCATTTTACTATTTGTCCATAGCCGACACCACAGCGTGTACTTACGACCACGGCTACATTCGTTCTTTTTCCAGCCCGTCTAGATTCAGTTCACAGCGGAAGCCCCGGCCTTAGTTCACGTTACATGCCTCCACCTTTACAGTAAGAGTACTTTTGTATAAGAGCACAAGCCATACACGCGATCGCCATTTCACTATTTGCGCAAAGCTTCTCGTACAGTTTGTACTTATCACCCCAGCTATAGTAGTCGTTTCAGCAGCGTATTCTGCGTATTCAGTTAAGAACACAAGTAACGCCTCTAGTTCTTGTTCCCTGCCTTTGTGTCTTTGTCTTTATCAGAGCAGTACTTTTGTATAAGAGTATAAACCCTACCCGTGATACCCACTTTAATATTTGTGCTAAGCTGATGCTGTAATATCTCTTTATCACACTGCTATATTAGTCATTTCACCAGTCTATCTGTGCTCAGCTAATAACAGAAGTCATGGTATTAGTTACTGTTATGTGCCTATAAGTTTACAGCAAGAGTCCTTTTATATAAGAGTAGAAAGTGTACCTGCCCCATCTATTTTAATATTTGTGACAAGCTTATACTGTATTATGTCTTTATCACACTAACCATATTAGGTATTTCACCAGGCTATCTACATTTAGCTCATCATGAGCATAAAGGCATCAGGCATCGTTACAGAGGCGTATCCTTATAAGCAGACTCCCTCTGTAAGGAGTAAAACCATATATGCGACACGCATTTTAATATTTGAGAAAACCCAAAACTATAACATGAGTTTATCTCGCTCCCTCAGCTCTGCCACTGGGGAAAGGAGCTTGTCCGTCCCCCATTCGCCCCTCACCTCAGTCAGCTGTCTTTTCCCACGTCTCCCGGCGGTCGTGACGAGCCCCGAAACCGTCAGCTGTCTTTTCCCACGTCTCCCGGCACTCGTGACGAGCCCCGAAACCGTCTGCCGCCAGCCGTCCGGACGGACGGGTTCGTCTCGCAGCATTCCGTTCGGCTCGGCTCGCTTCTATCGGCTGTAGCTTTTGCTGCTGTCAAGACTATGAAGAACAAATAAATAGATAAATCAATAACTAAAAAGAAAAGCACTAGAAACAGTAATAAATAAGTAAATAATTAATCAACAACTAAATTAGAAATGAACATTAGTTATTTCTATAAAGAAGCATGTATATAGTTCTATATACATATATGTATCCAACTATATATACTATACATATGCACATTACACACTATATCTATGTATCCATACACACCCACAGCCATACACATACCCATATATAACTCTCTATATACCTACATATACATCCATCCATATATACCTATATATCTCTCTATATCTATATAGGTATAGATATCTATATATACGTGTGTGTGTATATACATACTGTATATACTATACATACCATATATATACTATATCTATATATATGTCCTACACAGATATAACTCCTATATGTATATATACAGTATATACAGTGTATATATATATATATATATATGTAACATTTATATAACGTCCCTTCGTTTCCAGCCCAGCAGCCTCCTTCGTGGCGGTACCCCGTAGCGGTCCGGCTCCCTTCCGCCTCTCTCGGGGCTTCCGCGCGCGACTTCCACCCGGAGCCGTCGTTTCCGCGCGGTTTACCGCCGCGGAGCCGCCGGCGTCGGGGTGGGCGGCACCGGGGGGGGGGGGGGGGGGGGGGGGGGGACGCGGGCGGACCGCGACGCGCGGCGCAGGGACGGCTCCCGTCGCCGGCACGACCGCCGCCGAGGCGCGACACGCTCCCAGGCGGTCCTCGCCGCCTCCCGCTCCCCGGGCCGCTCGTATCGGCCCGCCGCGCCGCAGAAACGGGGCAGAGCGCCCGCCGGCCGGCTCCCCCCCCCCCCCCCCCCCCCGCGGGCGGCGGACCCGAGCCGCCGCGGCAAAGCCCCGGCATCCCGGAAGCAGGGGCAGACTACAACCCTAACAAAAACAAACCCTAGGATCCCCCTAACACCTGACCGCCGTAAGTGTAAAGACTCCCACAAGCCTAGAGACCCCCACCACCCTAGGATCCCCCTAGCACCTGCTCGCCGGAACGTTCCCTAAACACCCCTGTAAGCCTAGAGCCGCGGTTTCCGCAAACCGAGCCCACACGGAACCCGCATTCCCCCCTCCAATGCCGAAAATGTCCAAAAGCATCCTTCTTAGCATCCCCTTCATGCCGCCGGTGACGAATCTGCATAACCCCGCCCCGCGTTCTCCTTCTCTTCTGCGTCGCGCCGTGCCGCCCATCCCGGAAAACCGGGGACGGGGGGACGCCGCTGGGGACCCGGAGGGACACAGGTACAGTTTGAACAACAGGTTGAGCCGACAGGTAACTCGCAGCGACTCCCTCGAACGCAGCAAAACTCCACGAACACCCTTCCCAGCCTCCCTTCGTGCCCCCGCTCTGCAACCCGCATCACCCCGCCCCGCGTTCTCCTTCTCTTCCGCCCGCGCCGCCCGCCCGGAAAAAAGGGGAAGGCGGGACGGGCGCCGCGGTTCCGGTTCGAACGAGCCGAGGCGACAGGGGAACGCGATTTTCCATTATTTTTCGGTTTAAACGGCCAGGGAAAACCTCGACTTTGCTAGCTTACAGTTTCGAAATAAGGGTCAGTCCCCCATTTCCGTCGTCTTAGGGTTTAAATTAGGGGGGACGCCCAGGCGGCTCTCCCTTTTAAAGGTTCGAATTGCGGGAAAATCCCCCTTTTTCCATCGCGGGACGGACTTTAAGTGAGGAAAGCCCCTCTTTTCCCCATATTTTCGGGGATTAAACTAAAGGGGAGAGACTCTTTGTTCGCCATTGTGTCAGTTTAAGCAGAGATAAACAATTTCCCTCTTCTCTCCCCTAAAGGGTTCCCGTGCATTTTTCGGCACCGTAAGGGTTTAACTCTGCATCTCAGGGCGCTTCTGCCATATCCCGGTACTCAGCGTCTCATACAGGAATGAGACTGGCACATATATACCTACAATGCCACACAGAAGTCTATTGTTTCTTTACTTTTACTTATAGTGTATATAACCCTAATTAGAGGTCTCAATGAGAGACACACGAGTCCCTAAGAGTTACCCATGCATATAATTACTAACCTTCCCCCCCTACTTAGTCACATGTGAAGTACTACTTAGCAATCACTAGGGACTAATTATGCTAGTTAAAAGCAAATTATTCAGCTACCATTAGGTATGCTACCAAAACACAAAGTTCTATTTCCTACCTGGTCTCTGCCCTTTTAGTCAACGAAGCTGGAGCAAAAAAGGTGTAGCCATACCCCCAAAGAGTCTTCTTCTTCATCAAGCCCTTTCCTCGCCCCAGATTTAAGTCAGAGGACCCAAACAGCCCCATCGCTTCCGAGGGCTTTTATGCCAGGTGGGTGGTATTCGCCCCCTCCCCTTTTCCCGGGGCACGCTGGGAACGAGAGGCGGGCCGGGCCGGTCAGGGGTATATTAACCCCAGCCTGCTGCAGAGGGCATCATTCCCTCCCTGGGATTCACTGGGGTGAGAGCTCTCCTTTCATTTCAATGAAGGGGATATTTCAGCTCCTCTCAGCTCTTCTTCATCAGGTGCTTTTGGCATCTGAAGCAAGAGAGGCTTCGAAGACGGCACGAAGAAGACAGCATTAAATACAGGGAGTATTTAAGTTCATAGTTTTAAGTTGTACATTCAGGGGTGGTAAGGTGCCTTTGTAATTTAACAAACTTTCTGATTTGTTTCTGTTCCTGTTTTCTTTTTTCTCTTTAGGAGCGTCGCAACTTGCTGAAATTCCATGCCGTGCAGAGTTTGATCTTTCAAATTTTTCCAGCATATTCATCCCGTCACAAAGGGGACCTGCCTTATATCAAAGATAACATCCGAAATTGAGGCTTCCAGCGGGTAAGTATTATGATAGGGAGAGGGACCTTGAGCAGCGTACAGGGTTAGGAATTACAGGGGGGGTGGGCTACGGGGGTCGAAGGTAGCAATGTAGGAAATAGCATGTATTCAGGGCCCCCTCAGACATTTACCCTGGCACAGCCGGCGCCTTTAGGTGTCTTCAGGCACACAGATACGTCCACCCCGCTCATAGAAACACCGTGTAAGTGCTCCTTCCAGACCCAGGTGTCCATCCTAATAACAGCCACAGCTTTTGAGCCTGGATGAAGCCACAGACTCAAGGAGCTAGGTGCACTTAGGAGATAGCAAGTAGCCAAATTGTGGGGATTTGATCCACGTGCCACAAAACTCCTTTATGGCATTTGATTTCCTTTATCATAGCTAAGAAGCTAACCCGGGATCCCAGGGCCTTCCGAGACGCCTGAGGCGGACTCTAACGTGGATTCACATCGCCCGTCATCCAAAAGATAAGTCAGGGGTCACGACCCAAAGATGGGCCGATAGCAGGGTGGCAGGTTGGGAATACCCAGGAGGGATCTAAAAATGAACACGGGGAAAGAGATGTCCTTTAAGGCACCTCTGAGGCTAGCCAAAGGGAGCAGCTCTACTCGGATCGCAAGCACAGGGCGTGCAGCGCAGAGCAGTTCCGGTCCGTCTCGTGTCGTCCGGCGTCTTTTGTCGTCTCACGTGTCTTCGGGGTCCCTCGGATCAGTTATCTTCACCTTTTATTCTCGGGTCAAAGCATCGGCCGCCGTCTCTAGGTTTTCGAACTCTTGCGCTTCTCAGCACGGTGCCGGTATCATTCGCTCTTTTACCGGCGTTCTCAGCCGCGTCTTGGAATAGCGTCTCGGAAGCGTGGAGTCACGTACATAGGAGATGTATTTTGAGGCCTCGTTCCCGGCCGTTTTGCCAGCCGTGAGTCGTACCGTCCCGGGGCCCGTAAGGGCACGGGGAGCATTCTGAACGTAGCATTGTCTCACAGCCATCTCCATCATCGTGACCCCAGTCCTCGTAACGGGTCGGTCCGTTAGAGTCTTTTCTTGCGGTCCTTAGGACCCGCTCCGTCCACCATCGCCGTATCAGGGCTCATCTCTTTTGGCGTCGTCTCGATCCTGGCCATCTTCTCGCCGAGAGCTTTTTCCTCATCCTCGCCTCGCGCCGTTTGTAGCACACGTTCATGTCCATGTTTAGACCGGAACTGCTCTGCCCTGCAGAATAGACCGGGGGGGAGGGTAGGTGGAGTAGAGAGAAGCCTTTACAAGTAATCCATTACTTTGCTTAGCCACCCGAGCCACACCTCGGATGGAGCAAACCGCAGCCGGTCCATCTGGGGTTCGGGGGAGACAGTGGGAGCGATACAGCAGCTTCTTGCAGCCTTTTAGTCATTTGTGTAAATGCACGCTGTTGTCAGATCCTGGGCATTTTGGTTTGAGAAATAAGAACTTTGGAAGGGTTAAGCTTTCCCTGCGTGTCTAACAGTGACAAACAATTCTTTTGCAGAGGCAGAGGGACGGGACGGCAACCCGACGCGAACGGAGGAGGCCAGAGGAGCACGGCAACGAGGCGGGTCCGCACCCGACGTCGTAGCGACGGCTCGAATTTTGGCTCCACGTTTACCTCCTCGTTCGGTTTTTCATCTCATTTCGAAGATGCGCAGCGCTCGGCACGGCCGGGTATCGGTACAGGGTGGGGACCGTGAGCCCAATGGGCACTGGAGACCGAGATGAGTATTAATTCCAGCACAGAACTAGGTGCTACTGGAGTTGTTGTGTTGGTGATGAAACTATAAGCATCTTTTTTTTGTTTCGTTCTACAGGGGGACTGCGGCATTCAGCCCCTCGTTCAATACGACAGAGACCCTTGCGGATAGAGACCACCGTCAAGCGGTTCCAGACAGAAATGACCTCCTCAATGCGATGCTTTTGGACCCTACGTTCATCTGCACCTCTCCATTTTGGTTTGCCCCTTCTCTCCCAGGCAGGGCTTTTTGGGGGCGGTGTACACGGTGGATATGTTACAGCAGTTTCCTTTGCCTTTATTTTTAGGAAGTCATGCCGGATGTGAGCGGTCGAGGTCGACGGAGCGAGGTGAGCAGCGAATGGCAGACAGAAGGAGTCGTTATCGCTCAGGTCTCACCTTCCGGCGCAGCTCTAAGCATCCTTTGTTGTTTGTGCATTTCAGGGGCTGCACTCCCAAGACGTCCCAGCCCAGGATGCCAGAGGCCAGATGGGTGGGAGCCGAAGGTATAGATGCAGTGTAATTCCAGCGGAGCGGGCAGGTTGTAGTTTCCCAGCGTCTCAGCATCTTTTTTTGCCTTTGTTTCTTTGCAGGTGCTGCCGCCCTAGGCATCCCAAGGCGTAGAGGCGAGCGGGTGAGTCGGCGTTTTGGTGGGGTGACTAATAGGTGAGCGATACGTGGCAGTTTGCTAAGCTCTAAGCGTGCCTCGTCGTTTGTGTGTTTTAGGCAGTCCGCTCGTATCGGGCCTATCGGGGCCGAACCCCCTCGCCGACGAGCCGACCGACCCGGTTCGCAGCCCTCGCGAGCCTTCCGGAAGCATTAGGGGACTCGGCGACAAAGCTTTTACCTTTTCCATTTGAAGTTACCATCCAGGCAGCCTTCAGCAACGGCCGAGGATTTGCGGTGAGTCGGGGAGGTAGGGAGGAGGAGCGAGGTTCCGCTCAAGTTTCAGCGATGCCACGTCACCGTGTCTCCTCTTACCCAGGTATGCCCTGCGATGATGGCGTCAGCCCCCCAGCACGGCCGGAGCGTGCGGCCGAGGACCCGTGCGTTCTCAGGAGACGGTGAGTAGCGAGATTGTCGGGTTTTGGCCGACGTGGCACTAAGATCACGCGTTGACGTTTGGCTGTCTTTGTTGTAGCCGACTAAGAGAGAACAGCTCGGTGATGGCAGCAAGTTCCGAGATGGCGAGGAGGCCTCCTTTCGCACCCGACGAGGATTCACATCCCCGGACGTCCGAGAGATAAGTCGAGGGCTACGAGCCCCCAAGGGGACGGACGCCGGGTGCCGGGACTCACCGGGAGGGATTTTTGGAATTAGCTCTGGAGACTGGGATGTCCAGGAAAGGGCCCCTTAGGCCACATAAAGGGATAGCCTCAATTTTGATCACAACGCAGAGGTGCTCAGGGCAGAGCAGTTCCGGTGCACGTCGTGTCATTTGTCTATTGTGCATTTTGTGTGTTTTGGGCATCTCGTGTCACATGTCTTTTGCCTTAACCCCTTTGAGGGGATTCTCCAAAAGCCCACGTGTCATCCTTAGCATCTCCGATCTCCACGTTCATCGCCCCGGGGCCGATCTTTCCAAACCTTTGACTCCCCAGCCTGGATGCGCATCAGAATCGCATCTCTCTTTAGAAGCATCGAGTCGGATGTCTGTTATGGTCTTGTTCTCAGCTGTATTGATAGCTGCGTACCGCAACAATCCATTATAGCAGGCTAGGACTTGCAAGAACGGCCGGTCGGAATTTTCTCCACATCTTCACAGTTCTTGGGCATCCATCTTTGCCATTTTGGCGAGCTCATCGTAAGGCGATTCCATTAGCATCTTCTGCCAGGGTTCTTCGAGCCTCGTCGGCTCACCATCGGTCTCAGCTCAATCATTTCATTACACTTTGCGATCTTTCTTCTTGCGGAGAGTTTTCTCTCGTTGTCCCATCCCCTCGTCGCATCTCTCATCTCACGGCTGTCTGTCTGTGTTTGGCCCGGAGCTTCTCTGCCCTGCTGCACAGTCTGGTACGTAGGTGTAACAGGAATAAGACCATATTGTTAATTTGTCGGTCGGCTTAGCCGGTCAAGCCCACAGTTTTGCAGCCATCCCACACCTCCCGGTCGCTGGCTTTATGCGTGCCATCCTCGGGAGAGCGGGAGCCCGGGGATCCCAAGTTCGTAACATAGGGTGTAGTTATAGTCTAGACGGTACCCATCTATATTGGCAAAAGATGTCTGGACCTGTTAAGTTACCATGCAGCTCTTTGACTTTTGTCACGACTTTCTTTCAGATGCAGATGGATTAAATCCGTGGCAGAGCATCCCGTACCGGGCGAGCGGGTTCCCTCGTGAAGGTCAGTCCCCGTTTGTCTTTGCAGGGGAAAGTGAAACGGTGACTATGTTACAGCATTCTTCTCTGCCTTTATTTTTAGGAGGTAATGCCATATGTCAGCGGTCGAGGTCGATGGAGCGAGGTGAGCGGCGGCTGGCACACGGAATGTGTCATTAGTGCTCGGGTCTCAATTTCCAACGCAGCTCTAAGCATCCATTTCTGTTTGTGCATTTCAGGCGGTCCACTCGCAAGTTGTCTCAGCCCGGGATGTCAGAGGCTAGATGGGTGCAAGCTGAAGGTATGGATGTGGTGTACTTAAATTGAAACTGCACATTTTGTAGTTTCACAGTGTCTCAGCACGTTTCTTTGCTTGGTTTCTTTGCAGGTGTCGCCGCTGCCCTAGGCACGCCGAGGAGCAGAGGTGAGCGGGTGAGTCAGCGTTTAGGCAGGGCGATCGATAGGGGAATGATATGCGGCAGCCAGCATGCTAAGCATGTACCTTTTCATCTTGGCAGGTGTTGTCCAGGAGGCCTCTGGAGTCAGATGAAGATTTGAGGTGAGCCGGGGTGGTGGTGCATAGGAGCCTGGGCATTGCCCTTCTCGAGGGTGATAGTCACATTTCCTGTTTTGTCGTCTCTAGGTGCTGTCAGCAGGCCTGGAGCTGAAGCTTGGGAACGGCCGGTAAGCGATAAGCCTCGGCAGGCGAGGCAGAGGGGTGTTGCGGAAGGGGTCTCTTTTGGGTCGTATCATCACAGTCTGAATTTTCTGAATCTTTGCAGCCGCCGAAGCAGACCTCGGGGAACGTATCGACGTCCACGGCGCCGAGGCGTTCTTTTCCATCGAGGGCGGACTCGGTCGGCTCGTCCTCCGAAAGCTAAGTGTCGGGATCGGCGGTCGGGGGAAGGGAAAAACCCTTGGAATCACGGGAGGCAATCTGAAGTCAGCTTAGAGGAGAGGGCTGTAGTGGGACAGGCCCCTTGGAAGTAAAGGGAGAGGGTTTCTCCTCAGCATCAGCCGAGCCTTTGCCAGGCAGGGCAGGGCAGCTCCAACCCCTCTCCACGTTCTCGTGGGCTTCACATCATCCTGGATCTCTCTGAGTCTTGATGTCATCCTGGATCTCTCTGAGTCTTGATGTCATCCTGGATCTCTCTGAGTCTTGATGTCATCCTGGATCTCTCTGAGTCTTGATGTCCTCCTGGATCTCTCTGAGTCTTGATGTCATTGTGCATCTTTTTGCCTGAGGAGACCACCTTTTTGAGTCTGGAGCGATCGCCCCAGTCACCTGGCAGTCATTGCCTCCTCTTCTAGGCCTACTGAGCTTCTTGAGCATCCTCTAAAATAACTTTGTGTCAGGAGTTAAGTTTCACTATCATATGCTATTTCTGTAAAGTTTGTGTCTGTGTTGTGTTTCTTGTGTCTATGTTGTGTTGTTTGTGTCCTGTGCTGTTTGTGTCTATTTTGTGTTGTTTGTGTCCATCATCTTCTGTGTCATAGTGCTTTATTAAGTCTTGATGCTCTATCAGCATCGTTCTGGGCCATATCGGTGGTAGGGGTTTCTACTTGTGTGCTTTCCCACATCGGGCTTATTCCGGCATCTTGACATTTTTACTTTTGGAGACCGGAAGATGTTCTTATCTGTGTTCCTTCTCCATTTTGGTAGTACCTTCTTTTCATGTGTCATTCCCTTGGAGTTCTGTAATGAAGAGTATTAGACCCTCTTGCAGTGAATGCCGTAGTTCTGTAGGTTGCATCATCTTAAAGCCTATCAGGCTCAATAATTAATCTTCTGGAGCGTTATCTCACGTCCTCGTGTCATCTTTGCTTTTATGCGGTGCACCGTGGGTCCGTGCACCACTTAGGCTTGGAGCCGCCCCGCCCTGGCAGGTAGAGTCCCGGCTAGGTAGAACAGTTACCAGACTTAATGGTTCATCTATCGATTATGGGGTTTTGGGTACAACACTTATGGGCCGGATGTGGGGATAACTCCTAGCCTTCAGCCACTTGTAAACTGCCTCACGTTGTCTTGCAGGTCCCCGAGGAAGATTCCAGTCACATTGCGGTCACCGCCGCTACCGCTTTTCTCAGAGTCCAGAGTTTGACATTGAGGAGAGGGAGTTGGAAGATGAGTCGAAGCATCTTCTTCAGTAGAGTGTCTCGAGTGAGGGCAGCAGTCAGTGTGTGAGCTGAACAAGGGTGGCTGCCTGGGGCTGGTTATGGCTGCCTGTGACAGTGTGTGTGTGTGTTGCCTGGTGCTAAGCTTGTGTGTGTGTGTGTGTGTGTGAGAGAGAGAGAGAGTCTTTTACCTTTCAGGTTTTTCAACAAATTTTTAAACTTAGAATAAAAAAAACCCCAGCTGGGGGATTTTTTTTTTCCCCCAGCTGGGGTTTTTTTTCCCTCGGTCCCGGCCGGTCTGCGAGGCGACGTTCATCGCCTATGTTCGAGTGCAGACCGTGCCGGGCTGGGGTTTTTCCGGGCAGGAGGATTTAGGGGGCTCCCGGGAACCACGTTCCCGTGGAGTGCTGCGAATGTGCGGTGATGTCTGGGTGTCAGCAGTGCGGTTGAGATGAGGGCGAGGGTGGGTTTGTGTGTGTGTGTGTGTGGAATGGTTTTAACCTTGTGTGTTTGATTTTTTACCTTTCAGGTTTTTCAACAAATTTTTAAACTTAGAATAAAAAAAACCCCAGCTGGGGGATTTTTTTTTTCCCCCAGCTGGGGTTTTTTTTCCCTCGGTCCCGGCCGGTCTGCGAGGCGACGTTCATCGCCTATGTTCGAGTGCAGACCGTGCCGGGCCGGGGTTTTTCCGGGCAGGAGGATTTAGGGGGCTCCCGGGAACCACGTTCCCGTGGAGTGCTGCGAATGTGCGGTGATGTCTGGGTGTCAGCAGTGCGGTTGAGATGAGGGCGAGGGTGGGTTTGTGTGTGTGTGGAATGGTTTTAACCTTGTGTGTTTGATTTTTTACCTTTCAGGTTTTTCAACAAATTTTTAAACTTAGAATAAAAAAAACCCCAGCTGGGGGATTTTTTTTTTCCCCCAGCTGGGGTTTTTTTTCCCTCGGTCCCGGCCGGTCTGCGAGGCGACGTTCATCGCCTATGTTCGAGTGCAGACCGTGCCGGGCCGGGGTTTTTCCGGGCAGGAGGATTTAGGGGGCTCCCGGGAACCACGTTCCCGTGGAGTGCTGCGAATGTGCGGTGATGTCTGGGTGTCAGCAGTGCGGTTGAGATGAGGGCGAGGGTGGGTTTGTGTGTGTGTGGAATGGTTTTAACCTTGTGTGTTTGATTTTTTACCTTTCAGGTTTTTCAACAAATTTTTAAACTTAGAATAAAAAAAACCCCAGCTGGGGGATTTTTTTTTTCCCCCAGCTGGGGTTTTTTTTCCCTCGGTCCCGGCCGGTCTGCGAGGCGACGTTCATCGCCTATGTTCGAGTGCAGACCGTGCCGGGCCGGGGTTTTTCCGGGCAGGAGGATTTAGGGGGCTCCCGGGAACCACGTTCCCGTGGAGTGCTGCGAATGTGCGGTGGTGTCTGGGTGTCAGCAGTGCGGTTGAGAGGAGGGCGAGGGTGGGTTTGTGTGTGTGTGTGTGTGGAATGGTTTTAACCTTGTGTGTTTGATTTTTTACCTTTCAGGTTTTTCAACAAATTTTTAAACTTAGAATAAAAAAAACCCCAGCTGGGGGATTTTTTTTTTCCCCCAGCTGGGGTTTTTTTTCCCTCGGTCCCGGCCGGTCTGCGAGGCGACGTTCATCGCCTATGTTCGAGTGCAGACCGTGCCGGGCCGGGGTTTTTCCGGGCAGGAGGATTTAGGGGGCTCCCGGGAACCACGTTCCCGTGGAGTGCTGCGAATGTGCGGTGATGTCTGGGTGTCAGCAGTGCGGTTGAGATGAGGGCGAGGGTGGGTTTGTGTGTGTGTGGAATGGTTTTAACCTTGTGTGTTTGATTTTTTACCTTTCAGGTTTTTCAACAAATTTTTAAACTTAGAATAAAAAAAACCCCAGCTGGGGGATTTTTTTTTTCCCCCAGCTGGGGTTTTTTTTCCCTCGGTCCCGGCCGGTCTGCGAGGCGACGTTCATCGCCTATGTTCGAGTGCAGACCGTGCCGGGCCGGGGTTTTTCCGGGCAGGAGGATTTAGGGGGCTCCCGGGAACCACGTTCCCGTGGAGTGCTGCGAATGTGCGGTGGTGTCTGGGTGTCAGCAGTGCGGTTGAGAGGAGGGCGAGGGTGGGTTTGTGTGTGTGTGTGTGTGGAATGGTTTTAACCTTGTGTGTTTGATTTTTTACCTTTCAGGTTTTTCAATAAATTTTTAAACTTAGAATAAAAAAAACCCCAGCTGGGGGATTTTTTTTTTCCCCCAGCTGGGGTTTTTTTTCCCTCGGTCCCGGCCGGTCTGCGAGGCGACGTTCATCGCCTATGTTCGAGTGCAGACCGTGCCGGGCTGGGGTTTTTCCGGGCAGGAGGATTTAGGGGGCTCCCGGGAACCACGTTCCCGTGGAGTGCTGCGAATGTGCGGTGATGTCTGGGTGTCAGCAGTGCGGTTGAGATGAGGGCGAGGGTGGGTTTGTGTGTGTGTGTGTGTGGAATGGTTTTAACCTTGTGTGTTTGATTTTTTACCTTTCAGGTTTTTCAACAAATTTTTAAACTTAGAATAAAAAAAACCCCAGCTGGGGGATTTTTTTTTTCCCCCAGCTGGGGTTTTTTTTCCCTCGGTCCCGGCCGGTCTGCGAGGCGACGTTCATCGCCTATGTTCGAGTGCAGACCGTGCCGGGCCGGGGTTTTTCCGGGCAGGAGGATTTAGGGGGCTCCCGGGAACCACGTTCCCGTGGAGTGCTGCGAATGTGCGGTGATGTCTGGGTGTCAGCAGTGCGGTTGAGATGAGGGCGAGGGTGGGTTTGTGTGTGTGTGGAATGGTTTTAACCTTGTGTGTTTGATTTTTTACCTTTCAGGTTTTTCAACAAATTTTTAAACTTAGAATAAAAAAAACCCCAGCTGGGGGATTTTTTTTTTCCCCCAGCTGGGGTTTTTTTTCCCTCGGTCCCGGCCGGTCTGCGAGGCGACGTTCATCGCCTATGTTCGAGTGCAGACCGTGCCGGGCCGGGGTTTTTCCGGGCAGGAGGATTTAGGGGGCTCCCGGGAACCACGTTCCCGTGGAGTGCTGCGAATGTGCGGTGATGTCTGGGTGTCAGCAGTGCGGTTGAGATGAGGGCGAGGGTGGGTTTGTGTGTGTGTGGAATGGTTTTAACCTTGTGTGTTTGATTTTTTACCTTTCAGGTTTTTCAACAAATTTTTAAACTTAGAATAAAAAAAACCCCAGCTGGGGGATTTTTTTTTTCCCCCAGCTGGGGTTTTTTTTCCCTCGGTCCCGGCCGGTCTGCGAGGCGACGTTCATCGCCTATGTTCGAGTGCAGACCGTGCCGGGCCGGGGTTTTTCCGGGCAGGAGGATTTAGGGGGCTCCCGGGAACCACGTTCCCGTGGAGTGCTGCGAATGTGCGGTGGTGTCTGGGTGTCAGCAGTGCGGTTGAGAGGAGGGCGAGGGTGGGTTTGTGTGTGTGTGTGTGTGGAATGGTTTTAACCTTGTGTGTTTGATTTTTTACCTTTCAGGTTTTTCAACAAATTTTTAAACTTAGAATAAAAAAAACCCCAGCTGGGGGATTTTTTTTTTCCCCCAGCTGGGGTTTTTTTTCCCTCGGTCCCGGCCGGTCTGCGAGGCGACGTTCATCGCCTATGTTCGAGTGCAGACCGTGCCGGGCCGGGGTTTTTCCGGGCAGGAGGATTTAGGGGGCTCCCGGGAACCACGTTCCCGTGGAGTGCTGCGAATGTGCGGTGATGTCTGGGTGTCAGCAGTGCGGTTGAGATGAGGGCGAGGGTGGGTTTGTGTGTGTGTGGAATGGTTTTAACCTTGTGTGTTTGATTTTTTACCTTTCAGGTTTTTCAACAAATTTTTAAACTTAGAATAAAAAAAACCCCAGCTGGGGGATTTTTTTTTTCCCCCAGCTGGGGTTTTTTTTCCCTCGGTCCCGGCCGGTCTGCGAGGCGACGTTCATCGCCTATGTTCGAGTGCAGACCGTGCCGGGCCGGGGTTTTTCCGGGCAGGAGGATTTAGGGGGCTCCCGGGAACCACGTTCCCGTGGAGTGCTGCGAATGTGCGGTGGTGTCTGGGTGTCAGCAGTGCGGTTGAGAGGAGGGCGAGGGTGGGTTTGTGTGTGTGTGTGTGTGGAATGGTTTTAACCTTGTGTGTTTGATTTTTTACCTTTCAGGTTTTTCAACAAATTTTTAAACTTAGAATAAAAAAAACCCCAGCTGGGGGATTTTTTTTTTCCCCCAGCTGGGGTTTTTTTTCCCTCGGTCCCGGCCGGTCTGCGAGGCGACGTTCATCGCCTATGTTCGAGTGCAGACCGTGCCGGGCTGGGGTTTTTCCGGGCAGGAGGATTTAGGGGGCTCCCGGGAACCACGTTCCCGTGGAGTGCTGCGAATGTGCGGTGATGTCTGGGTGTCAGCAGTGCGGTTGAGAGGAGGGCGATGGTGGGTTTGTCTGTGAGCTGGAGAAGGGTTGTGTCCATGTGGTGGATGAGTGTTCTGTGTGCTGCTTTTGTTTTGGCTTTCCTCTATCAATGAAACCGAATGTAACAAATTTCCCAGACATAGAGAAATGGTTACATTGGCTTGATATGTATTTGGCTTGTATTGGTCTGTATTCTGTATTTGCTGCTCCATTTCCATGTTTTGCTCTGTATGTAAATTGTACTTTTACTGCTGTGTATATGGATTGTATTTGTAATTGTGCTTGTACCTGTTGTTTACATGTGTTCTGCTGAAATGTCTATAAAATTCATTCAGTAAAGTTGAATAAATCCTAATAAAGATACATTCCCTAACCCCCCCCTTTTGGCTGTTGTCTGTTATTGGTGTGGTTTAGTCATTTCTTCACTCTATCTCTTGCTTTGCTTCCACTTTACTTTTCTCTTTGTGTCTGTCTCTGTGTCTCTGTTTCCTGTTGTTTCTGACTGTGTGTTTCTCTGTGTTTTCCCTATTTTCTCCAACTGTATTTCCTCTATCTTCCTCACTCTCTATTTTCTCTGACTTTATTTTCTCTATTTTCTGTAACTTTATTTTCTCCACTTTCTCTATTTTCTTTTTCTCTAAGTCTCTTTTCTCTATTTCCTAGATCTCTAGCTGTTTCTTCTGTTTTCTAATTCTCTAGTTCTATTTTCTCTATTTCCTCTAATTTCTCTTTCTTCTTTAAGTCTAAGTCTAAGTGTAACTCTATTTTCTCTAACTCTGTTTTCTCTATTTCCTCTAAGTCTATTTTCTCTAAGTCTATAACTCTAACTCTAGGTCTTCTACCTATGTTCTCTAAGTCCAACTGTATTTTCTCTAAGTCTAAGTCTATTTCCTCTAAGTGTAACTCTGTTTTCTCTATGTCCTCTAAGTCTAAGTCTATTTCCTCTAAGTGTAACTCTATTTTCTATGTCTAACTCTATTTTCTCTAAGTCTAAGTCTGCTTTCTCTATTTCCTCTAAGTCTATTTTCTATAACTCTAACTCTAGGTCTTCTAACTATTTTCTCTAAGTCTAACTGTATTTTCTCTATGTCTAACCCTATTTCCTCTAACCCTATTTCCTCTCTAAGTGTAACTCTATTTTCTCTAAGTCTATAACTCTAATTCTAGGTCTTCTCACTATGTTCTCTAACTCTAACTGTATTTCCTCTATTTTCTCTAACTCTATTTTCTCTAACTCTAAGTCTATTTTCTTTATGTCTGACTCTATCTCCTCTCTAACTCTCTTTCCTGTATTTACTCTAACTCTCTTTTCTCTATTTTTCTCTGTTTCCTCTAAGTCTAACTCTCTTTTCTGTAACTCCAACTCTATTTTCTCTGACTCAGTCTATTTTCCCTATTTTCTCTAAGTCTCACTCTTATTTATATATACACTCTCTCTCTCACTCTTACTTATATAAAACTGTACTGTACGACTTATATATATATATATTTTATATTTTATACTTATATATATATATATATATATAGGGGGGTTCATACTTATATATATATATATATATTTTATACTTATATATATATATAGGGGGGTTCATTATATATATATATTTTATACATTTTATACTTATATATATATATAGGGGGGTTCATTATATATATATATTTTATACTTATATATATATATAGGGGGGTTCATATATATATATATAGGGGGGTTCGAGCGCAGAAACTATCTCACTATCTCACACCATCTCTCTATCCATCACGGGCCATTGTGCTCACCTGTGGGAAGCACCTATGTCGAGCACAACCCGCAGCCCCCTTAATTAGACAATTAGTTAATTGGCCAATTAGCCGGAATGGTGCGGCGCAGCCACCCCGCACGAAACGGACCCACGGCAAGCAGTCACGGAGCGCCCCCCCCACCGTTCGCGTCGCCGCGCGAGTCGCCACGGAGCGCCCCCCCCCGCCGCGCGAGCCGCCAAGGAGCGCCCCGCCCAGCGCTCGCACCGCCCACCGTCACGCCCCCCGCACCGCCCACCCGCCCCCCCACCGCTCGCACCGCCCTCCGTCCCGCCCCTCGCACCGCCCCCGTCCCGCCCCGCGCGGCGTCACGCGGCACCGCCCACCGTCACGCCCCTCGCACCGCCCACCCGCCCCCCCAACGCTCGCACCGCCCACCGTCACGCCCCTCGCACCGCCCCCGTCCCGCCCCGCGCCACGTCACGCGGCCCCGCCCGGCGTCCCGCCCCTCGAACCGCCCACCGTCACGCCCCTCGCGACGTTCCCAGTCCCCGCCCTTCGCACCGCCCCTCGGTCCGCCCACCGTCACGCCCCCGGCACCGCCCCCTAGCCGCGCCCGCGCCGAGGGTCCTTCATGTGGGGGGGGCGCGCGCCCGCGCCCGAGCCGGCTTCGCGGACGCCGGCCTCAAGGGGCCCGGCCCCGCCCCTCCCCGGCGCTGATAAACGCACCGCACGTCTCGCCCACAGCGGTAGAAGCCGAGAAAAATCGCGCGACCGCCATTAAAATCCGATTTCCGTTCAGGCAGCCTCATAGTCACCTATCCCGGGAGCGAAGACCCCTGGGGGGGGGGCCGTTCGAAACACGCCGCAATGCGCATGCGCAAGAGCCACCATTTCTACCGAGGCATACCGAGGCACCTAATGGCCGCCATCTTACGGCCCTCAAAAGCGCGCATGCGCAGAAGCCCGATCGGTAAAGCCGACTTCACCGAAGCCTGCCGCCCCGAACGCGGCTCCCGGCCGCCGCCGACGCCGAGAACCCCGCCGGACAAGTTCCGTACACACGTAGAGGCCGCGAAAAATCGCGGAGTCGCCGTAAAAATCCGGATTCGGAGCAGGCGGCCGGGTAACCACCTATTCCCTCAGAGAGGCCCCCGCGCTCCGCCATTTTGAATAACGGCAGACCGCGCATGCGCAAGATAGGGGAGCCGCCATCTTAGCGAAACCCCCATAGGGCACGCGGCGGGCGCCATCTTTCCGTACAGCCGTCAGAGGACCCCGCGCAAATAGGCGTCCACGTTGGGCGCCCGACCGAAATTCCGAAACCGATTCCGCGCGCCCGGCGCCGTTCCCCGCGGCGCCCCCCGCCTCGCGGGCGTCGCGGAAGCCGTCCGGTCCGCCCCGGGAGCCGGGATTCCGCTCCGGCGCCGATTAAACGCCTATTTCCCACACAGGACCCCGCGCGCCGCCATTTTGACGAACGGCACACAGCGCGCATGCGCGAAAGCGGGCCGCCGCCATCTTAGCGAAAGCCCCATACGGCACGCGGCGGGCGCCATCTTTCCGTACAGCCGTCAGAGGACCCCGCGCAAATAGGCGTCCACGTTGGGCGCCCGACCGAAATTCCGAAACCGATTCCGCGCGCCCGGCGCCGTTCCCCGCGGCGCCCCCCGCCTCGCGGGCATCGCGGAAGCCGTCCGGTCCGCCCCGGGAGCCGGGATTCCGCTCCGGCGCCGATTAAACGCCTATTTCCCACACAGGACCCCGCGCGCCGCCATCTTGAAGAACGGCAGACAGCGCGCATGCGCGAAATCGGGCCGCCGCCATCTTAGCGAAGCCCCATACGGCACGCGGCGGGCGCCATCTTTCCGTACAGCCGTCAGAGGACCCCGCGCAAATAGGCGTCCACGTTGGGCGCCCGACCGAAATTCCGAAACCGATTCCGCGCGCCCGGCGCCGTTCCCCGCGGCGCCCCCCGCCTCGCGGGCGTCGCGGAAGCCGTCCGGTCCGCGCCGGGAGCCGGGATTCCGCTCCGGCGCCGATTAAACGCCTATTTCCCACACAGGACCCCGCGCGCCGCCATTTTGAAGAACGGCACACAGCGCGCATGCGCGAAAGCGGGCCGCCGCCATCTTAGCGAAGCCCCATACGGCACGCGGCGGACGCCATCCTTCCGTACAGCCGTCAGAGGACCCCGCGCAGTCAGGCGTCTACGTCGGGCGGCCGACCGAAATTCCGACACCGATTCCGCGCGCTCGGCGCGGTCCCCCGCGGCGCCGCCCGCCTCGCGGGCATCGCGGAAGCCGTCCGGTGCGTCCCGGGAGCCAGCAGTCCGCTGAGGCACCAGGTAAGCGCCTATTTCGCAACAGGTACCCGCGCGTCGCCATTTTGAGTAACGGCAGACCGCGAATGCTCGCAAGCGGGGCGCCGCCACGTCAGCGAAACGCCATAGGGTAGCAGGCGGGCGCCAGTTCGCCGTACAGCCGTCAGAGGACCCCGCGCAATTAGGCGTCCAAGTCGGGCGCGAAACCGAAAGGCCGAAAACGATCTTGCGCGATTTTGCGCGGTCGGCGCGGTTCCCCGCGGCCCCTCCCGCTTCGCGGTCATCGCGGAGGCTGTTCGGTCCGCCCCGGGAGCCGGGATTCCGGTCAGGCACCACGTAAGCGCCTATTTCGAAAACAGGTCCCCGCGCGCCGCCATTTTGAATCATGGACGGCTGCGCATGCGCGGCACTGGGGCGCCGCCATCTTGTGTACGGCGGAGTGCGCATGAGCCGGGTACGGACGCCGCCATCTTGAATAACGGTAAACTGCGCATGCGTGGAGTCCTAGTGCCGCCATCTTGAGTACGGAACACCGCGCATGCGCGCGTTATGGGCGCCGCCATCTTAGTGAACGCCCCATAGTGCACCGGGCGGGCGCCATCTTGACGTACAGCCGTGGAAGGACCCCGCGCACCTAGGCGTCCACCGCGGGTGCCTGACCAAAATTCCAAAACCGATTCCGCGCCCACGGCGCCGTCCGCCGCGGCGGTGCCCGTCTCAGAGACATCGCGGAACGTCTCCGGTTCGTCCCGAAGGCCGGGATGCCGTTCAGGAGTACGATAAACGGCCATTCCGATACACAGTTCCGCGGACGCCGCCATCTTGGAATACGGTACAGTGCGCATGCGCGGGATATGGGCGCCGCCATCTTGGAATACGGTACAGTGCGCATGCGCGGGATATGGGCGCCGCCATCTTGAATTAGGGTTAGGGTTAGGGTTAGGGTTAGGGTTAGGGTTAGGGGTTAGGGTGGGTTAGCTCCGGCATTAGGGGTTAGGGTTAGGGGTTAGGGGTTAGGGGTTAGGGGTTAGGGGTTAGGGTTAGGGGTTAGGGGTTAGGGTTAGGGTTAGGGTTAGGGTTAGGGTGGT